>JAJHZJ010000073.1:1700000-2407320 GCA_023548195.1 Bettongia penicillata ogilbyi | reverse complement strand
GAATTAAGTGAAATATTCTTCTCCCTCTTTGTGGTGGGGGAAAGGGAACGAAAGGGATAGGAGAATAGCTGTAGAAAAGAGGTGAAATTAAGTAGAAATGTGTCTTAGGATATAGCAGGAAAAGGCTGACCCTTGGGTTATAGGCTTTATGTGTCACATCACCATTTACTGGATGGATATGGACAGTTTAGGCATGTTAAATGACCTGTGGTATATGTAAATGTATAATAAGGAGCCACATTATACTAGAATATTTGGGAATGATTGTAGCTGCTGAAGACTCTCATAGGTTGTGCCCCTGGCTGTTTCAAATCTAGAGCTTGCTGGCTGGATTGTATTTAACATCATTTTGTGTAAATACATAAACAAACTTCTTCTCTAAGCAAAAAAAAATCTGTTCAGTAAGTTGTATATAATAGGAATGCATACTCTCATCAAATCATTACTTTGAAAGACCTGCTTTTTTTTTTCATTTTTTGAAGGAAGGACATAATCAGATCCTTTGTTTTATCCTGATAAAAGGAAGTATAACTTGAATAGTTGCCTGACAATTTTGATGTTTCCTTCTTCTTCCTCTCCTCCCTCTCTTTGCCTTCTCTCTCCCCACGACAGTGAGGGCTATGAACTGGAAACATTGAAAGCTTATGAGTTTTATTAACTTTGGGGGCTTCCAAAGACCTTCCTGGGGTTGTTACTGGCTTGTGGTTCTTTACTGACTTTTCTCCTTTATAGTTGACTGACTACTAGAGTGAAGACATTTAGAGTCCCTCAAACATAATAAGGCTTTGCAATAAATGTTTATTGGGTTCATTTATATTGTATCCCTGAAGAAGTAATAAAGAGGACAGACAACTCTAGAGGGGACCAGTGGAAAGCTGGAATCCTTTTCCGTGCTTAATTTATGACTACTTAGCTTTCTTAGTTGCACTGGACAGTGACTCATTCTCTAAATGTGAATCTCTGCTGGAACAATGATAACCCTGTGCAGACTAGGGACTATGACAGAATGAGGTGATAAATCAGGAAAGTGATTTCAGCTTCCAGGCCTACTCTTAGAAAGGTTTGCTGGTAGGTGTGAGAGCCTTGTGCCAATTCACTAATTTTATAGCATGATTTCCCTGTGTCTCTTTGCATACAGCTCATGTAGTAGTATATTCAGCATGAGGGGGTGGCATCATGATTAAAGGAGGGGAGTGGTTCAGAAATCTTCCTGGGAAATTCAGTGGCTAAGTTTAGCTTAGATTTTGCTGAAACAAATTTAGAAGATCTAAAGCCCAAGGCAAGAAAACAAAGGTCTTTCTAACTTTGGTTATAATTACTTTTGTAAGTTAAATCACCATACTTCACACACAGAGCCCCCCCCAAAAATTGTTATACCTGAGATCTTTTACTAGTTCACTCACTGCCAACAGCTTGTGTGTGAAGACAAGGAATTGGCAACAGTAATTGGATAGCATTCTCTCTCCCCAAACCTTATTACCCAGAGACAAGGCAATCCACAGAGGCATTTAATAAGATGGGCCTCCACCTCACTCAGGTTAAAATCTTCTATGGAGATTTAATACTCATGTTTCTCCCCAGATGCTCTTCCTGACATTTGCAGGGAGGGAGAAAAAAGGAAAGGTTTTAAGCAGGGGTAGGGAAAGAGACAAGGAATCTGGATGATTTGAACCAGGACTGCTCTTTACCTCTCATTCTGACCATACTCTGCACTAAATCCCACTGTGCCAGACACCAGACAGGAAAAGCAGTGAATTGAATTCAGTTGAAATCAGGGCAGCTGGAAAGGTAGCTTCATGTAGGCTTGTGTAGGATGAGTTTACCATATAAAACTGCTCCATGCTCTTCCTTCCCACTCACTCAGTCCCAGGAGTATGAATGTCCTTGGTTTGGATCACTGATTCTAAGTCCTCCCTGCCATCAACATCTGACTCTAGATAATAATTCATATTTATGTAGAACTTTAAGATTTACAAAAAACTTTCCTCAAAACAAGTCTGTGAGATTGGTCATGTGAACATTATTATCATCATCCCTATTTTATAGATAGTAAGACTGAGGTTTCAATTGTTGAAATAACTTGCTGACAGTCACAACTGACACTAAAAAAGATCAGTACTTTTCCTACTGTATCATACTGAGTCTTGTGCCTATTGCTAAATTCTAGATCTTCATCAGACACTATGTGAGAGTTATTTGGGAGGAAAGGGTTGTGCCTGCTCAAGCAAACAATTGTTCAAATTCCCTCAGAACCTTATTTCAGAAAAGCACTTTTTAGGTGCTTCCCTGGTCATGAATGTCCTTTCCCTACCACTTTTCATTCAGGTCTTAACTTTCCACCCACTTCCTGCTACTTCTTTCTTCTCTTAGTCAATTCTTCTCTATACTTCCCCTTCTATCAACATCCCCCAGGCTATGTGACAGATGGTGATAGTGCCATTATTAAGACTTCATGTCCAGTTATTAATGTGCTTCCAGGGGGAATAAAAGTATATGCTCTAGTGAGTCACTACAGACCACTCAGAGTACAGAATTAACAATTGTTACTACAGCATCAGTGCTGGTAATGGTATGTGCTTTTTAATACACCCACATAGGTAAATGACAATAAAATTGCCCCGTTAACCCCAGGGTTTCACTTAGAGAACTTGGATCTGTTTAGGATAGATTAATGAGAAAAGAATAGGAAGCAGATTCTTACAGATCATGGCTGGTTATTTTGTGGTTGTTCTTGTTTGAACAAGAACAAAAAAAAAAGGAAGGAGGAAGGAAGATTATTAATTACCTGTTCTTGAGTTGGAGAAATTAAATCCTGGAGAAATTGCATCATCATGAATTTTGCAAAGGAGGGAGTAGGCTCTGGAATGCCATTTTTTTCCATCAGATATACTTCCTAAAGTCAGTCACATGAATTCTGCCGCCAAGGATTCTACCTTTGACAGAGTAACTGAGGGGTGATTTTGGGGGGGTCACAGTTGCTTGCCCTACTGAAATACTCTCCTCATAGGTAAAGGGTTTTGCCCAAACACTTCTTAAATTTCCCTTTCAGGATAAACTTTGAGTCTATTATTGTTTTTAAAAAATAGTTTCAGTGAAATATCTAAAATTGTGGAAACAAATGCTATTTAAGTATATAAAAAATAATTTTATTATTTCTGTTATATTAATAATAGCATCCTATATGTTAAATTAATATTTTCTAAAGATCTTTCACATGTTGCAGAATTATTCCTTTATCTGCATTGTTAAAGATTTCTTTACTAGAAGTTCCTTATACCAATGAAATTATTGGATCCTGATCATCTCTCTTCCCCTTTTCAAAAATATAAACAATGTTGTGTCACATAATGGTGATACAAAGGGGGGAAAAAGACTAAACCCTAACCCCAACAACAGAAGGATCGCTAATTCATGGCTAGAAGTTGAAGCTGCCTCCAGTCACAAGCTAGTCTCCAGCCTGACCAGCTATCTCACAAAACTATGCTTTTTGTTAGCAAGTCTTAGGTGAGAAAACTTAGGTGACTTAGTGAAGCCCATCCCATTGCTGAAGGAATAGTTTAGAGCACATGTTTTGCTTATGATGGATCAGAGACTTTTGAGTAATATTAGTCATTTTTCTGAATCTTTAAATTCCCCCAGATAAATTTCAGTCAAATCCACAAAAAAAGGAAAAAAGAAAAGAATGAAAATAACCTTCAGACTACATGAAAGGATAAAATCCTTTTTATGATTTCTTATCAGAGAACTCCAATACTTATAGCATTCATTCAGAACCCCTTCCTCATCAGCCTCTGTGGACCAGCAGTAAGAATACGAGCAAACCCAAAGGCTTGGATCACCTCAGGGGAAAGACCCTCTCAACACTGCAGTGACTCTGCAAAAACACCCCTATATTCCAACCCCACAAAAATTGCAAATGCTAATTCTGCCAAGCCACGCAAAGGAAAGGAGGAGACTAGAGAAAATCTGGTTAGAATGCTAGCATTCATGGCTGTGAGGAACCTTAAAGAAGGAAGAATAAAAAATATCAGGGTCAGACTTGTCACCGCAAAGGTTATTCAGGGCAAGGACAAGGCCAGAAAACCCTATGTCACCCAACAAAACAAAGATGAGGAAGTTTTGCAGCCCAGCCTCTGGAGTCTACCTACTAGTAATGGAATGCAAAAAAAAAAAAAAAAAAAAAAAAAGAAGGGGGCCTGAAACATCAAAGATATCAAGAGAAAAGGTCTTAATAAAAGACTAGTGGATAAAGCAGATAAATCAACAAAAAGGGTCTGAAAATCAAAAAAGAGAGTGAATAAAACATCAAAGAGAATATAAATTTATTAACAAATATTATAATACAAAGGAAAGTGAAGTAATGCCTGATGGAAGATAAAATCTTACGGACTCCCTAGAGAGCATGGATGAACTATAAACTACATCATAGTTCCAAAAAGCAATAATAAATTAGGAATTAAATACAAGTCAGAAATTGGAGCTCATAATTTAGAATTTAAGAATCGCATTTAACAGATTAGAAAAAAATTAATCCATGATGGAGAAGCTTCCTTTATAAAATTATAGGAGATTAATGTATTTGGAAACAAAAATACTAAGTCAAGAATAACAGAGGGCCAAAAGCATCCTCTTCTATGGGAAGAAATTTTTTTCTGACATTTTCCAACCTTTTTAACCTGTTGAAAGTAAATAAAAGACTAGCTTGTCAATACCAAGTACTTTTGCTCTCAAGAGTTGAAGTGAAGCAAAATATTTTTTCAAACAACTACTTGTGGAGAAGGGGTTAGTGGGGGGTCCCCCAGAGGCTGCCAGAAATATCAAAAAGAAAAGCAACAACCAGAAACTTTGGGAATGGGGACCGCCTACCCAGATTCAGCAGATGGGTTGTTTACATCAAATGAATTGCCTTTTGGCCTATCCTTTACTTGTACTCTTGCTGTGTACCCTCTGTCATCTTCAAGAAAGAATCCACCCTAGGGTATCCTGGCAAAAGCATAAGTGTTTTACTTGTTATCAGATGTATGTGGTGGTAGGTTGTCAAGAAGGGACAACGGGACATATCACAGCCCAGGGGTTACAAATCTTAGCTGCAGTAAGGAGCCCTAGAGCGAGGCTTAGGAAGTCACTGCAAAATACATAATATCAATTTATTTGCAAATAGACATTCTTTTCATTGTGGTGTAAGAGAAAGAGGACCGGCCTGGGAATTCAAAAACTTGGATTCTAATCATAGCTCTGCCACCATCTTCTGGAGTGACCTTGGACCAGTAATCTTTAATCTCTGAGCCTCAGTATCCCCATCTGTAAAATAAAGGTGCAGACTGGAAAGGTATCCCAAACTTCCAGGGACCGCAAGGTTTCTTTGCAATTCTTCCCCAATTCTTTTCTATTATGTTGCCTCTTTATATGAATGTGTAATCACATTGTAGCAATATGAATATGTTAGTATTATAAACTTAAAACAAATATGTAGTTTGAATTAAAACACTGGACTAGATGAAACTACTCTCCAGTAGAATCTTTCTGAAAGTTTGAATATATTCCTGGAAATTGAAATGGTATCATTCATTCAGGAATGCTTTTGACTTCAATGGAGATAGAACTTCTTGTCCAAAACAAAGGATTAATCTTGTGAATAGAAATGCGAACATGATAATACCATGTGAATTTAGTAACTGTTCTGAACACATCAAGTGATGATAGGTCCTCACCCATGATGCACAAAATTCAGGGTTTGGCCACTGAGTTTTTTTAAGGAAAGGAAACAGATAGATGACTGTGCTGAAATGAATATTGCATAGCATCTTCCAGAAGATCAAGCTTTTGAGCTTTATTTTTATTTGGTTTTTTTTGAGCACAGAGACAAAACAAATTTCTGCACCAGATATCAACATAAAAATACCCATGGGCCAAACTAAGTCAATAGAAAAGATTTATCACTTAATAGTTTTATCATTTATAGTCAGAAAGGAGAATGGGAGAACAATGGAATCTTCTAGACCCACATTAGGAAAACTTTCTCTTCTGTCTTGGTTCCAGACAATGTTATTGCCCTGCTGCCCTTTATTAGTCATTCTGGATGATCCTGACCCAGTATCAACAGGATTTGAACTTAAGCTGTGTCTCCAGAAATTGAGGGATGGACTTCACCGAGCAATCAGTGCTCTCACTGGATACCTACCCCATCCCTCTTGTGGCCAACAGCATTTGTAAAATATCTGGGTAAAGTGAGGGAATAGATCTGCATCCAGGGCCAGAACTTTGACTGTGTTGAGGGTCAGAGCTCAATCAGTGACTAGGGTTAGCATGTGACTAGAAAATATTATTACTTTTTTCTCTTTGTGCATCTTATTGTATAGATGAATAATTGTGACCTATGTGAATGGTTCTATCTATATTCCCCTGGGACAGGCTTAGAATTCAATGCCTTCAATAAAAAAGTATTAAATATCTTCTCTATTCCAGACACTGGGGATACAAAAACCAAAAAATCAAAATAGCTCTTCCCACAAGGAGCTGACATTTTATTGAAGGAAATAAAAATGTATGCAGATAAGTAAATACACTATATTTGATATATGCAAAGGAACAAACAGCAGGGGTAGAGGGTATGGATCAGGAAAGACCTTGGAGGAGGGAGCTTTTGAGTTAAGTCTTGAATGAAAGAGATAGGAATTCTAAGAGGCAAAGTTGAGAAGGGAGAGCATTTAAGACATGAGCATCAGACTGGGCAAAGGTACATAGAAAAAGGCAGTGTATCCTGTACAGGAAACAGGAAGTACAGGGCATTTCAAATGTCTTTATACAGTTTGAAGCTACATGAAGGCTTTGGAACACCCTATAGATTAGCTTGTTTGGAATATGGTGAGTTAAGGGGAGAGATGTGAAATAAGCCAATTATAAAGGCTTTGCTTGCCAAAACAAGGGAGTTGGCATTTTATCCTAGAGGTGATGGGGATAAAAAATTGAAGCTTCTTGAGCAAGGGAGGGAAATGGTCAGAACTGCACTATAGGGATTTCAGTTAGGGAGCTATGTGGCAGATTGGAGGTGAGAAAGATTGGAGTGAGGGAGACCAATTAGGAGGCTATTTCACTAGTCATACTGGATGAGAAGTGATGAGTGCCTGAAGTAGGATAATGACCATTGGATAGAAAGGGAGAAACGTTAGAAATATTGTGGAGGAAGAATCAAAAAGAGTCAGTATTTATGGGGAAGGAGAGAAGGAAGAGAAGAATTGCAGGTAACTCCAAAGTTGCAAACTCAAGTGGTCAGAAAGACAGTGATGCCCTTAAAATAAATAGGAATTGAGCTCAGGATGCAGTCTCAGCTTCTAATTTAACTCTAATTTAATTTTAATTTAACTCAAATATTCAAATGGACTCATAAGCTCACTGATAATTATTCCTCCAGCACTGGTGATCACAGTGCCTGACTGTGCCATGTGATTCTTATCCATGTTCCCCCATAAAATTTCTATAGCATTATCTACCCAAAGTGCTGGAAGCCCTCCTTGTTTACTCCTGACATCCTGAGGATAACAGTGGAGCACATGGGCTGACTATCAGTCATCCCTCTCTTGATCATATGACAGGATCATTTCCTTTTCCCATCCTACATTTCTTTGATGGCATTCTTTATTTTGGTTCTTCTGTGTAGTTTCTTTTTCTTGTGTTGCAGCCTATTCAAAGGTACCATGTGCCTCTCCAGGGCCCTATTATTTTTAATTCTTTGGAGGCTATAATTTTCTATGTCTTATAACCATAATACCACAGTGGTAGAATAGTAGTTATTTCTAAAAAGGGTCTTTGTTTCAAGGAAAAGTTTAGGGTCTCCAAGGAGTTTCTTAATTTTACAGAAGCAATACAGTCCACTCTTCTCCATTTATTTAATTCCTGGCCCAATTCATCATCTTTTTTCAGTTTCTGTCAAGATCTATAAGAGAGATAAGCTCTATATATTTTCCGTGTAGTCAGCTGTCATGATCTGCACAAAAGACATTCTTCATTCGCTTGTCTTACCTGTGTGAATGATTAGACCAAATTCTTCTGAGTGGTAATAGATCTCATTCAGGAGGCTCTGCAGCATTCTGGAGCTTGACGAAAACAATGCAATATCCTCTGCAAAAAAAAAAGCATTTTTAGAATCTTTCCTTCTGTTTGAATCTTTCTGGACCCTGCACTGGAGCCTTTCCATGACAATGGCAAATACCTTTGGAGACCACATCTCTCCTCATTTTATTCTAAGCCTGTGATTAATGATCAGGGATTCATCAAACAAAGTTATCTCTATGGTTTTATCTTCCAAAGAGCACTGCAAAATTTTAATGAACATAGAAACCTTAGAAGAAAAGAACCTGTAAGGTGACTTTCTATACTACCAAATCAGAAACTTTTTATAGTTAATAGTAAAAACTGTACTGTCTACATCATTTCATAAATTTATGATGATGCAATCTATTGTGAAATATAGCTTGTGAAAGCCTATCTTTTCTCTATTAATACTCTCACCAAGGATGTCCTTGATGCATGTGATTATTATCATTTTAGTGTATATAGTTGAAAAAGTTGAGAATTGCTGATTTTTCTCTAAGTTGCCTTTTTCTTTGTTAGTATTTGATAAAGCCTAAGTTCTTTTCTTCCACACTTTTCTTTACATACCTTATAAATGTCTTCACAATTATGTCACCTCCAGAATGAGTCTCCTCTATATACATTTGGCCCAATCTAGCTGCTTGCCCTCTTTGTTCTTCTCTTTGTGGTGCCCCCTTCCAAGAGTATGTTATCAAAAGCTTTTCTTTGTAGTTGTTTCTTCTCCTCCCAGTTTCATTCTTAAGCACCCTCAGAAGAATTGCTTAGTTGGGTCTCTCAGTAAGCTTTCTCTAAACTGGTTTTACTCTACCCTATTTTTCATTGTTTTATGAAATAATTTTACATTCTAAACAAATATCATCCTTGACTGACACTCACCAATTTGATAAATAAGCCAAGTGTTTGCTAAGTAAAGTGCTTTTTAGGTTCTTTGATTACCTCATAATAGCAATTTATGTCAATTAAACTTCTATAAGAAATTAGCATCAGTTTCTATGTCCTTTCTTCTACCCATGCCTCATTTTTTATCAACATCCATTTAATTTGATATTATTGGAGATTTTTTAAATAGTGTGCTCTCTTTTTCTCACTTTTATTCTTTTCTTTGAATAATTTTGATGTTCAAGTAATTCATGTTAGAATTGGATAGGCCATAGGATTCAAGAATTTGAGTCCCTCCAGTAACATATCCACTCATTGGATCACTGAACAAGAACTATACATTTACAGTTAATAAACCTAAAACTGTGATGCTTATCACTCTTTGTCCCTTTCCTTATTTACCACACTGCCTCAATCACAGCAAAAATCAGTAGGACTGAGGGTCATTTGTCTTGTATCTTTTTTTCATGGGTTATCGTAACCAGTGACTGGCTCACTGGTGATGAGCCTCTTTGTGTCTGGCTAGCCTAGTCTTCATAAAACCAAGTTAGTCTATTTCTAGGATTGTATTGAAAGTCTTTCCAGCAAGATAGAAACTGCCAGTGTTTGGTCTCTACTAATTTAGCCTTGGAGAGCCCAGGAGCACTTCCATGTCACAAGGGCCCCAGGAATAGGATTTTTGTTTCACAAAAATACTACTAAGTATTGACATTATAATTTCATTTGTTTCTGGGAATAGAACTGACCTCCTCATTTACACTGAACTGAAGTATGTTGATGGATATAAACCTTTGGATAAATGAAAGCTGACTTCAACACCAAAGTTAAACCTGTGAAATAATTTTATTTGAATGTTGCCAAACATTTATTCTACATTCATTTCAGTGAAAAATTTTATTAAACATGTATTCTCTATGAAGGGGCAAGCTAGGTGGTACAGTGGAAGGAGTACCATGCCTGGAGTCAGGAAGGCCTGAGTTTGGCCTCAGACACTTGCTAGCTGTTTGACCCTTGTCAAGTCACTTAATCCTATTTGCCTCAATTTCCTCCTCTGTAGAATAAACTGGAGAAGGAATTGGAAAACCATTCCATTATCTCTCCCAAGAAAACTCCAAATGAAGTAATAAAGAGTTAGACACGAATGAAATGGCTGAGCAACAGTAATTCTCTATGAAAAACACTGTTCAAGTCAAAGAAGATACAGAGATGAAAAAGGACATAATATGTATGCTTAAGGACTCATCATACTAGATCTTTCCTTCACTTAAGTGCCAAATTCAAGAAAATGTACTTTACATTCATTGCCTCCACTTCCTGGTCACCCAGGTGTTCCTCAATTAACCTCCTGCAATCTGTCCTCCACTCCCACATTTCAACTGAAACTGCTCTCTTACAAGTAACCAGGATTAACTAACTGTTCAGTTCCATGGCCTTTTCTCATTCTTTATTCATCTTCCGTCTCCTTAATACATGTCCCCCAAACCTCTGTCCTGAGCTCCTTTAGCTCTCTCTTCATTTTCTTCCTTGGTGATTTCATCTGAGCCCATGGGTTCCATTATTGTCTCAATGCAGATAACATCCAAACCTCTATATCTAGCTCTAGTATGTTTTCTGGTGTCCATTCCTATATCACCAACTGTTGGCTTGATATCTTCACTTGGATCATAAGATCATAAAATAATGGATTTAGAACTTGAAGCCAGCATGGAACAGTGAAAGAAGTCACAACTCTAAAGTCAAAGGACTTGGATTCTTATCTCTTCTGATACTGAGAGCCTTTGTGACCTTCGACAAGTCATTTCTTAAATCTTTCTCTTTCTCCACTCAAAGAGCCAACACCTTATTTCAGGCCCTTATTCTCTCTTTTCTGGACTATTCAATGGCCTTAAATTGGTTTCCCTGCATCAGATCTCTTTCTTTTCCTTTTGGTCTCCCACAAAGTTGACAAAATGAACTCATGGTTGGCCATGTAGTCCTCTGCTCAACAAGCTCCAGTGGCTCCCTATTGCTTCCAGGATCATATATGCTTGGCATTTAAAAGACCCTTATAAGCTGACTCAGTCTACCTTTCCAGAATTATTACACATTACTCTCCTTCCCATACCTTAGCCCAGCTGGTCTACTTGTTCCTCACATGACATTCCTCAAAGCATTTGAACACACTGTCCCTCATTCGCAAAATTTACTCCCTTTTCCCCTCGGCTTTATAGAATCCCTAGCTTCCTTCCAAACTCACCACTTCCTACATAGGACTTTTCCTGATATTCCTAGCTACCAGTGCCTCTCCTGCCCCTGTCAAGATTAACCTGCATTTATTTTGTACATATTTAGTACTTTTTGATACATTTACAAGTTGTTTCCCTTGACAGAATGTAAGCTCTTTTAAGACAGAGACTATTTAATTTTTTATCTAATACAGTGGCTAATATACTGTAAACATAATAAATGTTTATTATTTTATTGATAAATCTCAAATCCAGAATGTCCAAAATTAAACACATCATCTTCTCCCCCTAAATCCTTTCTCCCTCCAAACTTCCCTATTTCTGTTTTAAAAAATACCACCATCTTCTTAATCACTTTGGTTTATAATTTTGGAATTATCTTGATCTTCCTTCTACATCAACCCCTATTTTTAATAAATTATTGCCAAGATCTGTTGAGTCTTCCTCTATAGCATCTCTTGCATCCATCCCCAAGTCTTGATTCATAAAGCCACCACCCTAGTGCAGAACCTCATCACCTTTCAACTGGACTGTTGTTCTAGCCTCCTAATTGTTCTGCCTGCCTGCTGTCTCTTTCCCTCTCCACACTATTCTTCGTATAGCTCCAAAATCATCTTCCTATGGTGCAACTTTATCTTTGTAATTTCCCACTTCAAGGCTTCAGTGGTTCCCCTTTACTTCTGAGATATAAATTCCTTAACCCCCTAATTCCCTGAACACCACTATCATAGGATAGATAACGTGATCAAAGATTTAGACCAAGAAGGAACTTTAAAAACCAGCATCAGGTTCAATTCTTTCATTTTACTCATGAAAGCTGAAAGAGGTTAAGTGCCCAAGGTCACAAAGCTAGTAAATGTCTGCAGCAGGATTTGAATTCATGTCCTCCTGACTCCGGAGGCCAGAGTTCTATCCACTGTGCCACCCAGCTACCTCTTGTCATTCCTCCCCTTTTTCCTGAATTCTAATAAGTCGTTTTCCATTCCTGAAATATTCTCCCTCCTTATCTTCACCCTTCAGAATCCATCTTCTTTTTAAGTTTAAACTTTGCTATCACCTTCTCTATGAGACTTTCCCTGATATCTATGACTGTTAGTACTTGTCTCCCACCTCAGTTGTCTAAGAGCAGCTTCTCTGGTTGTTTCCTTTTCCCTTTTACTCCAAACCTTCAATGATACCTATCTTTCTACATAGTACATACTGGGCAGCAGTGGTGGAGCTCTGGGACTGAAATAAGGAAGTCGCATCTTCCTGAGCTCAAATCCAGCCTCAGACACTTACTAGCTGTATGACCCTGGCAAAATCACTTAACTCTGCTTACCTTAGTTTCCTCATATGTAAAATGAGCTGGAGAAGGAAATGGCAAACCACTCCATTATCTTTCCCAAGAAAACCCCAAATGGGGTCATAAAGAGTTGGACGTGACTAAAAATGACTGACCATCAACAGACAGTAGAACATAAGCTCTTTGAAGGCAGAGGTGCTGTTTTTGTATCTGCCATACCAATCATGGGGAGATAACTTTGTATCACGGACTCATTTGTCAGTCTAGTGAAGCTTAGGACTCCTTTTCAGGGTAATATTTTTAAATGAATTAAATAACATACATAGGATCATAAAGAGAACCAAAGGTTAATGAAGGTAAAGATATAATTTTTTTTCCCATCCAAGGTCATAGAATCCTTAAAATTTATCTACAAGTCCATGGTACAAATGAAAAACCCCTGACCTTGCAAATATATGTTGAATTGAGGAAATTTAATCTAATGGTTAGTGGAGTAAGGATTATGACATGTTCACAAGTAAGTATGATGTAAGGGAGAATTGGCTTTAGAATCTGGGCTCAAACTTGCCTCTGATGTTTACTACCTATATGATCTTGTACAAGTCACTTAAACTCCCTGGATCTCAGTTTCCTAATCTGTAAAATAAGGGCACTGGACTAGATGGCCTCTGAACTCTCTTCTAATTCTCAAATTATGAGCGTATGAATGAACAGCAATGTAGTGGACAGAAGACTGGCCTCAGGGTCAGAAAGACCTAGGTTTAAGGCCTGTCTCTGACATGTACTGGCAAGTCATTTCACCTCTTAGTGGTTCAGGAAGATCTCCTAGAGTGCAACTTATAGGGGAACAGCAAGTCTTCATTGATACTGGAAGGTCCCACTGAGGGAGAAGTTCACTGAGAAGTTCACAACAGTGGTGAAATCACAGGTCTAAAATGTGTGGAGGTGGGGCAGTAAAGGATAATGGAGCAAAGGACAGATTCAAAGAATCCTAGAAAAATTTGAGGGGGGTGGACAGGAATCTCAGAAGTCAAGTAACTGGCTAGGAAAATGCCTAGAAAAGGGAAGAAAAATAAGACTATAGAGAGTTTTTTCCAACAAATGCAAATGATCCCAACATTCGGATCTGATGACGAGGACGTATTCTCGCCATCGGGGAAAGATGTGGAGGGCGGGGCCTCAGTACCCCAGACACCCCAGGGGGATGTCAGGTGGGCTCAGGCCTTGGAAGAGCTCAAAAAGGATTTTGAAAAGCAAGTTAGACAGGTAGAGAAAAAGCTGGAAAGAGAAATGAGAGACATGCAAGAAAAGTATGAAAAACAGGTCAATATCTTGGTTAAGGAGACCCAAAAAAATGCTGAAGAAAATAACACCTTGAAGACTAGGCTCACTCAATTGGCAAAAGAGGTTCAAAAAGCCAATGAGGAGAAAAATGCTTTCAAAAGCAGAATTAGCCAAATGGAAAAAGAGGTTCAAAAGATCACTGAAGAAAATAGTTCTCTCAAAATTAGAATGGAACAGATGGAGTCTAATGACTTTACGAGAAACCAAGAAATCACCAAACAAAACCAAAAGAATGAAAAAATGGAAGAGAATGTGAAATATCTCATGGGAAAAACAACTGACCTGGAAAATAGATCCAGGAGAGACAATTTAAAAATTAGGGGACTACCTGAAAGTCATGATCAAAAAAAGAGCCTAGACATCATCTTCCATGAAATTATCAAGGAAAACTGCCCTGACTTTCTAGAACCAGAGGGCAAAATAAGTATTGAAAGAATCCATTGATCACCACCTGAAAGAGATCCAAAAAGAGAAACTCCTAGGAACATTGTGGCCAAATTCCAGAACTCCCAGGTCAAGGAGAAAATCTTGCAAGCAGCTAGAAAGAAACAATTTCAGTACTGTGGAAATACAATCAGGATAACTCAAGATCTAGCAGCTTCTACATTAAGAGATTGAAGGGCGTGGAATAGGATATTCCAGAAGTCAAAGGAACTAGGACTCAAACCAAGAATCACCTACCCAGCTAAACTGAGTATAATCCTTCAGGGGAAAATATGGTCTTTCAATGAAACAGAGGACTTTCAATCATTCTTGATGAAAAGACCAGAGCTGAATAGAAAATTTGACTTTCAAACACAAGAATGAGAAGAAGCATGAAAAAGTAAACAGCAAAGAGAAGTCATAAGGGACTTACCAAAAGCGAACTGTTTACATTCCTACATGAAAAGACAATATTTGTAACTCTTAAAACTTTTCAGTATCTGGGTAGTTGGTGGGACCACACACACACATGTACACGCATGCACGCACACACACATACACACATGCACACACACACAGAGACAGAGAGCACAGAGTGAATTGAATAGGATGTGACCATAGCTTAAAAGAAATTAAGGGAAATGGTGAGAGAGAAATGTAGTGGGAGGAAAGAGGGTGAAATGGAATGGGGTAATTATATGCCATTTAAGAGGCAAGTAGGAGACTTTTTAGTGGAGGGATAAAGAGGAGAGCTGAGAAAAAAAAACAAAAAACAAGAAGTTTACCCTCATCACATTTGACTAAAGGAAGGAATAAAATGCACACTCATTTTGGTATGAAAACCTATCTTACAGTATAGGAAAGTGGGGGAGAAGGAGATAAGCAAGGGGTGGGGGATGATGGAAGGGAGGGCAAAGGGAGGAGGGAGCAATTTGAAGTCAACTCTTGGGGAGGGACAGGATGAAAAGACAGAAGAGAAACAATGAAGGGCAGAATAGGATGGAGGGTAATTCAGTTAGTCTTACACAACACGACTATCAGGGAGGTCATTTGCAAAATTACACAGATATGGCCTATATTGAATTTCCTGCCTTCCCAAAGGGAATGGGTGGGGAGGGAGGGATGGGGAGAATTTGGAACTCAAAGTTTTAGGAACAACTGTCTAGTATTGCTGTTGCTACTAGGAAAGAAGACATACAGTTAATGAGGAATAGAAAGTCATCTGGCCCTACAGGAGAAAAGAGAAGATGGAGACAAGAGAAGGGAGGGATGACAGAAGAGAGGGCAGATTGGAGATAGGGAAAATTAGATTGCTTGGGGTATTGGGGTGGGGGGACGGGATAAAAGGGGAGAAAATTTGGAACCCAAAATTTTGTGAAAATGAATGTAAAAAGTTAAATAAATAAAAAAAATACAAAAAAAAAAGAAAAATTTGAAGAAGAGATAATTGTAGTTTGGTTTTCTACATTGTTGGAGGACTAAACAAAAGGAAGTTTATATAAACTAAAGCAGGAAAAGCTACTGTCAGGCATAAAGGAGAAATTCTTAACTGCCATTGAAATAAAATTTAGAAATGAATGGGTAATTTCAAGAGGCTGTGAAATCTACCCTGCTAAAAAGAATGCTTTTAAAGGACCAAATAGCAATTGGTCCTGATTGACTTGGAGGAGAATTATATAGCACATAGTTGTACTGAATGGTTCCTGAAGGTTTGGGGTACGGAAAGGGAAGGTCCTCACTACTATACAACATTTTTCTATACTTCTTAAATTTCTTTTTACCAGACCTACAATTTAATTAGTATAGGGAATTCCCAATGAGGGAAGGACCCTCTCCAGACCTCTTTGTAACCTGAGGCTGGAAGTACATAAGCAGAAAGTGGTGGCTAGGGGACTCAATGCATGTCCTCCTCAGAGACTGCTAGTCTTAGAGAGTACTGTGACCTTGGATCAACCTTGAGGCAGAATTCACCAACATGGAAAATGATATTAAGAGAATATTTCATGACTAGAATTGCTGATAACTTACCCTGAATATTTACAGAGTGAGGCTTGAAAATGTTGCTGAGCTATATAAATATAATTTGTTGTTGGTAGTAAGCATGATTAAAATAATTGCAACTTGCACAAATATCCTAACTTGGTTCATTTTTAAGAGTTGTCTTTTCTCAGTGAGTTTGCCTCATTTTTGCCTCCTCTCAAAAAAAATTATTTCACCAATCTCGTGATCTACTTTTCAGGATTATTTAGCCAAATCTGTAGAGCCAAAGGGAACACCAAAGTGTCATTGGTTGGTCTTGGGATGTCATCTTCATCACTGTATAGAACCACTGACTAACTTTTCTGAGCCTCATTTTTCTTATCTGTAAAATAATTATGGCATCAGCTTGACAAAGAAGAAAAAAGTAAAAATACTCAAGATTGGGAGTGAGAGTAGGGAGCAATGGGAAGATAGACATATTGATGCACTATGATTGGAACTGGTGCAACCATTCTGGAAAAGAATTTTGAAGTAAATGGGAAAAGTCATAAAATGTTTATGTCCTTTGACTTTGTAATCTTACAAGTGGACCCCAAAGATATCAAAAAGAGAAGGAAAAGCCTTATGCCAAAGTATTCATAGCATTACTTTTTTGGCAACAAAAGTACTTGAAGCAAAGGTGAATGCCCAACATGAGGAAATGGCCAAGCAAATTTTGGAATATGAGTATAATGGGACATTATTTTGCCATGACAGTGAATATGAAGAATTCAAAGAAACATGTGAAGATTTGAGTGAGCTTATACAGAGTGAACATGAGAAGATCCAATAGAACAATATACACAGTGTCTACAATAAAAGAAAAATACAATAAAAGAAGCTGAATTCTGAGCAATCATGATGACCAGTCTTGGTCCCAGAGAATAGATAGTGAAATGTACTGCGATCCTTTCAGTAAAGAATTGTGGGGTGGAGTAGGGTGACCTATGGAAACTGAATGTTCCAAACACCATCAGACATAGATACTGTGTCTGTACATTTTATTTAACTGTTTTGGTGTTTGGTTTTCAGTTTGGTTTTTTGCTGAAAGAAACAAATAGTAATGTAGGGGTGGGGAAGTAATATAACTGAGAATGACTATAATATAAAAATCAAAAGGCATGTTGTTTGCTTTAAAAAGTTTACTTTTGTGATTCTCTATTAGATAGCTATTGATGATATTCTTGAGAAACTTAAAGCAATAAGTACTAAGAATTGTAAGAACTTGTCTATACTTGTGAATGACAACCCACAGAGTTGATTCTTACCCCAACTCAAAATTAATGTGGTGCACACTTTTTGTCCCTTGAGGGTGGCAAACAGAAACTCCCTGTGGACTCTTAGATGGTATAAGGTACTAAAGCAATGCCTTACAATAGGATGGATATTCTTCAATTATCCCAATAATATTACCCTTCAAAGATGACTCTGAAGTGTGCCAGAGTGAGCAAGATCATTTATGTACCTCTCCTAATGGAATGTTTATTCAATTTGCTGGAAGTACATTTTGGAACAAATTCATATTTTTTAAATCAAATTAGGCATTAAAACATTAAGAAAACTAATTTTCAAGACGTACAATAATTTTAAAAAGAATTATTAGATTATTCTTTGAAGATAATGATGAAGATAAGAAGAAATGCCCTAACTTAAGTGAAAAAGAAATTAGAGTTTTTGCACTTAACCTCAGAGAACAGAATGAGCACTGCTGGTGAAAAATTAAGTGAGGCAGGATCCAGGAAAACATATAGGAAATATACAGGAAAACATCCCAGCAATCCAAGCTGTCCTATGAGCTGTCTCAGGAGATGATGAATTCCCTTATCACTAGATATCTTCAAAAAGAGACTCTTTGGGGAGATTGTACGGGGGATTCTTATTTAGCTACAGATTGGACTAGAAGGTTTCTTTCTAAAAAGTCCCCTTCCAACTCGGAAAGTTTTTGAAATAGGGATAATACTTGTATGACTGACCTCATAGTTTCTGTCAGACAATGGATGTGAATGTGTTTTGTAAAGTACCATATAAATGATTTGTATCTCCAATGTTTAAGACAGTACCCGGCTCATAAAAAATGCTTTTTTCACAATTCATACCTTTCATTCATTCATTAATATAAATTCATTAGTATAGGTAATTATGAATTAATTATAGATAATGCATAATCTAGCTCCAACCTACCATTCTGCAGATGGGAAGTAGTAAGACCCAGAGAAGGGGAAGGACTTGCCCACGATCACATTGCTAATCAATAACTAAGACTTGAATTCAGGTCTTCTAACTCCCAGTCCAATTCACTTTCCACCAAACCATGTTCTGTCTTACTATCACTATATGACTTTTTCCTGGCTACAGAGAATTACAAATTATACTTCTCACCCCCATCTGCTACCTTGACAGATTGTCTTATCTGCTATCTTGTGGGGAAAATTCAATAAGTTTTGAAAGTCTGTTTTGGAAGTTTTTATTCATCATTAAGTCTGCAGATAATAGATTTGATATGAAGTGGTCATGAAAGTAAATGTTGAATAAGAGTTTTATGATTTACCAAAGTCATAAGTCATGAAAAGTGAATGGTACCACACAATTATCTAGTTCTAACCCCTCCCCATTGTACAAGTGAGAAAAATAAGGTACATTGACTCACCCAAAGTGACACAGATTTTACATTGGGGTCTTTTGAGATCGTATAAAGTGTATGTCCAAGGTGCAAGCATCACTTGTGTTTCTGGTCTTTTTTGTTTTTGCTTTAGTATAATGTCCGTCTCCTCTAGAAGAGCTCTTTGTTTAGCATTAGGGAGGGAAGATACTTTAGTAAATGGCCATTAACAACAGATATCAGCCCAGGTTGGAAGTAACTGGAATCAGTTTCATTGAAATTTCATCATTCCAGGGCTTCTTCCTCCATCATTTCAAATAATACAGAACTTTGATAATTCATCTTCCTGCATCCCTGCTCCAAAGACCCTGGTGGGTTATGGAATTCTCCATAAAACATCTCCAGAGTTTCCCTAATTATTCCATTTCTCTCCCAATTTTTAACCCACTCCTAATTACTTTCAGCAGCATTATGCTGCAGGAAGATTAGACTTTCCTTTGGCCTCAGAGGGCATAATTAAGAGCAGATTATGACTTCGTATAAGGAAAAACTTTTTAACAATTAGAGTAATTTAAAAGTGAAAATTTAGTCCTGGCACACCTGTAATCCTTGCTATTGGGGGAGGCTGAGCTAAGGGGCAACCAGTCTAAAGAGGGGAGAACCAGCTGAGGGGAAAAAACAGAATAGGTTAAAGCTTCCAGTCTGGTCGGTATTGAGAGCAGACCCATAAGTTATTGATGTGCTTACATCTTGATCAAGATAGACAGTCAAGAGAGGAAAAAGAGAGGAGAAGAGAACAGAAGAGAGGAGAGCAGAGGGGAGACAAGAGAAGAGGATGACTAATTCCCTTAGCAGGATTTCCACTGACTGGAGGTTCAAGCAGATTTACTGGCTATGTTATAGTAGGAATTCCTGTTCTCGGGAATTAGTTTGGAAAGCGTCTGTGATCCCTTCCATCTCTGAGAGTCTGTTATTCTGTTTGTGTATCTTAGTCTCCTCATCTCAGAAGCAGGGATGATGACATCATATATATCTCACAGAATTCTCATGAGGAAAGGATTTTACAAACCTTAAAAGCATTAACTGTTCACATGTGGGATCTATCGTTCTTAATAACTCTGGTCAGTAGTGGTAGGTAGGGGAGCACTGAAGGACTAAGGGTGGGCCTGTGGTTGAGCATTTCAACAAAAACAGTAAACATTTATTAAACATCTACTGATTGCAAGGCACTGTGCTAGGCACTGGGAATACAAAGACCAAAAAGAAATAAAAGCCAGTCCCTATTCCCAAGAAGCTTATGTCCTACCAGGCTGGGTTGTATGAATTATATAACTCATTGACCATTACCCACAAAAAGTTATGAGAAATCTAAATAGAATAATAGGCCTCATCTCAATCTCTGTTAGTATCTGGAGCCAAACAGAACCCTCTCTAACGTAAATCTGTCAACTGCTTAATATTGCGGATGGAAATGTTTATATACATGTGTGGGTATGTGTGTGTTGCTATTCATTGTGAAAATCCCTACAGGTAACTCACAAAAAGAGTGATAATAACACCCTTGGAAGGAGCAACTATCACCAGGAAGGAAAGGAAACAGCCCAAGCATCAAAAAGTCTTTTGACTGGATTATAATAATAACACCTTATACTTTCATGGAGGTGGTATAGTGGATAGAATGCCAGGCCTAGAGTCAGGAAGACCCAGGTTGAAATCCAGCTTCAGATACTTACTAGCTCTATGACCTTGGGTGAGTCACAACTCTGTTTACCTCAGTTCCTTATCTGTAAAATGAGCTGGAGAAGGAAATGCAAACCACTGCAGTATCTTTGCCAAGAAAACCCCCAAAAGGGGTCACAAAGAGTTAGATACAACTGAAAAAAATGACCAAACAATAAATCTTCTTTGATGTTCATTTGTTTTGAATGTTGGAGTTGGATATAATTAGTCCAACCCCCAATTTTTTTCATTAAAAAAAACAAAAACCTGAAACTTAGAAAGGAAAAGTGAATTTCCTAAAGTCACAAGGCTAAGTTAAATGGCACAGCCAGAATCAGAATCCAGGCCTTCTGACTCTCAGTCCATGGAATGCTCTTTCAATTCCTTTGCATACATAATTTGTCCTTCTTGAACCAAGTGGGAGAATTCCACTGTACCACTCCTAGAGTGCGAGTCTTCACTGCAGGCTCCTGGAGTGAAAGACAGATTCCCATCTAACCATCATCCCTGAAGCACTTTCATCCTATATAACAGGGAGTCATCTCTTCACTTTCCAGCATCAATTTCACCATGTGGCCTGCTCTTTGGTTATCATCCTCATGCCCTTTCCACCCAAAACTTGTTCTCTGTCCCTGAGTCCTGCATCTCTGATAGGTCAGCTTTCTTTTGACCTTGTCTTGCTGGAGACTAGTTCCCCATGCCATCTCCAAGTCATCTCTTCATCATGCTGCCACACCTCTACTTTTCAGCACCCCCATTAGAATGTAAAAGCTCCCTGAGGACAGGGACTAACTCCAGTGCTTATCAAAATGTCTGGAACATATAAATACTTAAAAAATGTTCTATCCCTGTATCTATAATTTATGCATCCCCAAATCATCATGAATGACTGTGTTATGTATAAGCTCTGTGGAGTATGAAGTGAAGGGCACTAGATAGGTTACTTCCTGCCAACTACCAGATATCTTCCCCATCCTCTTGCCACAGTGGCAGAAGCTCACCATGCAGAATTCATTAGATTTGTTCCACATGATTCAGTAGAACAGAACCAGGACAAATAGGAAGAAATTATAAGGAGGCAGGCTCTGGTTCAGTTATAATAACTGACACTTAGCTCCTACTTTAGTATTTATAAACCTTTTCTCACAAAAGCTCTCCAAAGGCAATGGGTATTATTGTTTCCATTTTACATATAAGGAAACTTAATAAACTCAGTGAGGTAGACAGAGGAGAGTGACTTAACCAAATATACACAGTCAAGGGCCCAGCCAGAACTCACGCTCATCTTCTCACTTCAGGCCAGCCCAACCTCCATATTTCCTAGAAGAAGAAGCTGAAGCTCCTAAAGGTGAAGTGAGTGCTCAAGTCTAGCATCCCTTCTTCTGATTCTCCAACATAAGGAGGGGCTTCCCAATAATCAGAGTACTTCAACAATCGACATCTTTCTCTGAAAAGGCGTGAGCTCCCTGCCGGTGAGCATGTGAAAGCAGAGTCGAGATGACCTTTGTGGAGAGGATTCCCATTTAGAGTGGGAGATAGAACTCCATAGTCTCTAACAGCCCTTGGATCTCAAATTCTCTGAGTCATACGTCCTGGGTTCAAATCCAGCCTCTGCTATTTATGACCTCTGTGATCTTAGGCCAACTCATATAATCTTTCCTCCTTTGTAAAATGAAGGGGTTGGGCTACATAATCCCTAAGATCCCTTCTACCAATAAATTCTATGATCCAAAAGTTGTCTCTTTGTTATATGAATGGAGCATAGTACATGTTTGTTCAAAGACCGTGCATATACTAGAATATTCTCAAAATTTCCCTAAGCAGAAGCAAGTGGTCCGTGTGTTTGGGTTTCCAAGGTCCTTATGTAATGTTACTGATCTACTAAGCAGCATGGAAATATGTATGTGTGTCAGGAAAAGGGATGAGATGGGGGTGGAGGGGTGGGGCATGTTTCCTCTTTTTTCTTGACCCCCTTAAGTTGTGAGATGGTATAGATACAGGTGGCATCTGCTAAGCATGAAAAAGTAGTTTTATGCTATTTATTCCCAGGTGCTGCACCCAGGTCACATCACACTTGCCTCAGCCCACCTGGCACCATGCCATTCCCAACAGATGGCCAAGGTGAAAAGCTGAGTCTTTCTAGGGACAGGACAGTAGCCTGAATCATTTTGTGTAGAGCTTGGCATAGTATCTTAAACACTGAACTGAGTCAGAAAGAACTGGGTTTTGGATTTCCTGTGATGCAAACTATGTGATCCTGAGCTAAATCATCTCAATTCTTTGAAAATTCAGGTTCGTTATCTACAAAATTGGGATAAACATAGCACCTACTGCACATGGCTGTTATGAGAATCAATTGCAATAATGTATTGTCCACCTTAAAGAGCTACATAATTGCAAGTTATTATTGTTATCTGGTTTGTTTGTTTCTCATAATCATGCTCAATTACAAACAACTTGAGGACAAGTCGTTAGTGGCAATTATTCTTTTATACTTAATGTTCTGTGGGTGACTGCCCAAGTGACTAAAATGGCTGATGTTTATAATTGACTTCAGAGTATTGGGATAGAAACTCCTCTTTCTTAGGTGCCCCCAAAACTGATTCAGGACTGCCCAGTATCAGGCAAGACAACAGGGGTGTTGTGTACCTGATTCTCTTGCCACATGGTTCTAATTCCTTCCACTAGGCTTCTGGATTTGAAAGCTTTTCATTCCAATGTAGTTAAAAGGTTAGGAGGATTCCATAGGTCAAGATCTATCAAAAATTCTGTTCTTAAAAGTTGTTGGTCAGCATTTTGTCCAAGTGCTTGTGACAACTGTTCTGCTTGTAATGATACTCCAGTTCTAGTGGGGTCTTTGTAGTGTTCTCACTTTACCCATCCAATTGGATTTTCTAAATAGCTAATAAATAAATTTTTTGCAATCTATAGTGATATGCTCATGAAGGACAGGAGGGGGAAAACAGGTATCTATTTCAGTGCCTACTACATGTCAGGTTCTTTGCTAAGCACTTTATAAATATGATTTCATTTGACCCTCACAACCCCTGGAGATAGGGGCTACAATCCCCACTTTTCAGTTGAAGAAACTGTGATGGAAAGAAGTCGTAAACTTGGTCAGGGTCATACAGCTAGGAAGTGTCTGCCGTTGTATTTGAACTCAGGAATTCCCTACTCTGGGTTTGGCACTCCAGACAGCTTATGTGCCACCAAGACAGCTTATGTCTCTTAATCACACAAGCATTTCTATAGGGTTTTGATGTATTTATTTATTCTCTAAGAACCTCTATCAGTTCTCTTCCTCCATTTTATTGAGGAAATGTTAATTTTTCCATGGTTGCCTTAGAGTGATGGGTCAAGTGTTTCATTAAGGCTTTTTGGGGATATTTTCCAATACATTGTGATCCATTTTATACTTTCAAAGGTGTAGGTAAAAACTGTTAAGGAATGGAAGGAAATAATCTACTTACAGTTCTTCTTATTCTTATATTATTCATATTATGTGATTGATCTGTGAGAGTGAGGAGTTTGAAGAGATAAGACCTCTACCTCCTGCTCTTCCCACACTCCTGCTGGGAGGGAGGAAGAGGGACCAAGACTTGGCCTAGAAAATTCAATTTTGGAAGTCAATCATGCTATCAGTTCTAACGAGAAGGTAAGTCCCTGCTTTCAGGGAACTCAAAATCTAGCTGGGGAAACAAGATGCACAGAATCAATCAATCAATAGATATTTATTAAATACCTATCATATGCCAGGCAGAGCAGCTAAATGGCGTAGTGGATAGAGTGTCAAGCCTGGAGTCAGGAGTACAAATCTGGCCTCAGACACTTAATACCTGGGTGACCCTAGGCAAGTCACTTAACCTTGTTTGTTTGCCTCAGCTTCCTCATCTCTAAAGTGATCTAGAGAAGGAAATGGCCAACCATTCTAGTATCTCTGCCAAGAAAATCCCAAATGGGGTTACACAGAGTCAGATACAGTGGAAACAAATGAACAACAACACATGCCATACAGGGACATTGAGGCTTATTTAATTTAATCTCATTTCACTGAGAAGGAAATTGAGACCCAGAAAAAATAAAATGACTTGCTCAAAGTCACCCAGCTAACAAATAGCAGAAAAGTAGCTCAGTGCCTTACTCTAAATCCAGAGCTCCAAACTATAGTTAGTGGACTCTTTCCACTCACTATATCAAAAGATAATAAAAAATACTAGGAAGTATATGAAACTCATAATAAAATAGAACAGATACAAAGTGCCTATCCAGTGTCTGTAGGTTGGAATGATCAGGAAAAGTCTTCGTGGAAAGGGTGAAACATGCTTGCTCTAGTCTAGAGGAGAGGAGGGGAAGAAGAAAAGTGTGAAGAAAGAAGCCAAGGTAGAAATTAGTCTACAGTGTTATTCCAGGTTCAGTGAAGAGACAGTAATTGGGCTGAAGCCTTTAATTCAGGTAGAAAAGCAATGGGAAATTATACTGGAGCAATAGGTATGGCCAGAAAATGGTTTTCTTATACATTTTTAGAATATTTTATATTATTAACATCAGGGAAAAGTACAAGTTTCATTGGTAAAGAAAATTACTGGTGTTTCCTTCCTATGACCAAGATATGAGGAAGAAAGATTTATAACAAATGCCACAAAACTGTTGAATGCTTGATACTCGATCTCCTTCTATTACCTAACCTGAAAATATATTGCTACTCCCAGTCCTGATTCCTGTATTGATTGGCATAGGAGTTTTGGCCTGCTTCATTTGCAACCTAGATCAGTTTTCCCCTCCTTAAGGAACCTTGTAGCCCTCCTGTCCTGGGGGTTCACCATACTGGCATTGGACTTAGTATGGTCACCTGATCTGCTTTTGCCCAGTGCAGCTCAGAACTCCAGAGTTCAGATAACCCAAAAGCCTCAGCCTCCCCAGTAGCATGTTTTTATGTGTTGAAATGGATGCATTGCTAGTAATGATAGGTCACTGGATTTCTAGCTGGAAGATATCTCAGAAATTATCTAATTTAATAACTGTACTTCTTAGATGATGAAATTGAGGTCTGAGAGGGGAACTCACTATCTTTCCCCCAAAGGCCTGTTTCTCTTTCTGAATTCTACCTCTGTTACTGTTGGAGTCACCATCATCCTTCCAGTTACTCACTTTCACAATGTTGGTGTCATTCTTGGCTCTTCATTCTTACTCCCTCCACACTTCCAATTACTTGCCAGATTTTGTCATTTCCATCTCCACATCTCTATACAAATCTTATTCTCTCTTCTGACAAAGCCACAACCTTGCAATGCCAAGATGAAACCCACAGCAGCCGCTATGAATAGGCATGTGTATCTCCAGGGTAAATTTGCAAAATATAAACGCTGTTCCTCAGAGACAAAACCAAAATTCAGATACCAGAAAGTCCATTCCACCATGGTAACAATGAAGTTTGTACACATTACCAATAAAGGGAGCATAGCCATTTGCAAGTCTTCCTCCCCCTCTGTTAGGCCTCCCTACAAACAAGCTCCCTTAGGCAAAACTCCACCCTCTCTCACTCACACTAGCCGCTCTGCCTCAGCTCTACTGTACTCTGTCCCAGCTCTGCCTCTCTCTCAGCTCTGCCCTTCCTGTTCCACCCATTTAACAAACTCCATGTGACTCAGGTTGTGGTCTGAGCCAAAGCTCAAAGTGAGTCAAATGGGCCTATTAAGGGGCAGGGAAGATCTTCAAATTCCCTTACCATTACAAACCCTTCAGATCCTCATCACCTCTCATCTGGACTAGTAACCTCCGAATTAGTTTCCCTCCTCCTTTACTCCAGCCCGTCCTCCACAGAGTAGCCGAAGTGATGTATTTTTTTAAAAGATTGGGTCTCCCTGTCTTCCTAGGTTAGAAGTACAGAGGCTACTCACAAGCCAATCTTGCTTCTAAATGGCATGGAAACTTTAGTCTACTGCATTTATGACTTGGTCTGTTTACTTCCTTGAGCAACCTATTGGCTTCCTGGACCTGGGGGCCTACTTTATTGATGCTGGGCTTATTGTGGACACCTTATCATTTTAGCCCATTGCAGCTCAGTACTCCTGAGCTCTAGAGATCTACAAACCTCAGCCTTCCTGGTAGCCCATGGGATTACAGGCATGCGCCGCCCTGCTTGGAAACCCATAATAATTTCCTTAAGCACACCTGTCACCATAAAATCAAATTATGCAATAAACTCAAATGCATACCTATTAACTCTTGCATCAAATAGAAGTTTCTTTATTATTCATCTTTTCAACCCAACTCCTTCCTACCTTTCTAATTTTCTTACACATTACTCTCTTTCTTGCACATTATGGTCCAGTCATGCTAGACTACTTGCTGTTTCTCCATCTCCCATTTTCTTGCCTTCACACTGGATATCCCTCCCCCTCAATGCTGAATATTCTCCCTACTTAACCTTGTCTCTAAGAAATTCCTAGTTTCCTTCAAGACTCAGCTCAAGAGCCCCCCTCTGTTGGAGACCTTTTCTAGTTCCCTGGACAATTAGAGTTTGCCCCTGTAAGACCACTTTTTATCTACACAAAGGCAGCTAGGTGGCATAGTGGATAGAGCACAGAGGGAGAGTCAGGAAAAACTGGGCTCAAAACTAACCTCAGATGCCTTTAGTTGTGTGACCTTATTTAACCTCTCTCAGCCTTAGTTTCCTCAACTGTCAAAATGGGGTTAATAATAGCACCTACACCCCAGGGTTGCTCTGAAGATAAAATCAGGGAATATTCACTTAGGACTGCACCTAGCACATAGTAGGAGCTCACTAAATGTGTATTTCCTTCTTTGTTCCCCCATTAGAAGGTAAGCTTGAAATCAGGGACTGTGTCTCTTTTATCTTTGTTTCCACAGTGCCTAGAACAGTTGCTGAAACATATTAGGTACCTTAAAAATGATTATTAATGTACTGATCCTATAAAGCTATTACTTCCAATTGAGCCTTTTACTATTATACCACATATTATATTTCATTATATCCTGAGTCTTTAGGAGCTAGAGATCAGTGCCTGGATTGTCTGGAATGATTTATCAAATGAAATTCTGGTAACACAGATACTCTGAATCTAGTAGGAGAAGAAAGCAAGCTTTACCAGACACATAAGCCAATATCCAGAACATTTATTTTCTGAGTTCTTGAAATATCTTCATGTTCTGTGGGTAGTTAAGGTTTTAAAACAAATTTGAGGTAATTAGTCAATACATTTAAGTCAGGGAGAAGAGAAAGAAGTTGAAAAATATCGTATACTTGGTGTTGTGGCATAACCTCCCTGTGAAAACTACCTCCGCATTCAAGACATGTTTGGAATCAGCATCTTCTCAAAGCCGTAACTCAAAAGCCCCAACTAAAGTTTTTATTTTTAACAGGACAGAGGACACATCAGTCCCAAGACTATATCTAAGTGATATAGCAAAAGAAGTGACCAGGAAAGTCCATCCTGTACACACAGTGATACAGTCTCCTACCAGTTACCATACCATCACTGGGAGAGAGAACACAGGAAAGAAAGGTGCATGACCAGGGAACACAAATGGAAAGGGGAACATAGTGCAAGCATGTGGAAAAGGTGTGAATATATACACATGCATATATATGTATATATGTGTGTGTGTGTATTGCATATATGTACTATGTGTTGTTTGTTTTTTAGCTGTGTCCAATTCTTTGTGCCCTCATTTTTGAGGTTTTCTTGGCAAACATGCTGGAGTGGTTTGCCTTTTATTTCTGCAGCTCAATTTACAGACGAAGAAATTGAGACAAACAGGGGTTAAGTGACTTATCAAGGGTCACCCAGCTAATAAGTGTCTGAGCACAGATTTAAACTCAGGAAGATGAGTCTTCCTAACTCCAGGCCTGGCACTATATCTACTGTGCCAACTAGTTACACATATATGTGAAATAGATACATACATATATGTGTACATATATATGCATACATGTATTTATCATGTAAATATATATAAAATATATACGTGTATATATGTACGTTCGGCATGTGACTAGAAGGACACATATTATAGAAGGCACATTCATAGTCAGAACAATGTAGTAGATATTGCTGTGGCTTCCCCGCTAAAACACCTCCTCACCTCCAGTTCTTTTGCATACTTCCCTGAAGAGCTGTTAGTATCATTTACTGTCCTAGTGACATTACTAGGCTGTGAGCTGCTTTTTCCAACGTTCAGCTGAATCTTTTACTGACCTATTCTTTACACTAGGTAGCTATCTGCTGAGTGAGTGACTTCCTTCTAGGTTTCCTTGTTTCTTGTATCTTCTGCATGTTCAGTGAATTGAAGCTGTTATAAGACCCCTTCCCCATATGCACACTGTGGTTCATTTCATTTAGATTCTATTCCCAGGTCCTTTTTCAGTTCTTTTATTATTCAGACCCGTGTAGCCAAGACCCAACTAACCAAAAAAAGAACATCTTTGGCATTAAATCTGTCATTTAAACTCCTTTTTTTGGCTTAACCTCACATTTTTGAATTCACTTACTTATTTGAGTTTTCAATCCCCATCATGCTCCTAACACTACAAGTAACTGTAATTCCCCTCCAAAGTTTCACTTAATAAGACTGTACAGCAGAGGAGAACTAGAGATTTTTTGTTCTACATTCCTACCAGCAACAAAAATCACTACTCTTCCTAGTTAGCAGGGCAAAAGAATTATAAACAGATTACCTCTCCCTTCCTCACAAATGAAACCATCCACAAATGAAACATCATATGTAAAGTGTTCCAGTTATAGACCACAGACCAGAGAAAGCACTTGTTATGAGGGTTATCCTCATGTAACCAGATCAACACAGTGCTTTTACAGAAATATAACTTCGTTATACAAAACTCTTCTTTGTCAGGTGTTCACTCTAATGTCTGCAGTAAAGTTCTGAGGGGAGAGATAATAGGAGGTTAGAAAGGCCTGGAAGATGCAGAATTGATGTTTTGTTAAGAGCTGTCTCCATGCTTCACTTAGCCTGGACTCCTAATTCCTAAGTGGTTTCCTTCCTTAAGGTTCCAGAGATGATGACAAAGGGCCTAATTGATTGGGAATCTAATCAGGCCCTAGGACTTCACAAACAGGAGCTTGGACCATCTCCAACATTGGAAGGTCCTCCATATCTGCAGCCATGAAGAGAAAACCGTTGCTTAAGGCAACTAATCTTTCTGCCTTTGAGCGTAGTCATAGAAGGGCAGGGTTGGTTGTGAGTAAAATGGTCAAGTTTGAACTTTGGATTTTATGGATTCTAGATATGAAATTTATTTAAAACAAGAAATACAACTGCATGAATGCAGACTATGAAAGTTTTATCCTTCTGGGTTTCCTTTTATTGCCCCTGTGGCAGATATGCGCATCCTCTGGGAAGTACAAGATGTCGTATCTTTCTCTGTACCCTGACAGTATGTAACACATATTAAGGTTTGCAATAAACACTTTACTGAAAAGTTCATTTCCAATGAAGCTAAGTCTAATGGAACAACTTTTTATTTTGTTTTCTTTAAACTCCTGCCCCAAAACTTCCTTTTCCAAGAAATCAGTCCTGCATTAACACAAATTGACCCAAATTCTCTGCTCAGCATCTCCTCAACTACCTGCCCACACCACACTGCTAGGGCCTCCTGCACTCACCTCACTGGGTGCTAGGGAAGATGGAGGGGACACTATACCAAAGGGCTTGGACCCTGCATCAATTTACTTAAAAGCTAATGGGGAGAGATAGCGTACATTAATAAGACAAACCACACAAATGTACGAGCAAATGCAAACTATCATGCAGTTGTATAGGACTACATGAGAAGTCCTCAGCTGTCTGCATCTGGTTGATCTATGGGATATTTTTTCAAGCTTGGAAGGCTTCTATTTCCCCTCACTTTCCATTACTTCCACACTTGCTGTATTTTGCTTAGGCTGGACAGACTCACTCTCTGAACCCTACAGTTTATATAGGCTGGCCCTAACTGGTGCATCGTTTTTAATACCAGTAGTCTCCCAGAAATGATCAATGCTTTTGGAATACCCATGATTAATGTTGAACCATCATGGCAGGTGACCCAAAGGCAGTGATTGTAGACACATATAGCAGGCATGAATAGGCTACAACATGTTACCAGTTTATGTGAAAGATACCATGTAAATGATACGATGCAGGAAATGCCTGATAATAACAACAATAATTGATAATAACAGCTAGCATTTATATAGTGATTTAAAGTTTGCAAATCACTTTATGAATGTTGTTTATTACCATTGTTTTTCGGTTGTTCAGTCATGTCCAACTCTTCATGAGCATGCCACGCCCTTCTAGCCTCTACTATCACCCGGAATCTGTCCAACTTAAAGTTTGTTGCTTCCATGACACTATCTATCCATCTCATCCTCTGCCCTTCCCTTCTCCTTTTGCCTTCAATCTCATTATGGAACTAGAGACCAAATTGCTTATATTTGCTGTGATCAAAGTATTTCATTATGTGATCAAAGTATTTAAGCTTCTCATTATGTGATCAAAGTATTTAAGCTTCAGCGTCAGTCAGCATTTGACTTTCCAATGAATTAATTTCTTTTCATATTGACTGAGTTGATCTCTTTGTTGTCCAAGGGACTCTCAGAAGTCTTCTTCAGTACAATTTGAAAGTGTTGATTCAGCAGCACTCAAATTTACTTATAGTTCAATTCTCATGGCCATATGTTACTATGGGCTGTAGCTTTGATTACATGGACCTTTGTCAGCAAGGTGACGTCTCTGTTTTTTAATATGCTCTTCAGATTTTCTATAGCTTTCCTTCCAAGGAGCAAGCATCTTTTAATTTCATGGCTGTAATTGCCGTCGGCAGTGATCTTTGAGTTCAAGAATGTAAGATCTGGCTCTGCTTCCATTTCATTTCCCTCTTTGTGTCAGGAAGTGATGAGATCAGATATTAGTTTTTTATGTTAAACTTCAAGCCAGCTTTTACACTCTCCTCTTTTACCCTCATCAGAAGGTTTCTTAATTCTTCACTTTCTGCTATCAGAGTGGTATCATCTACATATCTGGGATTGTTGGTAGTTCTCCTAGCAACCTTAATTCTGGCTCTTAATTCATCCAGCCTGGCATTTCACAGTGATGTACTTTGCATATAAGTTAAATAAATAAGGTGACAATATACAACCTTGTTTTACTCCTTTCCTGACCTTAAACCAATCCATGTTCAGTTTTAACTGTTGCTTCTTGACCCATACAGGTTCCTCAGGAGACAAGTAAGATGATCTGGTGCTCCCATCTCCTTGAGGACTTGCCACATTTTGTTGGGATTCATACCAAAGCAGAAGTAGATGTTTTTCTGAAACTCCCTTATTTTCTCTATAATCCAGCAAATATAAGCAATTTGGTCTCTAGTTCCTCCTCCTCTTCAAAAACCAACCTGCTCTTCGGATAATTCTTAGTTCACATATTGCTGAAGCCAAGCTTGCAGAATCTTTAGTATAACCTTGCTGGAATATGAAATGAGTTCAATTTTTCAGTAATTGATCATTCTTTGACAAAAAATTGTCTTTTTTAGGATTGGGACATAAACTGATCTTTTCCAATGCATTGGCCACTATTGAGTTTTCCAAATTTGCTGGCATTTTTAATCCAGCACTTTAGCAGCAGCATCTTTGAGGATTTTAAATATCTCAGCTGGAATTCTGTTACCTCCACTAGTCTTATTGCTGGCAATACTTCCTAAAGCCCCTTTGACTTTGTCCTCCAGCATGTCTGACTCTAGATTAATAACCACCTTATTGTGATTATTGGTTATTTAGCTCTTTTAAGAAAGAGCTTACAAGTATAACCATATAAGTATGGTTATTCTGTATATTCTTCCCACCTCTTCTTAATCTCTTCTATTTCTGTTCAATCTCTACCACTTTCGTCTTTCATCACGCCCATTTCTGCATGAAATGTTCCCTTGATATCTCTAAATTTATTGAAGCAATCTCTTCTCTTTCCAATTCTGTTGTTTTCTTCTATTTTTTGGTTTGCTTATTAAAAAAATATTCTTATATCTCCTTGCAATTCTGTGGAATTCTGCCTTAAGTATATATTTCCATTTCTCCTTTCTTTTTCACTTTTCTTCTTTCCTCAGGTATTTGTAAAGCCTCATCAAACAGCCATTTTGCTTTCTTGCTCTTGTTTTTCTTTCAAATGTTTTTGTTGCTGCCTCCTGTACAATACTGCAAACCTCTGTCCATAGTTCTTTAGGCATTCTACCAGATCTACTCCTTTAAATATATTCATCACTTCCATTTTGCATTCATAAGGAATAAAATGAGACTTCATGAGCATTATCTCATTTTATCCTTAAAACAACCCTGGCAGGTAGGTGGTATTATTTTCCGTTTTACAGATTACGAAACCAAGGTACAGAGAACTAGATTAAGTGACTTACCCAGGGTTACACATCTAGTAAGTGAGGCCATAGTTGAACTCAGACCTTCTTGGTTCTAACTCTAGTGCTCTATCCACTAAGCCACATGGTGATTCAGAAAAGAAAGTAGGAGGGTCCCGTGGTGAAGTGAAGGATAACAAATGGATAGCTTAAGTGTGGCACAAGGTATTGAGGCCTTGAGAAGGAGGAGGAGGCCCAGACCAGACATATCTTTATTCCCCTCCAGGCTACACTCCTGGCTGTCTAGGACTTTTTCTACAACATTCCCTGATCTCCTCCCTTCATCCTGCTCTCCCTGACCCTGACTTTTTAGCTTCCTTCTATATATTCTCTTCTTAAATTAAAATGTAAACTCTTTGAGGTCAGGGATTGTCTTTCTTTCTGCTTGTATTTGTATTCCCAGCTCTTAGCACAGATTCTAGCACATAGTAATGACTTAATGAATCAAATTGACTTTACCAGAACATGAGTTCTTGATTTTGGGGGGAGTCCTGGAATCCTTTGGAAGTTTAGTAAAATTTGGGGACCCCTTCTCAGATTAATGTTTTTAGATGCTTAAAATCAATATGGTTAAGAAGGAAGACAATTATAATGTAATATGGTTATCAAAATATTTTTTAAGTTTACAGATTCTCATATTAAGAAGTCCTATCAGAGGAAGGCCTGTAGGGCACTGGGTAGGTTCTCCAGGGAAGATTTATGGAAGGATATAGATAAGGAAATTGTAGGATGAGACAGCAGGGATGTTTTACCTTAAGAAATAGTATCAGAATTAATGGGATGATGGATCCATGGAAGTAATGAAATAGAACTGTTTGGCATTTAGGATACATTTTTCCCTATGGGGTTGAAATAGTGCTAATGGTCTGATCTACAAGGAAGTAAGAGAGTGAAGTGAGAGAGAAATTGGTACCTCTGCCCACAGAACATTAGGAGAAAAAGGCCCTAGTAGGAGCAAGGCCAGGAGGGGGAACCATGACAGATCTGAGCTCTAACACTAGACATGGAAATGGCTCTAATTGTCCCCACTACAAATGGAGAGAGAAAGAGGAGGAGGATTCCTGTGTTTCTGTGACTGAATCTATTCAAAATTAAGTGTTCATAAATCAAAGATTACCTGAATTGTCAACAAAGATTCAGGAAGAGAAAAAAAGGACAGACTTTACATTCTTGCAAATTTGGCAGAACAAATTGAACTGAGTCTTTGTGTTCCTTTCAAAAATAAACACAAAGAAAAATCAGAACCAACTCCGTTTCTTAACATCGGGCCATTGACCAGTACCCTGCCGCCATTCTTGTTTTTCTTTAGACCCCAGTCTTTATCTTTGCAATCCCTCTGTCCAGATTCAGTTCCTCCATAGACACAGAATCTCAGAGTTGGAAGGGTTTTAGAGATCACGCAGTCCTACTGTACTTGACTTCCAAATGGTCACCCAGCTTCGGTTTGAAGACTTCTGGAATGAAGAAACTATTACCTCCTAAAGCCATCAGTTTTACCTTGGGACAGCTCTATCTAATTATTAAATTGGATTCAATTAAATTATAAAATTTTCCCTTACATTGAGTCAAAGATCTGCCTCTGCAATTTTCATCCATTGCCATTAGTTCTGTCTTCTGATGTCAAACAAAACAAATAATAGCATTTATATAGAGCTTTAAAGTTTGCAAAACACTTTACAAGTAATATCTCATTTTATCATCATGACAATCCAGGGAGAGAAGTGCTATTATACCTATTTTACAGATGAGGGAATTAAGGCTGATGGCGGTTAAGAAATCCCCTCTCCACTTGACAGCCCCTCAGATATTTGGAGCTATCAAGCAAAAACTAAATTTTCTTTTCTCCAGGCTAACCACCCCCAGTTCTTTCAGCTGAGCCTTGCTGGGCATTGTCTGCAGTCCCCTAGCCTTTCACCTACTAGAGGTGCTACATTTTGTTAATGTCCTTCCTAAAATGTGACATCCATAACTAAATAGGATATTCTAGTTATGATCTGATTGGGTCAAAGGAAAGAAAGACCATCACCTCCGTTGTTAGGTTCCTCCAGTTCTTGATCTTCAGGAACAGGAATACTGCCTCATACTCCTAAAATCTAATCACAGGGAATATTAATAATATCCAAACCAACAATGCTGCAAACACACACACACAAGATACAAGAATATAGGTGCCAATGAGTTTCACTAACTCATTCATTTTCTCATCTGTCCATTTAGGTATCTGAAAAGCACAAAATACAAAGGATAGTGCCAACAAAACCAGCCATGTCCAGAACTGCAGGTGAAGATGAAGTTAGCACTATTTTATAGTCAGAGGGCAAAAAGAACTGGGAACATTTGTTTTACGTAATTAATCTAGAGTAAGCAGCCTCTAGGCCTCTTTAGAGAACACCAATTATTCTGCATCATCCCATCCCAGAGATTCCTTCTAAATACGTTCTTTGGTTCTCCTAAAAGTTACCTATTCCCACAAACATAAAAGCATGTGAACATAGAAGTTACTGACACAATCTGAAGCAAAGATATAAAATATGCCTGTGGCACTAGTAAAGTTATTATCTTTATAATCTCAGAAAGGTTTTATGAGGAAAGTGGTTCAAAGCCCTTGTCCAGTCCAGTCATCACCATCTGTTCTCTGGTTTTTGCCACTGTTTGGAAGAAGTGTCCCACGATTGTCTCAAGGCAAGTGGTGGTTCTGTCCAGGGAGAAAGGATGCTTACAGTAGACCTCATCATCAGAGAAGGGCCAACCAATACCCAAGCATCCAGGATTTCTTCTGGGTTGGCAATACAAATGCGAATCCTGCTCAAAAATCGATGGGACCAGTGACAAACTATGCCAGTGACAGATAGCTAGCTATCTGATCAGGAGATTCTAACAAATAGCATTGTTACTCAGATATCCAACTCTTACCTTCTTGTATTAGGGCTATTCTTTTTTTACATGGGTCCCTTGTGAGAACACCCATTCCCAGGTATCATGGGGATTGAGGGGCAATTCATTAAGAAAACTGGGACCCAGCTCCCACCATGCCAATGGGCAGGGGTGCAAGTGCTAGTCACCACCCCTGAACTCCAACATAGGGATGGCCGTGGTCTGGACCACACCTTCAGGCAATCTAAATCTAAATCTCAATCAGAATCCCTTTGAACACTCAGGGTAACCTGCAAGCTATGCTAAAAATCAGACTTCCTCTAAATCTTAGAAAATGGAGGTAAGAAAGCCTTGGTGCTTCAGGTCATTTTGCAATGCATAATAAGTAAACTCCAGAAGGTAGACATAGGTGATATGACACTGAGTCCCAGTCTTCTTACAGAACCTACTTCTACCAAATTCTTAGTTCAATCTGTTGAGACTTTCTGGCCCATCATTATGGCTGTCCATCTTTTTTACTTCCTCCATCCATGGCCCAGATCTCTGCTGGCTTTTTGAGGAGGATCTGTTATTTCTGTACAAATAAGGGAGTCATAGCTTTGTCCCATGACACTTAGAGAAACGTGGCCAAACCAGATTTAATATTCTCCCAATGTATTCAGATTGTCTAGGAAATCCCTCTCTCCTCTTGCATGACTCATGATATTGGCTGAGAATAGTCTGATGAAATTGAGGTAGCCATGAAGTCATCAACTGACTAAGCAGCTTGATTCTTCTGACACTTGGTAGTATTTCACATTGTAGCCTGGGCTTCCCAATCAGCCTCCTACAAATTGCTTTTCTTAATCTTGGATGTGACCTTTCTCCAAGTCCTATATCAAAATTAGATATCAACTGTCTCTGCTTTGACAAAGTATCTCAGATATATAGTCTCAAATACAGGACCTCTGATGAATTTGGGAGGAGGGGGGTAGTGGGCAAAGTTTAAAAATATCAGGACTGCTATCCAAATGTCCTATTAGTCATCTGTAATGATTTAAAGCACACGCACGCATACACACACACACAGACACACACATACACACACACACACACATCAAAGTGGAAGCCCTCTCCTGAACACAATCTCACATGGAAGGATTTCCCTCCTGCCTGCCATTGAAATGGAGCAGCCTGTAGTTCTTGGAAAGTCATTCTAATATCTCTGTCATAGATGGACTTGGTGACTTCTCCCTGACCTACTAACCCATACAAATGTATTCACATCTATGGGATGTGTCCAGCTAGGACAGAGGCTCTCCGTCCTGTGCCTTCTCAAGAGCATTTCCCTTATCTTACAGGTATTCTTATACTAATCAGGAGATATAGTCCTACTGTGTTATGACTTCCCAAAATAGGTGAGGATTTTGAAAGATGAGTTAACAGATTCGAATTCTCATTTTGGTATGAATGAATAAAAAAAAAGGATTTATTAAGTGTTTACTATATGCAAGGCACTATGCTAAACACTAGGGATATATACACACACAAAAAAAAAGCAAGACAGTTCTTGCCCTCAGAGAGTTTATATTATAATAGGGAAAGGATATACACACATATCTGTGTGTGTATATATACAAATATATACACATGTATGTGTATCTATACACACATATATATGTGTATATATACACACACATATATGTGTATCTATGAGTGGTAGTTAAAGAGAGGTATTGTATGTATACAAGGACAGTAAATAAAATCATAGAACAATAGATTGGTAGATCCTTTCCAAGAATAAAAGTGTTGATTTGACTATTGGAGATAAATGTGGAAAGGGGCTAGGGCTTGCTATGGCATGGTGTAAAGATGACCAAGAAGCAGCAGCGTGGTAGGGCTGGGTCTCAGTGAGCTTTTTTTGGTTACTGCATTCATTAACATCACTGACTCATATTGAGCTTGTGGTTCACCAAAAACATTAAAAAATAAAATTCACACAAACTGTTCTAGCCAGACCTCCCTCATCCTGTCCCTGTACAGTCAATTTTGGAAACTCAAGTGTAAGACATTACATTTGTCTCTAGTACATTTCATCTTATTAGACTGACCTCATCATTCCAGCCTCTCGAGTTTTCTGGACCCTCACTGTGTTGTTCATTGGATTAGCTGTCCTTCCCAGCTATTTGTAATTTGCTAATCTGATCAGTTTTTTAGCCCCAGGGACATCTTCCTCAGTTGGCACATGATTACTGGGGTAACCTAGCAATCCAAATCATCCCAAGCATGCACTACTGGGGTGTGTTTTGCCCCATCCCTCACATACCCTTTGCTCAGCAGAGCTGAGGGAAGGCATGCAGCACCTTCTATAACTGTTAAATCAGTCTCAACATAGCACAAAGTGCCTCCCCTGCAATCCTTCTAAGGTCTGGTCCCTATCCCATAATAGTTGTTTACAATTTTGTCATTGCTTATAAGCTTTCATTTCAGTCCATAATAGTTAAGAAGCAGCTGTTCCAGGGAGATCTGAGAATTGAGTCTCTGCATTGTCTTCATCCATCATCCCTCCAAAAGTGTGCATATTCTGGCCTATGTCAGACTTTGTGGTTGACTTTGTGTTCCTCTTATCTTCTAAGAAACAATTCAGTGGTTTGGGAAAATACCATTTCCTATATACAGACTACAAATGCCCCATTTCTGTTAGTCCCCTTTTTTCAGGACCAAAATGACCTCCCTTGAGGGATGGCATCCCTGTCCCTATCATCCTTGTTAATGCCTTAATACTCCCCCATTTTTAAATTTACTTCAATAGTTTGTGGTGTCACCGAGCTCATTGAAGGTGATGGCTGCATAAACTGCAGACAACTTCCTAACTATTTGCTATGAAAGTCCCTGGGATGCCCCAGCATCCAGGGATATAATAATTTCTCTTCTAATTTGCAGCAAACCCAGGATTATAGTTATTCCTGCCACAATGAGGACCAATCTCCCCAAAAAGATATCAGCATACAATCTCTAATCCAAATATCTTCAGTCCAAACAACAAAAGTCCTAATAGTCTAAGGTTCCCTTATCCTAGCACTGAATGTCTTGTTCTTCACTTGTAGCCCCTGACTTGTCATCTTGATACCTAAGTTAAGTATCTAACCTAGAAAAGGAACTTAATTATCTGACTTTTCCACAGATCTCCCCTTTCAGTTGTGATACATGAGCAACCAAGTTTTCTATCTCAGATCCTCAGCTGATAAACCCCTATTCATAGCTGATATATGACCATATGACTAGTATTATTGAATTGGATGAAACAACTAGCCCTTATCATGAAAAGGTTGAGACAACTTTACAAGATCCTGGAAGATGACCAACAGTTTCATGTGATCTGTAGTCATTTAGTCAAGTTGCATTCGTGAGCCATATCATATTGGTGGGCCCTTCTTCCTCAACTTAAAAAAAGAGACATGCCCAGGTGATAGAGAAGGACAATGTCATTTTCTTGGAGATATTTGGTTTTTCTTCAAATATGTATGTGGGGTATCAGTAAAATTCAACTTTCCCCATCCCAGGTCTTCTTATGTAGCAACAGGTCTTCTATGTAATAACTCCCTGGTTTCAGATTATACTCTCCTAGTATGGAACCGTCCATACCAGGTAGTAAAAGCTAGTATACTATCTTCTAAACCTTATAGAACCATCTACTAAAATGATCTTATCATTCCATTCCTTCATCACCTCACTGTAAGAATGCCTCCCGCTCTGTAATCTTCTGTGAATCTTCATTGGGAAAGAAACTGGTGGCCTCTAGTAGCTACCTGCAGATTTTCAGCAATGCAAGTGGCAACACGCTGACCCAAGTACCCCATTAAGCTGTGTTCGTTGTTCAATTGTTTTTCCATCATGACTACCTCTTCATTTGGGGTTCTCTTGGCAAAGATACTGGAGTGGTTTCTCTTGGCAAAGATACTGGAGTGGTTTCATTTCATTCATTTCATTCTCCAGCTCATTTTACAGATGAGGAAACTGAGGCAAACAGGGCTAAGTGACTTGCCAGGGTCACACAGCTAGTAAGCATCTGAGGCCAGATTTGAACTCATGAAGATGAATCTTCCTGATTCCAGGTTCAGTGCTCCATCCACCATGCTATCTGGATACCCCAAAGCATGGTAATAACACTTAGGAAATCACCCTTCCAGGTATCAGATATCCTCATCAGATACCCCTGATCTCCCCAGTAAACAGAAATATTTCACACAACCTCATGCACAAATTTGTCAGGTCCATGAAGCCCTATATGACAATTAAGTTAAGATATAAAATATCATTCTGTGCTAGCTAAGTAGAATAAACTTTATGATCTCCAAAGCATTGAAAAGATCAATGAATTCCTAATTCATATGCTTAGTCCTTCTTTCCCTAATGTTATTGCTCTGTCAACTATGATTTCAGGAGGCTTTTTTTCTCCTACTCACTAAAAGTATCCACATTGCCTTCACTTACCGAGTTGGGTGGAGGAGGGAGAGAGGGAGAGGGAGAGGGACAGAGACAGAGACAGAGAGAGAGAGACTGAAGCTTAAGGTAATTTTTAACTCCTCAAGTTTGCTGTCACTTTTCCACTGCAAATGACAGCCATTACTTCTCCCAAAGCATGGGCGCCTGTCCAAAGTGTGTAGTGTGAAATCCTCCTTCAAAGCCTTATTGCGGTAGCTCACTTTTCTGAATCGTCATCAGTCTCCCAGCACCTATGGTTTTTAAGTCCCTTAAACCACAACTTACCTTTCATCACTTTTCCTGTGCATCCTAAGATCTCCATTATGACTAACCTAAAAAACAGACAACAGGTGTCCAAAATTTCTTCCACATCCTAGGACCTTTACTGCTCCCCTTAGGTTGCTGCTGGGGTGGAATAGCCCATTGTGTGAAGTACTCTCAATCTCAGGCATTCCATCCACCTCAAGGCGCCCCTCCCCCAAATTCTAGCTCCTTTTTCCATTCTTCTGATCCTTCAGTGTGTTGTTATCTCTTAATTCGGTTGTGAGCACATGCTGCTGCTCATTCGGATCCTCTTGCATCATCTTGTTCTCCCAGACATCCAAGTTCACCACTTGTAAAGCACTAATCCTTCTAATTGGATCAAGAAGAAGTTGCCTTCAGTCCTTCCTGTTGGATTCTCATAGAAATGCAGACATCCACTGACTGCTTCCTGAGATCTTTCCGTCTAGACCTCAGAGCCTTCTGGAATCCTCCCCTTCCTTCCCCTCCCTTCCCCTCCCTTAAACATTGAAAGACACTTTAAAATCATATTTTAAGTGTTCAATCCTGGGAAGGCAGCATGGTGGATAGAGTGCTGGACTTAGCATCAAGAAGATCTGTTTTCAAATCCTTAAATACTAGCCAGATGACAACCCTGGAGGAAAAAATATTTTACCTCTTCTAGACCCAATTTTCTGTAAAATGGGGATAATAGTAGTACCTACATAATCATGTCTTTGTGAGATTCAATGAGAAAACATATATAAAGTACTTTGCAAATCCTTAAGTGCTATGGAAATGTTTCTCATTATCACCATCATGGTGTATGTATGGAAGAACACCAGTAGTTTGGTTTGGGGGGGAGTATAGCATATATAGAATAAAGCACAGGCCTGGCACAATAAATACATGTTGACTGACTATGAGATAAAATTAAAAGGGCAAAATATCACCAAATGATGGATGCCAAGGAGAGGACTTTTCACTTTACTTGATGGGCCAAAGGGAATCACTGGAAGCTTATAAGCAGAATGGCAGGATCGGATCTATATGGAGATCTGCCATATGCCCAGGGAAAAGCAGGCTGGTTTCATTCTTAAGGATAGATTGGTAAGGAGAGTGGAGGTGGCAAACCTGTTAGAATCATAGGATCATAGATTTTAATGCTGAAAATTGGTTTTCCTTGTCCAACTCCATAGTGGTCATAAAACTTTGACCTGGAAGGAACCTTAGGGCTTGTGGATTTAGAGCTGAAAGGGATCTTAGATGCTATCAAGTATAACCCCTTCATTTTACAGATTAAGAAACTGAGGCCAGAGGATTTTAAGTGACTTTGTTTGAGGTCACCCAAACAGAATCATAATTTAAATCCATGACCTCTAACCCCAAATCCAATGCTCTTTCCACCGTACTCACTGCATGGTAAGAGACTGTGCTCCTACTAGGAGCTCAATGCTACTGTTTGAAATATCAAAGGCCTTCACATTTTTCACAGAGACAGCATTTTAGCATAGGGAAAGAGTTGTCACAATACATGCTGATCCCCTGGGATTGGGAGAGACGAAGAAGGGAGAGAATTATATTTAAAATCCTAACCCAGGGCCTTGTATTTTCTGAAATTGCTGACAAGACATTGCCTGGTAGCAACTTTTTCTACTCAGATCACCTGACATGCCACCAGCCTAAGTACATGGTGGGTGGTAAGAGGGTCAGTACAACAGCTGGGCATTATCCCTACTTCACCCTTCCCCACAATTCTTGTGTCTCACGATCACTCCTCCCACACAGTTTATCTTTAGGCCAAACTGCACAGTTTCTGAGCCAGCATGATTAATGTTTTGTAGCCTAAGGAAATCATAGTTCCTGACCCAAAGAAAGTGGGCTAGACCTAAGAGAAGGCAGATTCCAACTCAGGAGAAATTTGAGGGTATCCAATGACTTTTGGGTTCCAAACCACTAATAAGAAGGCAGCTGATGACAAGGGAAAGATTGGGGGTTGGGTGGGAAAACTGGAACCTTAAATAAATGATTGGAACTGAAATAGTAATTACCCTCCTTTCTAAGTAAACTAATTATGTAGATTTTCAAACTTTCCCATTTGTCAGAGTGGGAAACTGATTCATCTTACAAAGTATGTATGTCAAGAATCAGAATTTTAGAGTTGGAAAGAAAAAAGAGAAAATCTATTCTAATCCTCTCATTTTACAGATGGAAAGACTGGGGGCTAGAGAGAAATGTAGGACCAAAGGGCATTCCAGAAATAACTGACAGAAGTGAAATTTGAACCCAAATGCAGTGATTTCCCCAGCCCTGTTTTGGACTTAATTTTAGTCTCTATCTCTAAAGAAATGCCACAAAATTCTTGAAACAACATTAATTGTGGCTCACTCTAATTTTAATAATTGAGATGCCAGTAGAAGCCAACCTAATGAGTCAAAGAATTCACCAGTACCCTTGACAAAGAGTGCCAATTTCATTCCTGTTCAAAATATTGATTATGGATCTATTTATTCTGCTGAACAGAAATGACACATGTTTACATTGTTCATTGTGAATTTGTATGTGAATCCTCCTTTATTTTTTTTAATCAATACAATTAACATTTTTCAGTCACCTACTGTGTGTAGGACCTATGTGAAGTACAGGTGAAAACAAAGATTAATCCAACCCTTGCCTATTCTCAAGGAACCCAAGTGTATTGTAGTACAAATCCTCTCTGTTATTTATCACCTATGTGACCCTGGGAAAGTCACTTAACTTCTCTGGACCTCAGTTTCCTCATCTGTAAAATAACTGAATCAGACTAGATGCCCTACATGGTCCCATCCAGCTCTAAATCTGTGGTACCTATATATATATATATATATATATATATGTGTGTGTGTGTGTGTGTGTGTGTGTGTATGCATGTGTATATATACATACATACATACATATGTGTATATACAGAGCTCCAAAGTAAAGGGGTTTTTTTTGGTGGGGGGAGGCGTTGTCATTTCATCCTGACCTGTGATTTCACTGGGGTCCCAACCTCCATCCAGGAACACAAATCAACAACTTCTCTATTGATTTATAGTCTTAGAGGTACCTAACACATTCAGAGGTTAAGTAACTTATTCAGGGTCACACAGTCTGCAGAGTCTAAAGATGGAACTTGTACCCAGGTCTTCCTGTCTCCAAGGGCAACTCCCTAGCCACTATCACACATTGATGCAAGGGAGAAGGTGGAAAATATATGAAAGAGAAACATAAAAACAAAATACTATGGAAACTTAAACAGAGGGCTAATTTCTATCTGAAAGAGAGGAGGAAAGATTAGAAACAGCTACTGAGAGGAGGTGAATGTTTTGTATTTTACATGAACTGGACATAAAAACCTCACATGATTTCTATCTGCCAGCAGAAATGGGTGGTCACTTGACCAAATAAAATATTTCTGTTTCAGAGTCTGTATCTTACAGCCTTATCACATCCTCCTAAGTAGGAAGACCTACAAGATCTATCTTCAATAAACAATGTACCCTAACTCTAATTCTGAGGCATTGACTTATCCAGGGTCATACAACCATCAGAGGCAGAGCTTAAACCCAGGTTTTGCTGACTCTGAGATTAACCCACTATTCATTATACTGTGCTTCTTGTCCATTTTATAATCAATATAATTATTATATGCAATATTATTAAGAATAACAGTAATAATAGTATTATTAATAATATTAATTTATCTAGCACATTAAAGGCTACAGAATACTATGTATGAATTAATCTTCCTATGATTCTCACATGGGAGCAGTTAGATGGCAAAGTGAATAGAGTGCCAAACTTGGAAACAGGAAGATTTGTGTTCCTGAATTCAAATCTGACCTCAGACACTTACTAGTTATGTGACCTGGTCAAGTCACTTTGCCTCAGTTTCCTCATCTGTAAAAAGAGTTGGAGAAGGAAATGGCAGACCAGTCCATTGTCTTTGCCAATAAAACTCCAAATGGGTTCATGAAGAGTCAGACACGACTGAAATAACAGTAACACATGATCCTCACATCATGTGCTCATCCCTGTGAGGAACGTCTGTTATCTCCATTCTAGAAATGAGGAAATTGACTCCCAAGTTGAATGACTTGACCTAATAAATGACAGAGGTAAGATCCATACCCAGCTTTCTCCTGTCCAAATCCAAACCCCCTACTCTCTGAACTTGAAAAAGGTCTTCATCTATTTCATTTAATCCTTATAATACCCCTATGTAGGTTCAGTCAGGATTTTTTAATCTATATTTTTCAGTCAAATAAACAAATATCTATTAAGTGGCAACATGGCAGGGCCCTGTGTTAGATGTACGATGAATGTCTACTCATGTGGCAACTGAAGCTTTACTGCTCAGAAGTGATAAAAGCAGGATTTGAACCCAGGTCCAGTGCTCTTTCCAAGAAATCCTATCATTATTTTAGGAGAAGGGAAATGTCCACTTTTCTCTCTGGGAAAGATGAGTCACTAGCAGTACTGACATCATGTACAAGTAGTAGTCCTAAGCAAAGATCTATTTCAAAGGGCCAGTTCAGGAATTAAGTTCTCTTAATGAGAGGCATTCTTCAGGAGGCAGTCTAATTCCCTCAATCACTAATTTTCCATTAATGTTCTGTTTGGCAACAGAAAACCTGTCTCTTTATTATGAACTATGTTCTGTACTTAATCACTTGGGACTTAAGAGGAGAAGCTTGGATTTCCTCCCCGGTGAGCTCAGATTCCAATCAGCACTTACTGTATTCTACCCTATACCTAATACTTGGGGGAGAATTAAAGGGAGGGAAGTAAAGACAGACAAAAGAAGAAGAAAACACCATGTCCATCCTTCTGGAATTCTCACTCTGGTGAGATAGGACACACACCCTTGATACAATCAGAGCACAATATAAGACAGTAAAATCAAGTGTGAGATTGTATGGTTTAGACTTTAAGTGTTCTAGGAAATCAAAGAAGAGAGATCAGTGTGGCCTGGAGTGGTTAGAAAATGCTGCATGGAGGAGGTGGGTCTTGAACTAATTCTTAAAGGAAAAAGTAGCACCTGGACAGGCAAGAGTGAAAGGCAGCAATTCCAGGGAGGGTTTCAGTATAAGCTCAGAGATAGGAATATAGTTTGTTATATGTGGAGCTGGGAGATGGAGGGAAACCATATGTACTCAGTGTCAGAGGTTATAGATTTAGTCCTAAAGGGGGCTTTAGGCCCCCCTCATATTGCAGTTGAGGAATCCATGACCCAGACAAATAAGTGATAAAGTTACCCAAATCCTCAGACTCTAAATTTAATGGTTTTCTTGCTCAAAATTCCACTGGCTGGATATCCTGACATGATATGAATGCGACTCCCCTGGACTTGGTCCAAACACTCAGTCAATAAGCACACATTAAGCATCTACTGGTGCTAAGCACTAACTATGCTAAGCCCTGGGAATACAAAGAAAGGCAAAAGACAGTGCCTGCCCTCAAGGATCTTACAGTCTATTTAGGGGAAACAAAATGAAAATAACTACATACAAACATCATATATACAGGATAAATCAGAGATAATCAATGGAGGGAAGGCACTAGCATTTAGGGGGAATAAAAAAGACTTCTTGTGAAAGATGGTATTTTAGCTGGGACTTGAAGGAAGCTGAAGAAACCAGGAGGGCATCTAGGTGGCACAGCGGATAGAGTGCCAGACCTAAGTCAGGAAGACTCATCATCCTTAGTTCAAATCTGACTTAGACACTTACTAGTTGTGTGACCCTGGTCAAGTCACTTAACCCTGTTTGACAGTTTCCTCATCAAAAAAAAGAGCTGGAGAAGGAAATGGCAAACCACTCCAGTATCTTTGCCAAGAAAACCCCAGACGGGTTCATTAAGAATCAGACACGGCTGAAACAACTTGACAACAACAAAAGAAGCCAGGTGGTGAAGATGAGAAGGGAGAGTGTTCCAGGCATTCAAAACAGTCAGTGAGAATGGCCAGTCTTTAGATGGAGTGCCTTGCGCATGGAACAGCAAGGAGGCGGTTGTCACTGGATCACAGGGTACACGATGGGGGAAAAGGTGTAAGAAGACTGCAAAGGCAGGAGGACAGGTGGTGAAGGACTTTGATTGCCAAAGTGAGGATTTTATATTTGAGCCAGGAGATGATAAGGAACCACTGGAGTTAATTGAATGAAGGAGAGTGACACGGGCAAATCTCCTCCTTAGGAAGATTAATTTGACAGCTGGAGGGAGGGTGAACAAGAGTGGAGAGGTACTTGAGGCGGGGAAACCAAACATCAAGCTTAATTGTAATAGTTCAGGAGTGAGGTGAGAAGGGTAGGAGGGAAGGGGTCACATACCTATAGAGTTACAGAGCTGTGGATAATGCTGGCTGCAAAGAGGGACTTTTCAGTTTCCAACAATAAAATTGAGGATAAAAGTGTATAAAAGCGCAAGCTGCATAAATGTCTCACAAAAGCAGTCGGAAAAAGACCATGGGATTTGGAGTCAGAGACCATGGTTAAGGATAGTAACTGTGAAGTCTAATGGGCAAATGAATGAAAAGGCATTGATAGCTACTGTGTGCCAAGCACTGTGCTATGAGCCAGATCTTAGAGGATCATAGACCTAGAGATAGAGAGGACGTTAGAGATCATTTGGCTCAAGCACTTCATTTTGCAGATGAAGCAAAGAAAGGTTAAGTGACTTGACCAGGGTCACACAGCTATTAAGTATCTGAAGCAGGATTTGTTCCCAGGTCTTGCTGACTCCAAGTTAAGAGCTCTGCCTACTACCCTGAATCTGTTGCTCCTTGTGCTATGCCATAGTTCCTCTTTAAAAGGTGCTGAAGTTGTGGTGAATAACTGTCCTCACATTTCCCTAAACTCACCATGTACAATACAGGACACTTACCATCCTTTTTATACCTCATTCCTTCTTCTGTATCTCCTCTTCAGTTATCTGACCTGACCTTTCTTCAGTGGCCATGAAGCCTTTCCTGAACCCAAAATGACCTAATTTTCCTCATTTGCTCCTACAGCCCTGTCTTTCTATACTTCTGCTTTGGCAAGCTGTTTCATCTTTTTCTGTCTCTTTCTGGTCTTTACAACTAGACTGTGCTGCTATGGAGAGCAGGTTCTGTGTCTTACACCTTGAGTTGCCCTCTGCTCTAAGCAAGGGGCTAGGCACACAGAAGACCCTCAAAGGCATATAAGCAGATGGATTGCTCAAGCCAAATCTACCTCCATTACCACAGAAAATAGAAATTGCAAGCCTTCCTTTGAAATGATCATTTGGGGCCCCTACTCTTCATAGAAGCTGAGACAGTATGATGTAATGATTAGAGCAGTGGGCATGAGATCAGGGAGATCTGAGTACAGATTCTTGCTTCTAACACTTGCTCTGTGTGTGACCCTAGGCAAGTCACATCTTTTCTGAGCCTCAGTTTGATGCTCATCAATGAGGATACTAATACCTGTGATGCTTATGTAGCAGTTAGTATGAGGCCCCAACAACAAATATTCTGTATACTTTGAACCGCTGCACAGATGTGAGTTATTATTGAAGTAGTAGTGGTTTATATCATTATTATAAATGACCATGGAAAGGATAAAGAATGAGGAAGTGGTGGCAGTGGCCACAGCAGTCGTTGTGCCTTCATTGAGGTGGGGAGCTGTTTAGTTCAGGAAAGTAGCAGAAGCAGCTGGCCAGCTATGTGCTATGAAACACATCCCTCTCTCAGAAAAGGAAGAACTGACTGGCACTGAGCTAGGTCCTACAGAGACATAGCATAGCCCTGTCATATCCAATGCTCATCAACTTCAAGACTTCCATTCATTGTAGCCAGGAGTCATTTTTTTACTTGAAAATACTGGAGAAATTAATACCTGGGAGCTAGTTAGTGCCTACCCTGGGACAAGCCCACTCCTAGGGGTCCCTGGACAGGTCTAACCTTGATCGTGAAGACCGTGGTTGGCCAGGAGGGGAAATAAATATTTCTTAAGTGCCTACTATGTGCCAGGCACTCATTTGATTCTCACAAAATTCTAGGAGGTAGATGCTATCATTATCCCCATTTTACAGTGAGGAAACAGATAGAAGTTAAGTGATTTGCTCAGTATTACACAACTAGTAAATATCTGGGGCAACATTTGAATTCAGTTTAAATAAGCATTTATTAAGTGCCCACTGTGTGTTGGGCACTCATTTGATTCTCACAAAATTCTGTGAGGTAAGTACTGTTATTATCCTCATTTTTACAGTTGAGGAAACTGAGGCCAAATAGAGATTAAGTCATTTGCCCAGAGTCACACAATTAGTGGTTTCTAAGACAGAATTTGCACTCTTTATTCCAGACCCAGTGCTCTATCCACTGTCTCACTGGAATTGACAAGTGGGATTTAATTTTTTCCCGAGCACCCCTTCAGGAGAGGTCAAAACGCAAGAAAATTAGTTGATATTAGGGGTTTATCAGGCAGGCACACACACATACACTATCATAGAATATCAGAAATGGAAGGAGCCCTAGTTCATTGAAACTAGGGGTTAACCTTTTTTATATTCTGGACCCCTCAGACAGTCTGATTAAACTGTTATGCTTACCTAAAACACAACTGGGGTTCTGTCAAAGTTCACCATCATTGAAGATGTGTCTGATGTTCCTAGGGAAGTGGGGGGAAAAGATCTAGAGAAGCAGAACAAGAGGAGGAGGGGCTGTGAAACTGAATCTGAATTGTAACAAAAGTCATTGTTATTAACTTCTTTTTTCTTAGAGTCATTATTCATGAAAGGACTCCTTTTAAGAATAATATTTTTAAATTTTTAAATGTATAAAATAAAATATATACTAAGGAAACCAATTTTATTCAAATAATTATTAAAATGCATGAATATATATATCTGTATATACACATACATATATGTATATGTATGTGTGTGTATGTTAAATAAGTTCCAGGTAAAGAACTCCTGATCTAGACCAGTGATGTCAAACTCAAATAGAAATGGGGCCATTAATCCAAACATAAAGATCCCTGTGGGACTTATATTGACTTAGTTTTTAAGTGTAATATTATCTATGTTTATTGTGGTTTTATTTTGATAAATATTTCCCAATTATATTTTGATCTGGATTATCTACAGTTAGGAACTTGGGCTGCATGCTTGACACCTCTGGTTTGGACCAGCCCCATCATTTTAGAGGTGAGAAGGCTAAAGCTAAGGGATGTTGAATGACTTTCCAGTCTCACATAGCTAGGACTTGAACTCAGTTCTCCTGCTCCCAGTGGTCTTTCTGCCACACTCTGGGGAGTCTCAGGATCTGTACCCTCCCATGCCTGTTTTCTACATATCCCTTCTTATACTTATTTTACAAAGAACCATTTGAGCATAATCACCTCTCCACTTAGTGAGGCAGGAAAAGAAATAGGACTATTCCAGAAGGTTTCTAGTCACAAGAATGAGAGCCTTTCCTATATAATCCTGAGCTACTCTTGGACCTGAACAAGTTCTTAAACTCTCAGGTTTTCATAGCTTTGACAATGCATTACGTTAAATACTGCTCTCTGCCAGAAATTGGACAGGATGTTGTAAAAGCTTGTCTCTTTAAATTCCTGACCTGGCGTTTAGCCTAGCTCCTGCCTACCCTTCGAGCCTTATACCCTACCTCACACTTATTGTATGCTGGATTCTAGAGAACTACTTCCCCAAACACACCCTTGTGCTTTTCTCTTGTGTCAGGAGTGCCCTCCACCCATCCAAGTTTCACCTACGCTTGAAAGCCCGAGTCTCCCCAGATCTTTCCAACCAACACCAATTGCCCTAACACCTTGCTGATACCTTTCGCGCACTTATCACCCTCTGCTTTGTACTACCATTCTCTTTCTGTATGTTTTACACACCTTGTTAGATGGTAATCTCCTCCATGTCTGATTCTTCTTTGTTTCTTTGCTTAATAAGTATTGAATAGTTGGACTGTGAACTTTAAAATTCAACTTAAATGCCACCTGTCCCATGTACTTCGATGCTTAGTTCCTCTTTGGTTATGACCATCATCATCATCAATCAATCAATCATGTATTTATAAGCTTTGAGCTTATTTATAAGCTTTAAAGTTTGCAAAGCTCCTTACAAAAAGTATTGCATTTTGTTCTCACAACACACCTTGGAGATAGGTGTTATCTATCATTGTCCCTATTTTATAGCTGAGGAAATTGAGGCAGACAGTGGTTAAGTGATTTGTCCTGGGTCATACAACCATTAAATGTCTGAGGAAGGATTTGAACTTTTCTTTCTGCCTTCAGGCCTGGTGCTCTGTCCACTTCAGCACCTAGTACTTTAATCACACCTACTCCATTAATAGTCAGTCCCCAGATGCCCTACTCCTCCATTGATTGTGCTCTTATCCCTTTCACTGTTATGCACCTACATCTCTGATGCATTTAGAATACAATTATCATATCATATTGGGTATTATAGTTATTTGTGTTTTTGCAGTATTCCCCCTATTGAACTGTATGTATAAGTTCCATAAGGTCAGACACCATGTCATAAACTTTGTGGCTCTTCATCTACCATAGTGCTTAATATATATTTATAAAATTAATTGGGTCAAACAACAAACTTTTATTAGGAACCTACTATATGCCAGTTACCATGCTAAACATATTTTCTTTCTAATGAATGAATTACATAAATGAATTGATGTTAGCAGTGACTCTCTTTGACAAGGAAAGTGACTAGGAGAGAGGACTGAAGAAGATTCCGCTTTTAGTAGTTGCTAATATTTAAGAGTAGTGGTTTGATGGGCCATTTTCTGGGGAAATGTGAATAAATACAGTCTAATGGGTGTAATAATTCCATCCCTCTTAGACTAAAGAGAAGCTGCTCCCTGTTCACAGATTGTGGGGTTGAGTCATACTTATAGGGCCCTAAACCTTTACATAGCTGGAGATCTGTCAATGTTCACTACCATTGAAGATGTGTCTGATGTTCTCAGGAATGTGGGGGGAAAAAAGAATAGAGAGGCAGAACAGGAAGAGGAGGAGGTGTGAAACTAAATGTGAATTATAACGAAAGACATTGTCATTAATTTCTTTTTTTTCTTAGAGTCCGTTATTCATGAAAAATCAGTCATAGGATTTACCTTCACTTACCTCTGGCTTTCATCCCTGGTCCTAGACTGAATTATGACCCAGGGCAAATGGGGTAGGAGAAAAAGTTTGGAGCTATAACAACTGAACCAGGATCACAGCTGTCCTAGGTTCCTTTCATGACACTGGGCAGCATGCATCCTCCCTCTGAATCTTGGTTTCCACATTGGTCAAATGAGAGGATGAAGAATATTTATATAGCTCCTGTACGAGCACATTTTACAAACATCACCTCATTTATTCCTCACAAAAATCCTGTGAGATAGGTGCTATTATTATCTCTATTTTACAGTTGAGAAAACTGAGGCAAATAGTGGTTAAGTGACTTGCCCAAGGTCACACAGCTAGTAAGTTTCTGAGGCTGGATTTGAACTCAAATCTTCCTATCTGCAAGCCCAGTACTTTATCCACTGCATCACCTAGCAACCTCCGAAATGGTCTCTAATTCAGTTTGAACCCCCTAATCCTACACACAGTCTGAACTCTAAGAAAGCTAATAAGTATATAGTATTTAAAGTTTGCCAAACACTTGACATACATTATCTCCTTTTACCAGCCCTGTGAGGTAGGTACTATAAGACATCATTATCCATCCCTGTTTTATAGATGAGGAAAATGAGACTAACAGAGATAAAGTGACTTATTCATGGACACATAACTAAGAAGTGTCAGAGGCATGACCTGAATACAGAGCTTCTTGATTAAAGGTCCAGTAAACTATCCACTATGCCATGCCTCATCTCAGCCCTTTCCCACCCTATTTATTTCATAAATGATATTCATGTCTAGGGGCTCTAGACGAGAGAGTATCAGTGGTTCAGTGTAGCCCTTCTGCACTCTTGGAGACATAGCTTAGATATATCATACACTCTCAGATCCTTAATACAGCTTGGTTTAAGGGAAACTTTCTAATTTCAGAGATCTGAGTTCTTGTCTCAACTCCTCAGTTAACCAGCTGTATGATCTTAGGCATAGAACCTCAGCTCTCCAGGATTCAGTTTCCCTGTCTGTAAAATGAGAATATTAGGGTACATGATCATTGGTATCCTAAATTTGATAGTCTGTGACTTTGTGGCTCAGATTCTCAATTTATCTTAATTTATCTTAATCTCAGGAGTCTTGTATTCTCACCAAGAGCTAGACCTGGGGTGGGGATAGTCATACAGGGGGTGGATTCTAAGACTTCATAATCACCAGCACCCTCAGATTCCACTATCTTTGTGACCTTGAACAAGGAAATCACTTTGCCACTCTGGACCTCAGCTTCCTTATCTGTAAAAGGATGACTGTGGACCAAATGATTTCCCAGGTAACTTCTAGGTCTAAAATTCTATGACACTATGATCCTATCCTTAATTGTGCACTAGGGGAAAGAAATGTTCACCATGGAGTCATCTAAGGACAGCTCTAGAAAAAACAGAGTCTCTGATTTCCATGAAAAAAGGGATTCTTGAGGGGAGGATATTCTGCCATTTCATATTCATCATAGCGCATCTTTGGATTTTCCCTCCATCCCTCCCTCCCTTCTGGAAGTACCCCCCAGGGATAGACAGGGCTGTTCCACTGCCTGGCAGAATGAAGGGAGGGGAGCCAGTTACAGGATGGTATGCACCAGCAGCCCTGAGCTGCACGCAGCAGTGCCCCTCCTTCCGCAGGAGAGTTGGGGAGGGACGAAAGAGCCAGGCAGGATGGCGCGATCGAAGCTGAAGAATTCCCCATCAGAGAGCAAGACTGGCCAAGCAGCCACCCCCGGAGAAGAACCCTACGGGGTCAGCCCCCTGCTGCCAGCCCACAGGATGGGTTCCCAGGGCAGTGACATCGGCCAGAGGTATTGCTGAGTGGGTAGTTGAGCTGAAGGGCCTGAGGGAGGCCAGAAAGCCCAGCAGGTGGGAGGAAGGGAGAGGGTCGTCTCTGGTAGAAGCCCAGGGGGATGAAAATACTACATGGTGCAGCCCAAGAGCCAGGTGCTGTAGAGACTGATTTGTCAGGGGGGGTGCTTTAAGCTAACGTTGGGGGACGATGGGACAGAACCATCCCCTGAGGAGACCCACTAGAAGGGGCTATGCCGTTTCATCATTGCCTTCTCACACAGATAAACCTAGTGCCCCACCTGAAGGAAGTATCTGGGAGAGGGGAAAAGGAGATTGCCATGGGCAGGGGCAGTGGGGGCTGCAGAGAATACACTTCTTATTGTCCTTCCCTGGGCTTTTAGGGCCACCTTCCTCCCCACTTCTGGGGCTCTAGCTTCCCTCCCACCCACCCACCCATCTCCCAGTGCCAGAGGAGCATGGGGCTTTGGGGGCTGGTACTAGCCCATCCCATGCAAATTAGTCACCGTGGGAAGAAGCTTTTGCATGGAGGATGCCAGGCAATTACACTGGGGATGGGGGAAGGAAGTTAACTCTTCCTTACCTTCCAGGAAGACTCAAAGGGGGTTGTTCAGGTGGGCAGGAGGTTGGACTAGCCTTTTCTCTGTCTGCTTTAGGTCCCTTTTTACAGACTAGGTTGTTACCAAATCCCTGGGAGCAAAACCTAGACACCTCTCATGATAATAATGATCGTTTATTTGAATGCTTCCATTTACATCCATTCTGTGGCTTGGTCCTAACAATGGCCCAGGGAGAAAGGTCATGCAGGAATTCTGATGCAGATTTTACAGATGAAGGAACTGAGGTTGAGAGAGCAGAAGTGACTTTCACTGCATTGCATTGCTTGAGAGGCCAGTAGGTGCTTAACTCTGGGGGGAAGTATCTGAGGAAGTGGCCCAGGGCAGGTTAGGAGTTGGTTCCAGGCTGAATGGGTGCCTCTAGCTAGCACTGAGCGCATGTGACAGACTGAGGATGTTAGGGGGAGGGGGGAAGGAGCTGCCAAAGGGAGCAGCAAAGCAATCTACATGAAAAGCTGGCCTGTCCAGTCAGCTTTGCAGGAGGATACGGCCCCTGCCTCCCTAGAATCCTTTCAGATTTCCTAAACTCTTTCATAGCCCAGTATCTCCCTAGAAGTCACAACTGCCTTGTGAGGAACACTTGTACAATTTTATAATTTATAAGATGTTATGCAGTTTATAAAGCACTTTCAAATCTATTTTCTTACTTGGTACTCTTGCCAACCCTTCGGGAGTGGTAGGCAAGTCAGGGACAGTTATTCCCATTTTACAGATGAGGAAACTGAGGCCGTGAATCAAGATGAATTGCTCAAGATTATACAGTAGATGGGTACTAGAACCCAGGTTTCCTGGTTCTCATCCATGGGTCCTCTTCTGGGCACTTTACTGCCTCCTTCACATAAACTCTGCAGTCTCCCTGTTCTCTACCTCTCCTGCTGGGCTACCAGCACAGATACATCAGGAAGATGGCGTGGGCATCTCTGGATGCAAAGACTGAACCAAGCCCCACTCAGGAAGGAGGCCAATGACCTTTCACAGCTCTAGAGGTTGGAGAGAAGGATGGATGTTCATTACTGCCTCTCCCACAGAGGCCAGGAAGCCAATTTATGCCCAGAACAGATGGTATCACTGAGGGAGTGTAGCAAACCAGAGTATCCTGCTGGCTTCCCTTTCCCAACCTATATGATCCTAATGGCCCTTTGTATTACAACGTGGCTGTCTTCTCAAAGTGTCCTTTCATCCACTATCTCATTTGATCCTCACAGCTGCCCAGAGAGGGAGGACATGGAAGAAATTATGTTCCTGTTGGGCAGATGAAGTGACAGACTCAGAGAAGTTAAGTAATTGGCCCTGGGTCAAACAGTAGATGGTCAGTAGTAAAGGCAGAATGTCCTTCTCAGACATCCTGTCCCTACCCAGATTCATGGATTTCATTCTTTGAATGCCACTTCATGGATGAAATGGGCTTCTCATCTTACCATGCAGAAACTCAAAGACCTTCAGAAGCGCTGGAATCAAATTCCCTGCAGCAGGATAACGTGGAACAAGCAATGGCCTAGCAGGAGACTTGGGTTTGAATCCTGGTTCTGACACTTTTCTGGCAATATCATCATTTCTGTCATAGGGGTGTTGTGAAGAAATCACTTTTTAAAACTTTAAGTGCCATAGGAAAGTGAGTAATTCAGTTCCTATGGTTATACTTCTGTGGAGATGAGATGATGCTTGTAAAGTGCTTAGCACAGTGCCAGCACATATTAAGTCCTACATAAATTCCTATTCCTTCTCCACTACCACCACCACTGCCAGGGCCGTTTTTGAAGATCCCAAGGACTTCTCCCCAGTACAGTGATAGAGAAAGCAGGTTGCAGGGCCAAAGGAGAACTTGCCATGTCGGCTTCAATCCCACCTGTCCAAAGAACCACTCTTTAGTCTGTTTCCTTAACTCCCATAGCTTACCATCTGGCCCTTTGTTTGAATACCTAGTGGCGCTTTCTTATTTATGCCTGTGCATGAATCTTATATTAAAGGAGCCACAAACATAGTTCTAGGGCATATAAAACTTGGGAAGAATATCCTTCAGTTAGGTCCCCAGTATTTCCAGATGGGACAGCATCCATCAGAAGGTCACCATGACCCTGTATTTAAGAGTCTTATCTCCAATTCTATGAGGGTGGAGGTTGTTTTCTCTTTTAATGAGTAATAATAATAATAATTAGCATTATATAGTGCTTTAAGGTTGCAAACCACATGGTAATCTCATTTGGTCCTCACTACAGCACTGGGAGGTTGGTGCTGTTGTTATCCACATTTGACAGATGGGGAAACTGAGGCAGGCAGAGATTTTTTTTTTTTTTAAAGTGCCTAGGTTCTGTGTTTGTGATTCCATAAATGTGGATATTCCCCCTACTGATGCAGATTTAACAGAAGTTGAGTGATTTGTTATAGTCAAAAACATTGCCTGGTGACCATCCTGGTGGTGACTGTCTCTGTACTTCTCTACCTTATAAAAGTTCCTCAGATGACAGGCTCAGTAAGTGGCGAGTCTTGTACTCAAACTTCTCCAGGATCAGCTTGGGCTGCCACATAAACATAGCTATGGTGAACCCAGGATCACCTGCAGGCCACAATGGAAGAAGAATGTTGATGTAGCTTTGAGAATATGCAAAAGATATCTGAATTAATTCAGTATGTCAACTCTTGGTGTGAAAAGTCTTTCCACCAACTTACTGATAACAGTAAGTCCATGAGTCAGTCAATAAATGCTAAGAGAGATGCCAAAGGCAAATAGGGGTTATATGACTTGCCCAGGTCACCCAGGAAGTAAATGCCAGAGGTGGGATTTGACCCCAGGCATTCCTGACTCCAAGACCTGCATGCTGTCTCCTAGTCATGCTGCCTTTATAGATAGAAAGAAGTGAAAAGGAAAAACAGTCCTAGGCCTAAAGAAATTTTTAAGTAGGGGAAACAGGAATCTTTTGCATTACAGAACACTATTAGATTATAAACCCCCTGAGAGTGGGGGAAGAAGTTGTTTTTCATATTTGCATCCCCATTGCTTAGTATACTGCCTTGCATATAATAGTACTTAATAAATGTTTATTGAACGGAACTGAATTGAGACTATGCTGTCAGGGATTTGGTTGGTTCTAATTCCACATCATTTGGAATGGGTTTTGTAGAGGATGCGGATTTTAAGCTGGGTTTTAATAGATGGGTTGGATTTTATTATTATATGTTATAATATGTTATTATATTATTACTATTGGAAAGAAATTAGAAAGAATTAGAAATGTATTAGAAAGGAGGAGAGCATTCCATGCTGACAGAATAAATGAAAGCAGAGATATAAAGGTAGGAATGAGCTTAGCATGGGAAGTGGGGGGATGGGGAAGGGGGAGAGCAACTTATCTGGAATAGAGAGCATTTGTTAGAGGGAAGGAACAGGGAAATTGAGACTGGACATAAAGAAGTGTTGTCAGGGGGAGTGACAGTAATTAAGTGGCGGCGGACTAAGTAATTTAAATGATGCAATGGGCAAATCTTTGGAGGTTTTTGGCCAAGGAAAGTGGTGTCATGAAGAAAACTTAGGAAGGAGAGTCTAAAAGCATGTGGGGGTGTGGGGGGAGGGTGGGATGGAAGAATCATGGCAGGGAAAACATCTAGGCATGAAAGGAAGATATTATACATCTGTCCTTAGAGAAAGGAGGCAGCCAGAGGTAAAACAGGGAGCCTGTGTCCCACCCAAATGCCTCACCTGTATGTGGGGATAATTCCAGAGATGAAAGACTGGATTCCTGACATTGGATGAGCCTTCTGTTCCAAATGGCCTCTGCAGTCAGGGCAGACCTCAGGCTCAGCTTCATAGATAACCCAAACTCAGCTGCTCCAATGAGAAACTTCTCATGGCTAGCTGCTGCCTACAATTTTGAGATGTTCTGGGGAACTGGAGAGTAACACATTTCTCTTCCTGTAATTTGCTACAAAACGCAAAATATCTGAATTCTGCGGAGTCCTCATTTGGATATAATATATGACCCCCTCTAGAGTTTGGGCATTGAGTTCACAGAGACAGAGAGATATGTGGTGAAATTATCAGTCTCAAAGGTAAATAATTCTAACAATAGCGAGCAGATATGTGTGCTGGTCCCCTAGATTCAAGTCTCATAAAGCCTTCCCTGACTACCCCAGAGGCCACAATGATCCTCCTCTGAACTTACATAATTGAGGTTCATAGTATGTTACTGCTAGAAGGAATTTGAGAGATTGCCCTCCTTTTACATATGGAGAAATTAAGGTTCAAAAAAAGAAAAAATTACTTGCCCAAGGATATATAATCTATTAGAGGCAGATCCTGGACAAAAATTCAAAGCTCTTTGGCTCTTCACTATATTTGCTATCTCATTAGACACACATTAATTCATAAATGTCCACTATTGTTTTCTACTTAATTCCAGCATTTATTAAACTCCAATGTGTAAATGGAACTTTTCTAGATTTTACAAATGAGACATTTGTAAATTATTTTGCATGTCTTCACATACCATTGCTGTTTTGTTATTACAAAACTTTGAAATAAGACATAGTCTCTGACTTCAAGGAGCTTACATGTGAGAAGGAAAAGGTCAGTCTTCTTATGTGAATCTTCTCTCCCCAACCAAACAGAGATCAAGAACTATCTCTTTTTTGCCGCCTAACTCGTAGTGAAACTTATTACGGGAATTCCAAAAGGTCACAAGTGAGAGAGAGAAAAAAGTGATAATACTTTGGAAGGCTAATATTTGGGGCCACTAGAACCTTTGGGACCTATTCATTGATTACATGTAATAACTTCCTGTTCTGCACTCAGTTGGTCTGGCCCTGGAAAAGATGAGCTACCACCAGCTATCTGCTGAGCATCAAAGTAAGAAGGCAGCTCTTCAATATCTGCTTCATGTGCCATGGTTAATAAGGTTTTCTCATTCAGCCTGGCATAATGGAAAAAGTCATAGATAAGAAACTGGACATCTAAGTCTCTGCTACTATGTGACTCTGGGTAAATAACCTCTTGGAGCCTCATCTGTCAAATGAGGATAAGGATAACCTGCCTACCTCCCTCTCAGGGCTGTTGTGAGGACCAAGTGAAATAACATACATGAATGGGCTATAAAAGTTCTAACTCTCCATCTAAGTATAAAGGCTCACTCTTATTATTAGAGTCTGTCATTGACCAGCAGACTGAGCATGATGCCATGAGAAGAGCACTGAGTCCCTGGAGTCTAGTTCTGGCTATGCCACAGAATCACCTTGTGAACACGGGCAAATCACGACTCATGACTGTAGCTTCTACATCTATAAAATACCTACCCTACTACATCATACAATTGTTCAGATTAAATTTATTCACAAATATCTTAGAATCACAGAAGTTGGAGTTGGAGGTATCCTCAGTATTATCTATCTCACCTCAAAAGTCAGCATACAAATGTGAGGGATTATTATCATACAGCATATCTCCCTATTCTAGTCTCAAGAGGTCATCCTTTATCATTCCCCTAAGACGTCATAATTTATGCCAGGAAAAGAACATCAGTGTCATTCATCTTATTGAATCACAGAATTAGGCTGAGCTAAAGGACCATATGGTACCAGATTTGGAGCAAGAAGATCTAGGTTAACATCCTGACTCTTCTGCTTAATACCTATGTTCCCTTTAGATAGTCATATCACATCTCTGGCTCTCAGTTTCCTCATATTGAAAGTCATGGGAATGAGATGAGATGATCTCTTAAGTCCTTTCGAACTCTAAATCTATGATCCTTTGAACTTGGTTCAGTCACCTTATTTTGTAGATGGAGAATCTGAGGCCCCTGACTTTTCACAGCTCCGCAGTAAGGATTGCAAATAATTCTGTGACCAGATATTTCACATTCTAACAAGAAAGACAAGTCCACATGGGTAGTACCATAGAGTTGGTAGGGGTAGAATCCAATTTGGAAGGATGAACAGGACTGGGGGGTCAGCAGAGTTCAAGACCTTCACTAAAAGTGGATTGCAAATAAGTCTTTCTTCTAGACAGTTGTTTTAATCTGACCAGGAAGGGGGTAGTGCTTTGGAAGTGCCCTTTCCATCCCACACTACTATGACTACAGCTATGGCATTTGTGAAGAAAGGGAGAGCTGGGTGAGGGGAGAGCCAGGTTTATAGAACCACCAAGCACTTTGTCTTGAGTTCATTCCCTGTGTACTTTGAAAGTTGCCTTCTCAAAGTTGAGTGTGGCAAGAGGTTAATGTGGGCTGGAGGCTGATAAAAGCTGTGAGCAGTTAGGCTGCAGGCTGGAGTCATTCACCCATAGGGGAGAGAAGGAGAGGGAGAGGGAGAGGGAGAGAGAGAGAAGGAAGTCATTTAACTCCTTGTTGCTCTCTCTTCCACTGAAGCTTCTTGTTTTAGGATACTGCTTACTAAGCTATGTTCTCACTTGCCTTTATTCCCTATAATTCTACATATCAATCTATACATATTTCCTGAGACATCCTGTATGCCAAGTCTGTGTTCGGCACCTGAGATTATCGTGTGTTTACTTTTTTCCTTCCATCCCTGAGGATAAAAAAAATAACAATTTCTACATGAGATATGGCTACCCTCAGCTTCTGACCCTTCCCCCACTGTCCTTATACCATAGATCCCCATTTCTATGAGACAAGGACAATTTGGTCCAATGGGAAGAACCCTGGACTAAGAACCCAGAATCATGGGTTTTAGGTGAAGAGGCAATGTGGTACCGTGGAAAGAACACTAGATTTGGATTCTTAAGTACATGGAGTATGTGAGTTCTAGTTTCTGCTATCTCAGTCAGACATGTCCTACCTGTATGACCTCAGGCAAATCACTTAACTTCTCTCCATGTTAATTACTTTATCTCAAAAAAGAGAGGACTGAACAAGATAGCTACTAAGGACCTGTCCAGCGGTCAACCTATAATCTACGATCCCTAACTTTGCCATTAACTGGCTGCGCCATTAGATAAAAAATTATTTCATTTCTCATTGGCAACTTGAAGGGATTAGATACTCTCTAACATTGATCCCAGCTGGGAGATTCTAAGCTAAAGTGGCACCAGGAATTGAGACAACTGTAGATTTACTGTCTAGTAGTGACAAAGACATCATTGTTACATTGCGTTTATGTGTAGTTCTGATTAACCCAAAGACACCTTCTGAAGGAAGAAGGCTTGAGTCATGTATGAAAATAAAAGAGAGAAGCATTTTTTAGACTTCAAAAAAGTCTTTATCTGAATTTGCACCAATCAGCAAACATAACAAAAATTCACATTTTTCTCTAACCATTCAGGGTTTTACAGGGTCCATTGTGCAACCCTGTGAGATAAGTTATGCATCTACTATTCTGTCTTTACAAATGAGGAAAATAAGACCCACAGGGGTTAATTTAAGGTTTTGCTGGAGCCAGTTCATCCAGGCTCAAGAGAGGCAGTTGTTAAATTTTCTATATAAGAATAATTGTTTAGTCATGTGACTCTCTGTGAACCCATTTGGAATCTTGTTTTCTTTTTTGGCAAAGATACTGGAGTGGTTTACCATTTTCTTCTCCAGTTGATTTTACAGATGAGGAAACTGAGGCAAAGAGGAGTATGTAATTTGGTCACAGAGGTCATAAGGTCACACAGCTAGTAAATATCTGAGGCTGGATTTGAACTCAGGTCTTCCTGATTCTAGGTCTGGAACTCTATTCACTGTGCCACCTAGCATCCCCTAGTATGAACTCTGGAAATGGCAAATGTTACATATCAGGGCTTGATATATTGTTTTGTTGATTGTCTAAACTTAAGAAAGTGATAGAGAAAATATTAATAGTGAAAATTAAAGTTAAAAGTGTGTTATATGTGCCTTCTCCCCCCAGCCAATGATTAAAATTTTACCAGCATGCCTTTGGGTTAAATGATTCTCCAATGATCCTACAAGTAGCAAGGGCACATTCAAAACTAGGTCTCCACACTCCAAGTCTCCCTCTCTTATTAAGTCTTTTGTACTTGCTGTTGCAAGTTTCTTATTCTCCTTTACTTCAGATTTTGATCAGAAGTAATTTCCATCAATATTTGTTTATTATTAATTACAAAGAGGGCATGATAAGATGCTGTATGAATTTAAAGTCCTAACATTTATCTTCTGTTGGTGTGGTTTCGCTTCTCATGGTGCAAAACTTCTTTTCCCAAGAGAGAACATTTCCTTCTGAGGTTAAATGAATTTCACATTTAATCAAATACATGTCAACAGCATTTTCAAGCTGTTAGATGGAGAAGACTTCAAAAAAAGGAGAGATTGTCATTGCAGCCATTAGATATGTAAAGGGATGTCATAGGGAATGGTAAAGGAACAGAAATTCAAGGCTAAATAGAAGTTTCATAGCATCTCAGCCTCTGTTTCTCAGATGTCCTCCTAAATAAGGCTGGTGATGGGCCCAGTGTCAGTATGGATTCTATGAAATATTATGGTACTAACAGTATTGTCCCCTGTAACTTATGTAAGTTTTATAGAGTTATTCTTTTTATATTACAAACATTTGCAGTTTACTCCATTCTACAAAAGGTCTCTTGTAACTAATAATACAGTGACCTCATCTGAAAGTATGAGCAATGTTCCACCTCCGTAGTAGCCTCAACCTCCCTATTTTTAATCGATCTTTTTGATTTACAGAAATCTTGCTTCTCTCACTTGTCCCTACCACTGGGGGAAAGAAAATTCCTTATAACACATAAGCGTAGTCAAGCAAACTAAAGCAAACTAACCCTCTAACTTATTTATATTTCAAAAATACTTATTACATACAACAAACAGCCTTTCAGAATGAAAATAGACTTGATTTCTTCTTTCCTAATCTGAAATTGAGCTGCCCTACCTTTATTCTGGAGGTTTTCCACACCATCCACAATGGTTAGTACTTATGAGTTCCAGCAATATATTTTACAGGGCAGCCAGGTAGTGCAGTGAATAGAGTACTGACCTTAGACTAGCATTCAAATCCAATGTTAGACACTACTGGCTGTGTGATCATGGGCAAGTCACAACCCTGTTTGCCTCAGTTTCCTCATCTGTACAGTGAGAAGGCAATGACATGCCACTCCAGTATCTTTGCCAAGAAAACCCCAAACAGGTTCATGAAGAGACAGAAGCAACTGAACAACCAATGTATTCTCATCCTAAAAATGTTCTGTGCCTCAATTTATTTTAGAAACACTGATCTAGTCCAACCTCCTCTTCCTTTTATGAGTGAAGAAGCAGTCTCTAGCCCCATCTAGGACACTCACAATTGTGGACAAGGGGTAACAGCACAGAGAGTTGGGATGACTCACAACAGGCCATCCCAATTGAAGGAGACAATTCAAATTGCATTCTCTTCTGATGATTGATCAAGTCCATAAATGGTTGAATCGGCTCCCTCATTCCCAACTTTAATGGACTGCTTCCATGTTTTATGTATGTAGGGGGAGGAAGAGAGATAAATATGGCAATTTGGGTTGCTAGAGGAAGCAGGAATAAAGACAACCAAACCTCCACCATGTAGAGGTGGTAACCTTTGTCCTTCAGCTTCTCCTCACTCTAACTAGTGAAAAGCAGCGTCTTACTTTGATTCCAAGTCTTGCAGGGAAGTCAGAAGGCAAAGCCAGATCAGAGACTGGCCCAGATATCCCAGAGTTCATAGTAACAGGATCACAAAGCTGGATTGGAAAGTCAGGGAGCAGATCTGAAAAAATGGAACCAGAACTAACTCTAAACTCCCTTCCAGCTCCAAATCTATGGTCTGGGGGGTCTTTGGTTTTTACACTTGTGCAGAAAAGCCTCTGAAACTAAAGGGCAAGAGTGTCTTTTGTACAAGTTAACTTGGAATTTCCTAGTCTTGCCTGGTGACACTGACTAATGTCAGTGTCTGATGCTAAGCTTCACCCACTCAAGGAGGCAGGAACCCAGAAAGCATGACTGGGAAGTTGGAAACCCTGCTGGGTTTGGCAGAGGGAGAGAACAGGAGGGAAGCTGGGTGGTAACTAGTTACGACATACTGCTTACCTTCACGACTCAGAACATAGTGTCATGGTATTACCTTCTGTAGAGACATACAATATTATCTCCAACTTCAGCATCAATCAGAGAAATAAGAAGACCTATTCCCTTCTATTCCAAGGCGAATACAAACCCTCTAGGTAGAACTATCAGGCTGGAGACCTGAGGGGGAGAGTGGAACTGTCTGGAGGGAAGGAGAATATCTTGATAATTACTGTTTCCTATATGTTTTGTGTTTTTCTGCATTGTTTATGGGCTGGGAGTCCTTAATGAGATCAAATGAGATAATACTTGTAAGAAGTTCCTGGCACATATTAGGCACTGTAGAAAAATTTATTCCCTTCTCTTCCCCTAATGCTTTTCCTGTAGAGCAAAATAGATTGTCCTATATGTTGTTGGCTTCAGTGCATTCATGGGGGCGGAGGCCCTTTTACCCAAAACCTCAACATTATATTCTGAAATCCCCAGGGAAACTTGGTTGGGAGCAAAATGAGCAAAGAGAAACATTTTTGAGAAGCCACCAAGACTGCACCTTCTTCATGGAAGCCCAGAACAACCTTTGAGAACAATGAAGTTGGCTTTTCCATCAGTCATTTAGCTTTCTGAGGAATATGGAGAGGGGCAGGGATAATTGCATGTCAAAAATGGAAAAGGAGTGTGGAAATAATAACCCAGGAGAAGTTCCTTCACTCTTCTTGGGCCTCACTTGAACCAATGCATGTCTTGTCAAACATCTCACTGGCAGCCTCTGCTTTATCAGCTCCTCCTCACTTTTCCACACTTTGGGGGCTTATCTTTCCAACCCTAATGCTGTTTGTTGTTCATTCAGAAGCTCCAAGTGTTCTCTTACCTGCTAAGTCCAGTGCATTATTCCTGATCTTTCTGCATCTTTCAGTGCTATCAACGCCCCCTCCTCCTGGATGGTATCTCTAGAGAGGCCTTGGTGCCTTAGCCCTGTTACCCTCAGTCCTGCTTCTCTACCTACCTGTCCCCTTTGCTAACTGCTATGCTACCTCCTAAGGTCCCCCTAGGACTCTGTCTATGGACCTTTCTTCTCTCTCTCTCTCTCTCTGTCTCTCTTTCTCTCTCTCTCTCTCTCTCTCTCTCTCTCTCTCTCTCTCTCTCTCTCTCTCTCTCTCTCTCTCTCTCTCTCTCTCTCTCTCTCTCTCTCTCTCTCTCTCCCCCTCCCCTCAGAGTGTCCTTTGGTAATCTTACCAGTTCCCATGGTTTCTACTATCACTTCTAGGAAGATGACTCTCAAATCTATATCTGCACTAATGTCTTTCCTGAAGTTCAAATCTCCATTACAAAATGCCTGCTGGACATTTTCACCTTAACGTCCCACTGACATTGCAAATGCCATATGTCCAAAACAGAACTCATCATCTCCTCCACTAAACTACTTCTCTTCTAAATTTCCCTCTTTCTTTCAGGACACTGCCATGCTCCCTGTAGTTCAAGAACTCTCCTTAACTATTCTCTCTCCCATCCCATATCCAGTGAACTACTAAATCTTATTAGAGAGAGGCAGTTTGGTAATAGAAAGACCACTGGACTTGGAGTCAGCAGGCCAAGGTTACTGCTACAGCCTCTGTGACCATGGGTCATATTTCCTCATTTATAAAATGGAAAGGTCAAATTAGATGACTCACAGGATCTCTCCTAGTTCTGTATGTATGTCTTCAGAACCTACCTCCAAACAGCTTTAGTGTTTCTACTCATCCAGCCCCGACCTGAGTTTAGATCCTCACTCTTGACCTCTTCATTAGTCTCCCTGCTTCCAGTCTCTTCCATCTCCAATCCATCCTTCACACTGTTATCAAAATTATCTTTTCAAGGCACAGGTTAGTCTACAACACTTAAATGCTCAAACATCTTCAATGGCTCCCTATTGCCACTGGAATAAAATACAAACTACACTGCATTGTAGCCTCAACCTACCTTTCCAGCTTTGTTTCATATTACCCCCCTTCATAAACCATATGTCAGGAAAACTGAACTGTTATCTATTTTCTGAATAGTATTCCATCTCATTCCTCTCAGTTTGTAATATACTCTCTCCTTTTCTCTGCCTCTCAGAATCCTTTCCTTCCTCCACACATCAGCTAAGGTGCCATCATCTCCTTTAAGTTTTGCATGACTCCAGCCCTATTTATTAGTATTCAAATCTAGACTTAGACTCATTGGACTGTGGGACCTTAGGCAAGTCACTTACCTTCTGTTTCTCTGTTTTCCTCATCTGTAAAACTGGGGTAATAATAGCATCTACTCCTCCCGGAGTTGTTGTAAAGATAAAATGAGATGATATTTGTAAAGCACTTTGCACGCCTTAAAGCACTATATAAATGCTCCTTGTGGTGGTTATTCTTATTACTACTTATTCTATCCGTAAAACAGAAGTTCTTTGAAGGCAAGGAATGCCTTATTTTTTTTTGTCTTTGTAACTCAGCACCTAGAGTGATGTCTTCCACATAGCAGATACTTAACAAATGTTTGTCGAAGTTGATTTTAACATACAAAGACTATACTGTTGTATACATAATTTACTTATAGTAAAACTTCAATTAACCAAGGCTTTGGAGGCATGGATTGTTCTGTTTATTGTATAGTCTGAAAAACTGAGAAGACACAACAGCAAAAATCTTCTGTTTTGATCCTTGCCAATAAAGATTTTTGCCTGAGGCCATTCTCCTGCTTTAATTGAGACTGATGAAGATAGTGGAGTGTTCTTTTCCATTTGAAGATGTCATGGGATTGCAGTGATTGCAGTCCAGTAAGAAAGAGAAAAATGAAAGAGACTGATCTGAATTTGTCCTAAACTCAGGAGGGTGAGATGCCCCCTTTTGTCTCTCTGTATCTATTTACTTTGAAATAAATTATGGCAGAGCCTTAATCATAGGATCATAGGCAGAGGAGTAGAAAAGACTTCAAATGCTATATAGGCTATCCCCTTAATTTTTAGATAGGGAAAATGAGACCCTAGAAATGAAATATAATGGAAAGGCCACTAAATTTAATCTTCAAAGATCTAGGTTGAAGTCCTGACTCGAACACTTAAATTGTTTCACTTCTATAAACCTCAGTTTCCTCTTTTGTAAAATGAAGTTAGACTAGATCAGGGGTGGAGAACCTGTGGCCCTCTAGGTCCTCAAGTGCTGCTCTTTGAAATCAAACTTCACAGAAAATTTGTTTGGATTCAAAGGGTCACACTTGAGGACCTAGAAAGTCACATGTGGTCTCAAGGCCTCAAGTTCTCCACTCCTGGACTAGATCATTGCTAACGTACCTTCCAGCTCCAACATTCTATAATTCTCTAATTTTTTTTATCATGTTGAGAGGACTTGTTTAAGATCGGACAGAAGTCTCAGGACTTGAACCCCGGTTTCTTGGCTTCCACTCAATCCAGTGCTCTATTGTACTCTACTCTTCCCAAAAGGTCAGAAGGCTTCATTTGTGATCCTGCATCTTCCGCTGATTAATTATATGATGAAGGAAAAATGACTTCTCCGTATCTTGTTGTCCTCTTTTGTAAAATGACGGAGTTCAATGAGGTGGTCTCTAAGTATATTCTGTCATTCTGTGGTTCTGTGGTAATAATCCTGGCAGGCAAGATTTGGATGGGGAGTTCTTCCCAAAGAGAATGAGATCAAGACTTCATGGAGCTTCTCCCCTCTTTCATTCATTCAATCAACATTCATTAGGCTCCTATGTATCAACAGTGTGCTAAGTGCTGGGGATACAAAAAGAGGTAAAACACAGCCCCTTCCCTCATGGAACTCACAATCATTCTTTTCCTTGTTTAGTCATACAGCTATCTACATACAGGCAGTGTCATAGGGTCATAGGATTTAGAAATGGAAGTGATTTTAAAGATCATTTAATTTCACCATTTCATTCTACTCTGAGACCCTAAAGGGGGGAAGTGACTTATGTAAATAGTTATATCAGTATGTAGTATATATACTATACTATTATAGGTCCTATAATTCAAAAATTCAGAATTCTTTTCATTTGTCATGAGTGATTGATGGTGCAAATACACATGATAACCAAAGCCTCTACTATATCTGCTTTCATCCTCTGAGCTACTCCTCCCAAATTGAACTTACAAATTTTCTGTTTGGGTGTCCAGAGTGGTGCCTGTGACAGGTTCTATGTGTACCTTTTAGTAGCCTCTCCCTACTAGAGTAAGGATACAATAGTTTATAAGCTCCTAACTGCGTGTTTCCCATTAGCAGTGAGGGAACAAATAGAATTAGCTCTCAGCAAAGGCATTTACTAAGATGTGACAATGTATCTTAGATATGTAGCTTCAAAACATGCCTCCTAGAAATTCTCCCACTGATACAGAATCCCAAGAGAAAGTGGATACATGCATAGAATACAATGATAAGGGAATACATATAGCCAAAGCTATTCATTACTCCTGTCCTGCTGGAATCAGAAGCCCTTTCTTTCCTAGAATCTTCATAAAGCCCCCTAGGAATTAAAGATCTCTGCTGTAGGCTACTCAGTATGCCTCTGCTCCCTTAAGTATCCCTTTAACTTTTTCAAACTGACTATAGCTACTGTAGAATATTTCCCTCTAGCTCAGATGTCTCATGGCTAGATATCATAGCTGACAGGATAGGAAGAGGAAGAAAATAAGTGTATACTCTATCTTGTAATATGTAAGGCGGGGGTGGGCTTTATTTTTTTCATTGACATGCAAAACATAGATCAGAACGTCAGATTTATCCAATTTTAGCCAAAAAATATGAACCTCTTATCTCCATTTCCAAAGCTGGCCCTAAAAGTTTCTACAAGGATAGATTTGGAACTGGGTTCAATGGAGTATCTGTCTGGAAACAGAAGATGGCATCATCTGGCTCTTTGGCACTAACTAGTATAGAACTGGGGTTTTTGTGAGTATGTATTAGTTTTTCATTTCTGTAATCTCACATCTTTTTGTCTGACTTTCCCTGGCAATCTCTTTTAGAGGAGGCCGGTAAGATGTGTCTATTTGTCTTCTGTTTTGATGTGTTTACTCTGTCTTTAGGGTACATGTGGAAGATTTCAGTCTGGATTCTTCTCTATCACAGTAAATCCCCTCTCAAGTACCTCCCTTGAAAACATGTCAAAATTGAAAGAGTTGTTCTCTGGTCACTGAAAACAGACCAACATGAGGGCTATAGTGTATATTTTACAGGATCCATGACCAGTTTTAGAGGGACTTTGTCATATTGTTCTGCCTCCTGGCCAGATGAAATAGTTTAAAAATCTTACTCAAATAGCGCAGTATCTTCTCCTTTCTGAAGAGAGGAAGAGGGAGGAAACAGGTCCATCCTAAGGAACTAAGGAAAAAGGACGCAGTTAAGTAAGGTCTACTAATCTTATGATTATCTACATTATGAAGCCAGAGTTAAGTTTTTAACTTTGGTTTTCCTTCTTTAATTAACTCCAAGGTCTTGTGTAAGATTGCATAAGCCTGATTCCATGGATCTGTTACTGTGGATAGGCAGAGAGAAATGCTTTAGGGATTATCAGCTAGATCATTCTGGACCCAGACTTGAGATTCTTGTTTGATTCAGTCAAAGTCAAGCCAGTGTGGCCTTCCCATGTCCTAGCTTTACTTTCATGTTCTCCCTCACAATTAGGGCTACATATCCAACCAACAGTTTTCTGCCTAAGTGCTTCCAACATGGTCATCCTCAGGGTTTCTGTGGACTCTTCTCATGCTTTACCTCCATGGCCGCAGTATATTTATTGTGCAAAAAAACTGACTAGAATCAAAGGATATGAGTTAAAATCCTGCCTCTGGTGTTTATTAACTGAATGACCCTGGATAAGTCATATGACTCCCCTGGGCCTCAGTTTTCTTATCTGTATAATCAGAGGGTTAGACTAAATGGTTCCAGAGTCCCCTTCTGGCTATAAATCAATGATCCAATGAACTTAACCTATGACCTCTCAGAAATAGCCCTAAGTGCCTCATGTAAGAATCATCCCACAGTTTTCTGAATCTGAACAACCACACAACCACTTGTATGGGAGCAACTTCACACACAGCCAATTACATGGTTCAAATACTCAAGCACGAGCGATGTGATGAAGTACCACTGGCACAGCTACAAAGTTTAGATAAGACTGTCCTCAAAGATCTTATAATCTACTCGGAGAACAAGATTCCAACACAGCTATACAATACAATGTGACAGACTAAGTGCACTAGAGGGTTACAAAATGGGCATTATGTGAGGCTGAAGGGGCAACAGTTGAGTAGAAGGGAAAGGGAATGGATTGGGGAAGGCATCCCGGAGAAGGTGTGCTTTTAATTCAGGTATGGATGGGGAAGGAGTTCAACCAAATTCCCTCTTAATTCTAGTGTCTTCCTGCTGTTGATTATTGCTCATTTGTCCTGTATTTATCTTGTTAGCATATTGTTGTTTGCATATGGTCTCCATCATTAGACTGTGAGCTCCTCGGGGGCAGGGATTGTTTTTGCCTTTCTTTGTAACCGCAATGCTTACTATGGTGCCTGGCCCATAGTGGCACTTAAATATTTATTGACTAACTTACTGGTAAAGAGGTGGGAAAAAGGCATTCCAGGCAAAGGTAACAGCTGAACAAAGGCATGGAGGCAAAAGAGTGAAGTGAAAAGCTTTGCCCATTAAAGTTGTGAAGAGAGGAAAGGAAGAAAGGAGGAAGAGATGGAGGGGGAAAATATGATATAAACCTCTAAAAATTGGGTGATGTCTGGCTGTACACTGAATGATAAGTATAGGAATTTGAACCTTACTCAGCAGTAAAAGGAGTCATGAAGATTTGTGTGCACAGAAGGGACATCACTAGATTTGTGCCTAAGAGAGCTTATTCTGGCAGCAGAGTGAAGACTGTTTTGGAGCAGGTAAAGAGTGGAGGTGGCTACAAGAAAGCTACTGCAATAGCCCAGGTGACCAGCAAGAGAGACCTGAAAAAGAGTGGTTGAAAAGGAATGAAGGTATAGCAAAGATATTCGTGCAACCAGTGTTTTAGACATGGAGTAGGCATGACCTGGCAAATAATAGGATTTGCGAAGTAAAGGACAGGGAATAGTCAAAGCTAAGCCCAAAATTACAAATATGGGGAACTTTGGAAATTGTAGTATCAGATGTAGAAAGAGTGAAGAAGAAAGAGGGGAAGAAGAAAGAGGAGGAGGAGAGGAAGAGAGAAGAAGAACAAGAAGAAGAAGAACAAGAAGAAGAAGAAGGAGAAGAAGAAGAAGAAGAAGAAGAAGGAGGAGGAGGAGGAGGAGGAGGAGGAGAAGAAGAAGAAGAAGAAGAAGAAGAAGAAGAAGAAGAAGAAGAAGAAGAAGAAGAAGAAGGAGAAGAAGGAGAAGAAGAAAGAGGAGGAACAGTGGCAGCAGCTAACATTTCCACAGCATCTACTATGCACCAGGCACTGCGCTGAGCACTTTACAATTATTCTCTCATTTGATCCCCATAATAAAACTCAACATCATATAGTGCTTACATGTGCCAAAGCACTGTACCAAGTGCTTTATAATTATGACTTCATTTGATCCTCACAACAATTTTGGGAGTTAGATGCTATTGTTATCCCCATTTTATAGATGAGGAAACTGAGGTGAAGTTACCTACCCAGGATTGCATTGTTGGGAAGTATCTGAGTCCAGATCTGAACTCCGGCCTTCCTGACTCTAAGCCCAGTACTTGATCCACTGAGCCACCTAGCTGGAGAAATAAATTTAAGGTGAAAGATCATGAGCTCAGTTTGGGATGTTGAGTTTGAGTGGAATCACCAATGTCGAACCAGTGGAAACTGCAGATGGGGATGATCCGGTAGGCATCTGATGGACAGTGTGGATCCGGTGCTCAGAAGAGGAATAGCGATATAAATTCTGGATTCATCTGAATAGAGGTGGTAGTTGAAAGTGTATTAGTTAATGAAATCACAAAGGGATAAGGTAAAGGCAAAGAAGAGGGAAGAGGGCCCAAGACACAACCTTAAAGGATCTGGAAAGAACATGAGGAGCCAATGGTGATAAAGAATGATCAAGAGATTGGAAACAAAAGGAGAAAAGTGGTGTCTCTGGGGCTAAAAGAATAGAGAGTAATCAGGAGGGGGTGGACAAGGATGGTGAGGCTTTGTCAATCAAGAGGTCTTTGTTCACTCTAACAACATTTGGCTCAGTAGAATGGTAGTGTTGGACACCTGATTGAAAAGATTTGGGTGCAAAGTGAGAACTAAGGAAATGATGGAATAAGAAGTTCTTAATGAAGGGGAGGAGAAAGAATAGTAACTGAGTGTACTAAGAGGGTCAACTGCAGAAGCCTGAGCATTATTTATTTATTTTGTTTGGGGATTATTTTTTCTTAGCAAAAAGTAAAGAATCAGTCTCTAGAAATATACTGAAGATACATAAGGGACAGGATAGCTAGTAAAGTGATATCCTAGAGGGTGAGAGAAAATGAGATTAAAGACACAAGAAAGAAGACAGGAAGAGGAGAAAAGAGTGATGATGTAGAGGCTTGTAGAACAAAGGAAGGAAGCCAAGAAAGCTCATGTTGCAAGGCCTGACTTCTCACCAAAGTAAGAGCAAGGCCCTGGATTTCCTTGAGTCTCAAGTTTTTCCATCTGTAAAATGAGAGAGTAATAGTGAAGTTCCCCTTTAGCTATTAAATTTAAGATTTAGTACCACCACCACCCCCAACTTCAGACTTTGGTAGATAGGATCTCAGAGGCCACCTTGTCCACCCCCCTCACCAGTTGTTGCATTTGAAGGAAGAGGAGAACCTGTAAGCATGGTGTTGTGTGCCAGACTTCACTGAGTATATCTACACCTCTTAGTATAGGCAGCACCAGCCAGGGGCTGGGCTTTAGCTTTGCAGGCTCAGAAACTTGATCAGGCTGTAGGGAAGCAATTCACCCTAATGAAACTCAGAAGCAACTGATTTCTAAACCAGACGCCAATTTTATTAATTTACCAGGGGAAATGTATCTGGCAGAAAAACCAGAACTTCTCCTCGGTGCAGGGCCCTCCCTCCTGGGGAGCCGGAGACCAAATTACGGATGAGAAAATTGCTTGGTAAGCACAATAACAGAAGAGACAATTCATCTTCCATTAACTCTCAGCAGACTAATTAATCTCCCTTTCCTACACTGGGGTCATAGATCTGAAGGGAGTCTTAACAGCTCTCTATTCCAACCTCTCTCCATTTTATAAAGAGAGAAACTGAGATTCAAAGAAACTAAATGACTTGTCCAAGGTAAGTGATTTGGACAAATAACTAGTCACACAGTGGTTAACTAAATCAGAGTTCCCCTTATATTAATTACCTATTAGCCTCATTAATGAGTTTAGGGAGATGTCTGAATCCCCCAAAATGCATTTAGGATCCATTTCAAGATGATTTTTTTCAAACCTGGTCCCCAGGCACCAACTAATATAATGTTCAGAAGCCACTCAACCACCTTGGGGCTTGCCTAGGTTTTGTTTCACAGTTCCAAAATTCAGAAGGCCCCCAGCAGCTCTTCACCAGCACAGAAATAACTGAATTGAACACCTAACTAATAAGAGTATGTTAATCAAATTGGGGCAGCTGCCTTCCCTTCATACTGCAACCTTGAAGTGCCCCTGGAACTCATAAGGTGGTTACCTGGAATCTCTTTCCCCCACCACTCACACTAAATTTGTTATAAGAGGTGGTTTTGTGTTCTATGTTCAAAATATATTCTGTAAATCTTTCCCAGGATGTCCAATAGCTAAGTGCTTCTCTGTCAGGAATCATTGAGAACATTGGGATTTTCCAAGTGTGATTTTGTTTACAGAATTTCCACACTAAATCTTCCTCAGGATTGGTTTCTGAACACCAACCACTTTCCACCATCCCCCCCCTAAATTCCTGTGCTTCTTTTTAAAATTATATGATAATAAATTACACATTGAGATTTCAGGAGACAAGAAAGTGGGATAGAGGCTACACGAAGTACAAACTCAGGATTGGGAAACATTGGTTGATAATTGGAAGGTAAAGATTTTTCAGAATGTCAGTCAGTCAAAATGTATTTATTAATCTGCTACTATGTACCAGGCATTGTGCTAAGCAGTAGAGATTTTTTTTTAAAGGGAGTTGGGGAGTGGAAATGGCAAAAACATCTCCTGACCTCAAGAAGCTCACAGTCTAATGGGGAAGACCACAAGCAAAGTATGTGCAAACAAAACATATGCAAGATAAATAGAAAATAATTAAAAGAGAGAAGGCTTTAGAATTAAGAGGGATGGAAAGATGCTTCCTGTAGAAGATGGGGTTTTAGTTAAGATTTGTCAGGAGGCTGAGATGAAAAAAGTGAGAATTCCAGGCATGGGAGAAAGCCAGAGAAAATGCCTGGATCTGAGAGAGGGAGTCATCCATGGGACAGAGTCCCTGAAGAGTATGTGGTAGAAAATAAGGTGTAAGAAAACCAGAAAGTTGGGGAGTATGGAAGTCTTTGAATGACAGAGGGTTTTATTTTCAATCCTGGAGATGATAATTAGTAAAGTTTACCAAGCAGGGGGTTTGGATAAGGGTAACATGGTCAGACCTACACATTAGGAAAATCATTTTGGCAGCTGAATAGAAGATGGATTGGAGTGGAGAGAGAATGCCTCCTCCATCGCACTCAATCTACATCTTAAGCATCCTGGTCTCTTCCTCCACATTTTGATTAAAATGAATTATTACATATTTACTTTGCATATAGTTTACATTTCATCTTTATACCTGTCATTTTCCCTCTAATAGAATATGAGCTCCTTGAGGGCAGAGGCAGCTTCATTTCTGTCTTTGTATCTTCAGTGCCTTGAACACAGTTGACACATAGGGATAGCATGGAAAGACCACTGGATTTAGAACTGAAGGACCTGGGTTTTAAATGTTTTCTGGTATTTATTGCCTGTGTCACCTTGGGCTAGTTTTCTCACCTCCATGGACCTGTTTCCTCATGTATTGAATGAGGAGATTGGATTAGATGACCTTTGAGTTCCAGATGGAATACTGATGAGATAGAGAATCAGTAGTGTAATTGATTAAAAGATTAGCACTTAATTGAGGTACAAATGAAACTAAATGGGAGTGTAGGGAATGGGGTATTGTTGAGAAGTGTTAAGTCAACTGAATTTTCTTTCTGGAGGAATTTATGGAATTAATCCATTTCAGAGTTCCAAATGGAATACTGATGAGTTAGAGAATCTAAGTAGTGTATTATGGAGTTTATCTGGAGGAAGGAGAAGGGGAAGAAATCAGTTTCTAGTGATTCAGACTGGTCAGTGAAAATTGTCTCCCCAGGTGGTATGTGTTGCTAATAGCATCTGTAGTTTCTGGGGGTAAGAGGTGTGCTATCTACAGCACAGAGCCATTGATGAGATCATGAATGGGAAGTTGCTTTTCAAAATGTACAGTGGTTTCCTAGTCTAAGGGGAGGACTGTACCCTCATCCACCAGTTCTACCCCCATTTCACTAATATATGAGAGTATAGTCATTAATACACTCTCCCCATCAGGACACCTCTGTCACACTCTCAGTAATGTTCTATCTAAATTCAAGGAAAAGAATGGGTCTCCAAATTCCCCAAGAGGAAGAGGAAATGCATTTGAGATCAGGAGTAAAGTCCCTTAAGGATATGTACAATATCCCACCAGCCAGGCTCACAGTCTTTGGGTCTGGGTCCCTGTCTCTGTAGAGTGACCATAAGATCCAGTTTGGAGAAGCAAAGGTCGCCATTGCTGACTATCCATCTCTCAATCATATAGGCAAATGACTGAAAATTCAGGAAGCATAGGACTGGACACACAGTAAGCAATCAGAATGTCCTTGAGGGTTGAGTGATAGAAAGTTGCTGACCAAGGACTGATGTTTAGGGTGAGGTGAATGCATCTACTCTTCTTAAAACCCAAATGTCTAATCTTGAGGGGAAGGAGGGAAGTAGAGAGCAGAAGTATCATAAGAAGCCTGAGGTACCGGTTTATAAATTTGTTCTTCACAAGGAGATGATGTTTTGAATCTCTTTAGTCAAGGGTGACTATAATGAGAATATCAGACCAGATTAGAATAAAGAAAACCACTGCAGCTGGTCAGTGCAGGGCATATTTGGGAACAGGCAGGACCCAGTACTATCTCTGTTACTATCTCAGAATCTCCTGAGAAAAAAGCCAAGTGAGGAGACGTCTCCTAGAACACAAGGTCCTGGGATCCTCCACAATTAAAACTGGTAACGCTGAGAGATATTGATTCTGCCTTCCCTTGAGTGGAAGGGCAAGAACCACAAAACCCAGAGCATAGTTATTTCCTTGAGTGGAGAAATTCTTTTTATGTAGAAAGGAAACACCAGCACACTCACACTCAGGAGCCACAAACACAAAGCTCAATTGTACTCTCTTCTCCTGTCTTGATGACACCCAGACCATCAGAATGGGGTCAAGTATAGCATCAAGTCAAAGAAGTGAAGCAAAGGGCCATTTTCCCATTTACAAAATGCTTAGCAACTCTGCAAATGAGTGTGTGACCTTGGACAAGTCAGTTCCCTTCTTTCTGGCCATCTTCCTTCTCTTGTCCCCTAAATATAGTATTAGTCAAGACTTTTTCCTCTGCCTTCTCTTCATTTTTCCATTTCTTTTAGTGATCTCATCCACTCCCAGTTTTAACTACCAAATCTATTGAGATAACTTTCAGATCTATATTGCCAACACTGAACTCCAGATGTACAGCTTCAATTGTCTACAGGACATCTCAACCTGAATGTCCCACTAGAACTTTCCATTGCTAGTGTGACCTCCAAGTCCCCAAACCCAATAATCATTTCACACTTCTTTATTAAGTACTTACTTTGTGCCGGAGCTCAGTGCTAAGTGCTGAAGATACAAAAACAAAGCTAAAATAGCCCCTGCCCTCAAGAAGCTGGTATTCTAATGGCACTAATAACCTTTTCACAGTCCTCATCCTACCCAATCTCTGCAAAGCATTTGACATTTTTTAGCTGTCCCTTTCTTGAAACTCTTCCCCCCTTGACTTCTAAGACATAATATTCTCCCAGTTCCACAATTCCTTGGTTATTTCTCCCTCTGCACCCTTTTTTTTCTTCTTTACCTTACCACTAAAACATAAGCTACCCTGGAGAATCTGTCTTTTAATGTTTCCTACTTACATAGCTTTCCTTAGAAATGTCATGAGTTCCTATGACTTTGATGTTGTATAGGGAGGAAATTGAATCCCAGGGAAGGGTAAGTGAGATGACTTGCCTAAATTCACCAGTTAATGGCAGAGCTTGGACTAGGGCCCAGACCTCCTGCTCCCAATCAAAATCTCTTTTCCTTACACTATATTACTTCCAATTGCTCTGTCTTGTTTTTCAATTTGTAACTGCCCCATGAAAGGCAGCCATCATTGAAAACTATTCCTGGTCACAGAGCTTCCTGAGTTCTTTCCCAAAATAGCCTGTCCCTGCCACCAGAGACCTCCCTCTACATCTGATTGGTGACTCAGACCTACAGACCTTCTCAACTTTCCCTCTCACTCTCCTCACACAGTGGAAAAGGAAGGGAGTTTCTGAAGGAATCTGTTTCTCCTTTGGGATCTGAAACAAGGGCTCCGAAGCCTCTGGAGGCAGGGGAGTTTGGATGTTACATTTACGCATGTAAGTGTCATGATTGGTTGTTTTCTGAAATAAGGAATCCAGGATCCGATCAATGTGCTCCAAGAGTGATTGTTGCTTGTGTCTGGCCAGGGCTGGAGGTTGCTGATTGTCTGATTGCTACTAGTGTCTGGCCAAGCCTGGGAAGTTTGTTGCTGGCTGGATGATGTGTGTTCAGTGCTTCCTATTTACAAGCCATCTGCAGCCTCAAGGGGTGATGCCAGGAAAATCACTGGAAACCATTTCCACTCCAGGCCTGCCAGTTGGCATTAGATTGATTGACACTCTTCAAGCCTCAATGTGTATATCCAGTGAGTGGGCACAGTGATATTTCACAAACACAAGGTATCACTGTCTCACCAAACCTTAGAGGCAATCAGTAGCTACTGATTTTGCAGCCTAAACTAAGGAGGGAGATGGGAGCTGGGGAGTGACCGAGGTAGGGAGCCGTGAAAGCACCAAGTGTGGCTACGTAACAGTTCACATGAAAAATACCAGGGAATTATAGCGGGCTCCAAGCTTAACATGAGCAGCAGCATGTGATAGCAACCAAAACAAACAGTCCAGTCTTACCCTGCATCCACCAAAACATGGCATCCAAAATGGAGAAAGTTATAGTCCCTTCCCTGCACAGACCACCCCTGGGATATGCAGCTGTGCACAGATTCCATATTTTATCAAGCCAGTGGGCAAGCTGGAGCATATCTGGGGACAGGGAAAGAGGGATGTAGGATAGTGAATGGACCAGTGATCCTTGAAAGCAGGGGCTATCTCATTTTTGTGTGTTCCTAGCACCTTGTATAGTTTCTGACATATACTCCATATTTTTAAAAAGCTTATTGATTGCTAAAGAATGGGATACTTGATGATCAGCTGAAGAAGTTAGGGATGCTCATCATGAAGGAGAGACTTGACTTACAGGGATATGACAGGTGCTTTTAAGAACTTGAAGGACTGTTACATGGAAAAGGAATTAGAATATTAGACTTGTCTACTTAGCTCCAGAGGGCAAAACCAGTAGGAGCAAGTGAAAGTAATAGATTTCAACTCAATAAAAAGAAAAACTTCCTTATAATTAGAACTGTTCAAAGTGGAATAATCTACCTCCAGAGGTAGTGAGTTCCCTATCACTAGTTTTAAAGGGGACATCCTTTCCAATTCTGAGAGTATTAGAACCACCTTGTGTAGTGAAGTCAGAAAGAACTACAAAACCCAGACTAGATATGAGCAGGAATCTTGGCACCTCAGACTAGTGTCTACCTGGCCCTCTTGCCTCTTTTGGGAAAATTGACCCAAAAAGGCTAAGGTGTTTCCAACTTTCAGGATCAGCTTTAAATAGAATGTAGGAGACCACCCACCAATGTTTAAGATCTAAGGAAGGTCCTTTCCCAAAAAATATTTCTTCTGAAGTCCTGTCACATGACCCTTCTTCCTATCTGAGTCAATGTTCCCACAGTGAATCTCTTCTTGGAGATAAACCAAAAAAAAAAAAAAAAGCCCTAGAGCTATTATCTCTAGGACCTCCCTGTTAAGATGCATAAGGGTTACCTTGGGTCAATCCCTTAGTTCCCTCCTTTGGCACATATTGATTTATCGGTTTTTCAATTGGACCCCAAAGGAATGGAACCTAGGATTAGGAAGGCACAGTGGGAGGGAAGGATGGAGCAGACAGTTAGAAAGGGACAAGTTCTGGGGGGCCAGAAAGAAGTTCAAGAAGCAGTTTACAGATGTCAACCAGGGAGGACTAGAAAAGAGTGGTGGGTATCCTGTCGAAGAGAAAGTGCTGGAAATATACTCTTCAGGTTCCAAACCCCCCAATTTTCTGTCCTGCCTAGAATCTGTCCCACATAATCTAACCTTTGAATATAGGCTAGAATTATAGAGTACTAGAGCCAGGAGGGCCCACAGAAATCCCTTCATTTTACATGAAGAAAGTAAAGCTAAGAGGAAACAAAGCAGACCCAGTGTAACATAGCAAGTTGGCAGTAGAGCCAGGGCTCAAACCTAGCTCTCCTGATTCCCAGAATGACCCTTTATCTCGTGTTCCATGCCCAGTCACTTTTAATTACCAATCCTATTGGCCTGTCCCAGGATAATCCCTGCAGATGTCTCCTCAAATGGGCCACAACTGGGTGACAGCAGCCCAAGGTTCATGTTTTCTCACTGAAGTCATTCTAGGAGACTGGGGTCAGTTGACCAAATTGGGCTGGGTGCTGTGGGAAGCAAACCCTCTAGCATGATCTTTCCCAGGATTTGAACCCATAATCTTCAAGTTTTCAAGGGAAACTTGAGAGATGAGAACTACTTGCCTGGAATAAACAACCATTGCCTTGAGCATCTCTTTCCCATGCTCAGTCTGTGGGGCTTCTTTACTCTTGGTAACTGTTTGCCTATTGCTGTAGGTTGCTTCTGGTGAAAGCAAGGTTCATAGGTGATAGTATATAGACATGTCTTTGTGTCCTGGTTCATTCACTCATTCAACAAACATTTATTAAACACCTGGTATTGTAAGGCATTAGGCTAATTTGTGAGGATACAAAGAGATAGTTAATAGGATCTGTTTTCAAGAAGTTTGTAGTCTAATAGAGAAGAACGACTTGTACATAGTAACTGGAGTGTGAAGGGCAATATAAGTACATAAGTAAAGTTGAAAGAAAATATCCCGAGTTGCTTGAGAAAGAAGAAATCAAAAGGATGGGAAGAAACAGAGAAGGCAAACGGGAGAGGTGGCCCCTGAGCTGAGCCTTGAAGGAAGGAAATCATTTCAACAGATGACATAGGAAAAACAAGATTGCATTCTGGGCATGGAGGATGCGATGGGCAAAGACATGGTGATGGGAAAAGGAAGGATCAGAACAAAGGAGAAGAATAAACTAATTTCTCTAGAAAGCAAAGTTCCTGAATGGTAATCACATCAAAAAAGTATCTAGATAAGTCATAGGGACCCAGGTTGTGGAGGTTCTCAAATTTCAGGCCTAGAAGTTTCTACTTTATTCAGTAGATAATGAGGCAATGAAAGTTTTTAAAAAGAGGGCTAGAACTATTAGATTACTCGAGTAGTGGTAGGGAAGAAGGATCAGAGAAAAAATAGACCAAAGACAGGGAGACCCATGAGGCAGCTATTGCAGTAGTCGGGGCAAGAAAGAAGCAGGCCTGAGAACAAGGTCGATGGAGGTGGGCATTGAGAAGACGGCCCTTTCTAACAATTAGAGAGACTTATTAGATGGGCTGCTTTGGAAATTGTTTTATGGTCATTGAGACCCATTCTAACTCGGAAATGCTGAGATGCTGTGATGTGGGAGATACTAGGAAAGTGAAATCAGCAGAATTCTGCCCAAAGCAAACTAAAAGCAAGTTGGTTATCAGGAAATGGATCATTATCAGATTAAGCAAAATCTTGTATATGGTTCAAGTCCTAGAATCTTCATGCTGGAAGGGATCCCAGAAGTCATGCAGTGAAGTCCAACCCCTTCCCTTTACAGAGAAACTGAGGTTCTGAGAGGGATGTGATTTACCCAAGGTTCTTAACAGTAGATCCAAGACCAGAACTCATCCCTCCTGACTTCCAATTCAGTAATCTTTCTGCCCATACTATACCACCTCTCTGGACTGAGGATCAGAAGGCGTTCTAGGCTTGACTTTGACATTAAATCCTTATGTGATATAGCAAAAATCCCTGACCACTTACCACTCCCTGACTGGAGTCTGATCTTCCCATGGGGTGTTTTATTTAAAGGGGAAGCTCATTAGTCAAAATAAAGTCTTAACGACAAAAGAAATAAAAGTTTGGAGAAGAGGGTAAGAGAATTGTTTATAGAATATGGAATGTGAGAGCTAGACACCTTAGAAATCATCTAGCCCACCCATTTAATTTTACATATGGAAAATCTGAGGCAGAGGAGAAGTGATTGCTTCACAAAACAATTTAATGTTAAAAGCAAAATTGGAAACCTATTGTCATTACATCTGGCACGTTAATTCTGTGCTCTCCACACTGTAGGTACCTGATCATTTCAGGCTGCCTGAGAGAAAATTCCTCTTTCCCTCACATCCCTTTTCTGGATGACCCTTTTGGCTGAATTATACTATTTCTATTAAGCACACTTCAGGCAGAGTAGGTTTCAAAAAATCCATTTTTCTGTGGTGGTGCTAGACCTAGCGGGCAGCCACAATTCATGAAACATTAAAAGTGGGTGAGGGAAGCATCATTAATTTCTCTGACATTACAGACTCTGGCTCCTACCTTTGGAGGAAGCAATGTTGGTCACACTTCACTAAACAGAATCCTTTCCTTTCACGAATCATTTGTCTCCAGCTTCAGGACATGAGGGAGTTCTAAGTCCTTTGTCTATTATTATTCCAGAAGAGGTCCCACAGGGTTACCACAGGAATGAGATGACAGATGCATTCCCAGTCAAGAGTGACATTAGTCTCACACGGTTTTGTGTGATAGATGGCTGAGGAATTTGAATATTCCCTCCTGTTGTTGGAGAAGAGCTCCTGAAAAGATCTTTCCCCAAAAATAATTTATTTAACTTGTGGGTGAGTCAGATAATAGACAGAAAGCCACAGTGGTCTTTTGACTGTTCCTTCCACAGAAGATTCCACCTCTATGCCTTTGCCCAGACCATGCCCCATGTCTGCAATCCACTACCACCTTACCTCACAAAATTCCATCTCTGTGCCTTCGCCCAGACCATCCCCCATGCCTGTAAAGCACCCCCACTTTACCTCTACTTTTTAGAAATCCCAGTTTCCTTCCAAATGTACTTTAAATTCCACCTCCTACACAAGGACTTTCCTGATTCCCAACCCCCCAGACACATGCAAAGCTGATAGCACTTTCTCCTAAAATTACCTTCTATTTTTACCTTGTATATATTCCATATGCTTATATGATGTACACACGTTGTCTCTCCCATAGAACATAAGCTCTTTGAGGGTAAAGGATTTTTATTTTTGCCTTTGTATCCTCAAAGTCTGACAATTCCTGGTACATAGTAGGTCCTTAATAAGTGGTTTTGTTTTAAATTGATTAATTATGGAGCCCCTTCCTATGCCAGATTTGTATCAAGTATTATTGGAGATAAGAGAATACAACAGTGTCTTATAAAGCTTGCAGTCTGACTGGCAGGACTAGGTTGATACACATGAAACTGAGTCATCTTTGTGCCTGAAGTGGGAAGGGACCTCTAAGACCAACTAGCGCAACCCATCTCTGAAGCACAACAATGTCTCTGATGTTTGTTCAAAGATCTCCAGTGAGAGGGCACGCACTATGACGGGGCACATTCTACTTTTTTTATTACTATCAATCCTTTCTTTTTTAATAGTATTTTATTATTTTTCAATTACATGTAAAGACAATTTTCAACATTCTGAAAGATTTTTCTCTCTTCCTCTCCTCTCTTCTCCCCAAGGTGGCAAGCAATCTGATACATGTTATACATGTGCAGTAATGTAAAACACATTTCCATATTAGTCATGTTATGAAAGAAGAAACAGAACAAAAAAAGTGAAAATAGCATGCTTTTATCTGCACTGTGTACAATGTTCTCTTGGTTCTGCTCACTTCACTCAGTATCAGTTCATGTAAGTCTTTCCAGGTTTTTCTGAAACCACCCTGCTTGTAACATGATAGTATTCCATTATATTCATTTACCACAACTTGTTCTGCCATTCCCCAATTGATGGGCATTCCCTCAATTTCCAGTTCTTGGCCACCACAAAAAGAGCTGCTATAAATGTTTTTGTACATGTGAGTCCTTTTCCCTTTTTAATGATCTCTTTAGGATCTACCTAGCAATACCTAGTAGTGTTATTGCTGGATCAAAAGGTCACAGTTTGTCACAGTTTGATTGCCCTTTGGGCATAGCTCCAAATTGCTCTTCAGAATGGTTAGATCAATTCACAATTCCACCAACAGTGCATTAGGGTCCCAATTTTCCCACCTCTTCTCCAACATATTTCATTTTCCTCTTCTATTACATTAACTAATCTGATAGGTGTGAGGTGATACCTCAGAAGTATTTTAATTTTCATTTCTCTAATCAATAATGATTTTGAGCATTTTTATATGAATATAGATAGCTGTGATTTCTTCATCTGAAAACTGCCTGTTCATATCCTTTGACCATTTATCAATTGGGGAATGACTTGTATTCTTATTAATTTGACTCAATTCTCTATATATTTGAGAAAGGAGACCTTTAAAAGAGAATTTGCTCTAAAAATTGTTTCTCAGCTCTCTGTTTTCCTTCTAATCTTGACTGCATTGGTTTTGTTTGTGCAAAAGCTTTTTAGTTTAATATAATCAAAATTATCCATTTCACACTTTGTAATGGCCTCTATCTCTTGTTTGGTTATAAATTCTTCCCTTCTCCATAGATCTGACAGGTAAACTATTCCTTGCTCTTGTAATTTGCCTATGCTGTCATCCTTTATGTGTAAATCAGGTATGTTCTACTTTAGGATAACTCTAATTATTATGTTTTTCCTGGCATCAAATCTATATCTGTCTTCAGATCCCCACTTATTTACTCCACATTTTGGCCTTTGAGGCCAAGTAGAACAAATCTAATCCTGTTTCCACGTGACAGGTTTTCAGACACATAATGATGGCTATCATTTTCCCACTGTCCCTAAATTGCCCCCTCCCCAAGTCTTCTTATCTCTAGAGGAGCTCACCCAGTTTTTTCAACCCATTTTCACATGAGATAATATCAAGAGACTGCAGCATCCTTGTCACCCTCCTCTGAATATACTCTCTTTTTTCATGTAACATCCTAAAGCTACCCATACGTACCAGTGCAAGCTATACCCATGCCTGGACATGCTGCTATATGAACATGTAGGACTCGGATCATCCAGACTAATCCCTAATTTACAGATGAAGAAACAGGGTCCTGGGGAGAAGAAATAACCACTAGCAAACAATAAAATAAAGACTATTAATATAAAGTCAAATGTTAAACTATAAGAAATTCATTTTTGTACATGCTATATCCCAAACCACTGCTTTCCCCAGTATACTCAGAATATTTTAAACTCCTTGAGGGGAAGGATTATGTTGATTTTCAAACCTTTATATCCCTGGCATAAAGCAGAAAGTGCCAGATTTTTGATCCAGAAAATCTGCAAATTCCCTTTAGGATCCTCACTAGCTGTGTGATTATGGGCAAATCATTTAATGTCTCTGAGCCTGAAAATCCTCATCTGTAAATGGGAAGACTACTATCTGTATAATGATTACTTCACAAAGTCATCCTGAGGTTCAGATGAGATGATACAAGATGTCCCAAAAGTCTTAGTGTCACGCTTAAGGTAAAACTTAAACAAGCTTTAACAAACTGGAACCATGCTAAGACTTTTGGGACACCCTGTATATAGAAATCATTTTGCAAATCTTAAAACTCTCTAGAAATGTCTATTATTATAATTACTGTTATTATCACTGCATGTGGTAGATGCATAGCAAATGTTTGTTAAAATGAATAGCATTTTGTTTTCGAATTCTAACGTGGTTGTAATATAATTTTTTGATATTATAGTTATATTTTTGTGATGTTTTCCTGTTAGACTGTAAGCTTTTACCTGACTAGGCACTTAACTGAATTTGACATTTCCTCCAGCCCATAGTATAGGTCTCTGCACATGGCAGGTGAAAGACTTGTGGACTCTTCCAAACTTAGGAAAGACTTGAGTTTGAGTTCCACCTCTGACGCTTACTAGCTATGTGACCTTGGACGCATGCCTACCCCCTCTGAGCCTCAGCTTTCAGCTATAAAATAAGAGATTGGACTAGAAAGACTTAAAGGTTCTTTTAGCTCTAAATCTATGATCCTGAATGAGATAATAGGAATAAGAACTGGACTAATGATTTCATTGATACAGAGAATTCCCAGAAAAGGAAACTCCTTCCATCGTTACAGCTTGGTGTCTTCTCTGTAACTTACAGCCTCAAGAGAACTGAGAGGTTAGGAGATTTACCCAGTATCACATAGCCCCAAACTGAGCTCAGGGCTTCCTGGCTGCTTATGAGTGTTATTCTCTATCCACTATACCAACCCATTTCTCATAAATGAGATAATAATATATATAAATCCCTTGCATATCTTAAACTGCTATATAAATGGCAGCTGTAATAATTAATTGTGGCCACAGCTTGACCCTTGAGTATGGCCACAGAATGAGCTTCAATATTAGCCTCATTAATTCTATTCTCTCTTCTAATAACTGGTATTGGTCGCAAGGGCCAGGGGTCCAGAGAGTGTGGATGACTCTATGGAGACTTTCTCCACCCCTGGAGACACAGCTTTACTGTCTTGTGAAAGGAAGATGGTTGTTCCCTGAATGTTTCCTCTAGAAATCTGGCAACTATTAGTCAATTGTTGGCTAGTTAATTCACTCCCTCATCTTTTCACTAAAGGAAATTGTTCTCTCTAAAGACCCTCTAATGGAGGTGAAGGAGAGATTCTGGAAAAACCTTGATTATAACACCATTCCTGGTACTTTACTATTTCTGAGAGCATGGGGAAAAGGAGAGGAGGCACACATAGTGAAGGAAGAATTTGACTTGATTGGTCAGAAGATATCCTAGCAACACAGACATTGTTCTCTGCCTCTCATCTCTCTCTCCGCCGTGTCATCTGTCTCCCTTTCTTGGTAACTTCCATTTCCTCTTCTACTTCTCCCCTTTCCCTTTTCAGCTGTCCATATTGCCTCTTTCTTTCCCCCTACTCCTTACATCTCTCCTTTTTCTCTCCCTTTATTCTATTTTTATTTCCTTTCTTTTTCTTTTAAATTTTCTTCTCAATCTCCGCTATTTTTCTTCCTTCCCTTGCCTTTGTCACTTAACCTCGCAGTCTATTGCTTTTTTTGGTTTTCATTCTTTTACATATTGACTTTCTTCCTTCTAATTCTCTCTTGTTCAATTCAATTAAAAAAAACACTTATTAAGTGACTGCTATGTGCTGGATCTCAGTTTGGAGATGCAAGGACAAAAATGCAAAAATCTCTGCTTTGCCAAGGGGTTTACATTACATTTGGATGGTTGTTTCCAAACGTCTTTGATCATCCACCATCATATAATCAATACATTTTGTGGTACCATATGTGCATATTAACTTATTTATAAATCACATGCATGTATCATAATACTAATAATTATATACATATAAATCTTATGCAAAAACATACACTTAAAAAGAACGAGGTAATGAAGAAAAATATTTGGTTCTTGAATCACTGGGGAACCACTGGAGTTTATTGAGTAGTGAAATGACATTGTAAGGCTTGCCTTTGGAAAAATCACTTTGAATTGGAAAGAAGAATGATTTGCCTCAAGGAGACCCATTAGGAAACTATTGCCCAGTCCAGGAGTTAGGTGATTAGGGCCTGAACTAGGGTTGTGCTGTGTGAGTAGAAAGAAGAGAACAGAAACCAGATTGGAAGGGCCATAAAGGTGTATGGAAAATTGAAGAAATAGAGATATTAAGTACAGACAACCTTTCTAGAAGTTTTCCAGAGAAAGGAAGAAGAAATCTAGGGTGACAGCTTGAGGAAAGATCAGTCATATAAAATTGTGTGGCTGTGGGTGTCGTTGTGGTTTTGGTTGTTTTTAAAGAAGGAGTAGGCAAATATATTTGTAGAGGTGGGGGTGAGGTGGTCCCAGATAAGGTGATTTTGAATGGGAGGGAAAGAGGAATGATCCAGGGGTTAAGGTCCTGGAAAAGAAGGTAAGGGATAAGACTGGTGAAAAGAGTCAATTCATCAGAAACAGGAAAAAAGAATGAGAGAACAGAGGATGATAAAACAGGATTTTGAAGTATGGAATAGGAAAGATAGGGGAGCTTGAAACAGGTGGCTTCTATTTTCTTAGTAAAACAGAAGGTGAGGTCCTCTAGTGGAGGAGGGGGAAGACATGGTGAAGAGAAAAAGATGAGAAAATTTGAGAAAAAAGATGAGAAAGTTTGGAGTAGCCACAGCAGAAAATGTGGCGGAGGGTCAATCAGGGAGGAACTGAAGCATTGCCAAGCAGCAGCAAAGGCCTAGTTTGGATTCAATGACAATTTTGTAGTTATCCCAGTGGGCACAGGTATGTGATTTCTTCCAACAGCATTCAGCAGCGCATAAAAAGGAATGAAGGCCATAAATGATGGGTATAATCCACAGATGGCATTTGGTATGACGAACAACAGGAGGTAAGGGATTCAAGTGTAATTAGTAGTGAATGGTTGAACTAATCAATTAGAAAGTCAAACCTGGAAGACAAGGGAAGGGAGGCCAAAGCATGACTAGGGATGGATGGAGGGACAGGAGGTCACAGTGAGGACAATGGAGAAGTTGGGGAGGGAAGGAAAGGGGGAGAATTATGATCATAGAGGAAGATTTCAGAATATGACATCATGCATGCAGCATAATTGTGGATGATAATGAGATCTAGGTTATGTCCAAACCTATGAATATCTAAAATACAGTGAGAGTGTCAAGTGTGCAAGATGAGGAGGTTGGCAAACTAGTACGCCAGACTCTTTAAGGCATAGTATTGAAGTCCCCAAATATGAGGTCAGGAATGTGGATAGAGAAAAAGGCTGGAACTGTGGATTGCCCTCCTTCAGGAGGAAGGACATTATCTCAGGGCTGGTAGATTAGAGCAAGTGTATTTCACTCCCTGAAATCTATCATCCTTTTTAGAGCAAATTTTGCTTTCTCCAAAGTGCTCTTTTAGAATGCAAATCCTGCCAGGCAGCTATTTATTCAAACATATTGGCTTCTTTCTCAGTTTTGCTAAAGGCTGGTGCTGGAGGTAAATAATCTCTGATTAAAGCTCTCTGATGAGAGAGCCATTGTTTAAAATATAAAAATAAAAGTAAGTCTCCTTCAAGTCCCAAACTGGGAATTAGATGAAAGGACAGATTTCCATATTTCACTTTGATGAAATAGCAAAAGCAATAGCAATAGACTGAACAGGTCTGACTATATTAAATATATCAGTGCCCAAGAGTGTGGGACAGACAAGTAAAGAAGTCATGCTTCCTTCCCCCAAGCTTGGGGAAACCACTCAGCAATGGAACAATTTCTGTTATAATGAATAATTAAATAGCATAAAGTACTTTACAAATCTTTATGTGTTATATTAATATTATCTATTATGAGGAATGAAATTAATTATAATAATGAATTAATTAAAATTAACCCAAAGTTCTTTGAAAGTCTTAAAGCAATATATTGTTAGCTCTTATTATTAATAAAAATTATTCAAGAGTATTATAATAGCTGGACAAAATGGCACAGACCTCTAATCCCAGATATCACATAAACTAAGGCTGGAAAATCTCTTGAGCTCAGCAGTTCTGCGCTGCAGTGAGCAGATCTGAGCTAAGTTAAGCATCAATATGGTGAGCTCCCAGGCTCAGGGGAGCCACCTAGCCGACAAAAGGAGTCAACTAATCCAGGTCTGTGCTGATCAGATTGCATTGTAACTAACTCTTACACTTCCAACCTGGCAAGATTGGGAAACTCAGTCTTTAAATGTGTAGATAAATAAATAAGTGAATGAATGAAAAGACAGATGAACAAATGATAAAAAAGATATAATAAGCTACTAATTATGTGGCCCACAACAAGGGGCTCAGAAGGGATGTAACCATTTAATAAATCATCCCTGCAGGCAAATTCCTGTGTGGGAGTCTGTGGGTGATAGGAAGAAGAATTAGGCCCTTTCCTTGGGAAGATTGCAGCTTATTGTGGGTGGTATGGGGGTGATAAGATGTGCATTACCTATAATACAAGGCAGAATATGATGAGCATTTATAAGAGACATGCAAAGTTTTATAGGAGGCTACAGAAGGGAGAGGTTGCATCCAGGTGACAGGATTAGAAAAGGCTTCCTAGAGGGGGTGGCATTTAAATTGGACTTTGAAGAATAAATAGAGTTTCAACAACAAGAGAACTGGGGGAGTGGGGTCATGGTTGTACATTTCAGGTCAAGGACTCGTAGGATCACAGATTTAAAGCTGGAAGGGATATTAGAAGCCATAGAATCCAATCTCTCATTTTATAAATGAGAAAACAGGTCTGTATTCAGACATTATCATTTCTTTCTCTGGAGGTGGAGGCATTTTTCATCATGAGTCCTTTGGGATTGTCTTGGATCATTGCATTGCTGAAAGTAGCTAAGTCATTTACAATGGATCATCATACAGTATTGCTGTTACTGTATAAAATGTTTTCCTGGTTCTATTCACTTCACTCTGCATCAGTTAGTATTTCCAGGTTTTTTTGAAATCATCCTGCTTCTTATTTCTTATAGACTTAGTAGTGTTATTGCTGGATCAAAGGGTATGTAATTTTGCACCCCTTTAATAGAGTTCCGAATTGTTTTCCGTAAAGGTTGGATCAGTTCACAATTCCACCAAGAGTACATTAGTGTACCTATTTTTATACGTCCTCTTTAGCATTTATCATTTCTTTTTTCTGCCGTTAGACAATTTGATGGGTGTAAGGTAGTACTTTAATTTACATTTCTTTAATCAATAATGATTTAGAGCATTTTTTCATATGACTATAGATAGCATTGATTTCTTCATCTGAAAATTGTCTGTTCATATCCTTTGACCATTGATAAGTTGGTGAATGATTCATATTCCTATAAATTTAACTCAGATCTCTATCTATGTAAGAGATAAGGCCTTTATTAGACAAATTTGCTGTAAACAACTCTTGCCAGTTTTCTACTTTCCTTCTAATTTTGGCTGCATTGGTTTTGTTTGTTTAAAAAAACACTTCTTAATTTTGTGTAATCACAATTATCTGTTTTGGTTCCTGTGATCCTCTCCATATCTTTTTGGTTATAACCTCTTCCTTTATCCTTAGGTCTGTCAGGAAAACTATTCCACACTCACTGAATTTGTTCAGTGTATCACCCTTTAGGGCTAAATTATTTCCCCATTTTGAACTTATGTTGGTATATGGTATGAGATGTGGGTCTCTGCCTAGTTTCTGCCAAACTGCTTTCCAGTTTTCCCAGCAGTTTTTTGTCAAATGGTGAGTTCTTGCCCCAAAAGTTTGAATCTTTGTGTTTATCAAACACTAGGTTGCTTTGGTAATTTCCTACTATGTATTGTGTACCTAATCTATTCCACTTATCTGAAACTCTATTTCTTAGCCACTACCAGATTATTTTGATGATTACCACTTTGTAATATAGTTTGAAATTTTGTACTGTTAGGTCACCTTCCTTTATATTTTTTTTTCAGTGACTCCCTTGATAATCTTGACCTTTTATTCTTCCAGATGAATTTTCTTATTATTTTTTCTAGCTCCATAAAATAATTCTTTGGTAATTTAATTGGTATAGCACTAAACAAATAAATTACTTTCAGTAGAACTATCATTTTTATTATATCAGCCTACCCATGAGCAATTAGTATTTGTCCAGTTGTTAAAATCTGTCTTTATTCTTGAGAAAAGTGTTTTTTGATTGTGTTCATATAGTCCCTGGGTTTGTCTTGGAAGGTAGACTCTCAAGTATCTCATATTGTCTGTAGTGATTTTAAATGGAATTTCTCTTTCTATCTTTTGCTACTGGGTTTTGTTGGTAGGATTGTATATTTTTACTGGAAGATGGGTGATAAGACTAGAAAAATAAGTTGAACCTCAAAAATTGAAGGGACTTGAATGCTAGGCTAAGGAATTTAGACTTGATTCTTTAGATTCTAGAGGGTAGGGTTTGCATGACACAATGAAAGTGATAAATCTTTAAGAATATCTCGTTGGTGGTTATAAACCTATACCAAAGTACGATGGAAAGTGATGAATGCCAGTGATATTTCAAGGGAGGATCAACAGGTATCATGGATGACACCAATGGAACTATCTTTTGGGGGAGAGAAGATGCAGGAGAGAGAAGGCATTGACAGAAATAAAGAATTTAATTGGAAGAACAGGTCTAGGGAGATAAGTTATGGCTTTGGTATTGGGCATGTTGAGCTTAATTTAAGATGTCAGTTGCACCAACCCAGAAAAACTGAATATAATAATACTTGGGGTGGGGGAGGGGCATGAACATTCAATGAAATAGAGGACTTTCAGGCATTCTCGATGTAAAGACCAGAGCTGAACAGAAAATTTGACATTCAAATATAACACTCAAGGGAAGCATGAAAAGGTAAACAGGAAAGAGAAATCATAAGAGACTTATTAAAGTTGAATTGTTTACATTTCTACATGGAAAGATGATATTTGTAACTTATGAGACCTTTCTCAGTATTGGGTAATTGGAGGGAATATATCTAGACAGAGGGCACAGGATGAGTTGAATATGAAGGGATGATATCTAAAAAAATAAAATTAAGGGGTGAGAGAGAGGAATGTATTAGAAGAAAGAGAAAAGGAGAAAACAGGGTACATTATCTCACATAAAAGAGGCAAGTAAAAGCTTTTACAGTGGAGGGGAAGAAGGGGGAACTGAGAGAGAATGAGTGAACCTTACTCTCATCAGATTTGGCTTAAGGAGGGAATAACATATACACTAAACTGGGTGTGGATATCTATCTTGCCCTAAGGAAGATATCTATCTTGTCCTAAAGGAAGGACAAAGGGGACAAGAGAGGGGAGGATGAAAGTAGGGAGGTAAGATTGGGGAATGGGGTAATCAGAAGCAAACATTTTTAAGGAGGGACAGGGTCAAAGGAGAGAATAGAATAAACAGGGAGAAGGATAAGATGGATGAAAATATAGTTAGTCTTTCACAACATCACAACATATTATGGGAGTATTTTGCATGACTCCATATGAATAACCTATATCAAATTTATTGCCTTCTCAGTGAGAGTGTGTGGAGAGGTAGGAGGGAAGAGAATTTGAAACTCAAAGTTTTAAAAACTAATTGCATTCAAATGGAAAATAAAACATATAGTCAATGGGGTATAGAAATCTGTTTTGCCCTATAGAAAAATAGAAAGGGAAGGGAATAAGAGAAGGGGGGTAATAGAAGGGAGAGTAGATTAGGGGAAGGAGTAATCAGAATGCTCACTGTCTTGGTGGGGACAGAGATAGGCAGAAAAATTGGAGCTTAAAATCTTGTGGACGTGATTGCTGAAAACTAAAAATAATTAATTACTAATTTTTAAAATGCCAGTTGAACACCCAGATGAAAACGCCTAATGGTATTTAGAAATGAAAGTCTAGAGATTAGGGGTAAAATATAGATCTAGGAGTCATATAAATATTGTTGTGTAGATAAGGAATAGAAATGGCCTTTATAAGGGAGAAAAGAAAGAAATGAAACTAGCAAAGGAGACAGAATGAGTGGATCAGGACATAGGAACCAGTGTCACAAGAACCAAGAAGGTGATGGTTAGTAGTCAAAGACTGCAAAGCAATGGAGGAGAATGAATTAATATTCTTAACAGAAGAAACTCTGAATTTAGAGATGAGTAGGTTATTAGGCACCTTTGAGACAGTAGTTCCCTTGGTGTGGCAGGTTGCAGTCTAAATTACTGAAAAGTGAGTGGGTGGTGAGGCAATGGAAGCATATAGTGTAGACAGCTTTCTAGATATCTGGTAGTAGAAAAAACGAGAGAAGAATTTAAAGGGGCAGAAGATTCCAAGGAATTTTGGAAGATATTCAGATAAGGGAGACCTGATATTGTTTGTGGGCTGACAGGAAGGGGGCTAGAAATAGGAATAAATTAAAGATTTAGGAGATGAAGATTTACAGAGTAAGATTCTAAAAGAAACAAGAGAATGTAGGATTGAGGTCAAAGTTAGAAAGGTCAGCTCCGGAAAAAAGAATCTGAATTCAGAAAACCTGAGTTTCAATCCCATCTCTGCCAAATTGACCCTTAAGTGACCCTGGGCAAATGACATCCCCTCTCTGGTCCTCTGGTTCTCATCTATAAAATGAGGTTGGACCTAGATGGATCAAGGCCTTTATATCACTAAATGTTTCCATCTTTTGAGCACTGCTTTATTATCTCTTTTTGTGGGTGAATGAAGATATAGAAGGGTTGGAAGGAGGAAAGATGAAGGAGCTCTGCTTTCTCAGTGAAGTAGAAGGTGAGGTTATCTCCCAAAGGAGGCCAGGGATGGGATTGGGTACTTAAGCAAAGTGGAAAGGGTTGGAACAGCTGTTCAGAGAAATCTGATAGGGGAATAAGAGAGGGACTAGGGTGCCTGAGGGAAGTCACAGATAAGGCTTTCCTAATTTTGTTCAGCCTGAGAGCAGGGACTAAGTGATTGGGTGAGATTTTGGCAGAGCATTAGAATTGATTTCTATCCTGCACTGTCCTCTAATTGTTTCATAATTAGGAATTCTGTCTCCCAATGGAGACAGTGAATTCCCTCAGGAAATGAGCTGTATTTTTTGCTTCACTTGCTTTCCTCACGGTATCATGAGTGTAGGTATAGACACACACCAGGCACACAATAAGTACACATTAAATTGAATTTTGGAATGACAGATTTCATAGACCTTTAACTCTTGTTTTGTCCTTAGTTATTCAAAATACTCAGCTGATATGGAAGCCACAGTTGAATTGTTACATAATAAATTCCTGTCTATATTACTTACTTTACATTAAATATGCTTTGGGGATTAATTAATTTCTCAAACACTTTTTTAATATTAAGTTGAGGAAATTCCAAGAGCCAAGATGGTGGAGTAAGCAGTAAATCTCATAACTCTCACATGTTCAACTCTAAACAACCATACAATAGTACCCCAAAACAAATCCTGAAATAGCAAAACCAGCGAAAGATGGGGTAATACAATCTTTGAGCCCAAGAAACCTGTAAGATCAACAGGAAAGGTCTGTCTCACAGACATAAGGGGAACACAGTCCAGAACAGGAAGTGTCACAGCAAATCAGCAGCAAGTCCTATCTCAGCAAACCAGTGGTAGATTCTGATCCCCAGTGTAGTAGAGAAGGCAAATGCCAACACCAGGATTCCCCATGTTACTCAGCATAGCCAGGGGACAAGGAAGACTCCAGTTCTGAGTACTGCCACATGCTTAGGTATAACCCTGGGCAAACAGGCAACCCCCAGCAATGAGACCACCACATGCTTCAGTGTATCCCCAGGGAAATGTAAAAACACCCCACCAGCCTCAGCACATCCCAGATGAGAGCACTGGGACCCTGGCTCAACACCAGATAAGCTCACATACCTCTACAGTCACCAGAAGCACCAGCTACTCTCACCCCAACCCCTCAGCATAGCACCAGACATGAGGGTCCCCCATAGGCCTTAGGGTAGCATCAGTGTAGCACCAGGCAAACAGCCAGCACCTGTAGCCTCTGGCACAAGAAGTCTGAAACACAGCCCCTTCAACCCAGGAACAGAACTCAAATTTAAAAAAAAGCGGGGGAGGAGAAGGACCAAAAAAGTGAGCTAAAAAAAAAAAGAAGAAGAATCTGACCATAGAAAGTTATTATGGTGACAGAGAAGATCAAGACACAAACTCAGAAGAGGACAACAATATCAAAACACCTATGGGCAAAACCCCAAAGAAAAACAGGAAATGGTCTCAAACCCAGAAAGAACTTATGGAAGAGCTCAAAAAGAAACTTAGAAATCATGTAAGACAAGTAGAAGAAAAATGGGGAAAAGAAATGAGAGTGATGCAAGAGAATTGTGAAAAAAAAAAAAGAGTCCACAGCTTGGAAAAAGAAAACAGCTGCTTAAAAAGTAAAATTGACTGAATTGTAAAGGAGAAACAAAAATTCACCAAAGAAAACAACTCCTTAAAAAAGTATAACTGGCCAAATAGGAAAGACAGTAAAAAAGCTAATTGAGGAAAACAACTCCTTAAAATTTAAAATTGGACAAGTGGAAACTAATAACACTATGAGACATCAGGAATCAAACAAATCCAAAAAAAAATGAAAGAATTGAAGAAAATGTAAGATACTTCATGGAAAAAACAACTGACCTGGAAAATAGATCTAGAAGAGATTATATCAGAATCAATGCAGTACCTGAAATCCATAAACAAAAGGAGGACCTGGATAGCATCTTTCAGGATCAAGGAAAACTGCCTTGACATTGTGAAACCAGAGGGCAATAGAGGCATTGAAAAAAACTCACTGATCACCTCAGGAAAGAGATTCCAAAATAAAAACTCCAAGGAACATTATAGAAAAATTTCATAACTATCAGGTCAAGGAAAAAATACTGCAAGTGGTTAGAAAGAAACAATTCATATATCAAGAGCCACAGTAAGAATTACAGAGAAACTAGCAGTTGCAACATTAAACAATCAGAGGCCATGGAACATGATATTCTGGAAGGCAAAGGATCTAGGACTACAACCAACAATCACTTACCTGGAGAAATTAAGTATAATATATCAAAGGAAGATATTAGTCATTCAATAAAATAGAAGGATTTCAAGTTTTCATAAGGAGAAGACTGTATTAAACCAAAAATTTGATCTCCAATATCAAGACCCAAGAAAAGCATAAACAGGTTAAAGGGGGGGAGAGAAATATAAGGGATTCATGGGAAGATGATACTTGTCATTCTTAAAATTGCCTTACTAATAGTGCAGCTAGAAGAAATATACATAGACATAGGGTACAGGTATAAAGTGAATTTGAAGGAATGACATAAAAAATAATTAAGGGGTGAAAAGAGGAGTACACTGGATACAGAAGGAAGGGAGAGTTACATTTGGGGTAAATTATTTCACATGAAGAGACTTGAAAACCCTATTACAGTGGAGGGGAACAATGGGCATCACTTGAACCTTCCTCTCATAAGTATAGGCTTAAAGAGGAAATAATATACACAATCAGTTGAACGTAGAAATTCTATCTTACCTGACAGAGAACTCAAGTAAGAAAATCAGGAGGGGGAAAGATTAAGTAAGAAGAATGGGGTGACTGACAGAAGTGAGGGCAGATTGGGAGAAGTGGTAGACAGAAGCAGAACATTGATGAGGAGGGGAAAGGTGAAAGGGGAGAGAGGACAAACAAGACAAAGCTAGGATGAAGAGAAATACACAGTTAGTAATCATAACTGTGAATGTGAATAGGATGAACTCTCTCATAAAATGGAAGCAGACAGCAGAGTGGATCAAAAACCAGAATCTAGCACTATGTTGTTTTCAAGAAACACATTTGAAGTAGAGATATGCACAGAATAAAGGCAAGAGGCTGAAACGGAATCTATTATGCTTCAGTTGAAGTTAAAAAAAAAAAGCAGGGGTTCAATCCTGATCTCAGACAATATAAAAGCAAAAATAGACCTAATCAAAAGAGATAAGGAAGGAAACTACATCTTGATAAAAGGTATCATAGATAATGAAGCACTATCAATACTAAACAAATATGCACCAAGTAATGTAGCATGCAGATTATTAAAGGAGAAATTTAGTGAGTTATAAGCATTACAAAATGTAAAATAGTTCATTTTGATTATATTAAAATAAAAGCTTTGGTACAAACAAAACCAGTACAACCAAGATTGGAAAGAAAGCAGAAATATGGGAAACAATCTTTACAGCAAATATCTCTGATAAAGGCCTCATTTATCAAATATATAGAGAACTGTATCAAATTTATAAGAATACAAGTCATTCGCTATAATTGATAAGTGGTCAAAGGATATGAACAGGCAGTTTTCAGTTGAAGAAATCAAAGCTATCTATAGGCATATGAAGAAGTGTCCAAATCACTCTTCATTATAGAAATGCAAATTAAAACAAGTCTGAGGTACCATTTCACATCTATTATATTGGCTAATATGATAAAAAAATGGAAAAATGATAAATGTTGGAGAGGATATGGGAAAATCGGGGCCCTAATGCATTGTTGCTGAAGTTATGAACTGACCTAACCATTCTGGAGAGCAATTTGGACCTATGCCTAAAAGGCAATCAAAATGTGCACACCCTTTGATCCAGCAATACCAGAGAGATCATAAAAAGGGGGAAAGGGCCTACACGTGCAAAAATATTTATAGCAGCCATTTTCACAGCAGTAAAATATTAGAAATTGAGGGGATGCCCATACCTTGGGGAATAGCAAAACAAGCTGTGATATATGAATATAATGGAATACTATTATGCAATAAGAAAGTATGAACAGGCAGATTTCAGGGAAAAAAAACCAGAAAAATTTATACAAACTGATCCAAAGTGAAATGAGCAGAACCAGGAAAACATTGTACACAGTATCAGCAACATCATGTGATGATTGACTATGAATGATTCAGCTTTTCTCAACAACAAAATGATCCAAGGTAAGTTCAAAGGACTCATGATGGAAAATGCTATCCACATCCAGATAAAGAATTGTTGGACTCTGAATATGATCAAAGCATATTTTTTATTTACTTTATTCTTTTTCATGTTTTTTTCCCTTTATGATGTGTTACATAATAGCACATGTATAACCTGTATCAAATTGCCTACCATTTTCAGAAAAGGGGAGGGGAAGGAGGGAGAACAATTTGGAACTGAAAATCTTGTAAAAATGAGTGCTAAAAATTCACTTGACATGTAATTGTGAAAATAGTAAAATACTATTTTAACAAAATTAAATGAAGGCAGAGAGTGAGCTGCCAGGGTTTGTCATTATTGAGGGTGAGTGAGATAGTATTCCCCTCTATATCAATTAGTGGCCTTCAAATATAGTTGGAGGGTAAGATTTTATTTTATTTTTTAGTCACTGGTCCTTTAAAGTTAGGCATGAGGATTTTATTTTTTAGTCACTGGTCCTTTAAAGTTAGGCATGACTAAGGGGCTAGGAGCATTTGAAACAGAGGGTGCCAGTTCTGTATTGACAGTGACTTTCATGAGGCAATTCCCATCTCTTTTTCACAAGGTTGAGTGCCTTTTTTCAACTGACTTCTTATATCTGCTTACAAGGTTGAGTGCAGAATGGCAGAGAGTTCAAATTCGAGAGATTTGGGGTCAGTGTCTCCTGCAAGGGCAGGACAGTCACCCTCTTATTTTTCCCTCCAAAGCAGACTGAGCCTTTTCCAGGCAAAAGTATCTCCCTTCTTCCATATGCATCCCTCTACTCCCACCTTCAATCTCATTCCTACCCCAAATAACAGCCAATGCAATAGTGAATATTCTCTCCTTAGAGAAAAGTTGGCATTTGGTGTGGTCCTGGAATGGTGTCTTAAGGGATTCTCCTCTTTCAAAATGTGATGATAGAGAAGAGGTTGTGGAGATAAATTAATTTGGTATGTTTTTGTTGGTTTCCTCTAAGCCTCGTTTATTCCTGAAAAAATGGACCATGGTTTGGAAATAAACTGACTTTAGCTGAGCTATTGTCACCATTTCTCCCATGAGGATATCTACTAAATTTATAGGACATAAAGTGATAGAGTTAGAAGGGATCATAAGAGATCATAGAGTCTAACTATCCTTCTTCATTTTGTTAGGAAAGTGAGACCCCAAGGAACAAGCCCTGCCCTAAAACTCTTTTCTTCTTCTTTTTTTCTTTTTCCTGCAGGGTACAAGTAGAGTTCTATGTCAATGAGAACACCTTCAAAGAGAGACTCAAGCTGTTCTTCATAAAAAACCAAAGATCCAGTAAGTGACGGGCTGGCATGGATACTGTGGGAGCCAGAATATCTAGAAATACAAACTCTGAATGAGGAAAAAGGGAAGGGACAAAGGAATGAGAATGGTGGTTCTGCCAGCACACGCACTCTCTCTCTCTCTCTCTCTCTCACACACACACACACACACACACACACACACACATCCATGTACGCACGCGCATGCGTGTACATACAAACCACCTACCTTTACCCACTGAAAAATATTAATATATATATATGCATTCATCTAACTCACTAGATAAGAAAAGAGCAAAAAGGGGAAAGGTGGGAGGGGAATAAGAGGAGATGAAAAGAACAGTGTGGGAAAAAAGAAGATGGAAAAGAAATAGATGTAAACTCAGTTCCACGAACATTAACTGCCTACCATATTCAAGACACAGTGCTAGACAATAGGTATCCACACACAAAAATAAAAAATAGACCCTGCCCCCAAAGAGCTTGTATTTCACTGGGGGATACAATGTGCACAGAGACAAGTAAGTGAGTTTTATATATCTAAGCTGAATTTATGTTTTATTCTAGAGACAATAAGGAGCTGACGGAGATTTTTGAGTAGAGTAGTGATATGAAGATAATGTTGACAGCTGTAGAGTTTAAGAAATGAAAGACCAGAAGCAAAGAAACCAAATCATAGACTATTACAATAATCTAGGCTGGAGATGCTGAAAACCTGAACAAAATGGTGGGCATGTGAATGGAGAGAAAGGCATAGATATAAGATATGTGGGAAGGTTTACTTGACAAATCTTGGCAACTGATTGGAAACAGAAAACTCCTAGGTTTTAAAGATAGGTGGCTAGAAGAATGGCGGTACCTCAGACAGAAAAAGAACAATGAGATGATGAAATGACTGGAAAATATGGAATATGATTACCAGTTTGTAGTTGAAAAAGCACTGTTTCTGGAGTGAGAGGACCTGAACTCAGAATCCCAGGTCTACTGAGGATTCCAGACCGACTCCAAAGATGATGTCAGTTTTCTCATCTGTAAAACAAGATGATTGGAGTAGATGACCTCTAATGCCCCTTCCAGTTCTAAATCTACATGAGATCTGTGAGGAAGACAGGAGCATAGGATAAATGGTCTTCAAGATCACAATACCCCCCTCCATTTTAAGAAACTGAAGCCAGTGATTCAAATTCTAGTTCTGAATCCATCCATGTGTATATTAAATCACCTGTTCTGGGTTTTGTCTTTTCTTTTTTTTAAAGCCCAGATCAGACTTGAAAGACCAAATAGTTTCTAATTACTTAATTCTTAAAACCAATGACACTGTCATTTCCTCAAGCTAGACAGGAGCAGTTAGATGGGTTATTGGATTTGGAGTCAGGAGAAGATAAGTTGAAGTCCTGCCTCAGACACTTACTAGTTGTGTAACCCTGGGAATAATAATAGCACTTACCTTACAGGGTTGTTGTGAGGATCAAATAAGTTAACATATCTAAAGTGGTTTGTAAAACTGAAAGTATTATATAAATGCTAGCTATTATTATAAGTTATCATACTATATTTCTTCTCCCCTTCACAGACTAACTTCTAGAAAAAGTTGTCTAAACTCCAGTGCCTCCATTTCCTTGTCTCCCACTTATTTTCCAGTCCCTTGCAGTCTGGCTTCTGACCCTCCTATTTGACTGAAACTCTTGTCTCTAAGTGGTGAAGTCAATGGTCTTTCCTTACTTGTATTCTCCTTCACTTCTCGGCAGCTTTTGACACTGTTAATCATCTCTCCTTCTGGATATTTTATCCTTCCTTGTCTTTCCAGCTTCCTCTTGGTTCTCCTACCTATCTGACCTTTCCTTTTCAGTCTTTTTTGTAGATCACTATAAGCTTTTTGCTGCTAAACATGAGCATCCTCCTTTGGTGATATCACTCCTATGGATTCAATCATCGCCTTTGTATATAAACTATATAGATTGAGCCTAATTTTTCTTCTGAATTGCAACCCCACATTATCATATTACATTGTTGGGTGTCTCCACCTGGTTGTCCCTGGACAGGAATCTCAATCACATTCTATTCTCTCAAAAAACTCATTCCTCTTATTAACTTCCATATTTCAGTTGAGCACATTATCATCCTTCCAGAAACCCAGGTTCTCAATCTTGAATTTGCCCTTGATCTTTCGCTCTGTATCCACTATATCCACCTAGGGTTTCAAATCTTGTTAATTCTGCTTCTACAATATTTCTGACATATATCCCTTTCATTCCAAATGTAGGTCTTAACCATTCTAATACTTTCATAATTGGTCTTCCTGCTTGTGACTCTTCCTTCTCCAATCAGTCAGTCCTCCATGTGACTGTCAAAGTGATATTCCTAAAATATAAAGCCAATTCTCTGTCTTTCTCTGATTCTCTTCGTCTCTGTCTCTTTCTCTGTTTCACACACACATGCACGCACGCATGCACGCACACATGCATGCATACAGTATGACTATCTATTGTCTCTCTAGGAGATAAAATACAAAATCATTAGCTCTAAAGCCCTCCAACAAGTCAACTCCTAGCTATTTTTCAAGTCTTGTTTCATACTAATCCGTCTATATACTCTCCATTACAGTTAGCTGGGCCTCCCAGCTATTTCCCGCCATCTCCCACCTTTATCCATCTGTCCAAGCGGTTCCTCATGTCTGGAATGCACTCCCTCCTTCACTTCAACCTCAGAGAATTCTTAGCTTCCCATAAAGCACAGCTAGGTGTCTCTTCCTACACAAGACTTTTCCTGAACCTCCCTATTATTAGCCTTCTCTCCTAGTTCTTGGTCTTACTTTGTATTTATTTCCTTGTGTAAATGTTGTATCCCTACCCCGACACACAACCCACCTCCCACCCCACCCCCACAAGAATTTGTAGCTCCTCAAAGGCTGAGATTGTTTCATTTTCCTTTGTAATCTCAGCAAGTACCAGAGTATTTAACTTGTGTGTGTGTGTTCATCCTTGTTGTCCAACCATGCCATCAGAGAAATAAAGTAGGAACCTGATATACTTGTTGAACTGAGTTGAGTTACAGCAACTTTTAACATGAAGACAACAGTTCTTTAAACTGGTCTGGCCACAGCCTGAGTTCTAATGCCCAGCCACCAACTGTGCTCTAACCCTCACACATGCACTAAGCCCTGACTCCATTCAAATTGATTTAATGTAAGTGGCTGAGTGTAGCCATGGAACACAGCTCTAAGTCCCCATCATGGCAGTGCTGGGCAGGAGCCACCATGGTTGAAAACTGTTTGCACTGATTTTCTTCATATCATTCCACTTCAGGACTTTTTGAGTGGTTGTTCCCCTTAAAGTACAAGCAAGAAAGCTGTCAGATTAGGTAGACTTTCCCCTAAATTAATGAGGTTTTTAGCATTTTAAGGAAAATCAAAATTAGCTGGGCAAGGAGACATGCAGCTACATATGCTTTTAATGGATAAATATCTTGAATATCAAACAATGAAACATGCAAGAAATGGTCCTTACAGCTTATCTATGCCATTCCCATCATTTTACATGTAACAAAAGTAAGTCCAGAGGGTATAAGTGACTTGCCTAAGATCACTGTAATGTTAATTATGTTAATGAGAGTGAAAGATCCTCCCCACCCATTACTGGGCCTGTCCATTAAAAGAAGCTTGATTAGGGGAGATTTGTTTTGTAAGAAGGCCCACATCTTTTGTTAATTTCTAATGAGGCACTGGTTCGCAAGGCCTGGGGCTTACTCAGGGAAGTGTTTGTTTAGACAGATGAAACTCTGGGTAGCCACTAATGAGCCCCACCCTTTGAAAACCCAGATGTTGGTGCTTCTCTCTCTGGTAACTATGTCAGACAGTTGGATCTGTCTGTTGGTCTGTGATGTATGTATTGCTTATGGTCAGACAGTTGGAAGCCCTGTCTGTTGGTCTTTATTTCTCTCTTCATATTTTCTCTGAAGTTCAGGATGCTGACTTTTTCCCCTGAACTAAGTGAATGATATATGTGCTTGATTAAAATAGATTGTTGACCCCTCAAAAGTTCCTTTCCTTTTAGAATAGCAGATCTAAGAACCTGTACAGTAGGCTACCCTTTGTATGCTGGGGTCCTTGCTATTACAGTCACACAGCAAAACAATAAAAAAGCCAGAAGTACAGCCCAATATGCAGAATGACAATGACAGACTAAAGTTGATTAAATGAAGGTTTTCCAAAGGCTCATTGAGGGATTTGTGGTTCTATACCTTACAATGCACAAAGGATCCCACAGAAAGGCATTCCCCGTCTTGGTTCCTGCCCCTGACATATCACACAGCATTTCTGGGATCCAGAACTACATTGTAAACATGACTGATCAGCCCTTAATGTTTGTTCCAACTCTATAGAGCCCTATTACTGTGTGATCCATAGAACTAATTTAATTAAGACGCATAAGCTATGTCTTTTAATGAGTGTACCATAGCCTTAATTAACTGTTACATTGACAATTTCTGCCTCTCAGTAAGGGTTATGGAATAGTTACAAAGCACAATATAGACACTTTGTAAACATGGCTTGTCTTTGTTATTAGTGATGAGGTCTCTCAATATCCAAACACCAATTCAAAAGACCTTTTCTAAACAATAAATGAAACAGCCCCGCCCTCTGCTGGTTACTGTTAGCCGGGTCAAAATACTTAGATTTCAAGAAAAAAGGAAGGAAGGGAGGGAGGGAAGGAGGAAGGGAGGGAGGGAGGAAGAACCAATCCTTGTAAGAAATATGGATAATCAAGCAAAACAAATTCCCTCATTGACCATGTCCAAAAAGATATATGTCTCACATATCCTGAATCCATCAGCTCTGTCCAAAGGTGGGTAGAATGCTTCACTGTTGCACCTCTGGAATAATGGATGGTCACTGCAGGACTAACACCTGCTTTTTAAGCAGTTAAGAGTAGGATCGTAGATATTTGAACAAGGATTGTAGCATTTAGTGCTTGAGGAGACTGTGGAGATCCTCTTATATAGTACTCTCATTTTACAGGTTAGGAAATGAGGCAGTGTCCCAGGACTAGGACAGTGATAATCTTGTACTTTCTTCTCTGGTGGACCACCTCTGGAGTGTTGTGTTAAGCTCTGGATCCCACATTTTAAGGAAGCAGACTGATAAATTGAACAGTATATAGAGAAGGACAGTGAAGGTAGTGAAGGAACTTCTAATAAAAGTTGGGATATTTTGCCTGAAAGAGAACACTTCACAGGAAATGGTAACTGTCTTTAAATATTCTAAGGGTTCCCATTCTAATGGGGAAGGAGGATCAGACATGTTTAAATTGACCTCAGAAGAAAAACTAGGAGAAATGCATGGAAGTTGCTGAGCAGAAACTTTGGATTTGGCATGAAGAAAAGTTTTATAACAGTTAGAGCTATCAGAAAGTAGAGGACACTGCCTGGGGACATATTGGATCCCTTTTCTGTGGACATTTGTAAGCAAAAGTTAAATGACCACCAAGTATCTATGTTATAAAGGGAGCAAGCAAGGTGGTTTGATAGGTAAAGCATTGAACTCAAAGTCTGGAAAAATCTCAAAATTTACTAGCTATGTGACTTTGGGCAAGTCACTTAACCAGTGTTTGCCTCAGTTTGCTTAACTATAAAGCCCTGTGCATACCTTAACATTCTATATAGATGCTAACTATTGGAAAGAATTCTTGCTCAGGTAGGGGTTGGATTGGGTGATTTCTGAGGTCCCTTCTAACCCTGAAATCACATGATCATAGATTTAGAATTGGAAAAGACTTTACAGAAGTCTTCTAGTCCCAAACCCTTATTTTACAGATGAGGAAACTGAGGCCCACAGAAATGAATTATCTTGTCCAAGATCACACAGGTACTATCTGTGATTCTGCAGGTTGAGGTATAGAGAAGGAAAGTCTCTTGCCCATCAATCAATCAGCAAACATTTATTAAATGTCTGTTATATGCTTGGCACTGTCCTAGGCACTGGTCTTTTCTGCTCTACGGATGTCACTGCTTCTGCTCAGTGAAACATAATGCCTGAGTAGAGTGAAGCCTAATATCTCAAATTATCTGACAGAGGCCCCACCACTATTAGTGATTTCTTTTCTAGGTCAAAAAATAAGAGAAATGTTGAGGAAATGGAATCTGGCTCCAACTTTTGCTCTGAAAGGTTCATATAAGGAAAAATGTCCTAATTGAACCTTTACAAAATGAATTTAGCTTTTTCCTGAGGGAATGAGCTCCCTGTCACTAAAAGTGTTCAAGCAGAAGACAGACAACTCTGTCAGGGATGTTGCAGAAACAACCTCTTTATAGAGTGACAGATACAAGTAGTGAGTCAGTGGCAGAACTAGGGCTTGAATCCAGATCACCACTGAACCAGGTTGCCTTGATTCTTAAGAGAAAAGAAATTGGTGAGTTTGTGTCCTGGCTTTGTGCCTGACTTGGTCATCTTGATCAAGTTCCTAAAATATCTTCCAATACTAACCTTCTAAGAGTCACCAATACCCCTCTCTGAAAAAATGAAGGGATGACTCTGAATGAACTTTTCGTTCTGACATCATATATGCTATACTCTAAGTTCCCTTTCAGCTCTATGATTATATAACTCTGTTGCTGTATTTTTAATAAACTGCTCCTTAGATACCTAAACTCATCAGAAGTGTCCATATGGGGTCAAGATCATACACAGCCTCTGCTGTGGTCCCCTGAGTAAGATGCCAAAGGTCATTTTGGAGTAGACCAGAGATGTACTCTGGTTGCCAAAAAGGGTCTTTTTGTTCAGGGAAGGGCCAGGCTATGCTGCCTGATCCCCAGTATGCATCAGGACAGTCCACCCAAACTTAAAGCCAGGGACATGGGCAAACATTCCCAGCTCCCTTTGGTGACCTACTATGATGGTCTATCTGCCTGAGATTCATGGGACCATAGATTTAGAACTGGAAGAACGTCAGAGGATATTGAATCCAATCCCTGAATTTTACAAGTATGGGTATAATGAGCCTAGGGAGGCTATGTAACTTGCCCAGGGCCGCATAGCTAGTAATCCAGGGCTTCTTGACTCCAAATGCAGCACACTCTATACTGTATCCTATAATTCACTAAAGCTTAGCATCTAAGTATCTGCTGTCACCCCTACCTCCTACTGCAGCTGTTCAAGGAGGAAGCTGTTTCTCGTAGACCTTCTATGCTTCTCAGAGGGAGGAAGGAAAGATTTATGTCCAATACGTGTGTTGCAGGGCGAGAGAGAGGAGAAGTATAGGCATTGGGAAGAAGGCACTCTTCTAGTTCTCATTAAGGGCAGAGCCAGTGACTTTCCCAGTGAAAAGCAGTGAACAGACTGAGTCTTAGAGTTTGTATGGAAATGTTTGTTCCAAGTCAGAAGCCAAGGCTGCTCCTGAGCCATCAGGTACACTGGTGAGAGGCTGCACTCAAAAGCCTGGAGGCTTGACATAGTACCTCGGGAACTGCCCAGCCTTGCTCTAATTAATCATACAATTCTAGAACCAGTACAGACCGCAAAGGCCTTTCACCCAACCTCCCATCGATTCTGTGGCATCCCTCACAGGATCACCCAACCTCTGCTTGAGTACGTGTAGAAGAGGGAGCTCACTCCCTTAGGAGGCAGGCCGGATCATTTTGTAGCAGCTTTATTTGTTAGGGTGTTCTTCCTTTCAGTGGCATTTCTTGGAAGTTCCTCTTTGAGCAGAAGGAAGTTCAGGAGGGGACATAGACAAGCAGGGTAGAATGGGGCAGGGGAGGGGGGACTTAGATTACAAGGCTAAATTTAATATACACTTTAAAGAAAACAAACTGTATCTAATAGGAGATCACAGTTTCACACGCAATTCACTTTTATTTATATAGTGTCTCATTTGATCCTCATTAACAACCCTAGAAGTCAAGTGCTATCATTATCGCCATTCTACAGGGCACAAACCGAACCAAGAGAGGGTCCCAGCCCTTCCAAGCACCCACACATCTCAGTCAGCCTGAGGTTTTGTAAGATTTAAAGCTGGAAGGGACCTCAGAAGTCATCAACTTCAATCCCTTCACTTTGTAATTGAGGGAACTATAAGCCCTCAGACTGCAAGTGACTTGCCCTGGGTCCCCCAGTTAGGAAGGGTCTGAAGAAGAATTTGAACTCAGGTCTCCCTGACTCTACATCCAGCACTCTCCCCATTGTGTTATTGAACTGCCCTAAAAGGAGGGGAAGGATTAGTGGTGAGGCCTCGCGCTGCTCTGATCTTTAAAATGCAGAAAGTCAGTTTGCTCCCACTGAAGGCATTGTCAGCCTTGGAGAATTAGAACTGGTGCTGGAACCTGGGGCCTTGGGCTGGACACACACATGGATGTCTGCTGTTGCTGCTTCCATTTTTTCCTAATTTGCTTGTTTCTTCTTGCAGGCCTGAGGATCAGGTTGTTCGACTTTTCTCTAAAGCTGCTCACCTGTCTCCTGTACATTGTCCGAGTCCTTCTTGATGACCCAGTCCAGGGGATTGGATGGTGAGTTGTCAAGGCAACCATCTTGGCCTGCAAAAGATTCCCATTTTCATAATGAGCTTCCATTCTAGAAATTCCCTGGTTTGTAGTGGGGATCTATTCATTTGTCACAAGGCTCTATTATGGATACCCTCAGGGAATCTGCTAGTTTGTGATCATTGATTTAGAGATAGAATGGACCTTAGAAGTCTTCAGGTCGAACTCGCTTGTTGAGGAAATATAGGTCCAAAGAAATGAAAGTAATTAATTGCCCAGGATCACACAGATAAGTGTATCTGGGGGGGAATTCAAACCCAGCTTTTCCTCACTCCATGTTCGGTGCTTTTTGCATGACACCATAACTATCTCTCTAATAATGCTTTACTATAAGATACACTAGTTTATAACATAGGTAGATAGGTAGATCAGTAGACAGCTGTATATGTATATATAAATTTAATTTATTAATTGGGATTGGAACTAATATATACACATATGTATATGTATGTATCCACATGTATACATATATGTATTTATAGGTACATATGTATGTATCTATACATACATTTATATATACATATATAAATATAATTGATGAATTGGGACTGAAACTGATATAATACACATATTTCTACATATATGTATGTGTATGTAAGCAGATAGATACACATATGATTTTTATAAAAACACAATTGAAAACAAATATTTATATATACATATGTATACATACATACACTACATATATGTCAATTCCAATCCCAAATTATCAAACATATATATATATACATATTTATGGGTATATATATGCATATATATGATCAGAGTATCTGATGAGTCTGAGTGGTTGTGGTTGGGCTGGTGACTTCGTAGGACCCTATAACTTTTCTAGAGGGTTCTTTCCTCCCATTCTTTCCTTCACTTCTGCTGTTGAAGTCCAATGCTTCAGCTCTCTTTCCAACAGCCAGACTTCAGACTCTGGTATCTCAGGAGCCGTACCTCAGAGTGAAACTCATTTCCTTCCTGCGGATGCTCTCAAACACTGTATTTTTGCAGCTACAGCTGCTGACAGTGATTCCCCAAGGATGAGATTTGGGGATGGGAGTGGGAGGAACATTGTGTCATCTCCCAAAGCTGCACAGAAGTGCACATTCTAGTCCCAATTCATCAATTAATTTGACCTTGGGCAAGTCACTCGACCATTTTGGATGCAATGTTCTCACCAGTAAAAATGGGCATAATAAAATCTACTTGTACCTACCCTCAAAGAATTTTGCAAGGACAAAATATTATGTGCTGCCAGAGCTCTGCAAAGTTCTAACCGCTCTAGAATTTAATTTTCATTGTTATTTCATTTTAGGAGAGACAAGACAGTATAACAAGTAGGGAACCTGCGCGCCTCAAGGCCCACAGAACTTGTATAACAGATAGAAAGTTGATCTGGGAGCCAGGAAGACCTGGGTTTGAGTCCCACCTCTCACACATATTGCCTGTGTGACCCTAGGTAAACCACTCTCTACGACTGGAAGCAGTTTCCTCAACCAGAGAGTTCCCTGTACTAGTTAAATCACGTGGCCAATCCCTTACCCTACATTTTTAGAACAGCACTTTGATTGAGTTGCTTACATCCAAATATTTGCTGGGGGGGGAGCGAATTGCTTCTAGGAAGGGTTTGCTCTCCACCTGCCTCTGGAAGGGCTATACATCACAGCCACAAAAAGTGCTAAAGGCTTTCCTATGGCCTACCTTCTGAGCTCTGAAGTGAGCCCTTTCCAGAGCCTCTCCCCAGTCTCAGCTGCCTTATGCTGAAAATTATCTTGTACTCACTTTGTTCCAGTTTGTATCTAATTATGTGGCATCTAATCAATTATTTTGTTTCCCTGGGTAAAATGTATGCAGCTTGAGGCTGGCCATTGTTTTGTTTATGTCTGCCTCCTCACAGTCATAGTACAAAGCCTGATGACCTAGTAGATGCTTAATAAATATGGCTTGACAGATCACCCTCTAGGTTGTGGGTGCCTCCTTTCATCTGCCTGGAAGCCCAGGGGTCTTTGGGCCAGAAATCTTCTTGGAGGGGAAGGTAGTAGAGGTTGGAGAAAAGAAGGGAGCAGCCTAGAAAAAAATGGGTAATGGGATCTATTATCATAGCTCTAGATCTGAAGGGGATCTCAAAGGCCATCTAGTGAAGCCCCTTCATCTTACATATGAGGAAACTGAGTCTCAAAGAAGCTAAGTGACTTGTCCAAGGTCACAAAGGTAATAAGCTGAAGAGGGGGGATTTGAACCCAGATCCTCTGACTCCTGAGCAAGTATCTATGACATCTTTTCACGTTTCTCCAAGGGGAGTATTAATGTGATGGAACAGGAGTTAGGCTAACTGAATTTGAGTCCATCTCAGCTACTGACCCACTGTGTGACTTAGGCCAAAGCTCTTCCTCTCTCTAAGCCTCAGTTTCCTTATCAATAAAATATTGAGTTCCCTTCCAGATTTTTAAAAATACTTTTAATCTAATTGTATTAATATATGATCATGAAAGATTAATTGAAGATGTTTTATGTTTATAATAATTTTATTATAAATTTAATTACTATCCACAAAATATTCATAAAAAAGAAATATGAAACCACATGTGAAACCACAAACTCTAAATAATTTAGTTTGTTACAAATATGTTGTAAACTTTAACAAAATAATCTTTTTTGTATCTCTTTATGATGGCTTTTTCTTCTGAGTTGATATATTTTGCCAGGGCTTTTTTATTTTTGTGAAATAATTATAATATAGAGTCAGCATTTATATAGAGCTTTTTCATTTGCAAAGCACCTTACATATATTATCTGCTTTGATACCCAAAACAATCCTATGAGATTGGGGCCATTGTTATCCTCATTTTACAGACAAGGAAACTGAGGGTGGGAGAGTTAAGTGACTCACTGAGGTCACAGAAGTAAGCATCTGAAACAAGATTTGAATTCAAGTTTTCCTGCCTCAGAATCCAAAATTCTATCCATTGCGATTCCTACGTCACCTTCTTAAATGTTTTGGACTCTGCATAAGTTTCCTCACTTCATCTAAGTTTTTTCCATATTTCTTTGCATTCTCCAACACAGAATTAAGTAAATACTCTTAACAAATGATTTTGATCCTGTTTCCTTCATTGTAATGATCCATCTCTCGTCTTCCATGGCTGTCCACAGCTGGGGCTGCCCCAAGCAGAACTATACTGTATTCAACCAGTCATCACCAGAGATCGATTGGTAAGTGGATGAGTAAACTTGAAAGAACACCTCCAACCCCACCCCCATCCCAATGAAAAGAAAAACAATGATCTTGTGTGTTAGAAAAGGTTGCCCAAATTTGAACCTAAGAGTCCTTAATTATCACCAACTCCCTGGATGAGGAAAGTGAAATTATTCTAAATAAATGAATAAATTAATGAGGCAATTTACTTTGCTTGATTATGCATATTTGTTTCAAAGGTTTGGTTTGGTTTTCCAGTGGGGAGAGATAAGGGAGAAAAATAATAAATGCTTGATAGCTGAAAAAAAGTAAAATAAAATTTTTAAAATTCACAATAAATGAATAATAATTTGATCAAACAAGCAATTAACTCATATTCAAGGATTTGTGATTTTTTTTTTCAGCTCTCTCACTTTTCAGTTCTCTCACTGTTGCAGATCATATCTCTCTGTGCCTTAGCTGGTATTATTCCAGTATAGCTACGGCCAAAAAAAAAGTGATAGATGTAAACTCTTTCCAGAGCAAGCACTAGCTCATCTTTTGTTTTGCATTGGGCCTGGTGTTCAATAAATTCTTGCTGACTGATTGGTTGAAGAGCCTCTCCCAACCTTAATTAGGCTGACCTTCAGACAAGCTGCTGTACAATTTGTTGGCAGCCGCACACTCAAATCCTTCTAGCTGGATAGGACCTTAGAACCTGCAAGAGCCTGCACCCTTCTGTAATAGCTTTTGGGAATCCAGTGTTACCTCTGACACACAACGATATATCAAAGTCAGACTCTAATAGAATAATTAAACTTATGCTGCCTTATTATTAATATCTTTCTCCTTTTTTTCCATCAAGATCTTTTGCCACCAAAACATAGGAATGAAAATTAATGCAGGGATTTTATTCCTTGGGTCCTTGGAAACATCGTAACCCAGAGAGTGATTTCCTCTCTGGAAGAGCACATAGCTGAACCAACAGCCCCATCTTACATCAGACCCTCTGAAGGCTTGGTGAGATTAGATGAAGTGTAAATTTTATGGTTAATTTCCAGTTTAAAAACATATGGCTTCACTTGGAAAGAGTTCCCATTCCCATGCTTATTCTTACCAAAACTTCAGAAATTCAGGAATGCTACTAATTAGATCACTGCATTCAGGATGAGTTTCATGAGGAGAAAATTTCATCTCAGAAACAAATGGGCAGAATATGTGAGTAAATAAATTAATTAATTAATTTATATATATATGTAGGGGATGTCTGTGGAGGTATTCTTGGAATCTCTAGGTGGTGATTCTGCCAGGACTGCTATTCCTGGGATGCTGATGCTTTGGCTTCAGAGCTTTCAGGGCCCAAATTTGTTAGCTAAGCAGTACTTAGTGAAGAGCTAGGTGCACGCTGATCAATGGGATGACCAATCACAGCTCTGGAGGATAAAACATGCCTCCCACCTCTTAGAAGAGAGAGTGAATTAGAGGTGATGCATCAAACATACATTTTTAGACTGGATCGATAAAATACTAATGTGTTCTACTTGATTATACTTATTGGTTACAAAGGAAGACCTTGCTGCCAGGGGTCAAGGGAAGAGAAATGGGGGTGAAGTGGCAGGGAGCAATAATGGGGAAAAGAAGAAAAGAAATAAAAGAGCATCATCAAAACATTCTTAAAATGCACAGAATAGATTAGAAGGAGTTTAGGAGGAGACACAGAGAGGCAATGCTGGTACTACCATGTTAAATTTAATATAAAACCTATGTACAGTTTATGAAATAAGTTGTATTAACTGATTCAGGGTTTCATATAAAGCCCTATTTTCTAACCTTATTTGTACATGGAAATGTTCATATTTTCTAGTCTGTAATTTTTAAATGCTGATTTTAAAAAAATTGACATACTGTCACAGTTAGTTGCAGAGCTAAGGAGAAAGAGAGAGAGAGTATTCCACCAGCTCAAACAAAGCACTTCAAACTGGAGCCTTCCAACATCAAGGCTATGTCAGACAGCCAAGCCCCAGAAGTTCACTTCACAGAGGCAGGGCCCACAGGAACTTTATACCTCCATAGCTATATTACTTTTCTTTCTTCCTCAGTCTTGTCCATTCCTCAGCTTACCCTTGGTAGCACACACCTGCCTCTTCTGTCATTTCTGCCCAACCAACTTACCTAGGGCATGCTGTCTTTGAAACCATAAAAGAAAGATCCCCATCACCATGACCATTGGATAATTGATTTAGCACTTAAAGGACCTTGGATGTTATCAAGTCGAACCCCCTCATTATATAAATGAAGAAAGAGAAATCCATAGAGTTTAAGAAATTTGTTTAAGATCACACTGAGAGTAAGTGATAAAGGTGATTTTTGAATCCATATACTATGAGTCTAAAGCTCTTGCCACTTTATACAATGCTACTAGGTAAAACATCAGCCAGATGTGGAAGATGGCACATGTTATCAGACTTGGTCAATGAATGAACTGGTTTTGCTGAACTATTTTGCTCTCTCCTCTTTCCCTTCCCCTCTAGTTTCCTCCTTCTCCTCCTTCTTTTTGTTTTTCTTCTTCTCCCTCTTTTTTAGTCTTTGTTGCAAGAGGAGACATTCTGGAAAGGAACATATTTCAAAATGGGTAGCTTGGGGGCTCCATTTATAGAGTACTGGGCCTAAAGTCAGGAAGACCTGAGCAAATCTGTTCTCAAACACTTACAAGCTGTTAATAACTACTACTACATGTAAAATGAAGGGGGTGCATTAGCTAGATTCTGGGGTCCTTCTCAGCTTTTACATCTATAATACTGGGATCCTATCTCTGAACTATCACCCAGATGTTCAAGGGTCATATTTCAACCAACATGCCCCCTACATATGTACCTTAAATTCTCTAACATCGTACCTAAAGAATAATGAGAAAATGTGCCCAGAAATTAAATGAAAGTATATCACAACTTCCATAAGGCCCGGAATCAATGGTCTCAGAGACTGCAATTTAGTGACTCAACTTTTCCGTTTCCCTGGAGAAACCCCTTGTTCTCTGGCACAATGCAGTCTCTCTATCCTTGAACAGAGTACTCCTGATAGCTATCTCTTTCTGACAGCCCACTTCATTGGATAAATGAGGGAGGCAATTATCTGCCAAGAGGTTAGAGATTTAAAATGTTCAAGGCTATCCTGCCAGATCTAAATACCTTCTCTATTCTGCTGGCTGCAGGCCTTGTGAGGAGTTTGTTTTGCTTTGAAATTGGGCTTGATTTAATTTCTACTCTGCCATCCATGGCTCTCTGTCAAACCTATCAGACCTGTCTTAGCTCAGGCCACATCGACCTCAGTCATTAGATTTTTCTTCCTTGTCAGCTTGACCTCCAAAAAACATCAAACTGCCCTTCACCATTATTGCCTGGGGTGGTGCAAGGCTCCCAACCCAGAAAAGCTTCACTTCCCTGCAAGGTTGGAAAGTCCTAAGGCTCAGAGGTGATCTAATCCAATCCATTATACCCAAGCGAAATCAACATCAATCCAACAAACATTTATTAAGCACCTGCTATGTGCAAGGTTCTAAGAATGCAGAGACAAAAAATGAAACGGCCCTGGAATTCCCTCAACATGAGCAATGAACACAATATAGCCTGAGAGAGCTCATCTCTATTTTTGGTCAGTTAGAAAATTTTGGATCATTAGGAAGTTTCCAGCATATGGAACAAAATCTTCCTCTTTCCTTCCATTGACCCAATGTCTTTAATCTTATTTGATCTTCCTGGGAAACTCTTCCTTCCTGGATAGGGCAAAGGTGTAAGGAGTGAAAATATACTCTGAGGCTATGAAATTTTAATTGATGATGCTTGTAGTAGTGTGTGGCAAACCACAGAGATAATGATTCTGGAAACTTGCACATAATAGATGCTTAATAAATGTTTGTTGAATTGAAAACAAATGAATGATGAAAAAGCATTTATTGTAGTGCTTACCATGTGCAAAGCACTGAGAATACAAATAAAAATGTAAGACAGTTCCTGTTCTCAAGGAGCCCTCATTCTAATGGGGGAAACAATATAGGTTTCAGCTGCTAGTCAGATGGAAAGGTCTTATGGTCTTTAGTGCAGTGACAAAGTGATGGTAATAAATTTATCTCTAATGTTATTTTCCAAAAATGATCTCAGTTTCTGATCTTGAACCATTTGACAATGCTACAGAATTTGCTGGCAAGAACTATTCTTTGGGTCTTCGGGAGCTGGGGCTTAGTGCCTTCAGAAAGAGGTGCCAGGTCATATCTCCATGAGGGTTGCTTCCCAGGGGGATGACTGCCAGGGCTGGGCTAAATGCAGAACCAGCACTCCTAGGGTACCAATGCTTCCAAGGCTCTTGGACTTAGCTGTCTATCTGTGGCAGATGATCAGCAATTGGTGTTGATGGTTGCAAGAAAGGTGAGATAAAAAGAATATAATAATATCTGGGTTTTTACCTGTCTTACACTTGCTTTTGAATTCTTTCTCTCTCCAGGGCCCCAATCTTGTGGGTAGAGAGAAAAATTACTCTCTGGGCACTTCAGGTGAGTGACTACAATTTTACAGGTAATTCAGAAGTCATCTACAAAAAGTTCTTTGCCTAAACTTTCAGAAAGTCATTCTAGATAATTTCTCTGAACCTGAAGTAAACTCTGAAGTATACCCATAAAACTAGTGTTGCTTTTGATGGCACCCTATTTCTGTACAGATACTTAAAAAGTGTTTGATATTATAGTAATAATCAATTTAGGAGGTAGGAGAAAACCCATCCCAAACTCCAAATATCTCCTGATGATGTGTCATGGTGCCTAAAATTCTACCATTGTAGTTTTATTTCTTTGGTAATATGAAGGCCTGTCAATCTCATAGTGTCTCATATTAAACTTTCTAAAACTAACCTGGCCCTAGGTCTCCACCAATGCCTACTTTTCCTTTAGAAAAGACCAGGCACTGAGCATCTGCTCTCTCACATGCCACTTTCTTTATATCCCATCCCTCCACCTTCCATTTCTTTCCCAGGAGCTAGTAATCAAACCAACATTTGCTCTGCTACTGCAAAAAACATGGCACTCACATTTTCTAAGGATCTTAGTTGTAGAGTGCCTAGGCAGAAGCTCTTTTCCCAGCCCATTACTCCTTGGGACTCTATCATAGCTGTCTCTCAGTCCCATCCCTTTGATATTCCTATTCTACTCTTTTGAGATTTCCATTGTATCCTCTGGAACACCTACTCAATAATTAACAGCTTGACCTCATTAAACCTGTAGGCCCTCCTTCCTTCCCCCATACTTTGAATATATTTTTATATTTATGGTTATATATGTACTTCTTTCCCACAATAGATTTTAAGTTTCCAGAGGGCAGGGATTGTTCTGTTTTTCTTTGTGAATATCCACCTTCTACACACACACACACACACACACACACACAGAGCCCAGTGGTTAATAAATGTTTATGGAATGGAATGCAATTAAAGAATAAATATCCCAGAAAAGAATGCCACCTTAATCCCTAATCAGGTAATAGCCCAGGTTTAGTTAGTGTGGATGAAAGACCCTGAAGATAAGACAGAGACCAATCCTAGAGGCAAGGTCATCCAAGAGCCTCTCAGGAAGGACTCAAAGGGGTAAAAGGCAGACCAACAAACAGAAACTTCTCTGACTTTAGAACTAGGCTTGGGATCATTTCTATTGTCTCACTGCCTCCTTTTCTGAGGATTTCTGAGTCAAGAACTACTCCCAGATATTCTGGCCTATGTTCTTTTCTCTCCCTGAGCCCTATCCCTCTTCTTCCAAGTTTTGGCTAGTTTAGTAACCTTGGAAAAATCCCTTTATTCCACTACAGTTTTTCTTCATGTTATCCAAGAGATTCAATGTTTACTTTTCGATCTTTTCTAGGTCATTATAGCGTTAATAGGTTTTCTTGAGACAATGCTCCTCATCTATCTCAGCTACAAGGTAAGCTCTCTCCTGATCTCCTTGGAAGTCTACAGGAGGGAGGAGTAGTCTAATACTACTTGTTTATGTCCTTCCTTCTGTCCCTGGATTCTATTTCTTTTTTCCTTTTCCAGAAGGAAAGTAGGAATGTAGTCCAGCAATTGGAGAAGAAATGTCCTTTGACAAAGAACACAGAACTTACTGATCACCTGGGAACTCTGTGTTTCACAGTAATAGCTAATGCTTATGTAGTACATTATAGTACCTAACTCTTAGAGCTGGAAGGATCCTCGAGGCCATCAAATGCAACTCCCTCATTTTACAGATTAGAAAACTGAGGTTGAAATAGTTAAATTGACTTGTCCATGGTCACACAGCTACACAGAGGAAGAATTTAAACTCTGCTTTCATTGACGGAAAGTGTAGACAGTGTGCTATGCACTTTGCTGTCTCTCCCTTATTTTTAACATTTTGTGTTCTTAGACTTCCAGTTTCTTTGCATTCCATGTTACCATCTTGATTCCTTCTGTTTCATTGGGAGGGAAGATGGCATTCATACTGAGGATAATTTGCTGATTTCTAGTGTCCTGATTCCCCAGGCTGCGCTCAGCCACAAACATCAGCTTCCTGAGTCAGATTTCTGAAAACTCTGAGCTCTCCTTAAGGCAGTTGCTCTTGTTTACACCTGCTGGGAGGAGATGTACACAGAGGTTCATTTCCTGACACTTCCAACAGAAGATGTTCTAAAATAACCTAAACTAGACTCCCTTTACTTCTCTGAAAGGTTTTTTCAAACCCCATATTTAAAATCAAAATTCTCTGCCTAAGAACAGGCCTATAGGATGCTTTAGGATAAGTAGTAGTTCTATTCTATTCTATTCTTTTCTTCCCTTCTCCCACCTCTCTTTCCTTACCTCCTTCTTTCCTTTTGTCTTCCCCTCTTCTTTCTCCCTCCTTTTTGCTCCCTTTCCCCTTTATTCTATCTTTTCCCCTATTCTCTTCCTTCCCATTCCTTTTTGTCTTCCTTCCTTTTTATAGAAGGCATGAACCAAGGTCACAGTCTAATCCAGGGTGGGGAACCTGCAGTCTCAAGGCCACAGGTGGCCTTCTAGGTCCTTGGGTGCAGCTTTTTGAGTCCAAGTTTTGCAGTGCAAGTCTTTCATCAAAAGGATTTGTTCTGTGAAGTTTGGATTCAATCAAAGGGCCATCCCTGAGAACCTAGAGTGCCACATAGGGCCCCGAGGCCACAGGTTCTCCACCTCTGGACTACGAATAGGAATATCTGAGTGACTGTTTCCCAAACAGACGCCCTGTGCTCATGCTCTTTGGGGAGATCCTGTGATCTTTGTTCTGTCATTCTAGATTCTTGGCTCTGAACCAGGAGATGCTGGCCTTCTTCCCTGTCATTAAGCTATCCCTGAGGTGAGCCTGGAGATTCAGGCAAATCCCTGTGCTGCTTCCTGCCTCTGCACAAATGCCCTTCCCTCACATAGAAGTTGGAGCCAGGGAGCCTCAGGAAAGGCTGATGACGATCTACTTATTCAGACGTGGAATCAACTCGAAGGTTGATATCTGCCAATTAAGAGACCCAACTCAAAACAAAAGATGTAGTGGGGAGGAGAATGCAGCTAGTGTGTGCTGTGCCCCTTCCTCTTTTGCCCCTGCCAAGATGATCACTAATGACGAGACTGGACCTGAGAGAAGACTAGAAAGCTACACCATCCACTTTGTCCTTTGGGGTTAATAATCTATTGGGCATTAGGAGGAGGGAAGGAGTAAGAAATGGAATTTAGTTTGGTTTAATTTTTCTACCATCTCTATAATGACTATGTCAATACAATTATATGTGTTAAATAATAATTTCTCCAAGTATTTGGAAATTCTTCTACAGGAGGAGCTTGTAATGTTTACTGTTTATGTTTACAATTTGCAAGAGGAGTTTGTAATGTCTGCTGTTTAATGTCTCCCTTTTCCTTCCATTCTTCCTGTTTTTCTCACCTCCTATTTCTCCCCCTTCAATGTCTTGCTTCCCTTTCTTCCTCCCCCTTTCTGTCCTTTCTTCCCTTACTGTGCCTCTTTTTCTCTTTTACCCCATCCCCAGCTTTTATCCTCTCCAACCATTTCTGCCTCTCTCCCCCTTATTTTTCCCCCATTCTTTCTCCAGCACCCATCTTCATGTCTTTCTCCCTTTCATTCCCTTCCATTGCCTCTCTGTTGCCCTTCTCTACACATCTTCATTTCTTCTCCATTTATCTTTCCTCACATCTCTCTACCTTCTTTCCTTCTTTTATTCCCATCTTCCCTTCCTCTTATGTCCCCCTTTTGTCTCCAGACTGCTCCATCTTCTCTCCTTTTACCATCCCTCTCAATGCCCACCTTTCCTTCCCCATGCTTCACTCCCTATTTTTTCTCTCTTCATCTTTCTCTCACTCCCTTTCTGGAATTTTCTCTAAGTTATTTTACTGTTTGGATCCACAGGGAAATATCTGGGAACAGATCTTCCGAGTTTCTTTCATCTTGGAAATGATCAACACAGTACCATTTATCATCACGGTAAATAAGCATTGGATCATCCATTCTATAAAGGAGAGATTACTGATCTGGGTATCCATTTTCTGGGGAATTCTCTCCAGAGAGCTTCATCCCATATGCTACTGTCTACTGTTTCTTAGATTTTCTGGCCTCCCCTGCGGAATTTGTTCATCCCAGTTTTTCTGAACTGCTGGCTGGCCAAATACGCCTTGGAGAACATGATTGTAAGTAACTAGAAACTGAATGGATTGTGGCTTTGGGTTATAGCAAGCCTGGTGGCCCATCTGTCTCCCTTCTACTGTTAGCATGAATTGAAGTGTGTTTGTGTGTGATTTTTTTCTCCCCCGAAGATATCTTTGGGCAACCTGAGCATATGCCATCAAAGCTCAGCTATCCATAGTGTAGCTTATTTGCTTCAGATCTTACTTTTATTAATACTGCTATCTATTCAACATATAATCAAGCTCTTTGTCAGATCTTACTTTACTCCAGCCTAGTAAGAGCTGGGTGGGAAGGCCTTTAAGCTGAAACAATAAATTGCCTCCCAGGGGAACTGTAAAAGCCAATTGGTTTAGAGAGACCCACTCTTCAATATGTTGGCATTTTGCAGTCAACAAAGCAATGCTATCCACACCAGAATCCTCAGAAACTTCTCAATTGGATGGGGGTGGCAGGACAGGAACAAAAATGATAATTTCCTCACTGCCTCCTGGGTTGGGTTCTCACAAGTCCAGAACACACTTCTTCCTAACCTCTACCTATTAGAATTTCTGTGTCCTTCAAAACTTATTCAGGCACCACTTTCTGCAGGAAGTCTTTCGATTCCCCAGTTGCTAGTATATTTTCCACACAAAAAAAAAATTCATATTGTATTTTGCATATACTTCTTTATATATCTATCGTCTCACTCAATATATTGAAAATTGTCTGAAAGCAGGGGCTATTTCATTTCTGCCTTTGCATTTAGCTTTTTGCTTCACACATCGTAAACACTTACTAAACGCTTATTGGTTGGTTGAGAAATAAAAGTCTAGAGTCCAGAAAAAAAAAGGAAGTCACAGTACTGCTATCCTCTGCCTGAGTCATATCATATTTAAAATATTGTCTTTAGTTCTGGGCATATTTTCTGAGTATAATTGAGTCCAGAAGGAGATAACCAAGATGAAGTGGGGGTGGGGAGAGACAGAAGACTCCAAACTTTATCAAAGGAGAATCAATGATTGAAGCTGTGTACATTGAAACTAGTGATGAGAAGAATTTTGGGGAGTGTGATAACTGGCTTCTAGTCTTTGAAAGGCTATCATGGGCTTTTCCTACCTGAATCCAGAGGAGAGAAACAGGACCAGTCAGCAGGAATTACAGGGAGTCAGAAATATGCTTTCTATAAAGAAGAACATTCTAATAAATTGAGTTATCCAGAAATGGATATGCTACCTCATCACACAGTGATCTCCCTGGCACTGGAGGTGTTCAAGGAGGCTGCAGAGAAGATTCTTACACTGTGTTGGCAGTTACACTCAATGAACTCTGAGCTTCCTTTCAACACTGACATGATATGACTCTAAGTTAAGTAATTAAACAATTCCCAGTATTTGTTTACAGATGATAAAGCACTTCACTTCATTGTGTCATTTGAGCAAGCTAACTGATTAGTGTGAGGCTTCATTTTGAATCACAGGCATAATTAAGCAAGGAAGCCCCCCGTGGATGGTTTCCCAATGGACAAAACTGACTCTGCTGCTTCCTCCTTCTCCCTCCTCCAGAGGCCGTGGGAGAGATGTGGAGTGTAATGGTTCTTTTAAACCATAGAAACAGAGGCTACACCTGCCCTCCCTGACTGGTTTGTGGGTGAGGAAAGTGAATTCCATCAAACAGACAATTGTTTCATAAACAACAGACGATCCCTAAGGTCCTCTCCAGCTCAAACAGTCTGTGAATCTGAATTCAGTCGAGCAACTGGGTATTTTAAAATGACTAATTGAACCCATTCAAATAACTAGTTATTTTTCAGACAGAAAGCCTAATGCAGTCAATCAACTTGTTAATAATTGGTTCATAGCCCTAGCCTGTTATTATTAATCATTTGTTTTCAAAATAGCTAGTTGTTGTATTCCAATTTTGTGTATCTGAATATGAGTCTTTCTCTGAGAGTCTGTTTGTGGCTCTGTGTAGCTTTCTTTGTGTGGCCATGGCCATGGTATCTTAAAGAATCGTAAGTATGCCTATACCTGCAGCTGTCTGATTCTCTGCACATTACTGTGTGTCTGAGTGTGAGTGGGTGAGTGTCATCTTATCTGGACTACACTTTTCTTGTCATAGATCCAAATCCTCCTCATTTTAGGGTTCAGTTCAAGGATATTGAACTCCCCCATGAAGTCATCCTAGAGTAACTTGAGCCTTTAACAATCCTGGTAGTCCTGTAGCCCTTGCTTCCCATCCTGTGCTTTGGGGGCACATAATTAGGTTAGGTCAGTCCAGCACTTAATTCCATTCTATTTTATTCATATCATTCTCTTGTTGCTGTTTCATCCATCAAACAAAACAATGAACTCCCCAAAAGCAGAGAGAGTCTTCTTTTCCCTCCTAATCTACCCACAGTTCCTGACTATGTACTAGGCACCCTGCACTCAATAAATGCATGTTATACCAGGCTGAGCTAAGCCATGGTCTTTTTTTTCTGCCTCATTCTCATGGCAGCAATGTCTTTCTACAGAATGACTTCCACAGAGCCATCCTAAGGACTCAGTCTGCCATGTTTAACCAAGTTCTGATCCTCTTCTGTACACTCTTGTGCCTCCTTTTTACTGGGTAAGTATCTTTTGAGGTTTAACCTCTGGTTGAATCCTTTGCAGTTCTGAGGCATCCTATTACTCACCTGTGGGTTTGTGAATTGTTCTGGACCACATGTGGCCCTCTAGGTCCTCAGGTATTGCAGTCAAGGGCCATATGTGGCCCCTAGGCCTCAGGTTCCCTACCCCTATATCTTATATCTACATTAAAACCTCTTCTGTTTATCAGCCGCAAAGTATTAGATAGGAGTAGGATAAGGTAGGTGGAAGGGGAGAAGGAAGAAAATTCCTAAGCTGTTGACTTTAGAGTCTGATACATAAAGATACATAAATTCTGCTACTTGCTAGCTATATGACCATAGACAAATCACTTAGACTTTCTGGGCTCAGTTTCCCCATCTATAAAATTAAGGGGAAGGGGGGAGGAAAATAGAGACAGAAAAGGCTAATGGCAAGGAGAATAGAGCATACACTCATCCATTTGCAGTACCCTTAGCTTCCTTTTCCACAGACTGTGAATCTTTCTTACTGTGTCTGACATAAGTAAGGTCACAGCAGTCACATAATATGGAGATGGATTGGACCTTACACTTTATCTAGTTCACCCCATCCCTGTTTTCTAGACGAAAAAACTAAGGCCCAGTTTGGGACATGTAACTGAAGGGAAGTTACATGCCCAAGGTTCCAGAGATAATAAGGAGATAATAAGAGACATGATTCAAACTCATGCTCTCTGACTGCCAGTCCATGTTCTTTACCTTTAGCCACTTTCCCCAAGCCTTTTGTTTTCAAGCCCAGTTCAGACTGGTCAGTTACTAGGCTTAATTCTTATTGCACCTTTTAGCTGGAAAGAGATAGAAGTACATCTCTCCTAAACAGATCTGGTTTAAGAGTAATAGCCAATAAACTCTTTTCAGTTACCTGGAAAAAACACTTTAGTTATAGCAATATATGTAAACTGTATATGTGCTAATCATAAAAGACTCTGATCTTTTCTTTGGAATGCTTAAAAATTTCTGAAAAGCACCGAGCTCTGTTCTTCCTGTCTTCTGTTAACCATGTAACTCCAAAATTAGCATGAACTGTTGCATTTTTCCAGCAGTTCCCTTTGCTTAGACTATACTCCCCACTACTGGTGTAGTGAGTCATTTGGGCAAGTCATTTAATACGTCAGGTGTTTAGTTTCCTCATCTGTAAAAATAGGTAACTGGACAGCGTGACTTCCAGACATCATTCCAACTCTAAATGCCATGATCTCTATAAGTATTTCTGGAAGCCAGAGGGCAGGCAGGGAATTGTTCAGGGTGATTACTACTGGTGGTCACATGCAAGAATTCATCCCTCGGTTCCCTTATCTTTCCAAGTCTATCTTTGTCCTCTACTTAATCGTTACAGGACCTGTGGTATTCAGCACCTGGAAAGAGCAGGAGACAACCTCTCTCTCCTCAAGTCTTTTTATTTCTGCATTGTCACCTTCTCCACTGTGGGCTATGGAGATGTAACCCCCAAAATCTGGCCATCTCAGCTCCTGGTGGTCATCATGATCTGTGTGGCCCTAGTTGTCCTCCCGCTCCAGGTAAGTTCCCCACCTAAAGCAAACACAAGCTTACTAGTCAAGTTGACAAGCATTTATTAAGCACCTGCCATGGAGCAGTGGCTAAAATGCCAGGCCCAAGTCAGGAAGATGCATCTTCCCAAGTTCAAATCTGGCCTCAGACATTTACTAGCTTTGTGACACTGGGCAAGTCACTTAATTTTGCCTCAATTTCTGTTTGCCTCAATTTCCTCATCTATAAAATGAGCTGAAGAAGGAAATGGTAAACCATTCCAGTGTCTTTGCCAAGAAAATCCCAAATGGGGTCATGAAGAGTTGGAAACAACTGGAAAATGACTGAACAACCGGAACAAAAATATGCCAGACACTGTAATAGGCTTTGGGGACACAAAGAAAGACAAAAAACGGTCCCTTCTCTCAAGGATTTCAGTCTAATGGGGAAACAACAACGGGGGAACATCTAAACATAAACACACTACATACGGGAAAAATTGGAGGTAATAAAGGAAAAACATTAGCATTAAAGGGGATCAGAATAGATTTATTTTGGAAAGTGGGATTTTAGCTGCAATATGAGGGAAGCCAGTGAAACCAAGAGACAGAAACGAAAAGGAAGAGAATTCCAGGCATGAGGGACAGCCCATGAAAATGTTTGGATTTGAGAGATGGAGTGTCTTGACCAAGCAACAAAGAGGCCAGTGTCACTGGATTGCAGAGCATGAAAAGCAGTGTCAGAAGACTGGAAAGGTAAGAGGGGGCCAGGTCATGAGGGCTTGAAAAGCCAGGTGGATGGTTATCTATTTGATCCTGGAGGCAGTAAGGAGCCGTTAGAGTCTATTGAATGGGAGGGGGTAACATATCAGACCTATGCTTTTAGAAAGATGAGTTTGACAACTGAGTGGAAGACAGGATGGAGTGGCAAGAGACTTGAGGCAGGGAGATCAGCCATCAGTACATTGCAAGTGCCCAAGGATGAAATGAAGAGGACCTACGGTAGGCGGGGAGCAGGGTCATAGAGAAGGCAATGTGTATGAGAGAGGTTGTGAAGGGAGAATGGACTTGGCAACAGAATGAACTGGGGGTGGGGTGAGGCGTCAAGGATGAAAAACAACCTGGGTGACCAGAATGATGGTGGTACCCTCAATGGAATGGGAAAGTTAGGAAGAGGGGAAGGTTTGGAGAAGAAGGATGATGAGTTCAGTTTTGAATGTGATGAGTTTAAGATGTCTACTACACACACTTTGTTTATCGGGAGGCTAGCTATATAAAAGAGCCCCAGACTGGGAGTCAGTCTCCATTAGTCAGTCAGCAAGCATGTGCCTAGTTTGTGCCAGGCATCATGATAAACTGTAGGACTAGAAAGACAACACTAGGTTGAGTCCCAGCTCTGTCACCTTAGGCAATCCACTTCAAGGCTCTGTGCCTCAGTTTCTTTTATGAAAAATAAGGAGTTTGGCCTAGATGGTCTATAAGGTCTCTCCCAACTCTAACATTCTGTGACTCTGTGACTGGGTCCGTCAGGACACTTGGTTTTTCATCCTGGCTCTGCCATTTACTCCTTGTACAAACTTGAACCTTTTACCTCTCTCAGCCTTGCTCTCCTTATCTTTAAAATGGGGGTGGTAACACCTGGCCTGTCCTCCTCCTGACTCCACTGGCTTTCTCCAGTTTCTAGCTAAAATCCCAACTTTTACAGGAAGTCTTTCTCAATCTCCCTTAATTCTAGTATCTTTCATCTCTTGATTATCTCCAATATGGCCTATAAATAGACCGTTTATACACAGTCATTTTCATGTTGTCTCCTCCATTAGACTGTGAGCTCCTTGAGAGTAGTAATTGTCTTTTGCCTTGCTTTGTATCCTAGCATTCAGCACAATGCCTGGCCCATAGTAGGTGCTTAATAAATGTTTGCTGACTGACTGCCCTCACACTGTCTTAAGATGATGAATTGAAACTATGAAGTACTACATAAATATGATGGATGTAACACCCCTCCTTTAGGCTTAGACTTCATCTAAGGTTTTCCCCAAATAAAACTATTATCTCAGTATATTATATTCACAGAATAGCAGAATCCCAGAGTTGGAAGTGAACTCACACTTAATCCAACCAATAATTGGCCCAAAGACGTTTCTACAATTTCCCCAACAAGTGGTCACTATTTGAATTCTTACTGCCTCTGCTTCTCTTTAGTACACTGTGTTTAGGCACCTACTTATGGTAAATGAAAATTAAAGGCCCCATTTGTCTTCTGACTGCCTTCCACATGGCGCTCTTCATTCTTCCCTCACCACTTGTCCTCACGCTGTTCTTCCCTTGATTCAATTCAGTTCAGTAAACATTGAATAAGTCCCTACCTATGTGGGAAGCACTGGGTTAGACAATGGGGTTACAAAAGAAAATGGAAATGCCCCCACTAGATGTCTGCTCCTTGAGGGCAGGGGACAACCTGGGCACAGGCATGAAGGTGGAAGGTGTAATGTAAGATCCAAGGAACATCTGTTGTGGATGGAAGATAAAATCGAGGAAAATGTATAATGTAAGGTTAAGAAAGGTTGGTGGGAGCCAAACAGGAGGGGCCTTAACAGCCTGAATGAGTTTGCAATTTATCCCAGAGGCAATAGGAAACACTGAAGGTTCTTAGGCAGACTAGTACCCTATACCTTAAAAATATTGACTTGGCTGCCATGTGGAGGATGAATTGGAGAGGGGAGAATGTGGAAGCAAAAAAATCAATTAGGAGATTATTGCAATAGTTCAGTTATGAAAAATAAGAGCCTCAGCTCAGGCAGTGACTGTGTGAGTGAAAAAACAGGAGAAATCTGAGAGTTGGGGAGTGAAGGATGAGACCAAATTCAGTGCAACAAGCAATTATTTAGCATCTACAGCATACCACACACTGCACAAGGCGATGAGGATACAAAGCCAAAAAAAAATCACCATCTTTTCCCACAAAAAACTTATATTCTCCTGAAATCTCGAGATTGTTCTCTACCTGTTAAATCCTATCACCCCTCCAAGGCCCAATCCAAGCACCAACCTCCCCATTAAGCCCTGTACATAAAGCATTAGATCTTTCTAGCATTCAGACCACTTCATTTCCTTGTAGTTTGAGGAGCTTGTCTACCTCTGGATGGAGCGACAAAAATCTGGGGGTAATTACAGCCGCCACCGAGCCCAGACAGAGAAACATGTTGTCCTTTGTGTCAGCTCTCTCAAGATTGACCTCCTCATGGACTTCCTGAATGAGTTTTATGCTCACCCTAGGCTCCAGGTAACGACCGGTCTTGTGTAGGGCCTTTGTATCATGGGCAGGATTAGAGACAGGTTCCCAGGGACGTAGAGGGGACCATCACAAGGGTCCTACAGGCACAGGATGAGAACACGGCTGCTCTGTATTCTGCCTCCCTCCAGTTCTAATATTGTGAGATTCTGTGACTTCTATTAGGGCCTCAGTTTTGTATCCACCCAATGAATATAATGCCATAATTCTCTCACTAATTTCACCTAAGACAGAGCAATGTTGTGAGAATCAAGTACCTATGTGACCTTGGGCAAGTTACTCACCTAACCTCTGTGAGCCCTAGTTTTTTCAGTTGTTAAAAATGAGGGGTTGGACAAGTTGGCGTCTGGGTTCTGTTCCCACTTTCATTCTATGATCCTGCAAGCATATATGTTCTGAAGTTTCCTAAGAATAGGAAGTCATGCCATTATTTACATGTTGCTCCCTCTGCATGAATAAGGGACCCAGACGGATTTCCTGTTGCAGGACTATTATGTGGTGATCCTTTGCCCAACGGAGATGGACATTCAGGTACGTCGGGTTCTACAGATTCCTCTATGGTCTCAGAGGGTGATCTATCTCCAGGGCTCAGCTCTAAAGGATCAAGACCTCATGAGAGCCAAGTAAGTGCAGAAGCAGATCTGTGGGAAGAAGGGGAGTTTCTTGGAGTGGGGGCAAGTAGACCCCTGCCTCCTCCTACCTTCCAACACCATAATTACTGCCAAAAGAAAGAAATGGCATCTATACTCCAACTGGGTTAATTTAGGTCTTTTTAGCCGTTGAAGGCCTGGGTATATACATTTAACCTTTGATGATCTGTGCTAGTGAAAAGGAATAATAGCACAGATAATCCCAAAGGTGTAGTTTTTTGGCTTGATGACTGTTCTGCTATGTTTTGGCAGCACTTTTTTTTTAGCACTTTTAGAAAGCCTAGGATCACGATGTATGAAAGTATAATATAAGCCCCTTGCTCACTCACTAACAAGAAGGTTAAGGCACATGGCCTGCTAGGGGACTAGAGGGAAGCCAAAAGAAACCCCCAAATTCCCCATGGGTAGTCCATACATAGGAAACCTAACATTGGCTTTATCTTATGGTCCTTGGCATTTCCTGGGCACACACAAAGGTCTTAATTTACCATACGTAAGCATCCTCTTCCACACAGGGTCTGCAGCATATCAAAAATGCATTGTTAGTCATGACCATGACAGCTCTCATTGTAATCTCCCAGTCTCTCCCATGTGTCATGGGAGAACTGTTTTTTAGAAATGAATGATTCATAAATGAAATCTGCTATGGCCAGCTGAATGAGATAACATAAAGTAGGCAGAGGAAAATTAAACAATAAACAGACCATATTTCTGGTTTCTGTTGAGAATTTAATTTGTGGCTACATCAGTGTGTTTTCTTTTTAGGGGTCAGTCAGAGACGGTCAACTGCCCATGGCCAACAATTAAACTGGACCTCAGCCATAGTGACCTCCTAACTATAACCACAGGCTGGCCCCTTAACCCTAGTTAAATCTTTAGCTCTGGTCACAGACTGACCCAGACCCCATTCAATTATCTTACAAATGTTTTAATCAGCAGGTGAACTGGATAAGAGTACAAATAATTCAATGTACCTACTTGCCCTCACAAAGGCAGCTAGGTGGCACAGTGGTAGAGTACCAGGCCTAGAGTTCAAAAGACTCATCTTCATGAGTTTAAATCTGACCTCAGACACTTAATAGCTGTGTGTCCCTGGGCAAATCGTTTAACCCTATTTGTCTCAGTTTCCTCATCTGTAAAATGAGTTGGAGAAGAAAATGGCAAACCACTTCAGTATCTTTGCCAAGAAAATCCCAAAAAGGGGCCACACAAAGAGTTGAAAATGACTAAAAAACAATAGTTTCCCCTCACGGACACAGAACTTAGTGCTGTCAATCTCTACCCAAAGTTACTAGGATAAGTCTGAAGTATTGTCTAGGGCCCTCAGAAAGGCAAAAACCCCTGAAGAGGGAAATTGGGTTGTTTTGACTATTTGTAGACTTGACTCAGATACTAACTAGTTCTTTGAATTTTAAGTTTTTCTGTCATGTAAAATAAAGCCTGTGTATATTTGATATGTTGTTAGCCAGGTACTTGCAGGAGGGCTGAGACTCTTCCTCTCTTTTATCTCCACAAAACCCAAAGTATGAGCTAAATATTTTCAAGGGAAACCCTAGATAGGGGCAAAATCTGCCAAACTGGGATTGTTGAATCGTTGCAAGATTTTTGAAAATTGTTGGAATGTAGGATTATTAAAAATCCCCCCAATATTGTACCAGGTTCAGGCAAACCCAAAGATTTGGTTCTGGGTCACAAGCTACATATGTTGACTGGATTAAGGCAGTAAAAACATAAGGAAGTGGGAAAAGGATGTTCTGCCTTTTTTGTAATATACTAGAGTGACTACCCTGAAATGAAATGGAAGCTTAGAGAAAGGTCTCCCATGCCTCTGAACAGTGAAGTGACATTGTTCTTGAAGGAGAGAGAGTAATATGCTATGAATTTATGCGCTTTGTTAACCTAGTCAACAGGTATGTAGTTGGCAATTAGCAGTTCTAAAAATTATTTTAGTTGAGATTTTCATTATCTCATCTCCTCTGAGGAGTCTTCCCTTCCTATTCCTCACTGAGATAAGGTTACTTTGTCTACTTTAGTATTTCATTTCTCCCACACTACAGCAGAATGGTTGTCTTGACACATCTCTAATTCAGGCATGTAGTTCCTGAAGGCAGGGCAGTGTAATGGAGAGAGAGTTTTGGGTTTTGGAATCATGGGCTTTAGAATGAATGATGACTCATTGTGAATGTTATAGAGAAGATTCCTCTTTAAGTATGAGTTGTACTAGATGAGATCCCTCCAATCAAACTTTGGGATTCTGTAATTCTGTAGACCCATTTCTACCACTAATTCACTGCATGACTTTAGGCAAGTTACTTACCCTCTCTAGGCCTCAGTTTCCCCCCACAAAATGTGGGAGTTGAACTAGATGATATTTAAGGTATTTTGTAGCCAGACATGCTATCTCTATGAGTCTGTTATAGACCACAGGGAAGCTTTCTTCTATCTGTGAGTTTATACTATCTGTACTACATGATATATTTTGCATTGTCTCATTTTATCATTCAAACAGACTGTCAGCTTCTTGAAAGCAGAGACTATGTCTTCTCCTTGTTCTCCCACACAAGGCAGTTGCTCAGGAATGACTTGAGAAGCCATGGATTGAAAGCTAATAGATCACTCATTTTTTTCCAGGATGGACAATGGTGAGGCCTGCTTCATCCTTAGCAGTAGGAATGAGGTGGACCGAACAGCAGCGGTGAGCACCCCAATTCTGTGATGGCTGGCATCAAGGCAAGGCTGGGGGTGCTCTCTGGGAGAGGACACAGGTGGTTGGGAAGCTAACCAGCATTCTCTCCTCTAGGACCACCAGACCATCCTGAGAGCCTGGGCAGTCAAGGATTTTGCTCCCAACTGTCCCCTCTATGTTCAGATTTTGAAACCAGAAAATAAATTTCATGTCAAATTTGCTGGTAAGTTTTGATTTCTGCTTGAAAGGTTGAATGTGTCAATTAGTTCATGAATATTCATTAAGCACTTTGGGGAACAGATAATCTCGGTCCTCAAGATGTTCATAGTCTAACGAGAGAGACAACATGCCAACAGGATAAATTGCGTGTGTCAACATGAATGTCCTAGAGCATTTGTGTTAAAAGAAACATGTCATCAGTCACATGGCAGTCTGGTGCCATGGCAATGGAGAAAGTGTGGGTTGGGACCCAGAAGACCATATCTCTAGGCCTAGTTTCACCACTAACTTGCTGTGTGACTTTAGTTAAGTCACATCTCTCTGGGCCTTAGCTTCCATCTCTGCAGAGCTAGGACTACAACACCTTGGCTCATCCCACTTGAAAGGGTTGTTGTGAGGTTCACAAAAGAGAAATAGGTAAAAGTCTTTGAAAGGCAGAATTCACTGTGCAAATCCCTTGCATTAGAGCTTTAAACAATCCCTTGTAGAAATACAAATTGGGAAAGGTTCGTGTAGGGGAAACATTTCCAGGTAGTTCAGTGGTCAGTAAGGTTAGTAAGAATCAATAGTCTGACTTAGTAGTCAAGAGACCTAATGGGATTCTCAGTGTTTCACCTCAAATAGTTTCTGTAGCCCCTCCATCTATTATGACAGATTGCTGTCTCTTTACAGTTTGAGTAGAAGGTCTTATCTAGAGAATGGCTGTGGCTAAAAAATCCATCATACTTCAGTCATCCTAGAAATGAACCCTTCTACACATAGCCCAAACTGATCAGCCAATATACAAACATATATTAAGTATTTGCTGTGTGCCTGGCACCATGCTAAGTGCTGGGGATACAAAGAAAGGCAAAAACATGGATCCTGCCCTCAAGGAGCTTATAGCCTAATAGACACAACATAAACACACAGAGGTACATACAAAATACATACAGAGCAGAAATAAGATAATCTTAAAGGGGAAGTCACTAATAGCTGGGGGGACAGTTGGGGTAGGACTTCTGCAAAAGGATCCATCTGAGTCACAATAGAAAATCATACAGTCTCTCACTGGACCTTTGCAGGGTTTCCAGCTTGGAGCTTACCCTCTGCTAGTATATCTTTCAAGAACCCAGGTCACCTCCATGCCATGATGCTGATGATGAAGATAATGAGAGTGATGATAATAGCAGTTTGATGCCTCATCAGTAAAATGGGGTTAGATACTTGCACTACTTCTTACCTTGGGTTGCTGTGAGTACTCTGTACACCTGAAAGTACTCTAAAAATGATAGCTTTGATTGTGTTAGGGCCTCTCTCTAGTGCTGGACTTGGGACCCCATGCCCTATCACTGCCAGTTATGAAACAGCATTTTGTGTAGGTATTTTGGTCCTTTAGTAACTAGCATTCTGGAGCAGGACAAAGACCGACTTTAGGTTGCTAGGTGGCACAGTGGGTGGAGTGCCAGGCCTGCAGTTAGGAAGATTCATCTTCCAGAGTTTAAATCTGGCCTCAGATACTTACTAGCTGAGTGCCCCTGGAGAAGTCACCTAACTCTGTTTGCCTCAGTTCCCCATTTGTAAAATGAGTTGTAGAAGAAAATGGCAAATGACTGCAGTATCTTTGCCAAGAAAAACTCAAAAGGGGTCATGAAGAGTCAGAAACAAATGAACAACAGCAGACAGTGAGGTCCTGGTTGGAGAAAGGAGAAAAGTAAGACTCTTGTTTGTCTTTTGAAAAGATATCTGTCCCATTAAGTGTAGTATGGCTGAACAAGTAGTGATGCCTGAATGTGCGGGCACGTCACTGTGCTGTAAGAAATGAGGACTATGAAGAGTTTAGACAAGTGTGGAAGGCTTATGTGATTGATGCCAATTAAAGCACACACAGGGACAGAGTAAACCCAGTGACCACAACAATGTAAATAGAAACAGTGGCCGAACACTGTATAACGATCGTGATCAGTCTCAGTCCCAAAGGAAAAGGGAGAAATCCTCCTCCTTCATTTCTTTGCAGATATGGGGAGTTATGGGCATAGAACATCACATATACTGTCAACCTTGACTGATGGATTTGTCTAGTTTGGTGGAGCAGTTTTTTGTTTTGCTTTTTCCATGCTTTGCTACAGGAAGTAACTCTGAGCATGGAAATGAGGGACATATTTAGGAGTGAAAGTGATCTAAAAGCAAGACATCAAAAAAAATTAAAAACAAAGCCAAGAGACATCATGGTATTCAGATGAATATTTCTTCTTTTAAAAATACCCATTGATGTATTTTGTTTTTGTATCGCTTCCAGTTCTGAATATATACCTCCCTTCTCCTCTACCCAGTAAGCCATCTCTTTCAACAACAAAGGAAAATAGAAAAAAGCAATCTATTAAAAACAAACCAGCACATCAACTGTGTCTGAGAGTATAGTATATCCACACCCACAGTCAAGCACTTCTTCAGAAAAGGGAAGGAGATAGATACATTTTTTTCAATATTTCTCCAGGGCCAAATTTGACCATTCTAGTGACATATGATTCAATTTTGTTCTTCATATTTATATTGATGACCAACGTAGTATGTGTTTAATAAATACTTGAATGATTGAATTATTTGGTGTACATATTGCTTTTCTGGTCCTGCTTACTTTGTTCTGCATCAGTTCATATAAGTCTTAGAGAGAAACTGAGGACAAATGAGTCACAGAATGAGTCAACCATAAGGCTGCCGATAGAAGCCGTGTCCAGTCATGCAACAGTTTCCACCCAAGCAGTGTGAGGAAGGGTTTCTGTTTGTGCTGAATAAAAATGAACCAGGCTCACTAGCATTTAATTCAACATACTTATTTTAAGTGTCCACTTTGTTTAGGGACTTGAGCTAGGTACTGGGAAACACAAAGTTTACCTTGGTAGGACATAGTTTCCTGCCTTTAAGGAGCTTATCCGGTAAGAACAAAGGACATGCACAAATAACACTAATATATTTAATACATGATAAGTGCATTAGAAAGGTCAAGTGTTATGTGAATTCCCTAAGGGGGAGTTATTACTAGTTTGAGATTTTTATTGGGCACACACTAATTACTCTGAGGTTTCTATACCCTAAAGGGAAATGCTCAATTATAGGTATACAAATCTATGTATTTATTCAAATGCTTATTTCTGAAAGGGCCCAAGTGAGATGGCAAATAGATAACAGAGTTAGCTAGTGGTTGTCATCTTAGGTTCCTAGGACCATACAACTAAAGCGTCTTAGAAATCAGAACATAGAATGTGAGCACTGGCAGGGATGTTAGATATTAGAATGTTGGAGCCAAAAAGGACTTTAGAGATCATCTACTTCCAACTCCCTTATTTTACAACTAGGAAAACTTAGGCCCAGAGAGTAGAAGTGGTTTTGCCCACTCACGTCCTTCCAACTGAGAGGAAGTTGTTGAGGAAGCATTCATACTGCCTTTCTTTCCCATGATGCAAATAGATCACGAAGGTGTGTCTCTACCTTCCTCTGCCCTCCTACAGACACTATATACTAATTTGTCTAATAGAATCATAGAATTTCATAGAATGTTAAAGGACCATTGAGATTGTGTAGTTCAACCCCCTGATTTTGCAGATGAGGAAAATGAGGCACGAAGCTTAACTGTCTTGTCCATGACCACATGGTTCGCTAATGAACTTAACAACCTTATTAGAGAGACTAGACACATTCCCACAAGTCTTCTGAGGTTACTTAAGAGCTGCTAAAAGCCAAAAAACCTTTTCCTCCATCGATTCTAAATGTGCTTTGACTAGAAGAAAAAGCAACTTATGGATAAGTAGAGAACTTGGGAGTGAGGAGGACTAGATTCAAATCTCAGCTCAGACAATTAATAGTTGCGTATCTCTTTGCAGATCATTTAACTCTCGATTCTTTGTCTGCAAAATCAGAGTTGGACTCAATGGTCTCTGTTTATTTCTAGCTACAAGTCATTTCAAGAAAGTTCCCCTAGGAGGAAAATAGAAAAATGGCTACATCCAGTCAGCATTGCTACAAGGGAAGACGTCAGCCCACTCAATATTTGGTCTTCTTTATGAAAGAAATCAGAGTCTTGGGGTGTGGAGGGCATAGTGGGAGAAGTAAAAAGGCAGGTATAATAGAAAAATAATACGGGTTACCTCCTGGAGTATGGGTGTCTCCTTATCCCTGGAGGTATATAAGTATCAATTAATCATCTGCCCAGGATACTATGAATATCTGTAGGTACTGAAAGATACTATGGATATAGCCAGATAGCTGTCTGTCCAAGAAGGGCTTATTACAGTGGGTAGACGGTGGAAAAGGTGACCTGTAAGAACCCCACCCCTGCAATGAGAGTCTGAGATTCAGTGTCTGGATGAGATGTCCCTCCTAGCAAGGCCTTTCTGCTAACCATTCCCTCTCTGACACAGACCACGTGGTGTGTGAAGAAGAATGTAAATATGCCATGCTGGCTTTAAACTGCATCTGCCCAGCCACCTCCACACTCATCACCTTGCTGGTCCACACATCCCGGGGACAGTGAGTATCCAGGTTGGCTTCCAGTTCAACCTTAATCAAAGACTTTTCTTCAAGGAGGGCATTTATAAGGCTATTCCCAAAGAGTGTAACCTTCATCAAAAGAACCAGATCCAATGCCAAGAGTACCAGGTGTGTCTCTGGTCAACTAAAATGCCACAGGATTTGGGGGTGAGGGGGTCGGACGGAGCAGTATACTAGGACTGACCAATGAGATGAGACCTCATCAGTCTGACTTGACAAAGACAATGATCCTCCAATGTGGAAATGAGGCAGTGAGACTAGGCAGATATCTGGGAATGGGTAGGCTTTGCCATTGTCCCTCAACTCATGCCATTCATGGAGTAAGATCAGTCCTAGAGGTGTGGATTTCTGCTCAAGTGGAATGTACCTCCATTCCTAACTCCTGTCTGTTGTAGGCCTTGTCTGTGTATCCCTCCGCCATGCATCTGTCCCTCCTGTCCCAAGCATCTTGGGGCAGCTTTAATGGGCAGACCTGGTCTCTGGCTTTGTCCCCAGGGAAGGTCAGGATTCACCGGAACAATGGCAGCGGATGTACGGCCGATGCTCAGGGAATGAAGTTTATCATATCCGAATGGGAGACAGCAAGTTCTTCATGGAATATGAAGGCAAGAGCTTCACCTATGCAGCCTTCCACGCCCACAAAAAGTGAGAGGAGAAGCAGGGTCCCCTGGGGGTTGGGGGGTAAGTAAGGGAATAATTGGAAGTAGCCACCAGCTCCATGGGGTTGAGGCAGAGGCAGTGCTTGAAAGGAGTTTCATGGGTGCATGTGTGTGTTAGGAGTAGAAAGGGTGTCTACCCTTCTTCTTAAACTAAATACCCTCTGCCTTCCTCATTTTTGTTTTTTTTTCTTACTCATCCCCCCACTTTCCCTGCTCTGAAACAATGCTGACAAGTGAGGAAGGGGAGGGGTAGCAAAGTCCAGCCCATGGAATCATGGGATCATAGGTGAAAAAAATGTTAGAGGTCATCTAGTCCAACCACTTTGCTTTATAGGTGAGGAAACTGAGGCCCAGAAGGTTAAGTGACTTGTCCAAGGTCATACAGGTAGTGAGCAGCAGAGCCAGAAATGGAGCCAGGCTCCCCTGACACCAAATATAATGTTTTTTTCCCCAAGATTATATCTTGGATCCTGGAATCTTAGAATATCAGAAATGGAAGGCCCCGTAGGGTTGTCTTGTCCAACCTGATCTTCACAGGAGGAAACTGAAGGCCAGAGAAAAGAAATGGCTTTGCCCCAGATCATACAGAAATTTAATGGCAGAGCCAAGACTAAAAATTTGATCTCCTGACCTCTGTCGCATGTTTACTGTGCTCTATGTGACATTTTCCCATCCATTTCAAGCACCAGAACCCTTCTGCCATCAGGGGAAGTGCCCTCGACTTACAGTCCAGGTACCCCAGGGTGAATCCCAGCATTGATATTTACAAACCTTAAATCACTATATGGATGCCCTGCCGTTCTTTTCATTATCGTTGCTTCGCTATTATTTCTATTATCTGGAAAATCCAGTGCTTCCGCTTTGACTAGAAAAAGCATAAGTGACTCATGGACATGCAGCAGAAAGAAAAGAACTGTTTTCCTTTAAATGAGACTCTCCAAAAGAAAGAAAAGCCCCCTAGGGGGTTTTGTCTGTCCCTCAATTGGGACAATGAATGCCAGAGATGGAGTTTTCAAGTAGCATTTTAAGCCCTGCAGTGGAGAGGGGAGTGGGATGGGAAAGCAAGTGGCCTCTTTATGAGGTGGCCTTGAGTGCCTACTGTTGTGTCTGCCCTAGATATGGCGTGTGCCTGATCGGGCTGAAGCGGGAGGAGAATAAAAGCATCTTGCTGAACCCAGGCCCACGGCACATCATGGCTGCTTCTGACACCTGCTTCTATATCAACATCACCAAGGAGGAGAACTCAGCCTTCATCTTCAAACAGGAAGAAAAGCAGAAGAGGCAGGGCTTCTCAGGGCGAGGCCTCTATGACGGACCCTCCCGGCTTCCAGTCCATAGCATCATTGCTTCCATGGGTGAGGGGACGCCCCCTCCCGCTCCCAGAAGGAATTCCCTGAAGTCAGAAGGAGAAGGGGTTAGAACTAATCCTGAACTGGGAAAAACAGGCAGTCACATGCATGATGTGAGGCACAGGGCATTGAAGAGGCCCCCAGATTCCCAATTTGCTCTCCCATCCAGTTGCCCACACTGTCTAAAACTTCGCCATTGAGGATTTATTCCTTTGGGTTGAGACATAACCAGTCTCTTGTTAAAATGCAAAGACCTCTTGGAAAGCTCACAAATCAGTTTTGTGTGTGAGGGCAATTCCTATAGTTTAGTGCAATGGGGAAAAAATTCTATACTTGGAGTCAGAGATCTTGGCTCTCCTACCTACTAGCTGTGTGACCCTGGACAAGTCCCTTCACCTCCATACCTCTTGACCCTCAGTTTTGTCAGCTATAAAAGTGACAATAATATTTAATATCACAAGGTGGCTATGAGGAAAGCACTATTTAGATGTGAGCTATTGTTATCATTAATGAGCTGTTAGCAATCACTGGCATGAATGAGTAGAAAGATGATTTCTACCTAAGTGCAGCTTTATACAACAGGAAAGTCACAATAGGTAAGTAGTTCTAATGAGTGAATGAGGGGCAGGGGGGAGGGTCCAGAGCAGATCTTGCTGGAGAGGGCAAACGGCATTGGGAGCCCTGAGCAGGTGAGTAAGTGTTGTTGGAGAGGAGGAAGAGAGAGAAAGTAAGAGGGCACAGAAGACAATTAATTCTACACTCTTACTGAGAGATAAACAAGCTGAATTCAAGTTCAATTTCTTCTCACCTCTTTATCTCCATGAGTCCCCATGTGCCATCCAGTACCCTGAAGGCCTTCATGATGCCAACCACCATCCAGAAAATAAACTTCCTTTCCTTCCACTAAACCACAGGGCTCTACCCACATGGAGCTACGGGCATATCTGACAGCCAAGATTAAGACAGACAAAGATGGCAGGGGAATGTCCAGAGAAGGGCAACTATTGTGATCTGAAGATCTAGGAAAGACCACATAAGGACAGAGGAACTAGATAAAGTTTGCAGAGGTGCAGGTTGGGTAAGGGCAAAATGAACATCTATAAAATAGCAAGGCTGCCTAAGTGATTGGGAGTGGGGAGAATTGGATTCTAGGACTGGTTTGACCAGTCAAATGTGTGACTTCGGGCAAATCACTTCCCCTCCATTTTCTCATCTTAAAAGAAGGTAATGTACTTGTTTCTGAGCTCTCCTCTAAGGACCTCCAAAGTTTCTCTAAGCTTACTGTCTCTGATCATACAGGGAACAGAAAAGAAAGTTTGTCTCATTCTCCAAATCCTAACTTCCAAAACTGGAGCAAATGGGAAGCCTTGAATGTTGGAACTGGATGTTGAAGACATCTGTTCCATTTCAGTCAATACAGAATAAAACTGAGAGGGACTTTTTCAGAGGCTCCAAATGAGTTTAGTTCAGTCTTAGAATTGGCAGCAGTTAGGGTAAGATTGAGGATGTCCCAGATCATTCTTTAGAAATCTCTGTCCTAGCCAGCAGAGTTACAGTTTAGTCCATTGTAGGCTCATTCTCCATCAGATTTTGTTCCAGTAGAAAGAGCACAGGACTTGGAGTGTGGAATCCTCTAGCCTGGTCCTACCACTTCATAGCTGTGACCTCGGGCAAGTCACTGAGCTTCACTTTTCTCATCTATAAAATGGGGGTAACAGTAACACCTGCTCTAGTTGTTCTGCAGAGTTTTTGTGAATAAAGGGCCTTGGTGACTTTAAATTACTATAAATGTTCACCATTGCTGTCATTTTGTTCTAGGATCTCCACTAATGTCCTATTCTGATGTTACACCATAGCATGGAAGTGACCCTCTGTTCCATGGGAATTCATTCTGAGAAATTATACCATCCTTGAAAGGTTCCATATAGGGGTCTAATGATAGAGCTATATGGCTGTCATGTGAGGCTAAGCCTGGCTAAGTTTAGACCAGACTGTTCACATAGTGATAAAAGGTTTTTGGTCATAGCAACTCCTGACGTTCTACTAAACGCAAGTACAATCTGATCTGCATCAGTGGAGGGAATATTACTGCTAATAATGATCATAATTGTAGCTAACCTTTATATAGTACTTTTGAATTAGCAAAGAGCTTTACATATTTCATTGGATTCTCTCAATGTGAGAAAGGTCCCATTTAACAGATGAGCCTTATGAGGTTGACAGAGGCTGAATGACTTACTCAGAGCCTTAATAAGTGCCTGGGGGGAAGATTCAAACTTCAGTCTTCCTGACTCCAAGATCTCAAATTATTGTAGTTTGGAAAGAAAAAATGTATCGTGGGGGCCAGAGAGGCTGAGTTCAATCCAGGTAGACTGCATCGACCCTTCCTGCAAGCAGCCAGCCATCTCAGGTCAGGTAGCTGATCAGAGGATGTCATGTCCTTTGAAGATTGTTGTGTGCACAGTGAAGAGTAGAGAGAATCTTTCTAAAAGCCATCAAGTTGCAACCCTAAGGAAAAAAAGGATGGAGTGGACGGGAAGAGGACCCATGCTTCCGAGAGCAGCTGCTAGGAGGAATTACTCTTACTTCTAGCGCCAGGATTTTGGAGTGGCTTGTGCATCAATGTTGAAATCTTCACAGTTCTCCACATGTTGCCACAGCAATCATTTCTTGCACAGCAAGAACGATGCTGCAGCTGCCTATGGAGTTTGGTTTTGACAGTAAGTAAATATAGGCCCAATCTGCAAAGTGGAGTCTGTTGAAAAGAGAAAAAAAATCATCAGTAATTTTTTAATGAGGAAAAAAATGGAAGGATTTAGTTTGTTTTGTTTTGTTTATGTTCAGCTTCTAACCAAATGGTTCTTTACAGTACTCAGAACAGAATCATAAAATATGAGAACTTCAAAGATCCTAGAGATCATCTCATGTTTGCATGTGCACTTGTGTAAGCATGCATGCACACATGCATACACACAACGCACACACACACCATTGTAAAGGAAATAGACTTGGAAGAAAAATGACTTCCTTTGGTCACACAGTTCTTAAGTGGTAGAGGAGAGCCTAAGTCTAGGGTTCTTCCCCCTGTGTCCCATCAACCAGTGAAGAGAATACCTGCTAATTCTTGCCCTTCCATGATGGCAGAGAAGGCCTAATGATTACTGAATGCTATAGGTCATACAAAAATATCATCTTAATCATTAACTTCTTTACCCTCTCCTTTACAAACCAAATTGTTTCTAAGCAGATCATAATATCATAGAAAGTTAGAACTGAAAGGGTCATGAGAAATTATGTAATCCAACCCTCCCATTTTACAAATGGGGAAACTGTGGCCCCAGAATGGGAAGTGACTTGCTCAAAGTCACATAGCAAGTCGCTGCTAAAACTGATAGAAGAAAGCAGGTCTCTATTTTGTCCAATATCTTTCCTTTCCTATGCCTACACCATGCTGGTTCTCCTGTAGACAATGAAAAGTCCGTGAAGACCTTTGAGTAGTGGAGTAACCAGGTGAAACCTTGTGGGCCAAAGACTGGTCTGGTGGTAGGCAGTGTTCAGGAAGGAAAGGAATGGAGATGGTAGAGCCTAGAGGCCACCAAGAAGGATTTCATCAGCCCATGGAACATAGGCAGGAGGGGAGCAGCTGCCCATGTTCTGCCCAAATTAGGTGCACATTATACACAATTATGCCTCCCATCAGGGAGCTTCCCAAATTGGTTTCCAAGAAACTGAAGTGTGTCAGGCAGAGAGGGACAGACTCTTCCATGGCAACGCTGGCCAGCATCACCAGACCAGCTGCTTTCTGGGCTGAATGGACACAGCCTTGGGACTGACCACTGAGAAGCCGGCTCTCTGACTAATTGAGTAGAATACAAGTCATTCTTTGGATAGATTGGATTGGTACAGTCACCCCAGACCCTGTGCTGTCTCCCCTCCCTCCCATGCTATGGGGGCTAAGCAGGAGCTTATGGAGGCAGAAAGGGGTGTTTCCACCAGCAGGCTAGAGACTGAGGCTCACGGCAGTCGACGATGATTTCCTCCCTGCCATTAGCAAATCAATGGCACGTGACTTGTAATTCTTCCCCTCTATGCCCAGGATACCAATTCTAAAACTAAAAGACTTCGAGCCAGAATTGCAAACAATTAGTTTAGGGCCATCGCTGTATGGTTGCAGACACTGAGACTCACCTAGACAGGTTAAGTTTATTGTCACCTGATCTCACCTTCATAAATATATTGGGGACAAATAGCCAGAGTATAACTCTGGATCTTTGACACTGAGGGTGAGGTCTAACTGGAAAATTACATAAACTCATTGTTGCCAAGGGACTACTGAGAAAAGACCAACCGGCCTGCTTATCTGACTAAGGGGAACCTATCCCAACTCCAGGCTGCCACCTACAGGTTGAAGAAAAGAAAAGGTAATAATTTTGGATTTAAGGAGTTTAAATGAACCATAGAACAAATACCCTCACTGAATCCATGGTAACATATAATCCTGATTCTGGTTGTGGGTATCCTATTCTTTCTTCCCACTCACCCCTCGATGGTTACCTCACCATGATATTAAATGACAAAGGATTTTGAAATGAGGTCCTTTGGGTATTTCAGTGGTTCAATCCACTTGACTGGGGTCTAAGACAGATCCATCTCGCACTAAATTTTGCACCAGCACAGAATGTTATAGTGATGATCCAGGAAATTTACAGTAAAAGGAGAAAACTCTTCTTTCTAGGAAATTCCCAGATCCTTATTAAGATCTGTAGCCAGAGATAGAGGCCAGTGTGTGGTCAAGAAATGGATCTGAAAAGAGTGAAGTATGTTGGGAACCCTGGAATAGCTGTGTCCCCCAGGGAGCAGGACCTGTGTAAATTAATCTGGGAGTGTTGATGGACAGGACAAGGGGGTAGGGGTGATCAAGGAAACCCCTATTGTGGCACTCGGTGGCCACTGGGTTAGTTTTTTTCCCTTCTTTCCAGGTACAGTGGCCATGGATTTGCAGAGCACCGACTGCCGGCCCCCAAACAGCAGCAAACTCACACTGCCCACAGAGAATGGCTCCAGCAGTCGCAGACCTAGCATCGCCCCAGTCCTGGAGCTGGCCGACAGCTCTTCCCTCCTCCCCTGCGATCTCCTCAGTGACCAGTCAGAGGATGAGATGATGCCTTCTGATGACGAGGGACTCACCGTGGTAGAGTAAGTGTGGCATATCCCCCAGAGGCCACCTGCTGAAGCTCAGTCTCCAGCTGAAGACCTCCCTGTAATTAACCAGACTCTCCATGAAGCTCAATGCCATGTTATTAATTGAGCTGCCTCTGGTGTTGCTGCTGTGAACACACAGTCATTGATGAAAGTCCCACTCATTCCCCAGCAGGGAATAAAAAAGAAAAATGGGTTAATTGTTAATTATGGATTTTTTCCCTCCAAATTAATCTTGAACTTATTTAAGAAACAATAAGTATCTTTCTAAAAGTAACTTTGAGCCACAGAAACTGTAGGCGAGGAGGAAAGACAATCAGGAGCAGCCTAAGTTTAAAATTGAGGAGGGTGGGGGAGAATTGAGATGAAGAGCTGGGAGAAACATGAAACGTCTGAGCCAGGGAAGAGGCATTTAAGATTTCATAAGGCTGACTGCAAGTCAAGTTTCAGCTGTGTTGCAGTTTATTGTGGAAAAAAAAATGTTCTTCATTCCAAGGGTCGTAAGGGAGAGCAAGTGATGGAGAGTGAGTGATTGAATGGTTGTAACAAATGCTGAGTAAAAACAGTACGTAGAATTTAAAGCGGAAAGAACCTTTTTTATTGTTCAGTCACGTCCAACTCTTTGTGACCCCTTTTGAGATTTTCTTGACAAAGATGCTGCAGTGGTTTGCCATTGCCTTCTCCAGATCATTTTACAAATGAGAAAACTGAAGCAAACAGGGTTAAGTGGTTTGCCCAGGGTCATACAACTAGTAAGTGTCTGAGACCAGATTTGAACTCAGAAAGAGGAGTCTTCTTGACTCTAAGCTCAGCATTCTATTCTAGAGTCTGGGGAACCACCAGCTGCACCCCTATCTGCCCTGGAAGAGACTAGGGATCATCTATTCCAGTTCTCTGAACCTGAGGCCCAGAGAGGAGAAATGATTTTCCCAAAGTCATACAGACAGTAAGTAGCAGGGTCAGAACTTGAACCCAAGGTCCTCTGATTTAAAATTCAGTGTTTTTTATCCCATGCATTAAGGGACACCAGAGTGAATGAATCAGTGATAGAATGATTACTGTTGTAAATAAGTTCATCCTGTTCTAAGCAGGGAGTTAGTGCTCAAGATAGGTACTTATTATCTAATAAAAGTGACTATTATAGATAACCTATCATTCTAGAGAACAAGCTTAATCTTCACTTTTACACTAAGAAGATTTTTAGGTAAATGGTTACAGGACTAGGCACTGGACCCATGATTTCATTGGTCTAGGGAATTCCTGGGTGAAGAAATCCCCTCTACCATTGCAGGGTGGCACTTTAGGTCATAATCTTCGAGAGTTGCCTACAGTCCTGGGAAGTTAGGTCAGTGACTTGTCCAGGGTTCCTCAGCCAGTCTGTATCAGAGGTGAGATCACTCAGATTCTCTTGGCTTCAAGGCTGGCCCTCCATCTGTGATACTAAACTCAAATAGAAACAGGGCCACTAAACCATACAGAAGGATCCCTGTGGACCAAATACTGATTTAGAAAACCACATATAAATCTCATCCATGTTCTATTGTATTTTCATTTTGTTAAATATTTCCCAGGTGCATTTTAATCTGGTCCAGATGTACTGGGGAGTATTATGGGCCACATGTATGTCCACACAAGGTGTTCTGCGCGTTGGCTATGTGGTCCTTGCTCTGTCTTGTTTTCCTAGGTTGTCCAAAGAGGAATATTTTGTGACTATTATGCTATTTCCCCCTTCCTTTAAGATAAATAATCATCTATATATGGTTTCATATTTCTCAAAGTACTCTTATTCTGATGAAGTCATTTGACCCAGGGTCCAGTGCTAATCTTACAGAAACATAAAAATGGTAACTGAAGAAGCCAAATGACTCGCCAAGTTAAAGTCAAAGAGCAGAGCCAAGACTCGAATTCAGGTCCATTGATTCCCCGTCTAGCACCCTTGCCCACTACTGCAGAAGAAATGACTCACTATTTAGGACTGGCAGGGACCTTAGGGACCAGCTAGGCCATCCTTCTCATTTGACAGATGTGGAAACTGAAGCAGAAGAGGAGAATTGCTTTTCTCAAGGTCACACAGGTAGGAAGTATCAGAGCCATGATTCAATCCCAATTTTTCTGATCCTGGGATCCGTTGCTAGAGCACCGAGCCCAGAGTCAGTAAGATCTGAATTTAAATCCAACCCCAAATACCTACTAGCCTGGGCAAGTCACTTAACCCTGTTTGCCTCAGTTTCCACATCTGTAAAATAAGCTCGGAGAAGGAAATGTCAAACCACTCTAGTATCTTTGTTAAGAAAACCCCACATGGGGTCAAAAAGAGTCGAAGATGACTTGAGACAATTTAACAGCAGCAAGGATCCACTGCTTTCTCACTCTCTTAAATTTGTATCCCTGCTGGAAAACAAACACGTGTCCATTTTGCTAATAACAGATGAAATAATGTTCACAGGAGGGAGAAGAGTCAGCAAATTCATGACATGGGGGAGGAGAGAAGAGAAGGCCATGTTTACACTTCTCTTTATGATGAAGCGTTATCATTTGTTAGTGTAAGCAATACTCTATATTTTGATTACAAGAGTTAGCAAAGTGTTGGTTAAGTCAGGGTTCCTGCTGAAAAGTGCAAGATGTAAGAAATTCAAACGCGTTTTCATTGCCTCATGGTCACACCATAGGTGCTCCTGCTAAAACAAACATGATTAGCCTCCATCACAAAACTGTATTGGGGACATTTGTTCATGGATTTGTTCTTCATTTTCCCTACTGGCAAAGTAACTCTGTCAGTAGTTGAAAAATGTTTATGACTTCTATTTGTGAAAAATATTTGTGAGCCCTAAAGGAAGCTAAGGTTTTTAAAAAGGTGAAAGTGAGGAGGAAGTGTTTCCAGGTATGAGGAGGCCTGTGCAAAGATACAAAAAGAAGAGGTGGCATGTCAAGTCTGGAGGAACAGCCAATATTGTGTTTGTCTGGAACAGAGTGTGCAAAGGATAGTGATGTGGAATAAGTCTGAAAAGGCAGACTGCAGTCAGATGGTAAAGAGCTCACAATACTAAAATGAAGAGTTTCTGTTTTATCCTACAGGCAATGGGGAACCCCTGAAGATTCTCCAGTGGGAAAGTGACAGGGCCAAACCTAGCCTGAATAAAGATTATTTGGGCAGCTATTTATAGACGATAAACTTTTGCTTTTGCCATATTTATTCTAATTTAATTAACAAGTATTTGTGGAATATCTGATATGTGCCCAGCCTTATGCCATTACTTAGGAAGACAAAAGAGAAGCTGTCATTCCTGCCCACACAGAAATTTGGCATAGTAGAGAGAGTTCTCAATTTGGAGTCAGAAAATCTCATAAAGACACCTCAGAGCCATTTCCTCACTCCCCATCTTTAAAATGGGGATGATATTACTTGTGATGCTGACTTTGCAAGATTTCTGGGAGGGAAGCATATTATAAGCCTTAAAGTTCAACAAAGACATGAGTCATTGCTACCGCTCTGGCTATAGAGATAAGAAGACCATTTAGTTCAATCCTTTCATTTGACAGAAAAGTAAACTGAGGCCCAAAGAGAGACACTGACTTGGGCAAGACCTTCCAGCTGGGTAGCCACAGAGCTTAACATAATAAAAGCAAAAGTAAGTGGGATGAACAGGTAGAGTTCAAGGTATTTTTTTGACGATAGGATTTCAGAAAATTGAGAGATCAGTGTGAGCATGAGGAGCTGAGGCCAATTTCATGAAAGGTGTGGGAGGGGAGCTACAGCCTAAAGGAAGGAGGAGTTTAACTGGATAGATGGATACACAAGAATCCATTTTCCTCTGCGTTCCATTCAAATCTATCAGTCTTCACTGAACCTCGCGTGCACCCCATGGGTGCTGTAGGAGAGATGAGGTCCCTGACTTCAAGGCTTTCTCTTGAGTTCACTCAAATCCATGCCCCTTCCTGCACTGGACTACTGAATTTCCAAAGTTTAAAAGGGTTTGCCAGCCCTCCATCCCTTTTCCAAGTGCCTTTAGTCTCCCAGACAACTCCACAGGAAAGAGAGTTCCTCCGTTTTGTTTGAGTAGATTGAGTCAGACACCAGGAAGGTGGGGAATTTTGCTTCCTTTCTCCCCCTCCTCTTTGCATCATAAGTTAGCATACAATAAAACAAAAAAGACCAAACACAAACCCCACACCTTTCAATTTCCCAGCTTACCAGGTCCTTGCCAGGGACCAAAACTGTATTATGATGTTGGGATGCCCTCTTGTGGCTACTTGGGCCCACAGTTTTGCTTTAGATGGCAAGGTGAGCCAAGTCCTTTTCTGTTCTTGCCCTGCCTTCCGGCTCCTGGGCATGAGCTCCTGGAAGTTTTATTTTCTGCCACTCTCTAGCATAACCCCTCCACTACAGTCAGATCTACTTGTCTCTATCCCACCAAACACAGGCCATATGAGAGCCCACCTTGCTTCTTGGAATACCCTATCTTCTCCACTTCTCTTTTTTAAATCTGCCCCTCTTTCAAGGCCTACCTCAATTCCTTGAGAAGCAATCAAGCCTTCCTTGTCTACTCCATAATCATCTCTAGCCTTCTCAGAATTTCTGCAGCACTTATAGAGTAAGAGTCTTAGGAAGAGTCATAGAGCCCATTCTCTCTAACACTCTAATTTTATAGATGAGGAAACTGAGGCCTATGGGGTTATATAACTCATTGTCTGAAATGCACAGTCTAGCACTGGATTTTCTACTTTGTAATATTCTTTCATATTTTACAGATCATGTTCTAAACTACATTAAATGATCTATGAGATTTCTTCTGACTCTCAAATTCTAAGAATCACTAAATCTGTTAGAACAAATTCTCCTTGAGAGTAGGGACAATGTCATATTAATCAGCCAATCAGCAGGCATTTAGTAAATGCCTGTGATGTGACAGATACCATGCTGGGCGCTGGAGATATAATACAAAAATTAAACAGGCCTGTATCTTGGGCTAAATATGCCCAGGCCCTGGACTCAAAGAGCTTACAATCTAATGGGAGAAATAACATGTACATGTGTAAATATATAAAATTAATTTTGAGACAACATGCATTAACAGTTGGGAGGAATCAGGAAAGATTTACTGCAGAATATGGTGCTTGAACTAAGTCTGGAGGGACACCAGAAATTCTAAGAGGTGGAGATGATGGGGGGGATGCATGGCAGCCATCTAGGATACAACCAGTCAAAGCAACAGAATGGAAATGGAGTATAATGTGGGCAGCACCATATGGCTGAATCAAAGAGTTCATGGATGGAAATAGTGCGTAAGAAGACTGGAACAGTAGGAAGGAATCAACCAGTATGGGTCTGGCCAGGCACGTAGTTATTCAATAACTTGTTGTTACCCAACCTCTGAGTAGGTAATACAGCAAGAAGATCATATATTTGATACCTAAAACTGGACTTCCTCTGTTCCAGGTATGTAAAAGGTTACCCTCCCAACTCACCATATATTGGAAGCTCTCCTACTCTGTGTCATCTGCTCCCTGTAAAAGCCCCTTTCTGCTGCCTGAGATTAGATAAGGTAAGAGAGCATCAGGTAAGATTCCTTCTGTCCAAGGCTCAAGAGGACCTAATAATATCACCTGTTGACACTATTTGATGTCTCTGACACTCTCGGCCAGTCACTCAGCAGAAGGTAATTAAACCAAACTACCTCCCATCTGCAAGAGGGTGGATTATAAGTAAATACAACCCCAGGCTGTTACCTACATGTCAGAAGCTAAAAGATGTGACTCACTAATGTTGGCTAGAGCCTTATGGCTTTGCCAAAGGCATGATTACGCTAGATAGTTTTCATTTTGCATTATTTGGGATCACTTTCTTCCCTGGGGTCATGCATTCAGTTAGTTACCCAACCCTAGGGAATCAGCACCCACAGTGCTTTTGTTCTGACAGATGATGCTCTCTGACTTTGATATGAAAGCGATAGCCAGTGAGGATTCTGAACATAATTCAGGATACCTTCTATGACGGGTCTTGAGAATGGGGCTCTGTTAGTTTGCCTTAAGTGTTGTGAATTCCCAGGATGTCATATAATGTACATTATTTGGGTACCCAGTCCAAAGCCAAGTACATATGTATATGTGCATTAGATAACGTATGTAACCTTCCCTACATTTCTAGTCTACTGCTTCATCGTGGCATGGAAGGGGCCTCTCAGAGGCCATGCCGGTGCAGCAGAGTTTGGCAGGTGCAACTGAACTTGAAAGATTTTGAGCATGAGCCCAATGACAGATATCTGTCATCCAAGGACCAATTTAGCTAAGTTCAGAGAGGCTCATTCCCAGGTTGGCCACAGAAAGTTTACTATCACATCTATAAGTTGCAGAGGGTTTGTGATCTGTCAATGGAGAAATGTCCACACGAACGAAAACAGAGATCTTGAAATAGCAAGTGAGGCAAAAATGCCATCCACATCCAGAGAAAGAACCATGGAATTGGAACACAGAATGAAGCAGAATATTTTCTCTTGTGTTATGTTTTGGTTTGGTTTGGCTTTTCTTATGGTTTCTCCCATTCGTTTATTCTTCTATGTAACATGACTAAGGTGAAAATGTGTTTAATAAGAATGTATGTGTAGAACCCACATAACATTTCATGCTGTTTCAGTGAGGGAGGTGGAGGGAAGGGGAGAAAATTTAAGACTTATGGAAGTGATTGCTGAAAACAAATATTTTTTTTAAACAAAAGAATCTCTAAAGAAGGTATGTAAGGAATTTTGTAAACCTTCAGGTGCTAAAGAATATGTGTGAGTTGATGTTGTTGTTATATGGAATTACAGAATTCAAAAGTTGGAAAGGACCTCAGAGATCATATAGTCACTCAACAGACATTTATTAAGCTCCAAGCCCTGTGCTAAGCCCTGGAGATACAAAATGAGGCAAAAGAATCCCTCCCCTCAAGGAGCTTACAATCTAATGAAGGGACTCACCAGCCATGGAAAAGCATCTATATGAAAGGAATCCCCACCATAACATACCTGACACATATCCAGCCTTGCTTGAAGACTTCTAAGCAAGTTCCTCCAAGGAGGGGGAACTCACCACCCCTCAAGGCAACCCATTGGTAGAAAGTTTTTTCCTGACTTCAACCTTCAATTTTCCACTTTACAGTTTCCACCCACTACTTCTGTTTCTTCCCACTGGAGTCAAAGGGAACAAAGCTAATCCCACTTCCACATGACAATTCTTCAACTACTTAATGACAGCTGTCATCACCTCTGAATCTTCTCCAGACTAACTCATTCTCATATTGCATGGTCTCAAGGCCCTTCATCAGGCCATAGATTTTGTTTCCTCCAATAGAATGGTCTTTACTCCACAGTAACACACACACACACACACACACACACACACATACACACACACAATCTTCTACCCTTCTAGGAAGCCAGTACTAGCCCAAAGACTGACATTTTCCCCAAAATGGGCAATGATCTAGACAAAGATCTAGCTCTGTTTCTTTTTTAGAATATAAAATGGCATTCCAAAATAGAAAAGTGAATGAAACTTTGAGCAACTCTGTTCTCCAGATGCTATCACCACATAAGTTATCACCACAGGAGTTACAAATAGAACATTGGCTGTCTATATATTAGTTTTCTGAGTGCTATTTCTGTGCAGGACAGTAGCCAACACTGTTGACTGACTCTGTCTGTCCTCTAAGTGCTTCTTCCATAAGGAGCTGTAACAGAAACACTGACAGGATCTCTTCTCTGAATCTTATCTCCATCCAGGGCTGCAAGCACAACAGTTATGAAGATGCTAAGGCCTATGGCTTTAAGAACAAATTGATCATAGTTTCTGCAGAGACTGCTGGGAATGGGTTGTATAACTTCATTGTTCCACTCCGGGCATATTATAGATCTAGGAAGGAGCTAAATCCAATAGTTTTACTTTTGGACAACAAGTAAGTACACTTATAAGCTGCTCCTTTTGTGTAACAAGCCAAAAAAGGAAGGACCCGCTAATATTGGCTGGGCTTTTCTGGGGTTGACTAACATGGGATTGAGTTGGGTTAATCTATTAAAAGATCATTTTCTACCCCAGGTAGAATGGAGTGACCCAGCACTATGAATTCAGCCCCCACATATGTCTCAGAATTAATACATTTTGTCATTGAAGATTATCTCCCACTGCCTAGACATGACCTACATTCTCATCCCCTCAATACAACTTAAATTCAACTCCTCTCCCTTTTTTTTGACTTTAGTAATCCTAATCATTCTTCAGTAATTCTAGGGAAAAAACCTGCTGGAAATGTTATAATGGGATCATATATGAATACAGTACTCTTGACTCTCCCTATCCATCCTTTCATCTGAATTGGGTTTCCAGAGGTGAAACAGGGATGAGTCAGGTCATTCCAGGCCTTCCCAACCTTAATGAATAGATTTGTTGTAGCTGGATAGACTAGTTAGCGAGTCATTTCTATAGCCAGGAAATAGAGCAAATATAATACACCTAGAACTGGTTCATTTGAGGATGGAAAAGTAGCTAGTTTAGGGGATATGAGTCTCCTGTCAATACAAATGTTGAAGTAAAGTCTAGATGTTTAACAGGGATATTGTAGAAGACGAATATAAAACACTGAGAAGGTACTAAGCGTGTCAGGAGTGCTAAAGCTCAGGATGAACTGAGGCAGGTGTGAACCACAGGGATACACACTAGACCTAAGATCTCATTGATAGAAAAAACTCTCAGCTGTGGAAAACTCCTGCCAACACAGGTCAGTCCTTTCTCTGCAACTTTTGGTCTACGACCTGCCTAGAGCTTCAAGAGGTTAAGTGACTTGCCTGGGGTCATTCATGTCCTGAAGGAAAACTTGAATCCAGGCCTTCCTTTCTTTGAGGCCAGATCTCCATCCACTATACCACACTGCCTCTCAATAAATGCTAACAACCTCAAAAGGGGCTTTTCAAGAAAACTACATTGTAGGGAAGAAGGAAGGAGGTTCCAGAGAGGGTAGGATTTTTCAGAATATATGAGAAAATGATAATCAGCATTGGAGAGAAAGCAAAACTACTTGACCTTTGTATTTTGTTTCTGTTTTTCCTGCCAAAGAGAATGATATTAGCTGTGGGAAAGATAGAATAAAAATAGGTGATGAGGAGTAAGTAAAGAAATAGTAAGAGAACAGATATAGGACCTCTACTAGAGACCTCCCTTCTGGCCTACACTGGGACATTCAAGGCTCCTTTTGGGGCTAGTCATTCAACCAAGTGAGAATCCGTTCTACTACGTGATGTCTTCTAGCTCTCACCTTTCCATTTGTCCCCATAAACTACTGAGAGAAGTAGTGAGGTCAACTCCCCAGGCTTGAATGAGCCAAGGCAATGAAAGAAGTAGTGGATGTGATGGCCACACAACTGTCAGTGGTGATGATGGAAAGAATAGCTGACATTAATAACATGCTTGAAGAGTTGCTAAATGCTGTATATACAAAAAGATGACACAGTAGGTAGTGCTCTGATCCTGGAGTCAGGAAAACCCGAGTTCAAATGTGGCTTCAAACACTTACTAGCTGTGTGACCATGGGCAAGTCATGGAACCTGTCTGCCCCAGTTTCTTCAGCTGTAAAACTGGGGATAATAATAGCACCTACCACAGGGTTGTTGTGAAGACCAAATAAAATAATATTTATAAATGAGATGACATTTATAACGTACCTCGCTTACACTAGTTAATATTATACAGTGACTGGCACATACAAGGTGCTTAATAAATGCTTATTTCCTTCCTTACCTTGTTTGATCCTCACAATCCCATAAGGTGAGTTTTCCAGGTATTTTTATCCACATTTTACAGATGAAGAAACCAAAACCCGGGCAGTTCAAAGTGACTGGCTCACAGCGGCATAGCTAGCAAATTTTGGACCCAGATCTTCCCTCATTCTGAGTCTAGCAGCCTTTCACTTTCCCATGATGTCCTCCAAGCTTTGAAAGACTGTGGAAGGGACACAGAAATACAAATGGTATCCCAATTTTTTTAAAAAGGGAAGAGGACAGAGTCCACAAACCATAAGCAGGTGACTTTGATTTTGATTGTTAGTCAGATGTTAGAATGTATTATTAAAGTAGAGTTTATGAGCATTTGGTAGGATAAGAAAGTAACTGTGAGGAGCCAGCATGGCTTCATCAAGCAAATGCTGTCCGGTGCAGTTGTTGTGGGTCACTTGGTTTTACTATTTGTCCTTGTTACAATGGAATGCTTACAGGGTCAAGGAAGGTGTGTACAGAAATTACGGTGATGTCAAAACAAAAGGGACCAAGAAATTTATTTTAAAATAGGCTAAACTAATTTCCTTTGTCATCAGAGTTATTTCACCAGTAGCTCAGGAGAAAGTGTGGAAGTCATGTAACAATATTCAGCAAAGTTTCTCTCCTGTTATTATCTTAGGTATGACAGAGAGATGAAGGCAAGATGAGTCCAGTTCAGTAGATTCTCAATGGGATGAATGATTGGAACCCAAAAATAACCTGTCATGGCTCAATGTCAACCAGAAAGGAGGCTTCTAGTGTTGTGCCTCAGGGATCTGTCCTTAGTGCTTTACTGCTTAACATTCATCAGTAGCATAGATAAAGACATCCACAGCAGGTTTGTAGATGATGACACAAAGCTGAGAGAAACAGCTACTGTATGGAATGATAAAATCAATATTAAAAACATCTCAGTAGGCAAAACAATAAGGCAAATCTAATTAGATAAAATTCCATAAAGACAAATGCAAAATCCTACACTCAGGTTCAAAAAGTCAACAAGACCAGGAAGGTATAACTAGCAAGCCATTCCTGTTTTTAAAAAAGGCAGTATTTTACTGGACTACAAACTCATTATCAATCAATAGTATGAGATGGGAGAAAAAACAAAAACATAAAACAACCCTGATGTGCACCACATAGGTTTGTCATCTAGAACAAGGGCAGTTGCTGTCTTCTGTGCTGTTCTAACCACATATTGGGTTTTGTTTTCAGTTCTAGGTGGTACATTTTAGGAAGCTAGAGTCCATTCAGAGGAATGTGACCAGGATAGTGAGGGGACTAAAGACTGCACCATACAAGGATCAGATAAAGAAATTAGAATGCCTTGCTTGAAGAAGAGAGGACTTGAGACAGGACTCAGCACTGGTCTTTGAGTGTTTAAAGGACTGGTATATGGAAGAGGAATTCAGCTCATTCTACATGGTCCTAGAAGGCCAAGTTAGAAACTGCCTAGACCAGGGGTGAGGAACCTGTAGTCTCAAGGGCACATGTGGACTTCTAGGTCCTTGGGTGCAGCCTTTTGACTGAGTCCAAACTTTACAGAATAAATCCTTTTATTAAGGGGATTTGTTGTGTGAAGTTTGGATTCAGTCAAAGGGCCTCAGTTGAAGCCTAGAGAACCACATGTGGCCTTGAGGCCACAGGTTCCCACCCCTGGGCTACACATTGCCAAGATGCAGATTTACTCTTTGTGTAAAGAAAAGCATCCTAATATTAGAACTGCCCCAGAGTAGAATGGACTGCTTTGAACAGCAGTGGTGACTTCACCCCACCTCTACCCTTTAAATCAAGAGGAGTTATATGACCTCTACTGAGCTAGATAATCTCATTTAATTCAGAAATTCTACAACACTGATTCAAAACCAGTACTATCCACAACTGTACACTGCTTTTATTCTTTCCTTCCAAAACAGAATAGTTACCCACCAAGGGATCCAGCCCAGTCTTCAAAGGTGAATTCATACACTCCTAGAATACATTTTGCTAAGTCTGAGTGACCCAATGGGATAATGGTATATTATGACAATTACGGAAGTTCATGTCTAAACTAGGTGTATCTGGGGATAAGATAGAAGGGAAAGTCCAAGGAATAGTCCAGTTCCCTTAGGTCTTGGCTACCATAGGCTCCTCCTCTCCCTGATTCCTTGTAAGTCCAGATCACCGAAGCTGCACCAGGGCCAGAGAACTGTACCAGGCTTAGCTTTAGGACTCTGAGTTTATCTCCTTCCTGACCTTTGGTGTTGGTGTCCCCACAGGCCAGATCACCACTTCCTGGAAGCCATCTGCTGTTTCCCTATGGTCTACTATATGGAAGGCTCAGTTGACAAGTAAGAGTCAGGTCAAGGGTCAAACTATATTGTATAAGATAGAGAAAAGACAATGAGCCTCATGGTGGGGAATGGGAGTGAAACACTGTGCCTTCTCTCTCTACCTACCTCTCTCTCTCTCTCTCTCTCTCTCTCTCTCTCTCTCTCTCTCTATATATATATATATATATATATATATATATATATATATATATATATATATATATATGTGTGTGTGTGTGTGTGTGTGTGTGTGTGTGTGTGTGTGTGTGTGTGTGTGTATGTATATACATCATTAGCCCTAATCACTATATATAGTGAAGTCAATCAGATGCAAATTAGGGCTAATGTCAAGAGTTGTGGTAGACTGGAGAAAAGAGAAGCAATTCCAACTCAAACTTTCCCTCCTCCATACTTGCTCCTAGAAACCATGGGAGGAAAAGTGAATTAAATCCAAACTTCCCATAACCATATGGGAACATCTCCCATGGATGGGAAAGGAAATGGGATGGTGGCTGAATTCCCAGGCTCCAAAATTTTCTGAGAAAGAGGTCTGAAAGGTGCTTTCTCTCAAGTTTTGTGGTGTGATTATGTTGGTGTGTGGTAGATCCCTCTCTTGAACTCTCCCATCAGCCCCTGTCTGGCCCATATCCTTTCAAGCTTTCTTCACAACTCCTGCCCCTTCAAGCTTCTCAGCCTCCATCTAGCTCAGTTCCTTCATTATCTCTCTTCACCATGCATTCCAGCCTAGTTCCCATCAGGATCTCAGTTTTCTCTAGTCTCATTTCTTTAACACTCTCTCTTTGTGATATATCTGGCCTCTCTTAGCCTGGATAGCCTACTACAATGTGGTATCATATATGCTGATAACCTGGTAGTCGTGGACAAGGAAAGCACCATGAGTGCTGAGGAGGATTATATGGCAGACGCCAAGACCATCGTAAATGTGCAGACCATGTTCCGGTGAGTATGGGGGAAAGATGGGGCACTATTCACTGTCCAGAGTGAACATATTGTGGTCACAGTACTACCTTCTCTTGTTTAGAGCCATCATATCTTCCTCTCCTCCACTGAAACTTGCCAAGATCTCATTCTTGCAGTGCTCTGTTCCCTCTAAAATGACAAGTGGCTAAAAATAAATACATAAAATGGCAAGTAGCTAATCTGATAAATCCATCTGTGTTCATGGGATTTGGTAGAAGACTAAAATGTCCAAGACTGCATTGATAAATGGACAGACAACTAGAAGGAATCTTAGAGATCATCTGCTATAGTAGTGTGAAACTCAGAAAAAATGGGAACGACAAAACCATACAAAAGGATCCCTGCAGGCCACATATTGACTTAAAAAACCACATATTAAGATTATCTATGTGTTATTATATTTTATTATATTACATATTTCCCAATTATATTTTAATTTTGTTCATGCCATACTCAAGAATACTGTGGGCCATATCTGTCTTGTAGACCATGTGTTTGATTCCTCTGATTGAGTTTCAACACCATTATTTACAAATAGGAAAAACTGACTTTCCCAAGACCACAGCACCCTAACAAAGCCAGGAATTATACCAAGATCCCATGACTCTGAAGCTAATACTCTTTCTGTTGTCCTTTTCCCTGACTGGATTATGTCAAGATTTTATAGAATGTTGAGTTGAGAGTACTTCAGAGACCATCTTGTCCAACCTGGAGCCTACTTTCATTTTCACATACCACATTTTAAGGGGGACACAAAACATGAGATGAGTTAATTTCCTTTTCTTGGTCTCCTTTAATTCAAAAGCCTGAAAAATGAGAATATTGTACTAAATGATCTCCAATCCCTTCTGATTCTAAACTTCTATAAGCCTAAGTTTCTGCTCTTACCTACAGGTTGGGCCTTCCTTTCTAGGGCACTTATATATTGACAAAACCTTCCCTTTATCCCTAGACTTTGACAACTCTCCTTCCTTACAGCTACCCTCCCTCCTTGTCTCTCTTTTTCCCTAGGTTATTCCCAAGTCTCAGCATCATAACTGAGTTGACCCATCCATCAAACATGCGGTTCATGCAGTTCCGAGCCAAAGACAGCTACTCACTGGCTCTTTCCAAACTGGAAAAGGTAGTGTTTGTGCTGGCCAGTCCCCTGGGTTTTAACCTTAAGCTTTTGTGAAGTGCCTAACCTGTTCTATACCCCACTGCTGTCACCTTCATCTTGGAAGCTAGGAGAAACTTAAAAAAAAAAGACAAGATGGGATTATCAGGAGATAGAAATTAGGTCTTTCAAAGGATACTTGAAGGGGTAGGAAGTTTAAGAAACAATTTAATTATTGCCATCAACTCTATGGGCTTTTCCCTAGATTTTCCTTTGGCGTAACCAAACTCTGGCATTTTGGACGACCCTGACCTTACGATTTCTGGTGCTTTCCCTCTCAGTGATGCCTAAACTTTATGTTCCATTCTTTCCTACAGAGGGAAAGAGAGAATGGCTCCAATCTGGCATTTATGTTCCGCCTCCCATTTGCAGCAGGCAGAGTTTTCAGCATTAGCATGCTGGATACCTTGCTCTATCAGGTGGGTTGTGTGGCCCTGGAGAGATCTGCATCCAGGATGACTCAAAGTGCTTCCCTGAAAGAGAGAGGAATTCTGTGTGTTGTGTGTGAATTGAGGGGAGGAAGGGGTACAGTGCAGAAAGTCTGTGTATATCTGTCCATGCATATAACAGTTTGTGGGCTATATATGTTCCGTGAGGGCTAAGTGTCTATGTGTCCAAATGTGACAGCCTCTTGATGTGTGTTTGAGGGATGATGTAGGTTCTGTGTGCAGATGTCCTACATGCCTTAATGTAAGAATGAATGAAATGAAGTGAAATGAAATGAAAGAAATAGCATTTATTAAGTGCTTATAATGTGTCAAGCACTGTAGTTAGCACTGAGGATACAAACAGATAAAACTATATGGCCTCTACTCTAAATGGGGGATATAAAAGAATTCAGGGATAGGTCAGATAGAAAGACCTCAAAGTCCCAAGGGCAGTATTCCTTATGGCAGGTCAGCTAGGGGTCTGGAACTCATATCAACAAGGCTAATGGTATGCCTTAGAAGACTTTAGGATATAGAGGAAGAGCATGTGGTAAAGCTGGTAGTTCTCTATCTCTCTGAAAGGCTTGTAGTTGGTGAATTCCAGGTCATCCAAGTGCTATGAACAGCCTTGTTCTTCTTCCCAACTGGCCATCCTGTGGGATCTGGTCCCAGACCAAGGAAGGACTAAAGGAAAGGCAAAAGGGAAGGACTCCCCTTGCTGGCAGTTCTTCATGACCCTGCTGCCCCATGAGGTCTGGGCAGCCATGGGTAGTCGATAGAGGAGCAAAGAGAAAGCAAGGGGGAAGAATATATGTAATAACTTGTGGGATTTGTCTGGGTGGGAGGAAATTCTCTGGGTGTGCTATGTATGTCCTTTTAAAAAAGGTTATTGATACCTTCTGTCTTTATATCACATTCATTTTCAAATGTATCTTTCCCCACCCCATCTCATAAGCCATCTATTGTGACCAAAAAAAAAGCTGAAAAGGGCAGGGGAGGTTGCAGTATAAAAAATCAACTAACATATCAACTGCATTGGACAATATATCCAATGTTCCACCTGCAAAGACTTCCACTTATGCACAAAAAAAGAGAGAAGCACATTTTCTCACCTCTTCTGTGGGGCCAAAGTCACATTGTTATCATTCCTGTGGATGTTCATGTGTGTATGTGTGTGTATTCACATATGAACAGTCTGTTGGATGACAGGTCCTATGGATGACAGTCTAGATACATGTGTTTGATGGAAAGGATATCCATATGCATAGCTATCTGTGTCAATTTACTCTGTTTTTGCTTTCTATCTATCCTTTCCTCATCTCCTCCTAGTCATTTGTGAAGGACTACATGATCTCAATTACAAGATTATTGCTGGGTCTTGACACCACCCCAGGATCAGGATACCTTTGTGCCGTAAGTGATGGTTTCTTCCATATTTCCTGTGACCTACTGGATACTCCACTTAGAGGTTCTGGACCAATACTTCAAACTCAAGAGGTCCAAAACCACCCTCGCTGTCTCCTCCTCTACTAAGATCTGCCCTTCTCCCAAACTCTAGCCTCTATCTCTGGGAATTTCCATCCTCGCAGTCACTCAGGCTGTTGACGTTGGCATTATCTTTGATTCTCAGAGAAGCAACATGATAGTACAGTGGAAAAAGCATTCACTGTATTTGGAGTCAGAAAACCTGGGTTCCAATCCCAGCTGTTCCACTTACTACCTGTATGACCATGGGCAAATCGTGTGTACTTCTGTCTCATCTGTAAAATGAGGGGGTTGGGCTATGGAACAACATAGCCTCTAAGGTCTCTTCAGCTGTAGCTCATGGATTCTTGACCCTTTTTATGACTTGGACCTTTTTGGAAGTCTGATGAAGCCTCTAGACCCTATCTCAGAATAATATTTTTTAATGTTTAAAATAAAATACATAGAACTAAAAAGGAAAACAATTATATTGAAATAGTTATAAAAATATTTCAAAACAAATTCATAAACCCCTATTCTAGATCTATTATCCTATGCTCTCTCCCCTTTCCTTCCCTTCATTTCACTGAGCTAATTACTTTAATTAAGCACTGCTATTTGAACTATTGATGCAAAGATTTTTTAAAAGGTTAGATGTAGGGGAAGAAGACTTGATCCAAGTAAGTATAATGCAAGGTGAGTCAAAGAATTCTGCCATCATGATAATAAACTGTAGATGGGGGCTTGAACTAGGGTGGCTACTATAGGAATGGAAGGGCACCGGATGATGGAGATATTTCTAAAGTAAGGTTGCTTTAACAACTATTTTGTACCTCAAACTCAACAAATCTGAAACCCAATTCATCATCTGTACCCCTTTCCCCTGAAATCTGGTTTCTTCTCCCAACTTGCCTATTTCTGTTAATGACACAACCAATCTCTCAGTCACTCTGGTTTGGTAGCTTGTAATCCTACCCATCTCCTATACCTCATAGTCGCTTTCTTCTGTTGATTCTCCTTTCATGTCTCTCACATGTACCTCTTCCTCGCCACATCTTCTGGCACTACTCTAGTTAAGGTTCTTATTATTTCTAACTTAGACTGTGGCAATAGATTCCTGATTGATTTTCCTGCCTCAACTCTCTCCTCTCTACAATCCATACTTTACACAGCTGCTAAAGTCAAGTTCCCAAGACACAGTTCTGACCGTACCTCTTTTCTGATTAAAGAACTGTCAGGAATTCCTCATTTGTGTCTAGGATAAGAGACAACTACTTAGCTTGGCATTGAACTCTCCATAATCTGGCTCCAGCTTACCTTTCTAGTCTCATTTAACATTATTCTTCTCTAGCCATTCTGGATCATTAGTTACTCCCAATATTGTCTTCGGCTTTCCTGCCTCTGTGTACTTGTAAAGATAATCCTCTGTGCCTAGAATTTGCTCCCTTCTCATCTTTGTCTTTCAGAATTTTTCTCTTCCTTAGGTCAAGTATCAACTCTTTCCAACTAAAAACATCCTCTCCTTCCTCAATTTTTCCTATAAACTTCCACTGCTTTACTCAAAAATCTTCACTGCTCCCCATTGCCTATGGAATAACACACAAATATTAAATCTAGCTAGTTTCAGACTATTCTCCTTCCAGCCACTCTACATTGTAGCCAACTAGATTATACTGTATCTCCTTCCTCTAGTGCTGTTCCTCGTGCCATTTTTATATGATCCCACACACCTGGAAAGATTTACCTTCCCCAATTTACCACCATCACCACTGATGCTGGTGCCACAATGTACTTCTCAAATCTCCATTTGTTGGAGTCCTTCCCTTTTTTGAGATCTAACTTATTGCATCAGCATGAGATCAATACCATCATCTCCTACTGGATGATTTCAATTCTATCCTCATTTTTTCTTAATGTTCATATTTGAGTTTGGGGAAAGGAATTTCTAAGATTAACATCCCCTTCTGTCATGTATTTTTCCATTCACATTCTGATGTCTATTTCTCTTTCCCTTTTGAATTATTTCTTTGTAATTTTCAATGTTGGGGGCATGCCTTTACTAACAACCATTGGTCCAAATTAAAGTGATACCTTCCCATCCCTCAAATTTCATAGCACTCTCCCATGTACTTCAATCATTTATGTATGTCTTTTGCTCCCAATTTTTTTAATTTAAAATTTTAATTAAATAAAAAGAATTTTTTTAAAGAATGTAATCTTCTTAGGAATGAAGTCTATATTGTATATATCACCCCTACCACCCAACATAGTACCTCGCTGTCCAAGGTAGATAACCAATGTTTGGATTGGAATAAAATTTGGCCTGAGGCTTGAATGAAAGGTTGGATTTGAAGATGATGGCAATCTAGGCATAGGGAATAATGTAAGCAAAGGTGTGTAGGGAGAAAAGAATGGTATATGTTTAGGGAATACCAAACGATCTAGATTAGGCTCCATAAAGGGTGTAGTGTGCACTAAGATGAGAAAAGTAGATTACATCTAAATTGTGAACAAGGACTTTGAAGAACGGACTAATAAGGGTGCATGTTATTCAATTTTTTAAAGAGCTCCTTAAGTGCTTATCAGTCTTAGTACCCAGTTCCTTCCTGAAAGACTTTTTCTTGCCCCAGATGAAGATCACAGATGATGACCTGTGGATCCGGACTTATGGCCGCCTCTTTCAGAAGCTCTGCTCATCCAGTGCTGAAATCCCCATTGGCATCTATAGGACAGAGTCGCACATGTTTTCCACATCAGAGGTAGGGAGTGGAACCAAGCCCTGGAATTTACTAAGCGGCCATCACCAGAATTTGCCAACTCATATGACTCACTCTCATAATATCCTGGGGAAGGAACCTTCCCATCAGTGCTACTGGGAATTTCACTGCTGAGAAATCTAATTCTTCTAGGTACATACAATATCAGAGCTGGATATACCCTCAGAGACCATCTAATCCAACTCATTTATTTAACAGATAGCTGATCTGAGGCTTAGGCTGTAGAAGGAACTTGCCCAGGGAAACCCAAAAAATTAGTGGTAAATCCAAGGATCTAGTTCAAGTCCCTTGCTTCCTGGTTCATAACTCTTTCTATGACCCTTAGGAACTACAAGCTGCAGCATCTCTGCATTTGCCAGCTCTACTCTTTGGCTTTTTTTCTTTTAATTTACCTATGTGTTTTGTTTGTTTTTTTAATCCCCCTTGTGCCATCCTGCTGTGGATGCAGTATTTAGATGCTAATTTGCTACAGCATCAGGAGTCAGTGTCCCCCTGGTGATACACAGTGGAACAGCTGAGAAATGTGGCTTAACACAGCAGGTGAAAGAGGCATTCCTTTTAGAGGATGCTAAGTTGATCCCCTGAGATCTTGGATCAACTTCAGTGTGCAGTGGGTTTGCACTAAGAGACTGATTTTAAGCCCCTGTGTTGCCAGTTGGTATCAGAGAAATCAGATTATCTGATTCTAAGGATTTTCTATAGTGTTCAATTCAGAGGGTGTGAGCCCCTGCTCTCTTATGGACCTTGGCCTAAGACTTAGGGCCTAGCCGGGGGGCAAGCAGAGTCTGGAAGACTGGTGCTACATTCTGAATTAACCCAAACTGCATGTAATTTTCTTTTGTACAGCCTCATGACCTCAGAGCCCAGGTGAGTAATATTGCCCTTAAAATGTTAATTGAATTTTTTTTAAAAAAGCCAATTTGGTGCCTCACAATCATTATAGAAAATCCTGCCTGAACTATGAAGTCCTAGGTTGCATGAAGTGATACGGATAAAGATGCTATGCTTTGGCACAGGTCCTTTGGGCTCCAACTCAGGCTAGGGCAGAGGGAGGAGAAAGGATGTTCATAGAGATTTGCTACATGAAGTAGTGTGGCCAAAGAATGGGATGTTTTGCTTCTTTTTAGTTCTATTCTGCTTTCTGATCGAAATGAAAGAACAAAATTCCAGTCATTCCAGGTCTACTCAAGTACTTACTGAGTTCCTCCACAGCCCCACCCTTGGGTTATAGGTGCTATGGGGACAGTTAGAGAAGGATCATGTTCTCTGCCTATAGTGTACTTGAGGCAACCAGCAAATGAAAACAATGTCTTAGAGGGCAGTTTATAATAATGTGCTGAATTGAATATATTTATCATTATGGTGCACAAATACTAAGTGTTCTGTACTGGTGTTTCTCTGGCTATCCAACATCCTTTACTCATAATTCAAACATCTGTGATTTCATCGGTGTAGGTAGCCCCTCTGCCTCCCTATTGGCACAGACAGTATCAACCTGTTGGGAGAGTCACTATTGTCAAAGTATTCAATACCCTGCCTCTAGCCTGATGATGATTTAGCCGGGCTAGTCCTTCAACATCAGGCTTAGTAGGTCACATTCAAACAGTAGACTATTAGAGGTGCGAAGGATGTTCAAAACCATCTGCCCTTGTTCTAGGAGTAGGGCCAGTAAGAAGAGTATAGAAAGCACTCACAGCTCAGTGCCAGAGCTGGGATGAGAACGCAGGCCTTCAAGCTCCTAGTTGTCTGCTTTTTCCCCTCTTTGTCCTGCCGCCTCCCTCCTTACCTTGCCAATTTCTCGTTGGTTTCTCCAGTCCCAAATCTCCGTTAATGTGGAGGACTGTGAGGACACCAAGGATGTAAAGGAGCCCTGGGGTAGTAGGTCCGGGAGTGGAACCAGCCACCACCGCCCTCACCGCAACTCCTGCGCCAGCGACCAGTCCGATCACCCCCTCCTCCGGCGCAAGAGCATGCAGTGGGCCCGCCGCCTCAGTCGCAAAGGTCACAAGAACACGAGCAAGACAGCAGAGTGGATCAACCAGCAACGCCTCAGCCTCTACCGGCGCTCAGAGCGACAGGAGCTGTCAGAGCTCGTCAAAAACCGAATGAAACATCTCGGGCTCCCCACCACAGGCTATGGTAAGTGCAAGCGGGAAAGGAGACCTCTGAGCACATGCCAGTAAGCACCCTGGGCCTTGAGGAGCTAACACGTCTCCAGGATCTGGGGAGACCCTGGGACAGCCTTGTTCTGAATCTCCTAATGTTATAGCAGTTGGGAGGGAGGAGAGTATCTGTGACTTAGCACAGTGTGATCTTAACCAAGGAATATTTTTCTACAGCTGTGCTAGAGATGCAGCCCCATGTGCCTCCTTCCCCTCCCCTCCCATATGATGAGGGTATGTCTTTGGGACGGGTGGGGAGGTCTCTGTTTTGGAGTTTGACCTTTGAGGTCAGACTACAAATATAAGTCCCAGGGTGCACAGTGTCAAGCCAGGAATCCATCCTGAGTTTGGCCTGAAGTTCACCTCTAAGTTGTGCTGAAGCCCTTAGTCCTTGATTTTCTTGCATTTTTCTTTTTAAAGACACACATCCTGCTATTTATGTGTTTCCACAGCTGCTCACCTTAGAGACCATCTAACCTGCCCTCCTCATTTAACAGATGATGAAACTGAGGTCAAGAGAAGGTCAAAGAGTAAGTTAGTGCCAGATCCAGGAGAAGGAAAAGGATCTCCTGGCTCCCAGTCTGGTCCTACATCACCCTCTGCTCTCTCCCAGAGAGCAATGAACTGTGATGTGGAGGCAAAGTTGAGTGGGGTGTCTAGGGGAAAGTACAGGAGACCAAAGTGAAGGGTGTGAGTTGGGGGAAAAGGGGAGATAAGCTCAAATAGGTTGGGTGGGATCAGGTTACATCAATCTGAGGGGCCTGAGTGGGAGCTCGAGTCTTTCAAATGGGTGTGTGTCTGCCATGAGGCTGATCTTCAAAGCAGGAAACCACAAGGTCACATCTCTGCAGCTTTTAAACACGAAAATTATCAGGAGCAGGAGGCCTACTCTTGAAAGTTAGAATGTGACAGCAGAAGCATGCACTCATCCTACCAGTTCCTCTCTCTCTCCTTCTTCTCTTGTTGGTTTTTGGTTGATTTTTTTTTTTTACCATAATTGCCTCTGCATTATCCTCAGAAAATCTTATGGTCAAGTTCTTAGTGGTGAGCATCATTCTATGAGCAGGTACATGAGAATGACCCCACTCTGCGAGAGGCCCAACAGGACACTTTAAAAACCAGAACATTCACTAGCCCCAAACTCAAGGACCACACTGCCCCAAATGTTGAAAGAGAAAGGTCAGAACCAGCACTGCTGGCAATCATTTAATAATAGCTAGCATTTATATTACACCTACTATATGGCTGATACTGAGCTAAGCACTTTACAAACATTATCTTTGATCCTCAAAACAACCCTGAGAGATAGATGTTTTTATTACCCCCATTTTACTGATGGGGAAATTGAGGCAAACAGAGGTTAAGTGACTTGCCCCAGGGTCATAGAGTTGGTAAGTATCTGAGGTTGGATTTGAACTCAGGTCTTCCTGACTCTAAGCCTGGCATTCCATCTTTCTCTCTCTGTACCACCTAGCAGCTCTTGATAGTGATGTCTGCCTCTCATATGGAATAAGAAGGAAAAAATGAGTGAGGAGTAGGTGGATAGAATGAGGAAAGAAGACAACTTTCCAGCTTTTCTCAAGGCTAGTTTTCACAGTGTAACTTCAACATTTACTTTAAATAATTTTGTATCCCCAGATTATCATATGTGCACATATTAAAATACAAAGAACCATTCATGAGATCATAGGATGTAGAAATGGAAGAGATTATGTAGATCATAAATTTCAAGGCTCTGATTTTACAGATGAGGAAACTGGGAACAGGAGAAGTAATGTGATTTACCACAAGTCACACAGTTATCAGGAGGGGTAGGGGAAGAGGAAAAGAGGGAATGAGAATAAGCATTTATTAAACTCCTACTATATACCAGGCACTCTACTAACATTTTACAGATATTATCCCATTTTATCCTCATATCAACCATGAGAGGTAGGTATTATTAACCCATTTTACAGTTGAGGAAACTGAAGCAGGCAGTGGTCAAGTGACTTGACCAGAGTCACACAGCTAGTAAGTTTCTGATGCTAGCTTGGAACTCAGGTCTTCCTGATTCCAGGTTCAGCATTTTAGTCACTGTAACACTGGCAGCTTCTCTAGTAGACAGCATGGACAGAATTTGAATACAAATCCTCTGACTCTCAATCCACTCTTCTTTCCTTTGCACTATGCTGCCTTTCAAAGGTAACTAGAAATGATTTCTTGATGCAATATTGTGGTTTAACTACTTCTCTATTCATATGATAATCTCATTTGAGCAAGCAGTTGTAGGGGAGGTGAGAAGAACCTCACCCACAAAGCCAGAACCTTCACCCCATTCCTAAATATACTCTCTCTCTCTCTCTCTCTCTCTCTCTCTCTCTCTCTCTCTCTCTCTCTCTCTCTCTCACACACACACACACACACACACACACACACATTTCATGGATGATAAAGACTTGAATCCAGCTTTATGCATGTTCATGGAACCCAAACCCTCAGAGACAATATAAGGTTCTTGATTACAGTCCTTGGCTACTACCTCAAAGACCATCTAGTTCAACTCATTTTACAGATGAGGAAACTGAGTCTTAGAAAGGTTAAGTCACACAGCTAATTAAGTGTCAGAATTAGGATTTGAATCCAGGTCATCCTGGCTCCAACTCCAGCCCTTGAACCATTGCTCAACAGTGCCCCCAGTATCTAAGGTATTTTCTGCTGTTAAATGCTACCTCTTGAAAAGGTAATGAGATTGAACTATTATCAATCATTCATACATCAGTGTGAATTAGTTCACTAGATCTTTTCCAAGAGACCTGAGAGTAAAATTTAATGAGGAGCAGGGCAAAGAGACCATGAGAGCACTGGCTGGGAAATGGAAGTTTCAAAGGTAACCCTGGCCAGGGGCCCAGTTCAGCCACAGGCCAGCTCTGCAGTATGGGAACCTGCATGAGAGATCCAGCTTGGCTCCCATGGAAGTGAAAGCAGCCCCAGGCCTGGAGGTCTTAGATGAGAGTAGGAAGTACTTGGATGGCATCCTTTAAATCCACTTCAGATCTTTTGTTCCAGGCTGCGTTCTCATTCTCAGGCTGCTGGGGCATCTGATATCCATTCGGCATCCTGGGCGCCTTGGTCTGCCTTCTTGCCGCCTTACTTTTTTTTCTCTACTTCCTTTCCCCTTCCATGCGCTGGTCCAAGCTGCAGAGCCCTCTTCTGTCTCTGATACTTGCCCAATCGCCGCTTGCTGATCTTTCTCTTTCTCTCTCTGTTTATGTCTGTACCTCTTTCTGTGTGTCTGTAGAGGATGTAGCAAATTTAACAGCCAGTGATGTGATGAATCGTGTAAACCTTGGATATTTGCAAGGTAATTCTGCTCCCCCGTAGAGAGTCGAGCCTGACTCCGAGTGCACAAGCATGATAGGAACATGCCAGCTCCCTCCACTGACCGGTGCCTCCCCAACCAGCCTCTCCCTTTCTGGTTGGGTTGGGCTACAGCAGAAGAGGATAGAGGTACTTGGGACCCTGAACTAAAGGATCTCCGTGAAAAGAAAATAATGTTCAAATAAAGATGAGGGGCTGAGCTTGATACTCAAATCAGTGCCCTGAAAGGCAAGGGTTATTAGCCCCATTTCATTGTAAGAAAACTGAGGTACACAGAACTGGCAAAGCCAGAATTGGAACCTAGGTCTTCTGACTCATTCCAGGATTATTTATTTTTTCCCCTAAACTAAACTCTCTTAAAGGGATCCTTTTCCAAAAATGACTCTAAAAATAAAATAAACCAAAATTCCCAGATGTCAGCACTATGGTTGTTGGCTTGTAATAATGACCTTCTAGCCCTGTTCAGTACTTCTGATACAGAAGTGAGGGGCATTCCTTTATGCTAGACTTAAACCAAACAGGAGGGCAGACCAGCTCAGGGAAATCAGTGAAAATTCTCATTGAAGAATATTGGTCAGTAGACACCCATTCTGGACCTCTTAGCAACTAGACCAGTTAGCAACTCATGTATCAATTAGTTGGGATATGGGGGCTCCTGGTAGAAAATATAACACTGGACATGGCGTTAAGAGTCTGGGTTCCAGTCCTAGCTCTGGCACGTAATAGGGAACTGAACAGGGTGGGTTTATTTACATCTCTCTAAGCCTCAGTTTCCTCTATAAATGATAAGCTCCATCTATATGATAATTTCTATCTATAAAATAAGAATACTTATGTTACCAGCATCACAGAGTTGTTACGAGAAAAGCACTGTAGAAATCTCAAAGTACCATAGCAATGTAAACTATTATTTTCATTACCTGAAATCAGCTTCTACATCTTTTAGTATTCTTGCTATTCATTTATTTGAACAAATCTGACATAATTAGTAGCAGGGAAATTTCAGCCTAGCCTTCTCCAAACTTGTGCTATGTTCCAAATTCATATCCAAAGTGGTTAGGTTTTCTGTTCTAGATTGGGGTCCTTTCCCTTTTTTGTGTGTCCTGGACCCCTCTGACAGTCTGGTGAAGCATATGGACCCCTCCACAGAATGTTTTTAAATGCATAAAATACATAGGATTATAAAGGAAACTAAATATATGCCAAATATATGTATATAAACCAAATACAACTCCCCCCCAAAGTGTTTTTTTTTTAAGTTCATATACTCCAGGTTAAGAATCCCTGTTAGATGTAATTCATTAATGTTGAACTTGGAATTCTAATCAAAAGGTTCCATCAATTCTAGCATCCCTTTAACAAGAGTAACATTAAGCTTAGAAGGAACTGAGAGTTGAAAGCCTCATTTTTCAACTACCCATCCTTCTATTTGGGGTAACTCAAGGGGAGAGGCTGCTCAGTAGGTTTCTTCCCCCCATCCCCACCAATCACTACCTTCCTTTGTCACTAAAACAAAGGCCCCCTGAAACTACCAGACACCTGACACATCCCTCAGCATCTTCAGAGGAGAGAACTTTGGCTTCAGATATGTCCAGATATGTTGCTGGGTTTAAGCGTTTCTTGTAGAACTGAAGGGAAATTGATTGTCCAATAGTGGACAGTACCCTAAACCAGGAGTTCTCAACCTTTTTTATATCCTGGACCCTTCTGGCAATCTGGTAAAACCTATGAACCCTTTCTCGGAATAGTGTTTTTAATGCATAAAATGAAATACCTAGCATTGCAAATAAAATTGGCTATATTGAGATAAAGTTATTGAGATATTTTTTAAAATAAATTCCTAGGCTCGGGCAGCAAGGTTCTGGGAACATATATATCAGACCTGTAGAGTTGGGGAGAGCAGGATGGCAACTCTAATCTCTTACAGTTTAAGGGAATTGAATGTGCTTGGGTTTATGGCCCTCACTAGAACGCAGTGGATGGGAAAAGTTGGCATTTTCTTACGATCGTGTGCTTTTTCTTTTGTGCCCCCTGCCTCCCTACAAAGACCTGGTTCCAGGAATGATTTTCATGGAAGGCCCATGCCTTTATAGTATACTGCTACTTCCTGTATGTTGCTGGCCAAAGCTGAGATTCACTGTTTATCCATTTCGCCCTCAAGCCAACTTCTAAAAGTCATTGACTTGGGGACATTGATTCCTAAGACTCAGGAGTCTCTCCTTTTGTGGGTTGGCTTCTCCATAGCCACTGATGAAGTCTGCCCTGGAAATGGTATCATTGGTACCCTGCACTGGTCTGTGCTCAGGCCAAGCAGCCCCAGGACAGTGGCAGTATAGTGCATGGGTGAATGCTTGTAAGCAGTGCATGGTGTCATTTGACAAAGTGGCTTCTCCGTGAAATGGGGAGGCTCACCCTCAGTGCCCCATACACCCCCTACCCTATCATGCCACTGGCTGCACCCTGAAGATGACCGAGACTGAGCAGGTCACGTTTGTCCTTCATCCCACCTCCTGGTTCTCTGCTCCTCTTTCCCCATCTTCCTTCCTTACTGTAAGGCTCCTGGGCAGGAATAAATAGCAGTGCTGATGGACAAGCACATCTCCAACCCCATGACATTCTTATGGACAGGACAGGAAAGTATGGTCACACCATGACCCAGGGAACTTGATTTTGTACCCAAAGTGCTTTTATCCCCAAGAAGGTTCACTGCAGATATCCCAGAGATTATTAATACCAAGTAATAAATTCAATTAAATATTTCAATCTAATAAAACTTGGTGAGGTGCCCATTATGGACAAGGCCCTGGGTCTAAAGCTCAGCATAAAAAGACAGGTAAAATAAAGATCCTGCTTTCAATGATCTTATAATCAAATTGCAGATCAGTATGAAAGGCGAGTGTGATACGTACACCATAAAGTGACTATGCATCTGCTCTGCATCTGTCCTTTTGGGAAAGACAAAAATGAATAAAGCGTGGTCCCTGCCTTTGGTGCTCAGAGTTCAGAGAAATAAGGCATGTGGGCGTAAAAAGGAGAAATCGGTGTAATCTGTCCGAAGAGCAGAACAATCACAGTGTTTTAGGATGTCAGGAAAAGAAGAGTCACTAGACTGAAGGGCTTAGAACAGACTGCACAAAGGGGTGAAACCTGAGGGGCCTCGATGGAAGGGCTAGATTTAGACAGGAAAGAGGATAAGACAGATTACGCTGTAAGCCAATGGCCCTCAAATTTTTTGGTCTCAGAACTCCTTTACACTCTTAAAAATTAAGGACCCCAAAGAAATTTTGCTTATATGGGAGTTTAAAATGACAAATCTTTAAATAGTTATTGAATCATTTAAAATAATAATAAACCTATTACATGTTAATATAAATAACATATCACTATGGAAAATAACTATTTTCCAAAACAAATGGCAAGAAGAATGGCATTATTTTACATATTTTGCAAATCTCCCTAATGGCTGGCTTAATAGAAGACAGACTCTCCTATCTGCTTCTGCATTCAATCTGTTATGATATATTGCTTTGATTGAGGTATATGAAGAAAATTTGGCTTCACACAGGTATACAGTTGGAAAAGGGAGGGATATTTAATAGGCAAATAATATCTTAATAGAATTATCAAAATAGTTTCAACTTTGAGAACTCCCAAAGGTCCTTGAACTTTGAAAACTGCTTCCTTAAACAAAGTCATTTGAGGTGAGGATATATGTGGCATATTTAGGAGGAGGTGAATTTAGAACCATAATTCCATGAGAATGAGATCATCCTTCATCCATGGAGAGATAATTAAACCAAGGAACAGAGCTCTAATCCTCCTGGCCATATCCACCCAATCTCTCAACCGACCAAAACACCTTGTGTAATCAAGTGTCAGAAATCAGGGCACATTTTAGTTTGTAGGAAAGATGTCTTCCTTTGCACAAGGAGGTGGGCTTACACAGGTCTGTGTCATTCTTTTATGCTCCGTCTTTAAGTGGATCATGTGTCTGAGTAGGGCAGTAGAAACATTTAGAAAGACAGACCTGAACAAACAGAATTTAAAAGGACAAAAGGAAAAGGTATTAGAGGGGAAGAAGTTGATAAGTAAGATCACCATCATAAAACTGTGCCTAGCCAGATGTCATTTACAAGTTGAAGGCACACTGGAAGTATTTAGCAAAGATTTGTTAAATTTAATTACACTTTTTCATTTTATTTAAAAGGACCTCATCCAAACGCTGATTGCCAATTTTTTTCGATTTCCAAGCTTGAAAACAAATACAGGGTAGGTAGAGGAATGTAGTTTGACATCTGGTGACCTTCCTTCCTGCCCCCTTCAATGCTGGATACTAGGGTTCCCCAGTAAGAAGCCTTGCAGAAAGTAAGGATTCTTTGTCCTTCCCCACTCTTACCTGGCCTTACCTCTCCAGCCATCCCTCCATCCTGTCCCTGATGCACCTTGCCCAGAACTGTCTCAAGTATTTGGAAAGCCATGTTGATGCATTTCTCCATGTGGTGTGAGTTCTCCAACTCCATGACCTGATGACACATATATCCCTATTGGCTACTCTGCCCCTCATAGCTAAATGATGGCACAGGCCACCCCCAACATCCATGTTTCTCTCCCTCACAGTTCAGGCATTCTGCTATTGAGGTCAATTGCATCCATGCTGGAGGTTGTACTGGTGGCTTGAAATAAGGTGACCCAGTGAAGAAGGAGAATTTTCTCCAGTGCGTTAGCAAGAAATTGGAGGGAAAGTACAAGCATGGTTTTAATAATGTCAACTTAGATTTGTTTTACACTTTATAAAACTTTACAAGTTATAAAATGTTTTACATTTTTAAAAGCCCTTTCACATTCAGCCCTTACAATAGCCATCTGAGGTAGACAGCAGGGATTGTTATCCCTACTTTGAAGAGGAGGAAAATGAGAATGCAGAGAGATGAGGAAACATGCTTCAAGTGACATGCTTAGTTAGGAGTGGAGTCTGGGTCTTCCTAGGCTTCCATATGACCTGGAAGAACCTTACTCATTTACTAAGTGAATACTAGAATACAGCTTCTAACCGGGAACATTGCTTAGCTAGCTGCTGCTTTATGAGAATTCTAGGCCTTACTCAACCTCTGGATTCACCATTCTGAAGCAATACTGCCATCATTAAAATGGGAGAATCTGAGATTTGGCTATTTCGTTTGACTTGGCCAGGTTTGGTTTTTTTTTCCTTTTGCTTGTTTGTCTGTTTTTTGTTTTCTCTCTTTTATTGGATATAGCTTTTTTACCACTGAAGTAAATGCTGATGTGATTGTTTTCTCAAGGGCAAGGTAAGACTGGCTATAGATATAAAGAATAAACGATCTTTGAGTGAAAGAATAAGATTGGTCATAGCAGCTAAGTTGCTGAGTGCCTCCAAGGGCAAGGATTGTCCTACACTTTGTGCCTGCATCGTTACAAAGTTTTGTCAGGGATGTTTTCTTGAAAAAATCAAGAACTTCCAGTAGGCGAAAGTTCATGACCAATTTCATTTTCAGATAGTTCTGACTATTAGAAAGTTTTTCTTTATTGGGAACATGTATTTGACAGCACAAGGACATCTCTGAAGAGAACAAGAGGTGAACGAGCCATTTCGTAAAAACAAAGGATAGCAGTATTCCATATTGTGCCAACATCCCTGAAGACCTAGGACAGGCCTGCATGGCCTGTGGCCTGTGGGCCACTTGCAGTCCTTGGGCAGCTTGTGGCACACCAAAGGATTTTGGGCAGCCTCAAAAAATGTAGAGGAAAGCATCCTTTGTATGTAGAGGAAAACTTTTGGCATACCACAAACAGCCTGTGGGGGGAAGGAGTTCTCGGGCCACAGGTTGTATAAGCCTGTTCTAGGGAAAGATTTCCAGAGCATTGAGTTCATCCTCCTTGGAGGATTTATGGGGAAACATGGACAAGAATCACACCGAATTTGAAGATGTATATGGGTTGTGACTCCATACTGAGGAGAAAGAATTGACACAAATCAGATCAAAGTATTGAAGTATTTACCACATGCCACTGCCACTGACCCTTACATGCTTATTGAATGACAGAACTCTGAGGAGTTAAGGAGACTACAAATGTTTAACCTGGAAAAAACTTCATGTACATATAAGCACCATCTTCAAACATCTGCCATGTAGAAAAAGGAAGAAACCGAGCCCTCTGGGATATTGACTAAATGTAGCTATGACTGGGAGAAGTAACTGGGTCTTCTTTTCTTTGTAACCAGCAAGGGATCCCTGGGTTCCAATGAGGTGGGATGAAGGGACAAGGGAGTGGGTGGAGAGGAGAGGGGAATAGGAACTAACTGTGCCTTTTAAAATTTTTGCTCCATCCATTCATAACAAATTGACTCCCTGCCATCTCCACCTTCCAGATAAGAGTGAATTTACTCTACAGACACTTCCTAAGCTCAACCCTGAGCTAGGCGGTGTGATAGGTGGAAAGAAGGTAACATCCCCTTGCCTTTAAGGAGCATACTTCTGGTTGTGTAGAACAAGACTTGTACATATGGGAAGTTAAACAATATAAGAACCAACACTCTGCCGCCTATGCCAAAGTGGGAAGAGAGTAAAGGAATACACATTTATTAAGCACCTCCTTTGAGCCAAGCATTGCACTAAGTACTTTACAAACATCTCATTTGATTTGTACAGATAGATTTGAGTGGTACAGATAGTAAATATTCCAGGAACTCAGAGGAAAGAGCAACTGCGCTGGTCTGAGGAAGTCAAAGAAAGCTCCATGAAGGAGGACAAACTGGCTTTAAAGCTTGGAAGACTGATAGAAGAGGACATAGACTCAGAAAGCAGAGAGCAGACCCTGAAAACAAATATGAACTCTGGGATCCTGGAAGTCTTTATAGTCCTTCAAAAGATTCCCTCTGCCATAAATGCTTCAATACTTCAGTGGAGCCAACAAAAATATTCCATTTCTGTCCCAGACAGCAGCCCCTCCATACCTGTTCAACCTGTGCCATTCTTGTCCATGTCTTTCCATCAATCCTCTGAGAAGATCCATCCGCTACATTAGAAGTCCGCCATGACCTTTCAAATTTCCTAAATGTGAGAGCACCACTCAAATTACCTGTCAAATTCCCTCCTTCTTATTGTATGACTAATCCATCTTGTCTTCCAGTCATGCATGTCCTTGATGGTGCATTTTATAGTCAGCACAGATAATGAGCAACGTCCAATTCACACTCATGGATCTTTTCACTGCTCTTTGGGTCACCTGAGATTCTGATTCTTCTGAGATCGTGGTATCCTATGATTTTAGCAACAGAACATCACCAAGAGAATTTTGGTATTAGAAATTTGGGCTTTTATGGCAAGGTACAACCTATGATCATTGAAAAGGCTGCATATATCCCCCATGGTGATCCAGCCTCATTTCCCATTATTAAACTTTATTCAGCTCATTATCCATTGACTAACACAAAGGGCTGTTCATCTATCTCCATGTTATAATCTGGCAGTGTGCATTCTTCAGACTTGATCCATTGTGTATTTGTATCATGAAGTGCCATGGCCAAGGGAAAAAAAAGAACCGTTCCCTAGCAGTCAACCCACTGGTGAAGAGTTCTTCCATAAGTAATGAGGCTGGTCCTTAAACAGCATGCGTAGAACTGTACCTGAAGCCTTTTCAACTTTGTAGAAACAACCAGATCTTGGGCTCCACTGGGATAATTTTCAAGGACACAAGGCCACCCTTTGTGCAGGTCCTATAAAAATAAAGGAATACTTACCTTCTTCTAATCTATCCAAGCAGCAGCCTCCGGGTCGGAAATGTGACATTGTTGATTCTGTTCCCTTTTTAGATGAGATGAATGACCACCAGAACACACTGTCCTATGTCCTCATCAACCCTCCACCAGACACCAGGCTGGAACTGAATGACATTGTGTGAGTACAACAGACTCTTGGTCAGTCCCCAGGGATTGCCTGGGGATAGAGGGTTGTAGTTGCCTACAGATTTATCATTGTAAATCATTCTCCCAAATCAGAATGAGGAGTTTGTGTTCCCAGATTAAGTTCCTAAAGCGGTTATGGATGCAGAATTCTATGAACAGGTAGAGCACCTAATAGGTGCAAGGGCTGTTGTTTGGCACTGTGGGAAATATAAAGATGAAGACCCAGTCTCTGCCCTTTGAGGACCTAAAGACTAACAAGGATGCGATGTTCATTATTGGAAGAACGTATAACATCATCAGTGGGAGCCCCACCAGAGCAGGCTGTATGGCCTTCCTTCTGTGCCTTCATGATGTAACAAATTGGTATAGTGCCCCAAAATCGCCCACCTGGTGACCAGCCTTTGTTGTAATTGTTATTTAGTCATTTTCAGCCATGTCTGACTCTTCGTGGCCCCATTTGGGGTTTTCTTGGCAAAGATACTGGAGTGGTTTGCCATTTCCTTCTCCAGCTCATTTTACAGATGAGGAAACTGAGGCAAGCAGGGTTAAGTGACTTGCCCAGGGTCACAGAGCTTTTAAGTGTCTGGGAACTCAGACTTCTCTGACTCCAGGCCCAGAGCTCTATCCACTGGGCCACCTAGCTGCCTGTCTCCAAACTTAGCTAGACAGATTCCTTGACAGTATACATACAATGTATAGCTGGGTCCATTCTCAAAACCTCTCCATTTGGTAGGACCTGACAAGATTCTTTTCTTTCATGTAACCTTCAAAAATTCAGGGTCAAGAGAGGTGTGGGATCATATGAGCAAAATGTAGCAAAGGCTGTTTTGCTTAACAGTTTTTCTTTATTATAGAGGAGTAACCAGTTGAGAGAAGGGAAATATCAGAAAATGACCGTGATGTGAAAAACATAAGGCATTGATAAAGCTTTAAAATTTTTGTTTTGAGAACTCAAGATCATTTTTATATCGCATTACATTGTCAGAGGAAGAATACATAAAACACGAGTCAGTGTGGTATCAATGAATGATGGCTAGATTGAGAATTTGGAGATGAATCAATTCTTAATAGCAATAAAGTATGAGATATGGTCATGTCAGGGAGCGGCTGAAGAAAAATGAGAAATGAAAGTCATTGAAGCTGAAGAGCTTGAGGAAATGTGAGGTCAAAGGGAAAGGATATGAAACTTAAAATTATTGACAATTGTGCCAGCAGAGCTAGGTATCAGAATCAATGGGAAATGTGTGAGAGTGTCCCAGAGGTGGGCATCAACCAAGATGGGAGAGAGTGACAGTCACAAACAGCATAGACTGGAAAGGAAGGTTGGTTCCAGAAGAAGTCACGGAAGGTAAGAGAAGGGTAACCCTTTCTGGCCATCAGAAACCAGGGAAGTGGGAGAAGAAACTTTAACTCTGCAAAGGATTGCAAGAGTGTGATGTTGGGGAGAGCCAGGTTTTGCATTCAGATAAGACAGAGGAGGGAGTGGCTGATTCTATTCAATTTAATTCACTGGACATTTAAGAGCCCACTATATGCAAAGCCCTGTGCTCAGTACCAGATATGCAAAAATAAAAATGGCCTAGAGCCAGCCCTTAGGAATCTCCCAGTTTAGTTAGGAGTGTGGCACCCATGCAGATAAGCATGAGACAAAGGAATGTGGTGAGGGCAAAGGCCACATCCTGACAGAGTACTCTAGAAAAATTTGAGGGAGAGATCAAAGATGTGTTGAACACCTACTGTGGGTGCATCATTGTGGTAGGCACTATGATGGAAAAACAAAGGAATAAAAGATACCTTGGCCTCAAGAACCTTACACTCTAGTTTGGGAAACAGGGCATGAGAAACAATTAGGTACAGCACAAGAAAGTAGTGCATAGTCACAAACCATACTATATAAATACGAAATACTGCAGAAGTTCAGAGAAGTTGGAGATCAACATTAAGTTGGAATGGTTGGGGAAAATTACTTAAGTTGAGCCCAGAAGAATCAGTTGGACTTGGCTAGAAGGAGAGGGAAAGGAAACAGCATGAACTAGGCTTACCATAGGCACATAAATGCTTGCAAGCTTGAAGGAAAGGTGAGAGGAGAGAACATTATTGTCACCCTAGGTTTGAAAGTGGACAATTGTTCTTTCTCTCTGCCTCTTTCCTCTCTAGGTATTTAATCCGATCAGACCCCTTAGCCCACGTGACCAATGACACACACAGTCGAAAAAGCAGTTGCAGTAATAAGTTGGAGGCATGCCACCCTGAGACACGAGATGAGACACAGCTCTGAGGCCTACATTGGCTGCTTCCGCCACCACTAATGCATGGAACTTCCCATCATCCGGGTTTGCCTTTGGTTTGACTTTATGGAGGCAGAAGAAACAGGCAAGGGACGGAATTTCCAAAGGTGACCCATGGAACTTACAGAGTGCTAAGCTGCTCGTCTGACTAAGGACTCCAGAGCTAACCTCCATGGAGAAAAAAAAAAAACGTACTGCAGCCATCATGAGGGAACCTCTCAGAAAGGAAGTTCCTTTACCTTCAGAAGTACAGGGTGAGACCTCACCTGCCTGGAACAGCCAGGAGCTGTTGAAGTTATTGTTTTTAACCTTTTTTTAATTTTTAAACATATATAATATATATATCTACACGTGTACCGCAACTAGTGAAACTATCCTTGCTGGGACAAGATGGAATGCCTCAGAATGATAGCCTGGAGACAGCAAAATGTACAAAGCACATTTTGTTCAAAGGATCAACTAAAGAACTATGCATAGGGTGAACCTCAGGGAGAGAGAAAGGGAGGTTATATCAGGTGAGAAAAAATTGGTCTTGTGGTCTTGGAACCATTCATGCTGTCCTGATATGCCCCCAGTCTCTGGCACAAGAAAATGAGTGTTGAGGGGTTGGGGTTGTGGAGAGGGCAGGAGAAAGAGTCAGATATTAGAGAACAAGCACTTTGGAGTATAGTTCTAATTGACAATGGTCAGGGAAAATGCTAGGTCTCTCCTAAAAACAAGGGAAAGGAAAGCCTCAAGATGCAGTCACAACAGGCAACCCAAGCTGATGCAATAGGTCAGGTGAGTTGGCCAGTTCAGAAAGCTTGACACTGCAGTATATATCAAGGGGCATTCACAGAAAGTTCTATGAGTTACTTGGGAAGGAGGCTGGGGACCCAATGGTCAACATACAAGACTTTTAAGACCCAAGGATGGATCCTTTCATTTCTCTCCTATTCCTATCCTCCCAACTTATAACTGCTATCTCACCTATGACTCCTCAGCCCTAAGGAAGTGATTCTATTTTCCCACAGTATGTGGGACTGACCTGTAAGAGCTGGAGTAGCAATTGTAAGGAGAACAGTCACTGCTCTTCTAACCCTAAGGTAGTGTCACTAATGTCTTAGAAGGCCTTGTCTCTTCCCTCTCCTCTTTCTATCTCCTCAGTCAGTCAGTACTTAATAAGCACTTACTTGGTACAAGGTCCTATGCTAGATGTAGAGATGAGTAAGACATGTTCCCTAGCCTCAGGAAGTATACAGTCTAACTAGGGAATCATGTTAAAATCCTCTTCTCCTACCCTCACAGAATGTCAGAGGAGGTGGGAACTTGACAGACCAATTAATCCTTACCAAACCTGATCAAGAATCCCTTCTACCACACCCCCAGCCAATCATCATCCAGCCATCACTTGAAGACTTCTCATGAGGTTCTCCAAAAGCATCTCATTCCTCTTTTACATATCTCTATGTTCCTTTCCTTTTTTCTTCCCCATCCTCTGCTTCCCTAGTCCTGTCAGTAACCTCCTTCCAAATCTACCTCTACTTTACTTCAAACTAACAAAGCTAGTGCCCCCTGGCATACACACTTATGGAGGAAGTGCAAAATCTTTTGAATTCAGATTAAGAGGAGAAGGATATAGGCCCCTATGGAAGGTATTATATTTTGATGGCACTGGGGAGATGCCCCCAGTATATCAAGATAGAGGATAAAATTCTCCCCTTCTTTTGGAAGGAATTTGATTCACCAGACCCAGGAATTTATCATACTTTTGACTTCTCTGTTGTGAGAGGTGGCTAGTTGTAGCCAGTTCTATATATTTTCAATATGGAAAACAGGGTAAAATGCCAAGTATTGGCCTTCTAGAGAGAAGAGGCAAATAGGAAGGAGGAACTAGCCTCTAAAGGGCCCTCTAGTTCTCAAATCCTAGGAGGACACATGTCTAACACTTTGGTTTGACTTTCTGGAAGCAGAAGACACAGGCAGGGGTGGAATTTCCAACGGTGACCCATGGAACTTATGGAGTGCTAAGCTGCTCACCTGACTCCAGAACTAACCTCCATGGAGGGAAAAAAAAAACCACACTGCAGCCATCATGGAGGAACCCTACTCTCTCCAAAAGCGACTGACACTTAGAGTTAGCTGGGTCAATTTCATTTCATGGGTAAAGAAACCAAAGTTACATATTTTGTGTGACTGTTAAACACACTGAATTTTAAGGTCTTGAATGTTTCTTATGATGCCAGAAAGCAGGATGGGGGAAGATGACTTTAAACCCTATACTAAAACAAAGAAAAAGATGGAAAAATAGTATAAAGCACAATTTTCACCCCAAAGTTGCTTGATGATTTCAAACTGTTGAGAAAACTTTCCACTGAAACATGAAAAGATTGGGATTCTGACTGACTACTCATTTTCAGGAATTCCTGAGATCCATACAGGGAATAAATGTTTTATTAGACATGTTGCTGGTTGTAAGGTCAGTATTAGAACCCTTTCATTACATGGATATCTACTGTTAACCTACTCATGTTAAGCCATATTCCAGTTTTTCAAAGTAAAATTTTTGTCCTGGAATAAGGTAATTCTTGGAGAGCTGGTCACAAGCATCCTTGAGAGACTCACATTCCTAGACTTCTTTGACCCCAATCTTCATGGTACCTCAGGAGAGGCAACTTTACTGGTGCTATTGTTTGCCTTAAGTTGGGTAAGGGTCATTTGACCTGGGTCATGTTTCAGGATTCTCTTTTTGGTCTGGGGTGGGGGCTGGAAGACCAGACTCATGAATACATCTAAAGACAGTGCTCATATACTGACCAGGTCAATTGGAAGCATAGGAATTTGGGTCAGGTCATGATGAAGTACAATTCCATGTCCCTTGAGCTTATTCAGAGTGGATATGACTATCTTTTATGAATTTCCTTTCCCCAATTCCCCACTGCTACCTGCTTCTGATTCTGAGCCTGTGAATTTTTAAAAATAAAAAGTATACATTTTATACATATGGAAGTATTTATCAGACATGGATAAGTTTTGCTGATAAGTGGACCTACTGTATCAGGAGCCTCATGAGGGGAGCCTCAAGACAGAAATTAAGATTCAGATTTGTAAAGAAAACAAAAACAAACTGGTCATATCTGCAAGTATCTGCCCTTCTGGAGTATGGATGTCTCTAAATACTTACCAAAACCCTAAAGTGATGATTGGCTCCTCTCTATTATAATTGCCCATTTCCTGTGCTCTTAGTTAAAATTAGGGGTCACCAGCCCCTCATTTACATTAGCACCTGTGTGGGGCAGTTAATCTCTCATATACTCTGAGGTGCAGGACAGCGTAATCCTGGGTGTAACAGTCAGCAAATTGGAGAAAAGTGGATTCAGTTGAATTTGACTGGGTTCCTATGGGACTTACTGGGAGGATACAGAAGTGACCTCATCATTGGGAAACCCCCAGGTCTTTACTACTGGTCCTTTCTTCTAGCATTCTTTATTCCCCCATACATTCTCATTGATTCAGTCAGCAATCTCTAACACCTAAGAAGCATGTGGTTGCAAGCACCGTGGGGAAGCATAAGACACAGGGCCTATTTAGGGTCTGGACCTGTGATTTCAGTGATATCAGATATCAGTGATATCAGTGATATTCAGAGCTCACAGGTGAGGACAGTCCTTCTACCAATATAAGTCACCACTCTCCCTGAAACTGAAAAACCTTAAAGAGCTATCTAGAGCACAGAGAAGGTGTAATTTGCCAGGCTCTCACAGCCAACATGTGCCAGAGGAATAACTTGAACCAGGGAAATGCATAAGCAGAGAACAACAGGAAATGTGTTCATAGTAAAGAAAAGCCAAGAGGTATAGAACTGTTCCCAAAGGAGGAGCTCAAAGAGAGAGTGCCAAAGAGTTCAGAAATGAAGGGGAGGCTGAAGCAATGAGAGAAAGGCTTCACAAAAGTAAGACTTGACCTGACTCTTTGAAAGACACATAAGATTTGATGGTTGGAAAGGAGGAGGAAGAGCCTCTTCAACTGAGCTTTAGAAAGATGTGTATGATTCAGACTCTTGGAGGGAAAGGAAAAAGACATGACCAAAGGCCTAGAGGGAGAGATGAGCCTGGATAAACTAGAGTATTTCTGTTGGAGCAGTAATGTGTCTGATCCGGAGACCTTTAAGATGATGATTACACACACTTTCTTTTACAGTAGTTTGTTGCAAGGCTTGTTCTTTGAGCTACTGGCATAAGGCACAGGTTGTAAATCTGCTTTTCTGTCATATTATCACACTTCTGTGTTATTTCTCTTGGGCATTTGCAGATCTACTCCATGCCAAATCATCCACCTGTATGCAGGACCTAGGGAATAAAAGATCCTTGCCTCTTATGCTCATCAATATGTGCTAAGTTCCCTGTTTCTCATTGCCTCCCCTTCTCTTTTTCCTTCTCCATAAAGGGGATAATGCTGTTTAGTTTTGCCCCAGTATATAGGAGAATCAATCCTTCTCTCCCAATCTCCCTGACTTCAAACAAACACTTGAAAACAGACCCTTTGATTATCTGAAATAGAAGAAATATCTTCTTTGGGGAAGAGGTATCCAGCTTACTTCCCTCCCTCCAAATGTGGGAGCTGAGCCATTTCCACCTTAAAGGCAAGATGATGCTTTGCGGTGGAGCCGTAGGTCATTCTGCTCAAGGACTGAACTGGAATTCTTTTCAATGTCATGTTCATACCTCAAAACATTTCAGAGCAGATATACAGCTATGGAAAGTCCACTTCCTGAAAGTCCAGCCACAGGGGTTTCTCAAGAGTATTGGATTTCACCAAGGTGTATCACATATGAAAGGTAAAGGGATGGGTTAGTTCCTGGGCAATGCTGCCCCCAAGAGTGAGGAGATCTCTAAGTGCCACTCAGTGTCACCCCATCTGGCCCCTTGGGAAACTGTTCTTACAAAGATCATTTTACATTTTCAGATCACTGGAGAGGTGCCATTATTAAGTGCCTGAAATTGTCAGTTTCATTTGTGAGTTTCATGATCTTCAGAACCCATTCTTCTCCACACCCAGAATCATAATCCCTCTGGGACTTAGTTTCCTCATCAGTAAAATAATAAGTGTCCTGTTTGATGATCACTGAGATATATTAGATCTAAATCTTTTGATCAGATGAACCACACTCTCCCTTGCTCACATGAAGAATGAAATAATACCCTTTCCCCATTCCCTGTGATTCCAAGGAAGCAGTGTCTGATCAAGAAACTGATCTCATCAAGTTTTTTTTTCATTAGATTTGTTAATTTTAAAAAGTTGAACTCATTCTGGCAGTCCAAGAGGAAGAGATGCCAGGGGAGGAGGACTATGTAAAATGATGTCCAAACATTCAGATTGCTGGCCTTCTTCCTGCAGATGTGGGGCTTGTTGTAGGTGAGGCTGGAGAGATGCATTTAGTTCAGTTTGGGCCATTCGAGGAAATCAAGCACACTGGATTGGAACCAGGTCAAATATAATTTCACTTCAAAAATAAAAAGGGAGGGAAGTTGGGGGAGTAGGTAAGGAGAGACTGCAGTGGCTCAAGACAGCAAACTCATTTCATTCTCCTGCTATCGTGATCATGACTGGAACAGCATCCACAAAATACATCCTGAGTTATCATCCAAATAAACTCTGCCACACTGAGAGGAGTCTCAAAAAAAAAAGTTCAGCTGAAAGATGCTGTAGGAAAAGCCAATTAAATTTTTGCACACTGGAATGGAAAAAGCCAACAAGGCCAATAAAGCTGCATGCAGCACAATCTGATAAGACTGCCTTCTGTGCCTCCTTTCACCATTGTGAGAATGCTATGTGTGTGTACATGTTTATTATGTGTATGCATATGTGTATACGTGTGTGTATGTATGTGTGTATGTATGTGTATTGTGGATGTATGGATTGTGTGGATACATGCATGTGTACATGTATATGTATATATGGATGTCTGTGTGTATTGTGTATATGTGTATGGTGCAGGGTGTACGTGTGTGTGTGTGTGTGTGTGTATGTATGTAGGGGGCAGAGTGGGGAGGCAAGGACCATTTACCAGATATGATGCATAAGCCTTTTGGGGAGGGAGTCAGGTTTTGAAGTGTGGTCTGAATACTAATGCATTCATTTTCTCTATATAGTAAAAAAAAAAAAGACCTCAGAATTTTAGAGTGACTGGGAAAAAATGAATCAGGATATCTTTAAGAAAATTTTAATCCTTTAAAACAAAAACTGTAAATTGAGCCAGTGTTTAACATAGTTAATTGATTTAGAGCTGAAAGGGACCTTCCTTGGTGACTGTCTAATACAGTTCCTTTTTACATAGAGGTTCAGAGTTGGTACAAAGTAAATTTGTTGTTGCTCAGTTGTGTCCAACTCTTCATGACCCCATATGGGGTTTTCTTGGCAAAGATACTGGAGCGGTTTGCCATTTCTTTCTCCAGCTCATTTTACAGATGAGGAAACTGACACAAACATGGTGAAGTGACTTGCCCAGGGTCACACGGCTAGTAAGTATCTGAGGCCAGATTTGAACTCAGGAAGATGAGTCTTCCTGACTCCAGGTCCAACACTCTATCCACTGAGACATCTAGCTGCCCCCTTGACAAAGTAAAGCATGTTTTACTGAATAGAGGAGAGTTGTTAGTAATGACCATGTTGGTTGTCCTGTGCAGATTTCTATCCACAAAACTGTCCAACAATAGAAACTGTTGTATTATAGGGAAATCATGGGTCACATCCCAACAATGACAGAAACTGTGGATGACACTACATGAGGTCTCTTATAAATCCACAATCTGTGATTCAAAAGCTTGAATACTTGAATTTCTGAAACTGTACCCTTTAAGGTCTGGTTCTGTGATTTTCCTGGTATAAGCCTCCTTCATCCTTTAGAGGAAATCTTTACTCATAAAGATCTACAACTCTTATGCAACTTGGTATTGGAGAGTTCCTGCACCAGTGAGAGATTAAGTGACTTTGCCTAGGATCATATAGCCAGTAGATATTAAAAATGAAACTTTTACCCATCTTTTTCTTGCTTCCAAGGCTGGTTTTCTATCTAATACATCACTCAGCTCCAAAGAAATCTGTTTTACTGTAAGCAAATCCTTTTTTCAAAGTCAGAGGTCTAACATGGTAGAGAAAGCACTATACCTGGAGTCAGAGAACTTAGGTGCAAGTCCAGGTGTTGATATTTACTGTCCTTGTGACCTTGGGCAAATCACTTAACTCCTTTGAGTATCAGTTTCCTCACCAGTAAAGTAGAAATAATGTATGTTCTACATGGAGAGAGTACTTTGTAAATCTTAAAAAGCTACAGAAACATAAGATGTTATTAACTCAAGCAGGACCAAGTTATCTAGATTAAAAGTTAATCTGAAGTTAAAACAAGCCTGTTTATTTTTCATTGGATTCATGGAAAATGAATTTACCACACATTTATAAAGTGTATCAAAACTTTTTCAAAACCATTTCCCATTAAATTTATTGATTAATGAAGATAATTTTATATTTATCTCCCCAGTGCCTGACACAGAATAAGTACTTAATAAAAGTTTGTTGATTAATATTCAACTGAAGATACAGAGTTTTGGGAGTCAGTTTGAGGGAGGTAGTTTGAAGAGGCTCATCTCTATCCTTCAATTGAATAGGTTTAACCAAGAGTTTATTTTTTATATATACTATTTTTCCTAATTACATGTAAAGACAATTTTTACATTCATTTATTTTTAATTTTTGAGTTCCAAATTTTCTTCCTCCCTCCCTCAACACCTCCTTCCTAAGATGGTAAGCAATTTTATATAAGTTGTATATGTGCAATCATGTAAAACATATGTCCATATTAGTCATGTTGGAAAAGAAGACACAGACCAAAAGAAAAAACCATGAAAAAATAAGGAAGGTGAAAATAGTATGCTTCAATTTGCATTCAGCCTCCATAGTTCTCTCTCTGGATATGGATAGCATTTTCTATCATGAGTCTTTTGGAGTTGTCTTAGATCCTTGCATTGCTGAGAAGAGGTAAGTCTATCAAAGTTAGTCCTTGCACAGTGTTGTTGTTACTGTGTACAATGTTCCCCTGGTTCTGCTCACTTCACTCAGCATCAATTCATATAAGTCTTTCCAGGTTTTTCTGAAATCTGCCTAAATCATTTCTTATAGCACAATAATATTGCATTACATTCATACACCACAACTTACTCAGCCATTCCCCAATTAGTGGGCAAACCCTCAATTTCCTATTCTTTGCTACCACCAAGAGAGTTGCTATAAATATTTTTGTACAAGTAGGTCCTTTCCCCTTTTTTGTGATCTCTTTGGGATACAGACCTAGGAGTGGTATTGCTGGGTCAAAGGGTATGCATAATTTTATAGACATTTGGGCATAGTTCCAAATTGCTCTCCAAAATGGTTGTATCAGTTCAGAACTCAAGCAACAATGCATTAGTGTTCCAATTTTCCCACATCTTCTCCAAAATTTATTATTTTCCTTTTCTGTCATATTAGCCAATCTGATAAGTGTGAGGTGGTGCTGAAGTTGTTTTAATTTGCATTTATCTAAGCAATAGTGATTTAGAGCATTTTTTCATGACTATAGTTTTGATTTCTTCATCTGAAACTGCCTATTCATAGCTTTTGATCATTTATCAATTGAGGAATGACATATGCTTATAAATTTAACTCTGTTTTCTATATATTTGAGAAATGAGACCTTTATAAGAAACATTTCCTATAAAAATTGTTTACAGCTTTCTGCTTTCCTTCCAATCTTGACTGCTTGTGCAAAAATATTTCAATTTAATATTGTCAAAATTATCTATTTTATATCTTGTAATGTCTCTGTCTCTTGCTTGGTCATAAATCCTTCCTTTCTCCAGACACCTGACAGGTAAACTAATCCTAATTTGCTTATGGTATCACCTTTTATATTTAAATCATCTACCCATTTTGACCTTATCTTGGTATACAGTATAAGATGCTGGTCTATACCTAGTTTCTGCAATACTGTTTTCCAGTTTTCCCAGCAGTTTTTGTCAAGTAGTAGCTCCCGCCCCCAGAAGCTGGGGTCTTTGAGCTTATTAAACAATAGAATACTATGGTCATTTAGTACTGTGTCTTGTGTACCTAATCTGTTTCACTGAACCACCACTATTTTTTAGACAGTACCAGATAGTTTCGATGATTCCTGTTTTATAGCACAGTTTGAGATCTAGGCCACCTTCCTTCACATTTTTTTTCATTAATTCCCTTGATATTCTTGACCTTTTGCTCTTCCAGATGAATTGTTATTTTTTTCTAGTTCTATAAAAAATTTTTTGGTAATTTGGTTGGAATGGCACTAAGTAAATTAATTTAGTTAGAATTGTCATTTTTATTATATTGGCTTGATCTACCCATGAGCAATTGATATTTTGCATTCGTTTAGATCTGACTTTATCTGTGTGAAAAGCATTTTGTTATTGTGTTCATACATAATTCCTGGGTTTGTCTTGGCAGGTAAACTCCCAAGTATTGATATTGTCTACAGTTAATTTAAAGGGAACTTCTTTTTCTGTCTCTTGCAGCTGGGCTTTGTTGGTAGTATATAGAAATACTGATGATTTGTGTGGGTTTATTCAATATGCAATTTTAGTGAAGCTGTTAATTATAATTGATTCTCTAGGATTCTTTAAGTATACTATATACAAAGCATGATTATTTTATTCCTCATTCCCTATTCTAATAACTTCCATTTCTTTTTCTTACTACTATAGCTAACATTTCTGCTACAATATTGAGGGGCAGCTAGATGGTGCTGTGGATAGAGCACCAGTGCAGGAGTCAGGAGGACCTAAGTTCAAGTCTCACCTCAGACACTTGATACTCACTGGCTGTGGGACCTTGGACAAGTCATTTAACCCCAATTGCCTCATCTTGGGTCATCTCCAGTCATCCTGATGAATATCTGGTCACTGCATTCAGATGGCTGTAGAGGAAAAGTGAGGGTAGTGACCTGCACAGTCCTCTGTCACTCAAAACAAAAAGTGAAGTGCAAGTCATGTCATTATTTCTCTGATGGCATGGTCTTCTTCAGCAACAAAGGATGAACACACACACTACAATACTGAATAATAGTAGTGATAATAAGCCTTCTTGCTTCACCCCAATCTTATTGGGAATGCTTCTAGCTTATTCCCAGTACAGATGTTTGCCAATATTTTTAGATAGATACTACTTATTATTTAATAGGAATTTAATAGGAATGAGTGTTATATTTTATCAAAAGCTTTTTTTGCATCTCTTAAGATAATTATATGATTTCTGTTAGTTTTATTATTAAGGTCAATTATGCTGATACTTTTCCTAATATTGAACCAGCCCTGCATGCCTGGTATAAATCTCACCTGGTCACAGTGTGTGATTCCTGTGATATATTGCTCTAATCTCCTTGCTAGTATTTTATTTTAAACTTTTGCATCAGTATTAATTAGGAAAATTGGTCTATAGTTTTCTGTCTCTGTTTTAGCTCTTCCTGGTTTAGGTATCATCACTATATCTTCTATAAAGGAATTTGGTAGGACTCCATCTATTTTTTCCAAATAGTTTGTATAACATTGGAATTAATTGTTCTTTAAATGTTGGATAGAATTCACTTGTGAATCCATCTGCAAATTTTTCTTCAGGAGTTTATTGAAGGCTTCTTCAGTTTCTTTTTCTAAGATGGGATTAAGTATTCTATTTCCTCTTGTATTAATCTTGACAATTTATGTTTTTGTAAGTATTCATCAATTTCACTTAGACTGTCAGATTTATTGACAATTGGGCAAAATAGTTCCTAATAATTGCTTTAATTTCCCCTTCATTGATGGTGAATTTACTCTTTTAATTTTTGATACTGGTAATTTAGTTTTTTTAAATCAGATTAACCAATGGTTTGTCTATTTTATAGGTTTTTTTCATAAAACCAACTCCTAGTTTTATTTTTTAATATACAATTTATTTATTTTTGAGTTTTCAACATTCACTTCCACAAGAATTTGAATTCAAAATTTTCTCCCCATCTCTTCCCACCTACCACCCCAGGACAGCATGTACCCCATCTACCCCTACCTACAGTCTGCCCTCCCTTCTATTACCCACCCTTCTTCCATCCCCCTTCCCCTCTATTTTCCTGTAGAGCAAAATAGATTTCTATACTCCATTGCCTGTATATCTTAATTTGCAGCTGCATGTTAAAACAATTTTTAACATTCATCCTTAAAGCTTTGACTTCCATATTCTCTCCCTCCCCCCCACCTACTCTCATTGAGAAAACAAACAGTTCAATATAGGTCATACATATGTAACAGTGCAAAGTGCTTCCATAATAGTTATGTTGTAAAAGACTAACCACATTTTCCTCTGTCCTATCCTGCCTTCCATTTATTCCATTCTCTCCCTTGACCTCTCGCAATAGTGTTTGCTTCTGATTATCCCTTTCCCCAATTTTATGTCCTTCTATTATCTTCCCTCTCCTATCCCCTTCCACCTTGCCTTCCTGCAGGGTAAAATAGATTTCCATATCCAACTGAGTGTGTGTTATTCCCTCCTTAAGCCAAATCGCATGAGAATAAGGCTCACTTATTTCCTTTCATCTCCCCCTTTTCCCCCCGCATTGTAAAAGCTCTTTCTTCCCTCTTTTATGTGAGATGATTTGCTTCATTCTACCTCTTCCTTTCTCTTAATCCTAGTACATTCCATTTATTCAGCTCACCCTGTTTCCCTCTTTTCTCTCTCTCTCTCCACATATATATACACATACATATATACATATACACACATACATACACATGTACATACATACATACATGTATACACATGCATACATACATATATACCCATACACACCTACATATATATTCTTCCTAACTACCCCAATACTGAAGAAGATCTCATGAGTTACAAATAACATATTTCCATGTAGGAATGTAAACAGTTCAACTTTAATGAGTTCCTTAAGGCTTCTCTTTCCTGCTTACCTTTTAATGTTTCTCTTGATTCTTGTATTTGAAAGTCAAATTTTCTATTCAGCTCTGGTCTTTTCAACAAGAATGCTTGGAAGTCCTCTATTTCATTGAAATTCCATTTTTCCCCTGAAGTATTATACTCAGTTTTTCTGGGTAGGTGACTCTTGGTTGTACTTCTAGCTCCTTTGACCTCTGGAATATCATATTCCAAGCCCTTTGATCCCTTAGTACAGAAGCTGCTAAATCCTGTGTTATCCTGATTGTATTTCCACAATACTTGAATTGTTTCTTTCTGGCTGCTTGTAATATTTTCTCCTTGACCTAGGAACTCTAGAATTTGGCTACAATATTGCTAGGAGTTTTCCTTTTGGAATCTCTTTCAGGAGGTGATCTTTGGCTACAATATTCCTAGGAGTTTTCATTTTGGGATCTCTTTTAGGAGGTGATCAGTGAATTCTTCCCATTTCTATTTTACCTTCTGGTTCTAGAATGAGAGGGCAGTTTTCCTTGATAATTTCTTGGAAGATGATGTCTAGGCTCTTTTTTAATCATGGTTTTCAAGTAGACCAAAAATTTTTAAATTCTCTCTCCTGGATCTATTTTCCAGGTCAGTTGTTTTTCCAATGAGATATTTCACATTGTCTTCTATTTTTTCATTCTTTTGGTTTTGTTTTATAATTTCTTGCTTTCTCATAAAGTCATTAGCTCCATTCTAATTTTTAAAGAACTATTTTCTTCAGTGAGATTTTGAACCTCCTTTTCCATTTGGTCAATTTTGCTTTTTAAAGCATTCTTCTCCTCATTGGCTTTTTGCACCTCTTTTGTCATTTCAGTTAGTCTATTTTTAAAGGTATTATTTTCTTCAGCATTTTTTGGGTCTCCTTTAGCAAGCTGTTGACTTGCTTTTCATGATTTTCTTGTATCATTCTCATTTCTCTTCCCAATTTTTCCTCCCCTCTCTTGATTTTCAAGATCTTTTTTGAGTTCTTCCATGGTCTGAGACCATTGCATTTTTTTTTGGAGATTTTGGATGTAGAAACCTTGACTTTGATGTCTTCTTCTGATGGTATACCTTGTTCTTCCTCATCCAAAAGGATGGAAGAAAATACCTTTTCACCAAGAAAGTAATCTTCTATAGTCTTATTCTTTCCCCTTTTTTGGACATTTTCCCAACCAGTTACTTGACTTTTGAGTCCCTTGTCAAGTGGAGGATATATTACCCTAGGCTTCAGAGGTTTTGTGCAAGCTGTTCTGTGAGGTATCTCTAGGGGCCTGTAAGTCCTCAGTTCCTCCAAGGTGGCACAATCAAGGGAGAGGAATTTATTTCTCTCCTGTCCTGTGCTCTAGTCTGTGAGCAAGCACAAGCACTCTTTTCTGCCCTGGAACTGTGCATAGGGTTCCCTCTTCACAGCCACCACTAGCTCCACCACGCCAGCACCAGTGCTCCTCCTCACTCCAGTACTGCCACTCAGAACTGAGACCCAGATCAGTCACTGGATTCTCCCAGGGTCTTTAGGCTGAGGCCTCCAAAAGTGGTCACTACTGCAGCGCCATTAGCCATGACTGGGGCTGGACTGCACTCCCCTGTCTCCCAGATGAAAGTGCTTTCTTATTGACCTTTGAAGCTGTCATTGACATTTACAGATTGAGAAATCTGGGAACTGCAGCTGCTACCTGTGATTCCACTCCCTGAAGCCTGCTCCAGTCCTGTCCATGCCACCTGGCCCAGGCTGGGCTGTGCCGCACTCCAAGGCTGGTGCAATAGACCTTTCCTGTTGCTCTTCCAGGCTATCTTAGACTGGAAATCTGTTTCACGCTGTCATTTTGTGGCTTCTGCTGCTCTAGAATTTGTTTAGAGTCATTTTTTACAGGTATTTTATGGGCTATGGGAAGAGAGCTAGAGCAGTCTTTCCTTCTACTTGGTCATCTTGGCTTTGCCCCCTCCTAGTTTTATTTTTTAATTCAATAGTTTTCTTTCAATTTTATTAATCTCTCCTTTTGTTTTTCAGGATTTTCAATCTGGTGTTTAATTGGGTATTTTCAATTTGTTCTTTTTCTAGTTGTTTTTTTTTATTTGCATGCCCAATTCATTGATCTGCTCTTCCTCTATTTTACTGATGTAATAGTTTAGAGATATAAATTTTCCCCCAAGTATTGCTTTGGCTGCATACCATAAATTTTGGCATGTTGACTCATTGTTGTCATTCTCTGTAATGAAATTATTTTTTCTACGATTTGTCCTTTGGCTCACTCATTCTTTAGGATTAGATTATTTAGTTTCAGATTAATTTTTAGTCTATCTTTCCACTGTTCTTTATTGAATGCAATTTTGTTACATTATGATATGAAAAGGATGCATTTAACATGTCTGTCTTTCTACATGAGGTTTTTATGCTCTAAATACATGATCACTTTTTATATGGCATGTGCTGCTGAGAAAAAGGTATATTCTTTTCTATTCCCATTGAGTTTTTAAATTCTATTCACCTCCTTAACTTCTTCTATTGTGATTAGGTTTATCTAGCTCTGAGAGGAGAAAGATTAGGTCCCCCACTAATGTAGTTTTATTGTCTATGTCTTTCTGTAACTCATTTAACTTCTTAAGAATTTGGATGCTATACCACTTGGTGCATTTTGGTCTATAGTTTTTTCTCTGTTTAGCTTTTCCTGATTTTGGTATCCATGCCATAATTCTGTTGTAAAATGAATTTGGTAGGACTCTGTCTGTTTTTCCAAATAATTTATGTAGTATTGGAATTGTTAAGTATTTGGTAGAGTTCACTTGTGAACTCATATGTTTAGTACTAATATTACTTCATTGTCTATGAAGCCTTTTAGCCAGATGCAGTCTCCTTCCTTATCTCTTTTAATTATATGTATTTTTGCTTTTTTCTTTGTCTGAGATCATGATTGATACCTCTGCTTTTTTAACTTCAGCTGAACTCTAAGAGATTCTGCTCTAGCCCCTCACCTTTATTCTTTGTGTGTCTCTTTGCTTCAAGCAAGTGTCTTATACAACATATCACAGAATTCTGTTTTTTAATCCACTGTGTTATCCACTTCCATTTTATGAGTGAATTTATCTCATTCACATTTAGTTATGAGAACTATGTATTTCTCTTCATCCTATTTTTTCTCCTGTTTATCTTTCTTTCTCTGTCTTTTCACCCTGTGCCTCCTCATCAGTGTTTTGCTTCTAGCTAATACCTCCCCCAATTTACCCTCCTTCCTACCCCACCTTTTTAACCTTTTTCCTCCTACTTCCCTATAGTGTAAGACAGATGTCTATACCCTGTTTATGTATGTTATTCCCTCTTTGAGTCAATTCATATGAGAGATTTAAGCAATGTCCATTGCCCCTCATCTTTCCCTCTACTGTAAGATGTCTTTTGTGCTTCTTTATGGGACATAATTTACCCTATTTGACCCCTCTCTTCCCTCTGCTCCCAGTATAATCCCGTGTCTCAGTCCTTAATTTTTTTATATCATCCCATCAAAATCACCATAAACCCACACCTTCTGTGTACTCCTAACTACCATAATAGTGATATAGTTCTCATGAATTATAAGTATTCTCTTCCCAAGTAGAAATGTAAACAGGTTAACCTCATTGAATCTGTTTTTTTCTCTTTGCTGATTGTCTTTTTAGGTTTCTCTTGAGTCTTGTATTTGAAAATCAGATTTTTTGTTCAGTTCTGGTCTTTTCATCAGGAATGTTTGAAAGTTCTCTATTTCATTAAATAACCATTATTCCTCAAGGGATAGATTCAGTTTTTCTGGACAGATAATTCTTGGTTGTAATTCTAACTGCTTTGCCTTCTAGAATATCATATTCCAATTTCTCTAATCATTTAATGTAGAAGCTTCTAAATCCTGTGTAATGCTGACTATGACTGCATGATATTTGAATTGTTTCTTTCTGGCTGCTTACAATATTTTCTCCTTGACCAGAGAATTCTGGAATTTGACTAAAATGTTCCTTAGAGTTTTTGCTTTTGGATCTCTTTCAGGAGGTGGATCCTTTTAATAGCTATTTTATCTTCTGTTTCTAGGATATCAGGGTGTTTTTCCTTAATAATTTTTTTTGATCTTGGCTTTCAGGTAGTCCAATAATACTTAAACTATCTCTCCTGTATCTATTTTCCATTTTGGCTGTTTTTCTAATGAGATGTTACTCATTTTCTTCTTTTTTTCATTCTTTTGATTGTTCGATTGATTCTTGAGGTACTCATAGAGTCATTAGCATCCAACTGTCTAATTCTAATTTATAAGGAGGTATTTTCTTCAGTTAGCTTTTTTAACCTCCTTTTCCATTTGAGCAATTCTACTTTTTAAGGGGTTATTTTCTTCAGTGAATTTTTGCCATCCTTTTCCATTTTTTGTGTGTGATGGGAGAAGAGCCCAAGTCTCATTTCTGCCCCAGTCTGAGCCACAAGGATGAGATGGGCATAGGACATTAGTGGAGGTTGGAAAAACTGCTCAGGTCTGTGACTTCAGAAATGGGTTGCTCTAAATCCATAAATATATTAGATTTTACCTTAGAGGCTGCTTACTATAGAGGGTCTAGAAACAGCCCAGTTTCCTCTGATATAGGTGAGTTGAAGCCTGTCAGTCAGAATTCTCTCTGGAATGGGCAGAGATAGCCTGGTTTGTGCCACACACCCTGCTTCAGATAACCCCTCTGTGAGGAGCTTGAAGGCAGAATGGTCCTTTCCCAGAGTATGCCTGACAGAGGATCATTGTGGATGCAGCATGCAGGATCTTGGGACACTTGCTCACTGGGATGGCTGCTTGCCTTGTCCAGTCTTTGAGCTCCTAAGGGAAGGTCTGAGCCAAGCTCAGGTCCCTGTGTGCAGAGAGGACAAGGGCAGCCTGGAGCAGAGCCTTCAGAGTCAGACACTCATTTTCTTGCACACCCCACCACAAACATTCATTGTTAGCTTAAGCTGTCATTCCTGTGGTTCTGTCATCCCCCATGGCGCCCAGAACACCTTACTAAAATAAACCCAATTTCCACCATGACCTGCATTATTCATCACGTTAATAGAAATCCTTTGAATTTGTGAAGCGTTTTTAAAATCTTTTCACAGGTGTTATCATTCATTGTCCAAAAACAAATGTGTGGGTGGAGTTTTATCCATTATTAATCCATTATTATCCATTATTAAATTTAACAAATGAGGAAATTGGGGCCCCAACAGACTAGATGACTTTCCCAAAGTCAGAAGGAGGGTTTGTGGCAGCATCATAGTCTTTGGATTCTTTTATTTAAAGAGATCTTTCCAGGTGAGTCTATTTAAATGGGAAATACTTAAACTTGTTTGCAAGAAAACCTTTTTGAAAGATCATATCTCCAGAACGGGGAGGTGCTTCAGAGGTTACACCCCCTCATTTTTCAGATATTTAAACTGAGGCTCAGAGAGTGTATAGATAGGGAACACTTTAAATGTAGCAACATATATTACATGCTTAAAGCTCTGAGGCCAAAGATGGTAAATGTGTATTAGGAAGAACCCTAGACGAGGGATGGAAAAAACTGAGTTAGAGTCCCAGTTATACCACTTATTTGCTGTGTGTCCTTCCGAAACAATATTGCAATTTAGCGGGAACCTCCATAGAGCATCAGCAGTGGTACAGTAGGAGCAATGGATTTGAAACTGTAAGACTAGGTTTCCTAAGCTCAGTCATTTACTGATTTGCGTGATCCAAAACACATCACATTTGTTTGTATCCCAATTTCCTTATCTGTACATAAAAGGGAATGGACCTCTAAGGTTCATTTCTGCTCTAAAGTTGATAAACAAGAAAAATCTCCCTAACATCCCCCTCAAGGGTCAGTCAGCCTCTTCTTCACTTGGAGATTTCCAGTTTTGAGGAACTTACTAGTTTCCAAAATCAAACTACTTTACTTTCTGGCAGGTCTAATTGTTAGGAAGTTTATTCTTTACACCCAGCCTAATTCTCTGCTTCTCCTCATTACTCACTGGACTGCCTTCTTGGACCAAACAGAACAAATCTAATCCATCTGTCATTCTATGGCTCTTCATCTATTTGGATCTGGTGCTAATGCCCCTCTTGCAACATTATTCTTCATCAGGCTAAATAACCCTAGATCTTCCAACAAAGCCTGGTACAATATGGTCTCTAGTCCCTTTCCCATCTTGATCATCCTCCTCTGGATACATTAAAAATTGTCAGTTTCTTCCCTCAAAAGCAGCACCCATAAATGAACACAATACTCCAAATAGTCTGACCAGGGCAAAGGACAGTAAGATTTGAGTAGGTCACTCAATGTATTTGAACCTCTGTTTCCTCATAAGTAAAGTAGGAAAAAAATTATTTATTTCAGAGGATTATTAGTTGAGTCAGATGAAACAGTGCAACAATGTATTTGTTGACATTGTTGTAACTTGTTAAAACCCAGCCTGGAGTCCCACAGGGGCCCCTTAACTGTTAGACCCCACCACCCAAGTAAGGCCCAAAGGAAATTAGGAAAGGCCTAAAAGCAATGAGACAGCAAATATTTACTGTTTTGGGCCTCTTCTCACATCTTTTTTCTTTGCTTTCCATGGGAGATCCAGTCATAGTATATACTATATATAAGCAGAAGTCTGATTCAATTCACAGAATTTGCAATCGGAAGGGACCTTAGAGATCATTTTGTCCATCCTGTCTCATTTTATATGTGGGGAATCTGAGACCCAAAGACAGTAAACAAATTGCCCAATATCACACAGCAAGTAAGTGACAGAATTAGAACCTGTACCCAGGTCTGCTAACGGTTCAGTGCTTCTCTCCCTCTCTTACTTTCAAAGGCTTTATTTTATTTGATGTTTTAAATTCAAAGAATGTCTTCTTCTTTTTACATGTTCAAAAGACTAAATGGATTTTCATGGAATAGCCTAAATATTTTTTCCCATGGGAAAATGTACATTTCTGAATACCCTCTCTAAGCCCTCCTTGTATCAAGTATAAGTTGTTTATTTTTTTTTCCTAGAAAGCTTCTAGGGACAGAGGAAAGTAAAACACTTAAGAAACTAACTTTTGGGTTGGGCAATGCAGTATGTGTGTGTGCGTGTGTGTTTATGTATACACATGTGTATACACACAAATATGTATACACTCATGCATGCATGCATACGCATATACACATACATCCATACATACATGTGTGTGTATATTACATATATAAAATCTCTGCTACTGGAGTGGCTAAGGCTGAGGCTAGTGAATTTCTTGAGTTCTAGGAGTGTTAAGCTATACTAGAGTATTACTGACTGGGAGTCTACATTAAGTCTATCAGCACTATAGTGACCCCTCCACCCTGAAGTTGAGGGGCCCTAGGCTGCCTTGGAGGAGCAAATCAGCCCAGGTTGGGAAAAAAAGTGGAGATTACAGTTTCTGTGCTAATAAGTACTGGGATCTCTAACCTGGTCATGAGATGGAAACCCGCTCTCAAAACAAAACATCTTTTGCCTTTGAATTTACCTGACTCCCCAAACTCAGAAATCTGATTTCCCTTAGGTGCCACCCTTCTGCCCCTAGTCTCTTTAAAGCAGTTTCTCCTCAGGGCTGGGACAAGAGGCAGGCACACTCTGACATCTGACTAGCATCATGAGACTCTTCCCATGCTTTTTGGGCTAGGGACCCAGATCCAAACTGGAATCCAGCTTTCCCTTTTTAGACTTCTTTCTTAGAATATGGGGTAGAAGATGCGCAAAATGGGAGATGATGGCTAGTAAGTCCTCTGGTACTACATCCCATTGTCCCCCAGATCTGGTAGGCTGGGGTTGCTGTCTATTGCAAGGAGTCCTTTCTTGCTCTTCAGGGGAGGTGCTCACTCTCAGCTGCTGGCCCAGGAATCTTGAAGAATGAGCCAGAACTAGACTGAAGCATGGTTTCTCATCACCCTTTGGCAGGTGACCTAGTGAATCCTGGCTGTCATCCACAGGGTTGGTTACTCATCTATGTTTCCAGTGCTTGGCAGCCTAACAAGCAATTGGGCTTAGGAACAGGGTGACTGACAGGCCACCTGTGGGTAAGAGAGAGGGCATTTGAGGACAAAGGAACAATAAACAGCACAGTCCAGTGGAGAAGGTCCTGTGCTGTTAGTGAGAACACCTGCTATTCCACTTGGCGTTGCCACTAAGTCATGGAACTGCAAGCAGATCTCCTAATTAATTCATCAGTAAGCATTTACTAAATGCCCCCATTCCCCCAAGTGCTGTGCCAAGCACTGGCTATACAGAGACTGAATGGAAAGTGTTCCTGCCCGTAAGGAGCTTCCATTTTAATGAGGCGGATAATTTGTGTGTATATAAGTGTGCATGTATGTAAATCTATATATGTATATATACATAAAATATGCACACAACAGATAATCAACAAAACAGCAAAGTCCTGACTTACAGCATTTATTAATTTCTGAGGTGTAAATGCTCATGTTGAAATCTAACAATTGACTCTTAAGAACCAGTTCAAGGTAGCGCAGACTAAACTCTGTGTGTGCATATAACGTACATGCATGTATGTTGTATATCTATACTTCTAAGTTTTGCAGGTATATGTAAATATAATGTACATATGCATACTTTGTATATATGCATGTGTATGTATACATATTGTATTTATGTGTGCACACACTTACACATGCATGCATGCATTCCTAGATACAAAACCTATGTAAAGCAGATACAAGGTAACAATGAGAGGGAAAAGCACTAGCAGCCCGGGAACCAAGAAAGGCTTCCTGCAGAAGGAGGTCTTGGAACTGTCTTGAAAACAAAAACAAAAAACCAGGGAGTCCAGGAGACAGAAATGTGGAGGGAGAATGTTCCAGTCATGGAGAGCAGCCAGTGCAACAATGAAGCCTTGAGGGGATCAAATAAATATAATGGATGTGAAAGCACTTTGGGGGAACACACCCCCCCGTCATAGATATCAGATCTCTAAGGTCCCTTCGGAGCTTTAAATTTTATGATCCTGTGAGATATCATAGAAGAAAAAGCACACTTGAAACATTATCATTCGTGATCATTATCAAACATTTATTCAGTCAACATTTGTTTATTAAGCCCCTTCATTACATCCAAAAGTATATTCTTAAATCTAGATGTAAAGCCCACTGTGTGGTGATGAGAAGCTAAAGGCATGAGGTATTAGGGATGGGAAGGTGGGCGGTGAAAGAGTTGCAAGCAAGACCCAGGCAAGTGGCTACACTTGGAGAGAAGATCATTTGATTTGAACCCTGCTGGAGGCAATTTTAACCCAGTGAAAGTAAGCAGATTTCTCTCAGCTTCAGCTGTCTCATGTGTAAAGTGGGGATAACAATTATATACCTATCTCCCAGGGTTGTGAGGACCAGATGATATGACAAAGCACCTTATCAGCTTTAAAGGGCTTAATTATTATTAGTACCACATGAAGCCGAGGAGGGTGGATATCAATGATCTGTGTGAGGAGGGTTGGAGAAGGGGGCGGATCCTTCAACACAGGGGAAGTTCTTTTTCTATGCCCCACATCCATCTTATGGCCCAGCAGCCTACAGTTCTCAATGTAAGGGAAAGTTTCTGGACTGGTCAGGGTCATTATTAAATGGGTTTAAAATACAGCTACTGCTAGAGCCAGCTCCAGCTCAGAACACTTCTATTACCCCCTGCTGCCCCCTTCTTTTCCAGTTATCTCTAACATCCACCAGGGGAATCCTTTCCCCAAGAACTTCTCCCTTCTTCTCTTCAGAGCTATATATCCTCAACTCCTTCCCCTATTGTAACTTTCCCTAGGCCCATTAGATTATATTTACTTTTTAAGAGCATTACTATTCCCAACTGCCATCTCTCTGGTACTGTTTCTGTAGTCTAGCTATCCTGGACTATCCTGACTTCCCAATGTGGCTCTGCTTTTTTCCGGGTGAGAAAAAGTGCTTACTGTCTTTCAGTTCCCTAGTCAGTTCTGTTTACCTATGGCTACCTCCCATCCGAATGGCCTCTGCTGAGACCTCCTATTACTTTTAAAAGTCTTCAATGTTTCTTTTGCCTCCACTTGGGACTTCCCAGAGATACAAACAGTTGTTTCTAGTGTTCTGTTTCTCAGTAAGAGTAAGAGAGTATGACCACTTCACCTATGCCTTGTCATCCAAAGGAGCCTTTTCCCTGCAAGGCGGGCATATTCTCCTTCTGAGAAAGTCAGAAAATTCTTCCTGGACCAGATGAACCCTCCAGCTTCAGGTCCTAAGAATAAGTTTAATGACAATATATCTTTGCAGTATTAAACCTTTCTTTTTCCTTTTCCCTTTGGGAAGTAGATTTAAATATTATAGTAAGTCTCAGTGTGAGGTAGTCATTCACCAAAACTACTTTGTATTTCTCCTGCTTGATAATTTCCAGTGCTATGCTTAAAACCCTCATTTTGTAGATTCTTTAAATAAAAGTTTGCCTCTGCGTATTAGTCACCATACTGCAGTTACTATCTCTTGTAAGAATAAGGAGCAGGTACCTTTTTGAATGATTTTCATATAAAGACAGAAATATGTATATTATATAGCCCATCCCTACACAGATGCCTTTTGCTTGCTCACCAAAGTATAATAACTTCCCTTTGTTTTTGCACTGCCATCTAATATATTCCTATGTTATTCTAAGAAACTCCCTGCCCAAAAAAAGACTTATCATACTATAGCAAAAATGTGGGCTGAAGAGGCCCCTCAGCTCTGGGGATGTAAAGTTGAGTGTCTCCAAGGCCCTAGCTTAATTAAGGCTGTGAGAAAAGATAAATGTCAAACATTCTAACTCTATTTCTGCCCACACTTCTCTTAGATAATCATTGTGCCAGGACTCCTGAAAAGCAGGGAAATTGCTGGGCTATTGATATCTGTCAAATAAGAGGAGAGTGCAATATACTTCTCATTGTCCCGCCATTTTGTGAGCTACAGCTGTGGTTGCTGGCATTAGAACAGCTGCTGATGCAGTTGTGGGGAGATTCAGTCCACAGGTCCTGACAAGAACACCTCTCTCATCTAGGAAACATCTAAGAAAACAAAGAAGCTGAGTTCTAACTGCTCACATTTGGTTGGGTCCTGTATCTTTCAATAAATTTTGCTGATATGTAAACTTTTAAGTAGTTGCCTTTTCATTTCTCTGGCTTGTCTGGCCTCTGAAAATTAGACTCCTGAATTCAAAATAACTGCAAAGGGCAGAATAAATGTGCCTTAAAAGGAACTGATACCCAAAATTAGTAAGGTGATAATAAGAGAACATTTAGAGATCTTTGATAAGTACACGTCTCCTGGGTCAGGTGAACTTCATCCTCAGGTAGTGAAGATGTGACTTTGTGGATGTGACTTTAAATTACTGTGAGTGACTCCTAAAAGACAAGAGAGAATTGAAGCTAGACCAAAGGACTAAAGAAGGTCAAATGTCTGAACTGTCACAAAAACAAAAAAAAAAAAAGAGGAAGAGAATGGAATCTGAAAATTATAAACCACTGAGTTTAACTTTGATCTTATAAAATTCTAGAATGTATTATGTCAAGAGATGTTTAGCCAGCCATCCTCCTTTGAGGTAGGAAAGTGGCATATCACGAGGAGAGAATATTATATACAATATCAGATAACAGCTTCCATTTGTTTGTTTTATTTTGGTATAAGAAAAGGTTCAATTCTGAAGTGAAAGATAGGAGATCACTATGATATAAAGACAAAGTAGTTTTGAACTTATTTATAAATCAACAAATATTTTTAAAGGAAGACAAAAATAAGAGATGGTTAGTGAACATCTAGAACAGGAAGCAGTGAGCAATCACAAAGAGTCAGACTGGCTTCATCAAGAACAGATTATTTCAGAATAACCTTTTTTCCTTTTCTGCTAAGCTAACAAGATGGTTATACACACATATAGATTACCCAGATTTCAGTAAAGAATTTGGTAAAGTCTCTTAGGAATATTTTTTAAAAATACAACAAAGGTTTATTAAACACCTGCTCTGTGCACAGTACAGCTCTAGATGCTAGAGAAGATAATAATTTTTTATAAGACAGGGGCTCCATATGGAGCTCAGTGCCCAGAAGAGAGACGCCATAATGACAAATGGCTGAATGAAGTGAGTATGTGTAAGAGGACTGGTAAGTGGAAGAGAGATCAGAACTGTTCTCTCTCCTTGGCCTCAGGACAGAACTAGCAGCAATAGGTAGCAGTTCCAAAGAGGCAAATTTAGGCTTTGTGTCAGGATAAAAAAATTAATACCACTCCAACATATAATGGGCTGCTTCAGCAGGTAGTGGATTTCCCCTCATTGAAAGCTTTCAATGTCTGGATGACCACTTGTCAAATATGTTGTAGAGAGGATTCTACCTTACCTCATATTTTACTGAAAAAAATGAAGGTCATTTAAAGAGAACTACCTCTTCTTCCTTGGGCCTCCTCTACAATTCATTAGCTTCATTCTGCCACCATCTGGCCCCATCGCAAACAAAGAGGTAAATCCTCTATCTACAGAGTGACTTCATTCCATCTTATCTTTGAGTAGACTGCTCCCTTTCTCATCACCACCCTCTCACTAATGTTTAATATCTCTTTCTATCCAATACTTATAAATATGCCCATGTCTTCTCTATCCTTAAAACACACACACACACACACACACACACACTTATCTTCCCATAGTATCTCTCCTCCCTTGAGAAGGCTCCAAGTCCTTTGCTCTCACTCTCTTAATTCTCTAGAGTCTGGATTCCCTCACCATTCAGTACAAACTTCTCTTTCCACAGTTACTAATGATCTCTTACATTTCAACATCCAATGGCCTTTTCTCAATCCTCATTCTTTCTGACCTCTCTTAGCCTTTGACATGGCTCATAACCCTCTTCTCTTTGAGACTGTCTTCTCAGGGGTTTCAGGATCCTACACTCTCCCAGTTTTCTTCTCCAACTACTCCTTCTCAGTCTCCTTTCCTAGATCCTCATCCAGGTCACACCCTTTAATCATAGATGTGCTACATAAGATATTGAAGTAACCGTAATGACTAGGAAATAATCAATCTGATTCTTTAAATATTCTGAAAGGTCCAATTTGTTTGTGCTGACAAGGTTTCAATGTGTACACAAAAGATAAAGTGTATTTACCTACAGACATTTATGTGTGTATGTGTATATATGTACAATAACTACATTTTTAACTTTGGTATTATTTCCAGTAACAAATACTGTTATATCTCTAATATAAAATCCATTTTGAAGAGAATTTTCAAAATGGAGTCCTGGCATCTGGCAATGAGTTGGCATACTAATTAAATGGGCTTCTCAAGGTAAAGAATAAGAATGAAGAACTCACTTATAAAGATAACTCACTACTGTTTTGTAGCATTGCTATAAAAACCTTCAATTTCCATTCAATTCAAAACCTATAAAAAATGACATTCCTAATAATTTTGAGTCAATGAATAAACACTATGGAACCCACTAATATTTTCTCTGAAGTAAAATTCTTCCCTTTCAATCCTGCTAGGACAAGTAATATTTAGGGGGAAGAAAAGATTCTGGTATTTTAGTAATGGAAAATAATAATAAAGCTAAAAGAAACTGGAGGAAAGATACTCTTCCTAAGTATGCTTAGTTATATACTGCCAATTATTATTTGCCTGATATTTTTTATCTTAAACTTCTAAAGATGACATACCAGTTAATACAAAGAAAGATAGCAAATATAAGTGAATGCTGGGATATAGTAGAATTACCAGACTAAGATTAAAAAATCATACTGGACAATCCATATATGAAAAACAGAGTCAACCGAAGATGTCGATTAGTGTAGTAACTTACTGTTCATCCTCAGATGTGAAGTGGTTTTTGCTGTTAAAACTGAAGCCTTTCTTGATTGAAGTGCTTGAGTGCACTCGGTGGTCTCCGACTCAATCAGCCATGTTAAAAGTAGCATTACTGATTAACAAGGTGAAAAGTAGGTCTAAACAAAAAATCCAGCAAGCCAAAAAACAAACAAGCCAAACACCACTGAAGCTTGACAGGGACCTCCAGGAAGCCTAAGAAATAGACTCTGCAGTGCTTGAGTTCAGCCCAAGTTATTACCCTTTCCTAGGCACAAGTCAGTTTCTTAAATGACTCTAACAATAGATATCAAAAGATCCTGAGAACAACTGCACCAAATCAGAAGGAAAAAAAAAATTAGTCTGATACTTACAGAATCAGAGATTCCTTAGTATTAGAAGGGACCTAAGAAGTCACCTAATCTAATCTCCAGTATCAATGCAAGAATCCCTCCCAGAAGGTTCACTAGCCTCTACACTTTAAAGTTCATAGACTTCCTTGAAACAGCTATTGCTAACAGGAATATCTTTAAAATGAATATGTAAACAGTACTTTAAGCTTCAAGTTGTCTTTATTCAAATATTCTTAAAGAGAAAATTAATTTTTTAACAAACTTTTAAGACTTTATACAATGAATATATATTTTCACAACAAAATCTATTATCTGAACCTGCTTAGTGTCTAGATCTCTGTAGTGGTACCATGCTCTTAAAAATGCATTTAAATACACCTTGAAGATCCATATGCTAATTTATCCACTTCCACCTTTTAAAATTACTACTAGGGATGAGATTGTCACTAGAGAACAGATAACTTTTGACTAAGAAGCTAAAAGCATATGTAGCTAAAAGCATATGCATTTATTAAATGCAGTATAAATGGGATTAAATTCAGAGAAAATAACCCAGGCAAAGAGTATAAGCTTGTATGCTGGGGCATTTGGGCCAACATTTATGTCAAAACTGAAGAGGAGAAAAGAGTCAATGTATAGCAGAATTAATCTTCTACATCAGACAGACCAGTTCAGTACTGAAAAAAAAAATACATTGGCTTAACTGCTGAGATTTCAGAAGAGATGGAGGAAGGTGTTGATTCTTCGGTCATCCTTGATCCTCTTCTTGGCTGATGAGTTTGCTTCCAGTGCTTCTGAGTCCATCTACCACGGTTCTCCACCACCTGGTGCAGTAGGTCACAATCGAGGATTTGGCTCTTATCAAAGGACTGAGTATTCTCCAGGGAGGATCAGGGGAAACATCTGGTCTTACGAGACAAAGAGGCTGAAGCTCCATCTTGGCCCACCTACCCCTACAAGGGGTAGACTCCCTTGTACTCTGGTATCCACCCAGTTGGGCCAACTTCCAAGTGAGTTTTGGTTTGGAAGTTCTCTCAGACAGCAGCTTGAAATTCTTTTGTATGTGCAGATCACCTCGTAGGTCCACATGTATTTCATCATTCTTGACTTCATACTGAGAGTCCTTAGCAGGAATTGAGAGGATGTCTATTCTGGGTCTTCGCTCCTTGATCCATATACTACCTTCCTGAGGCCATGTCTGGCTCCTTCTCAAAGGGAGAAGTTTGGGAGTTCTACTTTGAACAATTCCATGGGATTCAGTACTGGGGCAACTTGACTTCTTTACAGACATACTGAAATATTCCAGGGCTTCAGTGTTCTCCACCCAAACCATCTCCTTCTAGGCCACTCATTTCTAAAATACTCAGATCCTGCTTTACAGGCTCAATCATACAAAATGTGGTTTTACATGAAAATTTCACATTGGTCCAAAGACTAGGCCACTGGGCTTCTTACAGTGATGGTGAAAGCTACAAAAGGAAGCTGAACCCACACCAGGAAGCTCTAACTGGGGAGTGTGCCCAGTCTATTTGGAAGGCTCCAAGTTCATCTCCTGAGTGTTCTGAGCTTGACAAACTTGCTGAGGCCGATCTTGAAGGTTGTTCACCTGTTGTAACCTGTGAAGTCATTTCCTCAGTGGTGACTTGTTTCTTCCCATGAGGATGCCCTCTGCTCTTCCAGGATCTAATGCACTCTTTTCTACAGGTGCCAACAGCTATTCCTTTAGCTGGGTGCCCGTGTACTCTGTTGTGTTTCACTTTCCAAAGCACCAGAAGCAGCCAAAGGAGCACAAATAACACTGTAAAGACATTAACCAGAAATGGTTCTGAAGTATTTAATTAAGGCTAACCATTTTTGGAAGTCATAACTAACATACTGTGTTAATAATGCTGGGTAGCGAGGTAGCACAGTAGAGAGAGAATGAGCCTAGAATCAGGAAGACCTGAATTTAAATCTAGTCTCAGACATTCACTAGTAAGTGATCCTGAGCAAGTCATTTAACCCTGTTTGCCTCAGTTTCCTCATCTGTAATAATGAACTGAAGAAAGAAATGGCACTTGTCAAGAAAACCCCAAATGGGGTCTCAGAGTCAGATACAACTGAAATGACTGAAAAAATTAGTAATGTTGATATTGCTATCTTACACTGACAGAATGAATGCTTTTTAACTGCAAAATGTTTTTGTTTTGTTCTAATAGCTCTAGGAAATAGGACCCCTCTTTACAAAGAGGAAACTCAGACCTAAAAAGATTAAGTCCTTTGCCCAGTCACAAAGCTAATAACTATGAGGGAAGGAATGTGAACCTATGTGTCCTACCTCTAATAGCAGTGGCCACTAAACTAGAGAGAAAGATCCCTGCAGGAGTGTATTGACCTACAAAATCACACATTCTATTGTATTTTTATTTATTTCATTAAACATTTCCCAATTACATTTTAATCTGGTTCCAGCTGTCCTGGGACTCTTTGGAGTCCATGTAGTATGTTATGACATCTCTGCTTTTAATCATGCTTTATCTGATGTCTTTAGGAGTGGTGCTAGGCATAAAACCAAGCCCTTCTGTCCTTTTAGTTATAGTACTATTTCAGCTAGAGCACACTGCCAAATATTACAAGATTAAAATAACTAGGAAATTTTAGATTATACAAATAGAATATCAAGTTATTGAAGTATAGTATCTTCTGTATAAACAAATATCTTATGTTCCCTAAATCTTCCACAACCTATTCATTCATTCCCTTGCAAAAGCAAACTTGAGTATTTCTGTAGCTAATATGTATCATATAAATATGTATACATGTGTCTAGATAGGTATGTACATATTATAATATATACATGTGTGCAAGTATGTGTACAGATGGACTGATATGTGTGCATATTATAATATATACATATATGTGTGTGTATTTGTACATATAGGCAAATAGGTAGGTGCAGTGGCCTTGGAGTCAGGAAGACCTGGGTTCAAATTTGACCTCAGACACTTATTAGCTATGTAACTCTAGCCAAGTCACTTAACCTCAGTTTGACCCAGGTTTCCTCCTCTGTAAATGAGCTAGAGAAGAAGCTAGCAAACCACTCTAGTATCTTTGCCAAGAAAACCCCAAATGGGGTCATGAAGAGTTAGACTCAACTTAAACAACTGAATGAATTTGTATTTATATATGTGTGTAAAGATAGTGTGTATATTATAATATATACACATGTATGACAGATATATTAAACATATATCTCTCAAAACCCCCAGTAAATTCTGATGGGCGGTAAAATATGAAGGTTAAAAGGAATCATTCAAATCAGTTGTTTTACTTCAGGTAAACAAAAAAAAAAGTTAGCTGGACAAATTGTTAAGTTCAAGTAGTAAGGTTGGCTGGCATTGTTTGACCTAGTCTATATCTGACAGTGTACACTGGGGATAATTTAAAGGTATAAATGTCATGGGACAGTTGCATTCAACAAGTATTTATTAAATGCTTACTACACACCAAACATTGTGCTGAGTAGTTGAAATTTAAAGAAAAAGCAAAAATAAAAAGTTTCTGACTTCAAATAGTTTACATTCTAATGGAAGTATCCTTTATTTTGTATACATAAAATGTTACTATATAAACACGTATGTGTTTGTGTGTGTGTGCACGTGTGTGTATAATTGCTAGTCTTGTTAGCATTTGGGTTTTTTTTTCTGCCCTGAATGAAAAGAGATTACTCTTGCAAAGATGTAATGTTAATTATGTTAATGAGAGTTAAAGATATTCCCCACCCATTAATGGGCCTGCCTATTAAGGGAACCTGGATTAGGAGAGATTTGCTTTGTAGGAAGGCCTACACTTTTTGTTAATTTCTAATGAGGCACTGGTTCTCAAGGGCCATGATGCCCTCTGGCTCTGAAAAGTGTGTATATAGATATAGATATCTATATCTATATATAATGTAGACTATAGACTGGCCTTAAGGAGGAAAAGAAGTCTTCAAGTGGAAACTAGATTGGCTCCTTGTCATTGATCTGTAGAGATTTCTGAACAGATAAAACATTAAACTAGGTGATCTCAAGTCCTTTCTAACTCTGAGATTTTATGATTCTACATCAAGTAGTAATAATTATGATTCTACATGAAGTGGTAATATTTTTTAGATCATGCTCATTTCTAAAAGGTCTTATTGATCTATACTAGAACTTTGTTTAATACTAAAGAGCAGAGATTAGCAAACTTACTTTGGTACCACTCCCATTTAAAATAAATTACTCAGCAGCCTGCTGAAAATCTTTAATCCTTTTAGCATTTTTTTTGAAATTTCCATCATTTTGAAAGAATATTATTTTTAAACGATACATCTTAAATTTGATAATTTATTGTAAATTTGTGGGGTTTGTCCTGCATTGAAAATTTGGTTATGCAATACTGCATCATGTAACCATATAGGATCATGTTGTAAACAAGTTATTACATGCATATATGCTTGCTGATGCATGCTGAACTTCCCGACAATGAATGAGACACTTGCCTGCCATCACTTGCTTGCTAAGACCTGTCGACAGCTTTGACCACTGAGTGATTACAACTTGTTTATTTGGAAAATAATATAATCACCATGACGTTAACTCTGTTACACAACAGATAAAACATATACAAGTGGTTTTTTATCAAAATTTTTCTTTCCTTATGCGCCCTTATTTTATTCAACACCCTCCCATTGCACCCAAGGTTACTACTGCCCCCCTGGATCATTCTAGTACCCCCAGAGGGTGATATCGCCCACTTTGGGAACTTCTGCAAGTTTAGAGCCAAATTTAGTTACAGCAGACTAAGCCAGTCCGTACCCCTGGAGCAAGTCTAAGAAGGATGTTGTTAATATAACTATAACTTACCTAAACAGACTAAAGTTACTGGGACCATTGTTTTATCCAATACATTTCCCTGAGATGCTGGCAAGAAGGTAGGCTGACAGCCAGAATCCGAGATGTTCCACACAGGAAATCCCTTTAGGGTTATCGTACTATGGCAAGTGACTGATGAAGCATCTTCTAACAGTGACGCATTGAGAAGCTCTGGAAAAAAAAACAGCAAGTTTACCATAATCATACAAAGGCAAATTTATTTCATAATCACACAAATCAAAATTAGAATATATATCTAGCCTCTTGCTAGTTAAAATTTTATCCAACAACCTCAATGACTAAAAGAAAAACTAGAGTTTACATGTTCATTTATGAAATACATATATTCAAGGAATGTACTAGACATGCAAATAAAAGGATGTTACTAGATGTTAACTCAGTTCTCTTCCAAAGTCCATTAACTAGAAATATAATAATATATCAAGAGGAGGAAATAGACATGTATTTGGCATAAGAAGAGACTTTTTCAAACCTTAATTACTGAAGCAACAATTTATACACAGTGAAATATGGATGAAACCCTGATTTGTTCATAAAAGCACAATCCTGCTTCTGTATTCTTTCACTTTATATACAAGAACATTTTTTTCAACAATCTTTACTATTTTTTATTCCAAAGCCCCTTCACCACCATAATTCCAAATTATTAAATGTCCAATGAGCTTATGAAATTTCCAGGTTAAAATAATTTGTCTCACTATGCCACATGAATTATAAAATAATTATACCCTTTAACTCAATAATCTCCCTATTTGGGAATAGGTAGTAAAAATATTATCTAATACTTAACTACTTCAAAGACCCATGAGTTTATCACTGGGGACTCTCTCTACTAACCAAGACTGCAAACATTGTACAATGGAGTAGATGATTTTTTAATTAAAATAAAATTTTATTGATATATTTTGTTCCTATGTCACTTGTCTTGACTAATGTAACCCTCCCCATTTTTCTTCCCAGAGAGCCTCCTCATCAAAGATTAAAAAAAAAAAAATAGGGAAAAAACGTTCAACAAAACTTAATGAAAAAGTCTAATGTGATACACAGTGTTCCCCAGTAAGTCCCTGACCTTGGAAAAGAAGGGGAAAAGTACTACCTTATATCCCTTCTTCTGGCCAAGCTTGAATATTATCATTTCAGAGCATTCAGTTTTGTTTTGTTATTACTGTTCTTTCATTTACATTGCTATAGTCATTGTGTGTCCTGTTTTCCTGGTTCTACTTACTGCATTCTGCATCAGTTCAATTAAGTTTTCCCATGCTTCTCCACATTAATAATATACATAATTTCTAACAGCAAAATATTTCATTAGTTTGGCCATTTTCCAATGGATGAACATTTACTTTGTTTCTACTTCTTTACTATCACAAAAAAAGTACTATTAATGTTTCTGTGAAATGAATTGAATTTTGCCTTCTGTGCCAATTTGCTGCATGCATGTGAGGTGAAATCTCAAAACTATTTTGATTTATATTTCTTTTATTAGTAGTAATTTGGAGCATTCTTACATATAGTTGTCAATAGTCTGCAATATTTGGAGAAATGTGTTAATATTTGACCATTTATGCTTTGGAGAATGCTTTTTGGTTTTAACCTGTTGTCTATATGTCTTGGAGAAATATAAAACCCTTTTAATTCCATATAAATAAAAATTGCCCATTTTATCTTTTGTAATTATCTCTGTTCCTTGTTTGATTAAAAACAATACCCTCTTACCATAGCTATAAAAGGTACCTGATCTGACTCTCCTCTATTTTTTGGTTTGATCTTTAATATTCAAGTCCATTTTTAATTTACTGTGATATAATTTGGAAAGTGCTGATCTAAATCTCATTCCTACCAGATCACTTTCCAGTTTTCCCAACAGTTTTTATGAAATAAAGGCTTTCCAGTTTTCCCAAGAGTTGTCAAATAAAGAATTCTTTCATAGGTACTTTATATTTGGTATTTTATAGGTTAGTAAGTTCAACATTCTTCCTTGTTCAGTTTGTTACATTGATCTACTTGTCTGGTGTTTTTTAACCAGTACCAAACAGCTTTCATTTTTTTTTTTTTGAGGTCTACATCTCCTTTCAACATTCAATATTTTTTGTTACATCAAGTTAATTTTGTATTTCATCTAGCCCTATAAAGTACTTTCTTGGTAATTCTATAGCATTAAATTTGTAAAATTATTTGAGTAGTATTACTACTTCAATTCTCTCAACATAGTCACAACTATGCGCAATGAACAATTTTTTTAAGGAATGTTTTGTGACTGTACTTTTGAAGTATTTTCAATATGCTTCAGTAGTTTGATTTCTAAATACTGCATGCATTTTGTAGCTATTTGGAATGGGATCTGCCTTTCTGTTATTCCTTCCTGAATTTTGTTATGACCAAATAGAAATATTATTTCTATTTTTTTTGGGTTCATTTTATATATGGTTCCTTGTGAGGCTCCTAATTTTTTCAATTAGTTTCTAAGGGGATTCTTTATGATTTTTTCTAAGCACATTATGATAACATCAGCAAATAAAGATAACTTTGTTTCCTCTTTATATATGACTGTGTAACTTTAATTTCTTTCTCTTATTGCTATTGCTAGCATTTCTAGAAATAACATGAAACTACGCTAAATTAACTATGTCAAATCTTTGCTTTACTGGAAAAGATTTTTTCAATTTGCTAGTGCCCCAAATGTATTGCTTTATGGCCAACCCAATAAAGAGACTCTCCAAACTTAAGTCAGGGTGATTCTCCAATGACAAATACTGTCCATCCTGGCCCAAACTATAAATCTCTCTAGCTTGATGGGACCTACTAGAGCTTGTCTTCCATCAGCATGGTTTTCAAGAACCCAAGTATCACCTATGCACTACAATGGACACTGAAATAAGATTTTAACGTAAAATATTATTAAGGAAATGGTTAATGAACATCTGGAAAAAAAGTGGTATTCACAAGGATCTAGCATGGCTTCAATGATAAGAGGTCATGTAAACCTTGACCTAAAAGGTCAAACCTAAAGAAGAGATGTGAAAAATTCCTTCTCTTCTTCACAGGTCAAGGGGAATGGGGGAACAGGGGAACTGTGGAGAAAGATGTGGAACATGCATATAATGCTATATGCAATCAATATTTTGGTCAGTTTTTATTGAGCTCTTTTTTTGCTTAAAGAGATGGTTTGTAAGACAGAGGAAAGGTGCAAGATATGATGTAATATATACTTATACAATAATGTAATTTCACAAATGAAATTGATGTAAAGAAAATTATCACAAAAAGCTTTAAAAAACAAGAGAGGTAACTCTGTAGAGAGAATATTTATAAATAAAGCATCTTTAATCAAATTATTAAGTTTTTTAAAAAGCTGGAGAAAGAGTGGCTACAGAAATATGTACACATAAACATTCCTTTGGTGGTAAATCTAAAAATGAGTGATGTAAAGAAAGGGCATAGATAATTTTAAAAAAAGGGTTGCTGGACTAATCTTTTTAACAAGGCTAATAAATTGATATATCAGGAACATATAGTTACCAATATTTTAATCAAGTGCTTGATAAAGTATTTGATGTTATTCTTGTGGAAAAGCTGGAAAGAAAAGAGCAAAATCGTAGTACAATTGGATGAATTTACAACTGATTGAATAGCCAGACTCAAAGAGTCACCCTGTCAATGGTTCCATGTCATCTGTCTCCACTGCAGTCCACTGAAGTGCTCCAGGGATCTATAGCCTTTGCCACACTTTATCTGAGAATGACTTAAAGGCATAGATGCTCACAAAATCTGCAGAAAACACAAAGCTGGATCAGTTAATACAATGAATGACAGTTAGGATCTAAAAAGACCTTAAGAGGCTAGAGTATTATGCTGAATTTGTCAAGATGAAATGTAATTAGGAAGGTTGTGAAGTCCTATATTTGAGTTCAAAAACTGCCTTCATTAAGTACAAGATAGGGAGACATAATTAGGCAGCAACTTGTATTAAAGAGATCTGAGAGTTTCGGTGGAAAGCTATAGTAGCCCTCCAAAAATCCTGATGTGATCTTGGGCTACATTAGGCAAAGCATAGCTTTCTAGGAAAAAGGGAATGATGGACCTGCTGGACCCTACCTTGGTGAGATCACAACTGGAGTGTTGCATTCAATTCTGGGCTCCACCTTTTAGGAAGCACACTAGCAAGGAGAGAAACCAGAATATTAATGGCCCTCAAGATTCTGTTCAAGGAAAATTTGTTCAAAGAATAAGAGATTTTTATCTTGGAGAGGACTTAGGCAGGAAGTATTTGAAGGATTATCATGCAAAATTGGGCTTGTTCTGCTTGGCTACAGAGGACAGAGATTGCAAAAAAGCAAATCTAGACTTCATATCAGAAAAACTTTCCTAAGAATTAAAACTATCCAAAAGTAAAATGGACTGCCTTGACTAAGCATCCGTCTCTCAATGGACTTCTTCAAGCCAAGGCTAGATTGACCTTTTGTTGAGTTTGTTACGGTATGGATTATTTTTCAGATATGGGTAGCACAATATGGTCACTAAAATCCCTTCTAACTCTGAAATTTGTGATTTTGAAATTTAAAATAAGCTACTCTTTTCATTTAAAACTACAAATCTCAAAGCCAAAAGTAACATTAGAAATCATCTAGATTCTTTTAGAGATGAAGAAATTGAGGCCCAGAAATGTTAAGACATATGAGGCTAAATGTTTTAGAGTTGGTCAATGATTATTCCTTGCAAAAAGCCTAGATTTTTTATTTTCCATCTCTCAATGTGATCCTCATCTCTCACTCTGAATGTAACTGGTAGGTACTTGGATGGACAAAAAAAAATTAGACAATCCCTGTAGGACCAGGCCTCCTCATTAATTCACCGTGGTGATTTGTATTTTCCTATCCACATGGCATTTAATGGACTACTTAGTTTTCCTGGTCAAGATTAGAATTCTATTCTTTTAAGAACCTATGATGTTGAGTCAAGTAATATACTCAGCTATCAGTCAAGTGAAATATGTACTTTCTACAAGTCAGATATTTTAGCCTTCATCAAAACACAGTGAAAAAGTAGCAATGCTAATAACATTTTGCATACCAAGAGATCACTGAAAAGAACACTCTCCCATCACAAAATAAAAACATTTGAACCATGGTTTCAAATTATATGTAACAATACATTAAAAATTTTTTCCACATCAATATTTTATGATTTCAATATTAAATTCAAACCAACATTCAAGCACCTATTATATGGAAGGTATACAGCAGTCTCATCTTAAAGGTTTAGGTAATTCATAGCCAACAAAGTATCCAAATATGTGTATAAATTTTTTTTAAAACAAAGTCAGTAAGAAAAATTAGTTTCATATGGAGAAACTAAGGGGTTTCACCCTCAAGTGTATTTTAAATGATTTGACTAATACCTGATTCAGGAATACTTTTTTTATTTAAAGCAAAGTTTACCTTAAATGAAATTGTCAATATTCACTATTAATAGTATAGATCCCTCTCAATGTTGTTGCAGAAAGGCTCCAAAATCTTGAAGTTCACATGAACAATCCCATGTTTCATGACCCAGTTTCATAGATGGGGATCTGAGGCCACTGAAGATCTCTCTTTTCAAGACAGAAAGATTGTTCCTAAGACAGATCTAAGACCTTTAACTTTGATAAATTCCCTGGACTTTCCACTGCAATCATGTGGATTCTGTTATTTGCCAGATTAAGAGTGGTTAAGTTGGAGAAACTGGATAACATATATGGTCCTACCTCCTTGATGCTGTTTAGTGATACTGTTAAATTTTCTAAGTGCCCTGGATTAGAAAACCAGGAAGCCAATACAGTTGTCAGATTATTGTGATATAAACTGAGTTTGCTGAGATTGTGAAAAGCAGAAAAGGCTCCAGGTGCAATCCTCATAATCTCACTGTTGGCTATGACTAGACTAGTGACAGAATTTAAATTGGGACTTTTGAACTCAGTTGAATTGATCACTGTGACTTCAGTTACAACAAAAAAAACAGAAGTCAGGCTTTCTGGAAAATCTGTAAAGCAAAAACAAAGTAACAACACTTAGGAACAGTAAAGTATTAACATGGATGTTTCTGGGGCTAAATTAGGGTTAATGGGGGTTTAAAATAACCATTCAAACTTCAAGGAAAATTTTCATAAACTGTGTTATTCTACTTTTCTGGTGAAATAAGCAAAATATGAAAATATTTCTATGAAGGTTCTATAGTGCCTCGGGGACATTCTGAATTACAATGGATATTCTTTGAAATGTAATAGGTTAGGCAGCTGGGCTGAGTGTATGCCCCATGACATCAACAAGAATTTTTTTGTAGTTGTTTCTGTTGGGTGTTGGTTTTAATCCCTGATGGCTTGCGGACTTTATCTTTGACTTGAAGGTCAAGTGGAGGAGGAAAAAAATCTCCAAAACTTAATGTTTCTGATTACTCTGCTTCTAAGTGACCTAGGCTTTACTGTACTTCTGCTACTTAAAATCAAACCACAATGAGGGAAAATCAAACCACAATGAGGGAAAATAAGTTGAATAAACCTCTTACTTAAAATGTAAACATTAACATTTGAAAAATGTCTACAGATAAAAGCATTGTGAATAGTGAGAGGTAAAATACTGGAGAATCAGGGTATCTGGCTTCCAGTTTTGGCTGTCACAAATTGTATCTCTACGATTACAGACAAATCCTTTCACATTTTGGGGGTTTTCTCCTTCCTAAAGTGAGATGGGACCTCTAAGATCCCATCCAGATCCAACAATGTGTGATTCCACACTTATAATCTTTTAGAAGTGCTTTCTCCCCAGGGATAAGCTAGTTAACACTAACTACTGCACTATATTTTCCAAGGAGAGAATCACAGAATAAAAAGAACTTGAGAGTCAGAAGAGACCTCAGTAGTCATTTTATCTCAACTCATAAAAGTATTCCTGACAATAACATACCTGACAAGTAGCCATTCAGCCTTTACTCAAAAGTCCTCCGCGCCTCTACAGGTAGCTTATTCCAATTTTTGGAGAGCTTTAAGTGTTAGGAGGTTTCTTTCTAACATCAAAACTGTATGTTCTCTTTTGCAACTTCTGTCACTAGAGGTTTTATCTTTTAGGTTCAAATAAAATAACTCTAATCCCTCAGAATCATGCATAAGCAATTACAGGCATCCCATAATGCTATTTAAAGATTTTTATATGCTAGGCAATTGAGGGGTAACATTTGGAAAACTTATAAATAATTTCAGACCAAACAACTAAATTAAAATGGGAGAGGGGGTAAAGTTATTCAAGCTTACCACTAGGATTGAAGAACAAAAAAACTCTGTTTCTTGCATTCATTGGAACCAAGCAAGCTTCATTAGACTACTGATTAAGAGAAAATATATTACTAGCAAAACAGACCCCCTCCAAAAACAAACATTATCAAATCAAATAACAAATTAATGGTTGATGACAAATTGTGCTCATAAAAAGTCCTTCCAAGATCAATGCCCAGTCTCAATTAGAAAAATAGCCATTCTAACATGTCACACCCTATTTGTAAACATTTATTAACCAAACATCTGCTAAATCAGTTTGGAAGATTTTTGGTTGACAGTCTAGTTAAAATTTACTCTGTGGTCATCTGGGCGGCATAGCTTTTGTCACTGATGCTTTTAACCTATGTCAAAAGCTCTTCCAAATAAAATTCAACAATCAGAATGTTACTCACCCTTCAAGACAACATGAATTTGTTTTCCCATTTTTAAAAAGGAAGCAGAGCTTTGGCAACACTGGAAAAATGAAATTTTGTATGAAAACGTTGCCTATCATGAGAGATGATAACACAAGGGGCTACTGCTAGCTGAAGAACAAGTCAGAACCTATTAAATGGACTTTTCTCAACCTGGATGCTCTTGTAGTAACAGAGCAGTGGCCTAAAAATGCAGTCAACTGTGTGAAAGCTTATCATTTGCACAAACTAAAAAAGTCCTTAAGTAAAATGTCATAAAGGCAAATATATTTGTACAGGTTAGTCTGTTCAACTAATCAAAACTATAGATAGCCAAAACTTTCATTTCTCTCAAAGGATAGCCTGGATATGTATTCCTGGTCCTAAAATTAGCCTTTGGTTCAGTAGACCAAAATCACAGAATTTTGGCCCTAACATCAACTACTCCAGCTCCCTTTCACTGCAATAAATGAAGAGAACCAAATTCCCTGAGGTCACCAGCTTGACAGTAGCAGAACCAGGTCTAAAAATACATACTTCCTAACTCACAACCCAACATTCTTTCAACTTTGACATTTTAAGTTTTCTTAGTACACTAAGACCCAGCCTTGTATGGTGCTGGAGTGGGAGTCAGAAGATCTGGATTTGAATTCTACCTCTGACACTTAATACCTATATGAACTTGGCCATCACTTACCCACTCTGGGTCTGTTTCACGTGTAAAATGAAGGGGTTAGAGTATACAATCTTACAATGCCACCTCTATTGTCTTTGAAAATCTAACATGTGGTGATACTATAAACTTGCCAACAGAATTTGTTGTCCAATTTGAATCAACATGTGGAACCCCCAGAACGATGATGTCCCTCTTGTGGGAAAGGATTAAGCAACATGGCCCTCTAGGTTTAACTTTAATCATTTTCTTACCCTAAACAAATAATCCACAAATACATGTCTGCCTTCAATTCTCTCTGCTCCTATTATTCATTCTTATTTTGCCCAGGATCATATTTAAAAGACCATATAGACTTTTTCTGAGAGGAGATAGGGGAGAAGTAAATTATCGAATCAGGTTAGATCTTTTGTTGTTCAGTCATTGTTGTGTCCAACTCTATGGCTTTCTTGGCAAAGACATTGGAATAGTTTTCCATTTCTTCTCCAGTGTGTCCCCATTTTACAGATGAACTAAGGCAAAATGGAATTAAGTGATTTGTCCAGGGCACACAGTTGAAGCTGAATTTGAACTCAGACCTTCCTCACTTCAGACCTGGTGCTCTATCCACTGTCCCACCTACGTACCCCTCAACTTTCCCCTGATCTGCCTACCATTTGGGAAAATGAAAATCTCTTATCAAAAATCTTTGGTCCAAGTATTGGGAAAAAGTGCTACTGATAACTTATTTCTGAACTACCTCAAATGTGAATGTCAAAGGGACAAAGCTGACTTCTATAGCCAACTATTTCCTATTAATTTTATTTCATTTTTTTGTTCTCAACTGTGAGTAGAAAGGGAAATTTGCAGTGTATTTGAAATAAATATCTAATGGTGATTTAAAACTCCATAACAGATTGAATTTAAAAGAAACTTTCTACTCTGGATAAAATATATCAAATATCGTAAAATGTTTATGAGAAATATCCTCAAATATAATCAACTACAGATCATATCTTTATATAACCCTTCCCCTTTGAATTTCAAAATACAAACCAGTTTAACTCATACTTGAAAATAACTTTTGTAAGAGGTAGTTCTGGAAAGAAGGAAATAAAAGAAAAACTACTATTGTCAAGCAGAGAACTATTTAAACTGTAATTGAAAAATACTTCAAACATATTTCTTATGAATATTACAAACTAAACTCTAAACTACAACTATTCATCCTTTTTCCTTTCCTATGAGTACCCGCAAAGGCGATTAAGTCTTGTCAATCCCCCCACAAGCACCACCCCCTTCCCCATTTTCCCAGGCCCCAGGAGCAAGGAGAGGTGACATTTTCTCAAGCAGTTTCAGAAACTTGCCTTCCACTTTCCCACTACCACTCTAATCCTGGTTCCTCATTATCTCTAGCCTAGACTACTGCAACAGTATTTTACGTCATTCCCTTCAAATCCATTCCATGTAATGCTGCCAAATAATTTGAGGAACGTTTAGATCATGTGACTGTAATATTCAAAACCCTTGACTATCACCCCATTACCTAATAAGTCCTCCTCAGCCCCTCTACAATCTGGTACCCACTTAATCTCCCACTACTTCCTTTTACTCTACTTCAGCCTAACTGTACTGCTATTTCCTGATATTTTTGTCAACTCCATGTCTGTGATCATGCACATTAACTATGCCTCAAAAGCCTTTCCCACTACTGCCCTACCTGTTCAATTCAATATAGCTGCTGAAATTCTTCTCATCTTTCAAGGCCCAGAACAAATGTCACTCTATTTAATACTTAACTTCTCAAAGCAGTTTCTGATACCAAAAAAGGTTTCAACTCTCGAAGCACTTTGTAATTTCATATACTTATATTTGTGTATTAAATATGTGCTTGCATTAGATTGAATTGTATATGTCTTATCTTCCTTTGTGATGTTATTACAAACTTGAGACAATGTCCAATTTTTTTCTCCCTCAATGTCTAACACAGTGCTTTTGCACATAGTAGGAGCTCAAAAAAGGTCTGCTAACTTTTGAACTTCCAATGAGAAACTTACCCTAGAAAAACTCCTACAATAATCTTATAAAATATCTTATGAAATGTTGAATAAGTAGGGATATAGTTTACTTTACTACTGATATGTTTAACCATATGAACAATAGAAGTAGTGAAACCCTTGTAACGTCTTCAGTCCTTTTCATAGAATGTGCAAAACTAATCTAACAAAAAGAAACAAAATGGTAAAGTGAAACCAAATTGCTTTAAAGATGTACATTCCTATTTTTTCAAAATTTGCTAGCAACACTTTTCTAATTTTCCATTAATGCTATTATTAAGAAAATTATTTTAAAATTTTGGGAAATCCCAAGGAAATGTAGAAGAGATTTATGTTAGATTCTTACTAAATTTTACTTAAACTGAAGGTATTTTTAAAAATTGCTCCTAATAATGATAGTTTCAAGAAAAAGCTTAGCTGATCTAAAAAGAATCTTAAAATCATTTAAATTTTCAATATGGGCTGGAAGTATTTGCCCTGAGACAAAGAAAAAAATATTAATAAGAGTAAGCCCCCAAAGTATTTATCAGTGTAATGTCTTTGACAAATACAGAATAAAAGAACATGCGTGCTAATGATAAACTCAAGAAAAGCTAAACAACTAGAAATACTCAACATTTGTGATGCATTATGGGTTTTCACATAACAGTCCTACCTAATATCCATTCATCGTAAGATGATATCACCTGGATCACAGAATTTTAAATTTCTGAGCCAGGAGGAATCCTCCCAAAGGATCTACACAATACACTGGAACCACATGATACACCCATACAGGAAGACAAGTGAGTGCAGCCAATCTTGACAAATAAGTATAACTGATTTGTTACAGTTATTTTCATAATGAGAAAAGAGGTAGAGGCATGACTGCTATGTAACATGGAATATACTTGCTATAATCAGGAAAAGATCACAATTTAAAAATACTATATATGCTACATAAAAATACTATATATGCTAAGATTTTGGAGAATAGGGGTATACCATTTTATAACCTGAATGTTAACTTCACTGCTGCCTACACCACAAGATTCAAATCTCACATTTAAAAAATGAAATATTTATTCCAATTTTATAATAAAATTAATTTTATATTCATATATATTATATATGAATAAAGAATGTTAAGTAAATGCTAGCTGAAAGGTTTAGAAATTTGAAAATCAGGTTATAGTCAAATACTATTAGAAGTTACAAACTAAAATATAAACTATAGTTTATAGATATTTTTATACTTTATATATAGTTTACAGAATCTGATGTTATAAAGGTTATAATTAATGTTATGTAACAGATAAATGGAGGAAAGGTTAATGGAAAAATGTTAAGAACTAAAAGATTGCAACATAATGGTTCAATTGTTTAAGTGATAGAATTTTTTTAATCACTTTTTAAAAATAATCAAATGTCATCTACTGGAAATGAGTCTATGTTTTCTGATACTATATATCAAGCTGTTATATATTTGTCTGATGCATGTCAGGCTGTTATATATTTGGACCACGACTGTGAGATGAAAAGGCAAGGGATGATCACTACTCCAAGAAATGTACTCCAGGACAGATACTACCCCTTCATTAAATGTAATTATGGAATACAGTACATCTTTAAAGCATGAAGGCTTATGAGTTCTCACAAAAATGAATCTTAACCTCACACACAAATGAAATTAAAATAAAGCAAATTATTTAATCATTTTTATTAAATTTCAGTGCTTTCTTAAAATAAATATGATAATATATCAAACATACAGTGAGAAATAAAGCAGAAGAATGAAAAGCATGGTAACAGAAAAATTCACTCGTAACTTTAATACTCAGCACTTTAGAAATCATAAAGCCTTTAGTTATTTATTTACAGTACAAGGAACCAGCTATCTCTAAACACAATATATACAACAATGAAACAAACTACAATCTTTTTCTTCAAAGGGCTGAGAAGACTGCAATAAAACCTGCAGTTCTAGTGTTTTATTTTGTACCATATTTTCTCCTTTATACAACTTACCTTTTTTTGTCTTTAGGCTTATGTAATAATTACACTTGTGTATTTTAGAGGAGTTTTTTTCTTTCTACTGTTCTATAGTGCCCTCTTCAGTACAAGATAGATATACATATATCCAAGTAACACTTCCAAGTAAACATGTGCAAACCTAACAAATGCCTTCAGGCAATAGTGTCAAATCAAGATGTCATAGCAACCAGTTAATGATTAAATAGGCTTCAACTACAGAGCTCTAAATGTACATGTGAAAAACACAGGTGCTGAAGGGAACTGTAAGTGCATAAAGAAGGAAATAAAAATACAAGTTTATTCCCCCAAATGATTTGATCTGCTGGAAAAACACTAAAAGATATTTAGGGTCACAACTAAAGATTTAATATTTCAACATGAAAAGAATCCAAGGCCGTTTCATTTAACCAGACTTTTGAAATATCAGCAACTCTCTGCTTTAAAATTTTTAAATAAGACAAAACAAAATTACTTATCACCCAAAATTAATATTTAGTAAAAAACTGCACATACTCTGTTTAGAGCATGCTGCTCCTTCAGAATAAAGACAGGACAAAGCAAATAGAATTACGTCATGACAATAAAAACAGTAAAAGGACTGAAGATCTTAAGTGCACCATCTTATAAGAGGAACGTGCTCAGAGTGAAAATATTCTACTTTTGCCAAAACGTGTCTTTAATAAAGTTAACAAGTCATTAGAACACTACCCAAAACTTTGTCAAAAACAACAGTTTTCATTCATCTTGCCTACTAAGCAAGTACCAGTTTATAGCACCTATGGTATTTTGTGTCCTCATGATTGTATTCCAGAAACAGTCATCTCTAAATCTGTAAGTGTTATTTTAGGCAGACTTTCCAATCTTTCAGTGCTTTTTGTTACCTAATATTGTCAATAAACTTTTTTTTTCTGAGCCACATTAAGCTGAGGAATTTTTTCCATAAATCTGAAAACTGGGAATAAATGTTGGCAGTAGATACAATCATATATCATACAATTCTTCAAAAGAAAAATAAAGTCCCCAAATAAGAATTTCTTTTTCTATACACATTCAGAAACTCATGACCCAAGATCAATTCTCAATTCTTCCACTGTAAAGTGAAAGTGGAGAAGGCAAGAAGAGCAAATTAAATCAATTCCAATTTGTACCGATAGAGAACTTCAAGTAAAAGGAAATTCACTGGTTAAAGATCTTGCTACATGCAGTCCCTCATTTGAAAGCTTCAGTAGTCAGCATTAAATATAACAGCAGATTTAAGTCATTAAAAAACACTGGCATTGTTCCTTCATTCTTTTTAACGTGTGTGTGTGTGTGTGTGTGTGTGTGTGTGTGTGTGTGTGTGTGTGTGTGTGTGTGTGTGTGTGTGTGTGTGTGTGTGTGTGTGTGTGTGTGTGTGTGTGTGTGTGTGTGTGTGTGTGTGTGTTGAGGGGGAAGATTGATTTTATCTAGAAGCCTCTTTAAAAAGTTTTATGGTTTTGCACATTTCGTACCCAAACTGAAGAAAGTGGTAAATATTCTTCTTTCAGCACAATTCCCTCAGACATTTGTCCCTCAAACCAATGAACCAATGTCATTTACGAGTCTGAGTCTTCTTTGGCACTGCTGGCCGCTTGGGTTGCCACAAATGGTTATGAATAGTGAGAGCATCCACACTGACAGACATGGTTTTGGCTGGAATCAAGTTAAACTGTTTTCTGTCTGAGCTATATTTATAAAGCTTGTCAATCATTTTCTTAGTGATGCTCTTTGGCCCAGTGCCTGTTAGCTTGTAGATCTCTTCCGTATCAGGGTAGTAGCAATAAAGTGCCCTAAACTGGCATCCAGCATCACGAAACAGTATAATGTAGTGGTTGGCATCACACTTCTCCAATTCCTAAATTGGAAAGAAGCAGCAAAATTAACTATTTACAACAGTTAACATATAGAACACCAAAATTAGCTGTATGTACAAAGGAGTTAACAAATACACAGAGATAAAAAAGCTTCCAGATAAGCAAATAATTATTATTATTTCTGAAGTGACAAATGAACAAGGTTAGATGGTTACCAAAAATGCACACCAATTACTTATGAATCCTACTTGGAAAAAGATTACTATAGTCTCCAAGATTTCAAATCTATAATTTACAGTATTTTATACAGCCACAGAATTTAGAAGGCTTAAATTGAATAATATCTACTATCTTGAAGAAAGGCACAGAAAAATAAATCTGGGAATTATGCAGCAACCAGAATCAAGGAGGGAAAGAAATCTCATCTAACCATTTACAATGAAACTTTTCAAGCAACCATAGTGCTAAGACAGACCACGCTTAAATCACTAAGTGGATGCTGCTGTGGGCTAATCATATTGTACCAAAACTCACTTCAGTCAGAGAAGTAATGGTTAAGTGACCTCTACGAGATACCTTTAACTTTTACCAGAGCAAATTATTAAATGAAGAAAAAAAGACTTGTCTCCTCATAAGGAATTTTTGGTTGAAGACTACCAGAAAGTTCTTTAAATAAAATTAAACCCTCCTGAAAAAACATGTTCCTATATAAGCCAAGTATTTGAAAACTGGATATTAAAACCACTAAGATATGAGACAGTTGTCTATGCTTTTTTCTTTGCTGGTACCTCTTCCCTTGAGGAAATGCTTGTCTGAAATTGAACATGATTCTTTCCTAAGGAGACCAATTTCTTCCCCAAATTCTCTACTATCATCAATGCAATACCATTGCTCTAGGATCAAAAACTAGCATTCATTTTTCATAAATTGTTTCACCTCTATCAAGTCCTGACAATTTTTTCTTCTGAATTCTGAATGCTATCAACCTCATTCAAGCCCTAATTACTACTACTGCTGTACTATTATTGAAAAAGGCTCTTAACTTCTTTCTTCCCCTTCTCCCACCCATTCTGACTAGAGAAATTAAATTTTTGCTAAAATACAATTTTTATCATGCCCTTCACCTATTCTGCCGCTGTGACCAAGATATTCATTTAACCACTCCAGATTTAACTTTCCTCATCTGAAAATGAAGGACAGAAAATCTCTAAGGTCCCTTCTACATCTAGGCCAGATTCATTCTGGCATTCAAAGTCTTCCATTATCTTCTCCACTTTGCCTACATAATCTTGTTTTTGACTCTTCTCCAGCATGTTTACACTCTGCTCCAATACAACCTGTCTCATCACTACCGCTTACATATACCAGCCATATTCTTGCCTGTGTACCTTTGCCCATTTCCCACAATTACAACATGCCTCTCTCACCCTGTTTGTCTAAATTCCAACTTTCAAGTGCCAACTAAAATTCTCTCTCTTCCGTGAAGTCTTTCCAGTCACTTATGGCCCATACTTACCTCTTCTCATTGGACACAATTTATCACTCGCTATATACTACTTTATATTACTCTCTTTTTCATTTATTTAAATTTTATCTCCTCAGTGAGGTTGCTAATACACTGAACGCAAGGATTCCATCATATAGTTTTCCTTGCCTTCTGACAGTACTTTTAACATAGTAGATACTCACTGAATGCTTTGTTTAGCTGAGGTCAATTATAAAAGACTTCAATGTTTTCATGTTCTTTATTAAAAAGGCTGGTATACATCATGGAATGATGGACAGAGAGCTGGACTTGGGGCCAGACACATGTAGGTTCAAAACCCACCTCTGACACTTAATAGTTATGTGACTACCAGCAAGTCACTTCAACTCTACAAGTCTTGGTTTCTTTATCTGTAAAACTGGAATCACATCACTCATAGTAATCAGATCTCAGAGTGTTGTTGTGAGGTCCAAAGGTAATGTACGTAAAGCACTTAAAAGGATAAAGGGTTATGTGGATATCAGTTATTTTTAGAAATCTGGGAGAATTTTCTTCGAAAAAAGATTGGAAATTTCTACTCATCCTCCTAACTATATGAAACTCCGTAATGATAATACTGATACTTGCCTCCAGTATTGAATTCTTGTGTGGTTCATTTACTTTTCCAGCCAGACAGCAATGGGATATAGCATTGTGAATAATTGGTTTATTTGACTTGCTACTGGGCTCCTTAAAGAGCTTAGGACCTAGGAGAATACACAAAGCAAAAAATGTTCATGTTCTCAATGTGAGATGTGCAAACAATAGAAAAAATTTTAAAACTATAGCTCTTAGAATCAAATTGTGGGTAGACTTGAGAGTTAAGATCCCATGCCTTCTGAGACCCAAGGTTGCAACAAGAACAGTATTACAAATCCTTTTTAAAAATGGTAGTAAGTTATAAATCAGTTTTCAAAAGCTGTAGCAGCAATCAGCAATATTTCCCCCTCTCTCAATACAGTGTTTTCTGCTGAGGAAACGAAACAAAACGCTCATGAAAAAAACAAAAATGAGTACAAAACTGAGATCTAACAAAAAATATGCTACCAGCACATAATTATTTATAACAAGTTACAATTAAATAGAACTTGCAAAAATATTCTTAAATTAAGTAGATGAAAATCAGATTACTGAAAATTTTGCTTTCCTTAAGGATTAAAGCAAGGATGGAATGAAAAGGTCATTAGAAAGAGGATAAGTTTAGGAAATTTATTTTAAAAACTCTTCTCTGGTTAAAGAACAACATAACAGTTACAATACCACATTATTTTCAATCAGTGAGTCTGAAATGGCAAATATAATTTACTTGAAAATGCCATCAAAAGTCCAAAATAAGGAATTTAAACTTCAATGGAATTTATATTATCTTATCATAGAAACATCTTGAACCTTTACCTGTGTATTCTGCCACAGATGCAATTGAAGATGCTGTAGAAGCATTTTCCCAATCTCTTTCTGTATTCCTGCTAGGATTCCTGCTTAATATTGGCAAAGATTCCATGGATTCAACACTGGAAAAAAGAAAGGAAAAAGAAAGAGAACATGAAAATGATTAAGGAAAGTGTCACATTCCTCCCAATCTGCTACTTTTCATGTCAATTCATTCATCAAGGTGTAACCAGCCTCATTTTTATCAAAAAATGTCTTCCTTTAAGTCTTTTTCTTACTAATTAATCACATAGGAGTTACTGAACATATAATTCAAAGACATAATCATAGTCTGAATTCCTCCTTACCGCTGAGAAGGGGTGCCACCAGAATGAACACTTTCAGGTTCTGTTGTTGCAGCTGATGCCAACGACAGGCTGGAGCCAGACTGGGCACTGCTTAAATTATCAGCTATTTAATTAGGGAGAAAAAAGAATAAAAATTTTTAAAAGCTCATATGAAAACATCTGTAACTTTAGGTGAACTGTGAATAGGTAATATGTAGGTGTAATTATCTACACACATCTACCCATTATAAATTACACAGCAAAATCTGCTTACGGGTTGAAGAACATTTGGTCCCCGAATCACTATATGACTCTTCCCGATGAACAGATTTTGGCCGTGGTTTTTTCGGTTTTGATTTTGGTTTACCAAGTCCTTGCTCTTCTAAAATCTGTTGCTGTTTTCTTCTCAAATATTCCTGTTTAATGAGTTCTCGTCGAGCTTTTTCCTCCTCTTTTCGTATCCGGTCCTCTTCAGCTTTCCGTCTAGGAAAAGAAAAGGTCAATTTCCAAAATAATCATTTGCTAGACCCTAGTAAGAAGACCCAAATGAACCTTACCAAAATTCTTCCAGAGTTAATTATATTAAAAAGCTGGAAAAACTTCACATTTTCTTCAGCCACTGGTTAATTCTGACTGTCAGAAAGCTTTTAGATTTAATATAACTTCGTCACAATGCAGCTCAAGAATAAAAATAAGCATTAAGTGCCTGCTATATGACTTAACAAACGTCATTGTTTATCTTTCTTTTCACTTCCTTCCATTCTAGCCTCAGAAGAGATAAAGAATAAATTGCTTTTTTTAGTAGCTAACTTGTTACTATGACACCAAAGCATCAGAAATAATAGAGATAAGGAAACATACAGGTTTCCCTCTTCCAAAACTTACCCTAACTACTGCTTTAGTTTTGTTATTTTATATTATCTGTAACCTCAGGTACAATGCTTCACACACCTCTGTCTTGTCACTAATGGCCAAAAAGTAAGTGTGCCTCACCGGGCTTCATCTCTTTTCAGTTCCACTTCAGCTTCTAGCTGCTGCTTCCGTACACGAGCTTCTTCAGCTTTGCGCTGCTGTTTTAAAAGGAATGCCGCCCGTTTCTTGGCTAGTTCATCTTCTGCTTTTTGTTCATCCTGCAAAGTTGGACTTCGTATCAGATATAAAATTTAAAAACAAAACATTTAGACAGATAAAATCATATTTAAACTCAGCAGTGAAAAAAAATGACTTGGAAGTGGATCTAGAAAGATATACTCTCCTTAATCCACAAATTCTGCTCATCTTCAAAGAGAAGAAAAAATAGTATTTGACAGTACCTATAAAAAGCTAATTCATTAGGCACCATTCAGAAGTTGAGTTAACTTTAAGTGATCCATGAGTGAAATCCAATAGGTTTCAATGTAATAAGACATTATCAAAACTTTTAGAGATTTAAAATAGTTTGCATAGTAACCAGGTTAACCCAGAAACAATTTACAGTCTCAAATTTTAAGTATTAAGCAATGTAACATTACACTAATATGCTATATTTGCCTATATATTTTATTATCTTTTAACAGGATCTAAGTATCAAGTTTATATTGTCCCAATCATCTTCAAAACATCATGTAAATGGAGTAGATTATATAAATTTAAGGAGAAACTTTCTTCTTTCCATTTTTTCCCTTTCAAAAATGTAAATGAAAAGCACAGGGGATAGGTATTTCTATGTCCACCTATATTCTTCAAGTAAAAGTTCTCTGCCAGTACAGACTTCTCCGAAGAACAAAGAAAATTCGTGGTTAATGGTTAAATGACAAAAAGATTATTTATTACCAATATGCAAAAATAATACTATCATGTACTTACCTTAAAGAAAAAGCCTACACCAGGCTTCTGATCACATTCACTAATTAAATCTAAAGAGCTATCATGGCTTTCCATTTCTCCTTCTTCATCTGGTGCCTTTAGGTCTGAGAGGTCTACTTCAATGAGACTACCCTTGCTCCTTAGTGGTTCTTCTACAGGAACATTTTCTTTTCCTGAGATATCTGAAGAATTTAGCCCTGTGTCTTTTACAGTATTATTCAAAACTTCCTTGTTCATTTGTTCAGAAATAATGTTTGCATCTTTGGAAGCAGACAAAACAAATGTCCTCTGGTTACTCTCATCATGAAGCCTATAACTATCAAAGAAAAACTTTTCTTGAGAGTCAGTTCCATGGCCTGTGGCACTTTCCAAACATGTTTCTGTGGGTGTTCTGGGATGACTGTTAGGGGGAAAAGGTCTTAAGTGAGGCACAGTTTCTACACTTGGTGTTGGAGTTTTAATACGGGAAGAACTTTGTTGTTTGTCTTTAGAAACTTTTAGCTCAGCTGGTCGTGCTGAGCGAGGACTTCGTCCTTGACCAAGACGAGGGGGTTTACGATGACTGTTCATTCCAGTTGGAGAGAGGGGCTCAACAAAATGAATTGATGGCTTTACCTTCTGGTCCTGGGAATTATTTCTAGAACCTGGTGTTGGTACTGTTGGAGATTTCATAAGAAGCTGTTCTTGTTGTTGCGAAATCTTTAATATAGCTTGCTGAAGTGTACTAATGGTTTCATTTAGCTTTTCAATGGAAACATCACATTCATTTATATCTACAACTTCACCAACATTATCCTCTAAAAGAGCAGCAGAGAGCATCTTACTTTTCTCTAATTCGTGTATAGCAGCAGTGTCTCTCGTTTTGTGCTGAACAAAAGCTACATTTTCCGGGATCTTTACTTTTGCCAGTTCTTGAGAATCACTAAGGAGATCTTCTTTATCCTCTTCTTTTACAAAAAAATCTTCAGTTTTAGAAATTCCATCATCCAATTCTTCTCCATTGTGTCGAGAATATTCTTTTGAAAAATGTTCTGGTTTAAGTGGTTGTGGAACAACGTCAGTCTTCCCCTTCTTAACTACATGAAGGAAGGCTGCTTTACCTAACTTGAGTCGCTGTCTTGCCGACAATGCCTCCATTTTCTTCTTCTGTGCCTCTATTGCTCTGCGTTTTTCCTCCAGTTGCATATGAAGCTGAACCAGCTCAGAGGCTAAGAGGTTAGCGTGATCTTTGTTTTGTCTGTTAGGACTCTGCTCTCTCTTTTGTTTCCATGTAGTCAGTGGTGCTGGACAGCTCTCTGATGCATCAGGTGTGGTTTTCTGGGAACTGCTTGTACTAGACTTTGCTTCATAGCTATTAAGTCTCTGGAGTTTTCGTTCTGCAAAACTAGTCATCCTAACACTTCCACTAGCCATAGACACACTGCTAGCTTGAGAGATGGTACTTAAGCATGGACTTGACCGTCCACTTGCATCATCTTTGTCTTCATGCTCCTTCACCTTCATGTCCTCTTGTAGCTTTGCAGATTCCTCTTCACCAACATATTTGGTAATGACTAAAGGGGGGCCCTCTCCAATTAAATCTTGTTCAGCTTCCTCCAGATCTAGGATATCTGAATCAGAATCCTGCCTAATTATAGTCCATGTTGTTTCTAGACCATGTGAATCTGTACTTTTTGCACTGCTATCATTTATTCTACTTTCTGTATCTTCATCAGCCTTGGAAACATGAAGAAAGAAGCCCTCAGCAGACTGTTCCTGAGACAACTGATCTAAACCACCACTAGCCAACGACCTGCATGTTTCTAATGAAATTTCTGTTGACAGAAGTCCCAATCCTACTGAATCAACAGTAGCAGAATCTATAGCTGTAGGAAATTCTGAACTAGAAATTGGAGTAAAAGTCCTATTCATATCATGATCAACATGATTGCTATTAACTTTTTTCCTTCCCAACAGCTGATGTCCTTCACCAAGTCTTTTAGGCAAAAAACTTCTTTGCTTCCCTTCTCCACATTCATCTTCTTTATTAATAAGCTGTTTTTCTTTTGCTGGTTTAAGTACTGCAGGCATTAAGGGCTCTAAGAAAAAACTATCAGGTTTACTTTCTAGGGATTCCACTTGTCTTTTAGGAGACCGAGAACTTGCCATTAAACTTGAGGCCCTGGAAGATGTACTCTGCAATTCTAAGTCACCACAGCTTGGAATTTCATCTGCTCTAATTATTGCGACCAGTTCTTCATCTTCATCTTCAATATCAACATTATTCAACAAGCTTTTCCCGTTAGTCTTAATAGACGTGGTGTGAGGCTGGTTTTGGGGGGTGAGACTAACAATATTAGATGCTAAACTATCTTTGCTAATTGATCGAGCTAAGCTAATACTATCACCAGAACCAGGATCCACATCACTACTTGCAGCATGATGAAGAGCAAATGGTGTTGGCTGTGATAGAGGCCTAAAATAAGAAAGGATAAAAAGTCAAATTTTAATTGTTTTGGTATGCAGATAACATGATTTAAAATATCAAATGACTAGAATATTCATTATGAATATAGGATATTTTGGATTTCAAATTCTTTCCACAGGATAAAAAAAACTAGATATATAATTCACGTATGTATACATGGGATTTTTCAGCCTTCTGAAAACAGAAACTATGTACATTTTTTAAAGCTTATATGATAAACATTTACCTGGGCCTTTTTTCTGGCCATGCAATGACTGCACCACGTGGCTGGCCATCAACTCGAGTTAATGAATTAGAACGATGACGCTGATCTACATTGGAAAAAGTGTACAATGCTAAAGTCAGTTTCACAATTTGAAATACCTGAATTGCAATAATCAGTTTTCCAGAACAACATATGACTAACTCATCAGAGCAAGAAAAATGGACTGTACCAAATATACCTCTTACATTTTTTAAATCAGAGAAAGAGAAGGAGGCAGTGAAACCTGGGGTAATATCACAGCAATTTGGAATGAGCTGTAATTTATGAATTACAGAATAGAGCAGTAATCTATGATGTGTTTACACCTTCAGAAGTCTCAACCTCAAAGGAAGCTGAAAGACTACCTAGTCTAGCCCCTTATTTTGTAGGTGAAGAAACCAAGACAAAAAGGATAACATATTAACAGACAGATTAAGTAATAGTTTGCCCAAAGCCACAGAGTGATCTAGTGGCAGAACCAAGACAAGAGATTCCAAATCTCCTGGCTCCCAATTTTTCCATTGTATCATACTTCCTCCCATCCAAGGTTTAATTAGTCCTTAAAAACATTAAGCAAAATATTTAGTAGCACAAGTAAAATTCAACACTTTCTTTAATGCAGCACAAAAATATTAATCTTTAAGAGATCAGAATTTTATGGAAACTAATCAAACAGCACCATGTCAAATATTTGCTATTTACATTTTTTAGTGTTGTTATCCTTATAAAGAATGCCAAAGTAATAAGCATCTATGAAAATCAATAATGATTATAATCTATTCTTCATAAAAATATATCAACAAAGAGTGAGTTCAATTTAATCATAATGGAGAACATCAAAGTAAAGCTATACATGAGAAGAGAAAAAAAAAAGATGAAAAACAAAGTTTACCCTGGTTGTCCTCCCCCTGTATTGTTTTCTGTTGTTTCTGTCTCAATGGCAATAAAGGATGAGATGGGCTAAAGGCAGGACTCCCTTTCCCACTAAATGGGGAAAAAAGACAGAATAATTACTATTGTGTGCTTTTATTTTCAAATTAAAGAGTAGATGAAAAAAGTGATGGCAAGGAATATCAACTCTTGTGCTTGTCACTAAACGGAAAACAAGCATGAATAAGGCATGGACCCCTACTCTCAAGTGGCTTACAGTCAAGCAAAGGTAAACAAAAACAAAGCAATAGTTCCAACAACTCAAAACAGTTCAAATGAATTTCAAACAAGTCAAAAAATTAAAATTTTCGAAGTAGATGACTCTCATTTCAAAAAGCAGTCTCAAATTTAATGGTGATCATGCATCTTTAAGTATGCTAAAAAATTATTAAATTTCCTCTACCCCACTTCCCAGTAAAAGTAAAACTATTCCCAACCCTAATACATTCCCAAATGTATTACATACTTTTTAAAGAACTGACACCACAGGTAGTTTCTGCTGTGTAGCAACTTGCAAAACTTTGTTTAAAATTTCAAGTATTAACTGGAGTCATTTTAGATATCCAATCTGAATTGTTTTAAGAGAAATCTTTAAATAAAATTGATTAAAATTTAAATTATAATTACTCAAATTTCCCATTTCTAACAAAAGTGGTTTTTATAATAACCTAAATTTTTAATACTTTTATAATAAATGATGAAAAAAAACATAAAGCTCCATAACAGTTAAGTATCTATGCACATAAAGTATGTTAATATGTTACAAATAAACTTTTAAATATATAGGAAAATAAGGGAGCAAAGTGTTGTAAGAATCAGTTCTGAGACCATCTAAAAACATCAAAACTAACTGTATTCAAAATGTGAACTCCTTGCCCTAATGCTTCACTTCTTCTTCTGGTCTTCCAGAATTCATCTGTGCTGTTTCGATCACATGGGAGTCACCAATTCTATTGTTTCTGGTGAGACCACCAGATTTTGCGTCTGACCTACCATTGCTTAAAGTCCTCCTTCCTTTACCATTTGTTCTCTTACACCCTCAGCAAAAATTTATTAAGAGATTGGCACAGTGCCAGGCCAGTTAGGATCTCCTATACTACTCCCCTTACTGTCATCTGACCTAATGATATAACTTAAAGACCCCCTGAGCCTTGTCATTCACCAAACCATAGCACCCTTAGGATATCTGAGCATTTTTATTTACCTTGTAGCAAAATTTTATTTTATGTATTGTGTCCACAAATCAGAATATGAGATCTTGAAAACATATAAAGGTCTTTTTTCTATCTGTATCTTTAGCATTTAACACAGTGTTTGGCACATAGAATGCGCTTAATAAATATTTTTTTATTCAGTCATTAAATGACTTGCTATACTACTAGAGGATCTGAACCACATCAATTTGGTATCATGTTTCTTATAAATGAAATCTGAAAAAAAAGTGCAAATAATTGCATGGATGGGTCATAGGCACTCTTTGGAAAGTAAAGGAGTTAGTGGAATTGTTTTCATTGTGCACTCAAAGGTAATAAGAAGCATCATTTTGTTAAGGGAGACACTTAACGGTGTTCATAATAAGCTTAAGCAAAAGAGACCATTATGAAGACAACGCAACTTAGACAACAGATGAACTGATATATAATAACTTCAACGTAAAGCACAATGCTCAGTACAAGAAGACAGGAAAAAAAATACCTGAAAAATATGATTCTAGAGGAGTGAAAAAAACTCAGACAACTCGGAATATTCAAGAAGAAAATGGAAAGATGCAGGACATGGCAAGATCCAATATTACAAAAAATGAAAACTACTATTTCATGACAGACTGGAAACTAGACAGGAAATGGAACAGACATGCTACTGTTTCTCCAGCAATCTGTTCTCATCAATGACAATATCAACATATTTAAATTCTACTTCAGAACTTGACGTATTAAAAGAACAGGTGACGAAGAGGAAGCTAAGAGGAGTGACTCAGTCAAATCAAATAATATACAGGAGAAAGCTCTCTGGAGGTGATGCAGTAATATACTCAACGACATGCAAGATAGAAAATAAGGTTTTTTATTTTTAATAAGTACCTACTATGTGCAAAGCAGTGGGAATACAAAACAAAAATGAAACAGTCCCTGATTTCAAAGAGCTTAAAGTCAATTATATTTCAGAAAAAGAAGAGAATGGGTGAAAAAAAAATCTCAGAAGCCTTCATTATGAGGAGGTGGGGAGAAGAGGGGAACAACTAAGAAGAAATATGCAATTACTGAGCCAAAGGCCACTTTCTCATCAGCATCTCTATAAAATCTTTTTTTACTGATGTTTTTCTATTTTTTACAACACCATAGGTTATCTACCATGTATCCTTTTCCCCTCCCCTCTCCAAGAGCCACTGTATTTCTTTTAGAAAGGGAAGAAAAAGTTAGCACAATTGATCAATACATTGAGAAAGTCCAACAGCATGTGCAATATATAACACCTGTGGACCTACCATATCCACCAAGTTGGGAGTGTTTTCTTAAGTGCCTTCATTTGAGTCCCACTTGATCTTTATAATTTTGCTATATTTACTTTTGATTTTTTGGTGTGTAGTTGTTATTTCCACTCACATTATTATAGTTACTATGTGTATTGTTTTCTTGTCTCTATTTACTTCACTCTATATTAGTTCATATAGATCTTTCCATGTTTCTCTGTATTTATCATATATATCATTTTTATAGTACAGAAATATTCTAATATTCATGTACCATAATTTGTTTAGCCATTCCCCAATCAATGGGGATCTTAATCTGTTTCCAATTCTTAGATATCATAAAAAATGCTTCTATAAAATCTTTACGAGAATGATGTGCAGAGGTGATCAACAGGACAGCAAAATTGTCACTTTCTGCTAGCATTTTTGACACCACAACTTCAAATAAATGATGTGCTAAATATAACAAAGTTAAATTCTGTAAGACAGAACTGACCCCATTCCACCACACACACCCCATGAGTTAACTCCAGAACCCCTTGGCTATGCAACTCAAAGTGCACACCAAAAGGGGCACAAGCAAATTACAAGGTCCATGACTGGGGATCCTAAAATACCTTGCAGTTATAGTGATATTACCTGAATTTACCTCCAACCAGTAAGAAACAGCAGGCCTTGATTCTGCCCACTCCCATGAAGGGAAGGAAGGAAGGATCAGGTAGACTAAAATTTACATGTCATATGCAATGATGCAATCACAAGCTAGAGAGGGAGCAGTGTTGGACAAATCTACCCTGAGTAACTTTGGCAATCTCTATATCCTCCAAAGCAAGGAGAACAAAGTAGCCCTACTGTCTATCTTCAAGATCAGTATGCCAGTAGAGAGGCAGGGACAAAAGAGTAAGTAACTGGGGGGAAAAAATTAAAGTCCAGCATACGAGCAAGTACAGCAATGGAAAGGATACTAACACCTTTAAGAAGAATGAGTAAAAACCTCCAGAAGAAACCAAAATACATTAAGTAGTATGGTATGAAGAAAAGTGAACCAATATTGCTTGTAAAAAGACAGAAACTTTATTCCCTTCCACTTATTCTCTTACCCAACCATACCGGCCTATTTGCTGTTTCTTGAACATAACACTTCATCTCCCAACTAGGCCTTTCACTGCCTGGGTCCTGTGCCTAAAATGCTTTCCCTCCTCACCACTACCTCCTGGTTTCTATGGGCCAATTCAAGACTCAGGTAAAATACCACCTTATACATGAGGCTTATCTCAATATCATTACAAGTTCCTTCTGAAATTACCTTCCATGTATACTGCATATATTTTATATGTACAATTATTTTCATATAGTTACACACACACACACACGAATATGAGTTCTTTGAGGGGAGGGACCAGATTTTTGCCTTTCTTTACATCCCCAGAGCTAGCATAGTGCCTGGCATATAGTGAACACTCAATAATGCTTACTACCTGCCTGATTGACAGAATCACAAAATAATCAAGGGAGATTTTATTAAGCACCAGTTATATCTAGGTTAGCACTGAGACCATAATGACAAAAATAAAACAATCCCAATCCCTGTACTCATGGAACTTACAACAGCAAAAAATTACAGAATAGTTCAAAAAATAAATAAAATTCATTTAAAAGAACCATCTATATACATCTGAAAAGTATCTTTGACAAAAATGAGAAGGGAATACCAGATTTAAAATTTAAACATTCTACATCTTCACAATTACATAACTAAATAAATAAGAACACAAAATCCCAATTTTGAGATAAGGAAACTAAACTGAGAGGACAGTGACTTGACCAGGGTTACAATGACAGTTAAGTAACTAGGATTAAACCCTTGTTTCTTAGTCCTAATTCAGTTCTCTGCATCGTTAATGTCAAACAAATAGAAATGCTTTATGTTGGCTTTAAAAATTACAAATTAGCATTATCTATGTTTTATTGTATTTATTTTATCAAATACTTCCCAATTATATTTTAATTTAGGTTGAGCAGTACTCAGGAGTTCTGCATGGTATATAGCCTGTAGGTAGCAATTTTTACACCTTTACTTTATGCAACAGATGCCACCAATATTTACCACACCCAACCTTATATAAAGGACTGTAACAGGAAGCTGACAGTAAGAATAACAAAAATAATTACAATTTAACAATTAACATTAATATAGCACTTTAAGATCGTACAAAGGTTTTTTTTCTCTTCACAATAACCTGCGTGGTAGGTTTGTCAGTTAACAAGCATTTATTAAATGTGACTAAGTAACAGGCACTGTGCTGGGAACAGAAAAACAAAAATAAAAGTCTGTTCCCCTTCAGGAGGTCACAATCTAACAAGGGAAAAAATATGTATACATATAAGTTCTAATGATTGAGAAACCATACGATTATATGAAAAATGTTTATCTCATTAAATGATTCAGCATATAAATAAGCAAACATATCTTTCTTGATGAAATCTCTCATATATATATATACTATTTTCAAAACTACATGTAGCTGTGATTAATAAATACAAATTCGTAAGTGTTATGAAATTCATGGCTTTTTGTCTGCATTTTTTCAATCAATGGATAATAATACTGTAACTACTGGGGCTGGTAACCTTGTAGTCCTCCTTCACACAAATCAATTTCAACTACAAGTCACATCATCTTGATGTCATGGTCTTCCTCAAGAATGAAGGACAAACACAACCTGTGAGGAGCAGCTCCTCCTCTCCTCTCCATCCAATGAGGTGTCTGGCCAAAAGCTGCCATTTTTCCTTTGGGGTAACTGGCTAGATTTCTTGCTCAAAGACCAAGTCTTAAGTCCAATTCACTCTGGAGCTCACAGATTGGAGAACAGGCCCCCGCCCACCGAGCACAGAGTGAATATAAACACTAAATAGTAACTGTTTCTCTTTAACCCGGGAACCTTGAGGGTCTTCCCCTCCCAGTTTGATTTTTTTTTTAATTTTACTAAAAGGGGCCATCCCTTGAGTAACTACTTAAAGAGGCGTGTAGCTCACTCAAAGTGAGACTCTGATAAGACCCAGGGTCTCCCACTGCGTCCTGGGCAATCCCTAGTCATCCTGATGAACATCATGCCACTGGACTCAGATGGCTCTGGAGGAGAAAGTGAAGGTAGTGACCTTGCACAGATCAAGGTCAACTGCAAGTCATGTCATCGTCTTGATGTCATGATCCTCTTCCGGAATGAAGGGCAAACACAACCACCACACGGACTCCCCAGACCTCAGGCCCAAATGTTAGTTAGAAACTCAAGGCACTTAGGTGAAGGTCCTAGGCACAGTTATATAATAAAGAATTAAGGAAATAACTAAGATCAAAATAGGCTGCTGTTCTTTATAGAAAAGTAGCTAAAGTTCCAAATTAAGCAATAAAACTATACCTATTTCACTGATTAACCAGATATGCTGAAGTCCACCTGTGGGTACATGACAAACTTCACATAATCCAGAAGTAGGCAGAGCTCTTTGAACCCCATTATATGAGTGATTTAAGGAGATATAGTGATCATAGCATACCATAACAACATCCTTGTTAAGAGTCTGTGTGTATCCTTGTTGTCATTAACCAATAAAAGAGGTTTTTTTGTTTGTTTAATTTTAGGGCCATCTACCTAGTTTACCTCAATCACGCCAAATCTAAGCCCTACCACTGGAATCACTGCACATAAATATAGCCTGAACATGAACACAAATATAGCCAGAATAAAATAAATACAAATTAATGGCAGCAATTAGACAACAGCAGCTCAAGGAATCAGCAGAGGCCTCATCTGGGAGGGCACTCCAGCAAAAACTTTGAAGAAAATTAGGAATTCTAAGAGGTATTCTAAAGAATGCATGTTAGGAATGTAGAAAACCTAAAGAAAGGCATAGAAACTAGAAGAAATGTCATGTCATTCTTAAAAAGAAAGAGTAAATAGTTTATTCAATTTGAACACCCTGTAAAACAGAAGCACACTATCCTTATCTGCTGAAGACATGGTTTATTCAGAAAACACCCAATAATCAATAATTAAACCAATGAAGTTTCCACAAATAGTTTCTGTAAAGTAGTGGGACACAAGATAACTTTTTTAAAATTAATAGCAATTCTATGTGGCAATAACAAAATCTAGGAGGGTCTAATTGAAAAGGAAATATTTTCACGTAACTGCAAAGTTCATAAAACATCGAAGAATCAATATAGTAAGGCACATTCAAGACATATAATTGCCAATTGCAAAATGCTCTTTAAATAAACTCAAGTAATTAAGAGACAATGTGACAACTGTAGACAGAGAGTTGGCCTCAAAGACAGAAAGACCCAAATTCAAGCCCCACATCTGACATATACTATGTGACCCTGGACAAGTCATTTAACTTCTCAGTATTACAGGCAACTCTCTGAAATTATAAGATGCAAAGAAGGCATGGCCCTACATTAGTAGGCATTTCCTCTGCCATGAGTTCCTCGTAACAAGGAAATCACAGGCCTTATCTCTTAAAGACTTTGAGGTATGGTCACTGCTGCCAAAAATAAAAATGACATTATCTAAATTAACTTATAGATTTAGTGCTACCCTGATCTACCCAGGGAATACTTTATAGTACTAGATAAAATAATAACAACACATTTAGAGGGGAAAGAAAGGTGTGAAGACTCAAGAGAAGCAATAAAAAAAGTAGGAATGGGCACCTTAAATCTCTTGCAGAGAAAGGAAACTGAATATGCATTATGTATGCATTAAACATTTCTTATTGTGTTAACTTAGCTGAAGGGATTTTTTTTTCTCTTTTATTCTTTCTTATAAAGAATAGTTTTCTGAGAGTGGGGGACAGAAGGGTTTATTGGGAAATGTAGGTAATATAAAAATAAAAGCTATCAATAAAAATTTATTTAAAAGAGAAATAATGAATATAATTGGGATAAATAAGAGATAACATCAAATTGAGGTAAAGTAAACAAAAGAAAAAACATACCTGATTTACAACAATGTAAATGAAAGAATTTTTTTTAAATATAACTGAGTGTTATGTAATTTTACTGATCTTAGACCTCAAGAGGATGAGTTACCTTCTTACTTCATTGAAACACTGGGGGATGAGAGGAAAAGGAGACCCTATGAATGTGCAATATTTTATATACTGTCAGATTCAGCAAAAACTGTTCTGTTGAACTACAGCACTTTTTTTCCTTCTTCATATTTTTTGTTTTATAAGAGAAGATTCACTGCATCTAGGGAAATGGGAACAGATATAATCAGAAATGACAGTAGTGTAAAAACAAAAATAGTTACTATTGTTAAAGTTTGGTTTTTTTTTTTAAGTAAAGCTCAATGGTAACTTTGGAAAAAGAAGTTTCAGTTGAGGAATAAGCTTGAACCTAGATTGCAAAGGGTTAAAAATGAGAGGGGAAGAGGTGGATGCAATAGAAGTAGGCAACTTTTTCTAAGCAAATATTATTGAAAACTTCAAGTATCAGAGTCAAAAAGGCATCTGCTAAAGACACAATCTTAAAGACTCTTCCCTCAAAAGGAGTTTTGAGCATATGTTAATAAGATCACAGAAGAATTCTTGGATAAATATAACCACAAAGAAAATTGAGGTTCAACAATTTTCTGATTATTAATATCAAATGAGGCACAAATCAGGGAGATGCTGAGATGCTTACCGTACATGTCCTATGCAGCGTCAAAATGATGTCAACTGGGTGGGACAGGGATTGCTACGGAAAGTGAAGTGGTCTGGCAGCTACTGAAAAATGATACTGCACCAATTATAGCAAACCCCAGAACTCTATGGGAATTTCTCAATTAGATCCATGGCCACTCAATCTGAACATTTCACAGCGGACAATTTGCTAAGAGTCCACGAAGGAAGAAAACAAAGGATGTAGAATACTTTGGGTCAGTCAAGTTTCCATTAGGAACCGACTATGTGCCAATCACTGTTCTAGGACAGCGCTGGGGATGTCAAAGTTATGCAGGAGTAGTAGCAGTAATAGTAACAAAAACAACAATGATGATAGCTACGTTTCTATTGTGTTTACTGTGTGGTGAGCACTGCGCTGAAGCTTTACAATCATCTATTTGATCCTGACAACAACTCAGGTGACAAAACTGAAGCAAACAGGGGTTAAATGACTTTAAGTGATTCGCCCAAGGTCACACAACTAGTGTCTGAGGATGGATTTGAACTCTACACACTGTGCTACTAACAATAACCTTACATTCTAATGTCCAAACTATGATATTCAACGTAGTCCTGTAGACAGTACATGTCACATACTACAAATATATTATAAAATGGAATCAAATAATGAGAAATACACCAAACTAGATTACATTGGGAAATTTCACAACGTCAGCAATTCCAAATTTCTCCCTGACACAAAAAATTTTATTTTTAACATCAATACTCTTTTGCTTGCAAGACTTCCTAGAATAGGTTCATAAATATTCAAAAAATTCACCTAGCGTCCTCACAAAAAGGACCAAAAAGACAAATGTCTACTTCCCAAATTATAAAATAATCTGGATGGACAACCTACAGAGTTTACACATCAACATGCATATATGGGACGGAATACAAATAGATAAGTTGGATCCAAAGCAGAAGAAGGCTCTATGTAGGTTTCTTTAATAATTCTAAACTCTTCTCAGCAACAAAAGTTCAATGTTCTAATGGTGCTTTTGTATGGCTTTGAAACACAGAATATAACGGAACAATGGACAGGCAGATAGCAGGTACACTAAAAGCAGAAAGCAGGCTCTATGTAGGTTTCTTTAATAATTCTAAACTCTTCCCAGCAACAAAAGTTCAACGTTCTAATGGCGCTTCTGTATGGCTTTGAAACATAGAATATAATGGAACAACGGACAGGCAGATAGTAGGTACACTAAAAGAGAAATGGTAAAGGATGTAAGAGTAAAGGATGCCATTAGGGAAAAACAAGATCAAAAAGAAACACTGGTCACATGTCAAGGATGACAACCAAAGTATTCCACTGAGATCCTTGTGATACCAGGAGAAAGTGAAGTATACTGTAATGGATTTAACAAAAGACATGAATAAAAGTCACACAGGATAGTTAGGTACAAATGGGTTGCAATCTATATTGTTGGAGAAAACCAAAATGATGAATTGATAAATCCATCTGAGTATCTAAATATTCTCTTGAGGATATTATATGGCTACAAATCATGAAATACAACAAGTTCTAAAGAATCAAAATTTTTGGAGTAAACAGGCTTCACCAACAGGGACTTGTGCATAGACATGGAATAAAGGACGTAGCCTGGCCATGTAATAAGATAAAGAGACAACAGATGGCAGCATAAGTATTGCAGTGGTACCCAAGAAATGTTAAAAAAACCAAGAGAAAGGAGTATGATAAATTAGGCAGATTGACAATGGAACATTTATGGAAGAATATGGAGAATTTCACCAGGAAATAGGGAATGAATGGGTCACAATATGCACTCTTGGAGGTCACCCATCGATGAAATCCAAATCCACTCTTATTCGGAAGTTCTTTAATAATCCACTGTATCTGTGATCTTACTGATAAGATCTTTCAATAACGCAGATCACTACTCATCCATGCCTTCCCATCCTGGAGGACTCAAAGATGTTCTCCTGTAAATCTGCCATTGGAGAGTTCACCCAAAATGTTAAGGGCTTTCCTCTTATTCTCTTGATATTGCACGGTTATCTCTTTACCCTACCATAATCAACACGATTTTTTCCTAATCATCCATTTCTCTGATGGCATCTTTCAAACTACTCATACAGAATTTTTGGTCTGTAATTAATTTCAGACTGTAAACACATCTCTTCATTGCCTTTTAGGTAAAATGCAGCTTCACTTCTATTTTGCTTAAAATTAAAAACTTAAAAAACAAACAACTTTCTGCCTGTCCTCTAAGCTATAATATTTTACATGGTTTTAAAATAAAATGTTTTCTATAGTCATTCACATCAACTAAAATGTTTTACACAATCATTCACTTTTAGAGAATAATGCATGGAAATCTGAGTCCTAGTTCATATTTTATATACTCGAAGTCCTGTATTACAAAAACCTTCACCTAGATTTATCAAGACTATTTCTCTAATCTTTCACTCATTATTATAATTTTTCTTCTCATATAGGGAACACAAAAACAATCTGAAAAAAATCATTAAAAAAAACTTCAAAACAATTTCAGAAATTTTGAAAAGAAACACAAGGTGGTGAATTCTGGGGGCAGAAAGACAGACTTACGGATAATCAGATTCTTCAGGGTGCAGGTAATACCTGTTGCAAGCTTCTGGTGGCAGCTGAACTGGAGGCTGCATATCTGCTTGGCCAGAAGTACCTGGGCTTGACATGAAACTTCGTTTAGTTGCATTGGAAATAGGAACAGGAGGGCGGCTGCTTTTTTGATGCAAAACTGTTTTAGCTGTAGAAATAATTATTTTATAGTAATATTAGGTTGTTTTAAGTTACTAAATATAAAGCAAGAAAATACTACAAAATGCCATGATCTACATAAAATCATTCTGCTTTAAATCTAATTTCTCCTTTGAAAAATGTGTTTAAAACTCAATACCTGAGAATATTATTTTAGCAACAAAGACTTAAAATATTATTAATGATATTTTAGAAAATGAAGATTATACTTCCTACAACAGAAGAGTAGCAGAGAACAATCCTGACTGAACAAATTAAACTTGGCTAGCACACTTTAATCTTGATTTTTAACATTCCATCTATTCTATGGCTAAAATTCCTCTAGAACTTTTATCAGAAGTAGAAAATATAACATATACTCATACAACTATACAGTTCTGGTGATCATTCTATAGTCCACCTCAAATCTATTTTCCAAAGCCAAATAATCAAGGATTCTATTTGCTTTTTACTGTCAGATGTAAAATGAGTTTGGGCTTATGAAATGAATGAAAGAATGAATGAAAAACACCAATTACTTGTCAACTACTGACTGCACTGAGGACACAAACAGAAAAAGCCCACAAAGAAGAATTTATCTGCAGGGCAGAAGAGAGGCCCAAAAGGCACTACTAGAACAGCAATAGGAAAAATGTTCAGGGGTCTTTAGAATGCATTAGGAAACCAGATTTCACTGTCTAGGAATCTAGGAAGCATAGAGCCAGACCCTATGCCCTCTATACTCTAGGCAGAAGACCCTGGGCTAATCATTTGATGTTTGTTTCAGTTACATGATTAAGTAACAAAACCAGGTCCAGTTAGGAAATGTAGATTTAGGTAAAGTGGAAATTCAAAAGTCAAAGTCCCTTTTAAAAAGTTTATGTAAGGGAAGGAGAAAGAAGGGCAAAGAATTGGGTCTTAGGTGATGACCACTAATATAAGTCAGGAGGAAAAATACTAGCAAAGGAAACAGGAAAAAACAAACTGAAGAATACATCATTTTCTGTGGCAGTGGGTATTAACAGTATAAAATGCTACAGAAAGGTCAAGTTGGGGTAGGAAAAAATCCATTGGATCTGATTAGGAGCCCACTATAGCTTTGAGACAACAACAGAGTGGGAGTCAAAAAAGTTGACTGACTTTTCAAAGCAGAGCAATTCTTAAAGAAATTACTCAAAATGTCCATCATGCAAGAAAACAAAAGAACACCAAAGCTCAAATCAATTTTTTTAGTAAAAAGTGAAAGTCTTGGCAAACAATAAATCCATGGACTCTCAAAACAAGCTTAAATAATCATTATCACAAAACAAACTGCAGATCTGGACAGTAAAAGTTTAAATAACTTTGCATGGGACAGGTTCATGAAAAAAGTAACAGTTTTCCAAAACACCTGTGATTAAAAAGGCTAGTAATCTATTAAAGAGGCTTTTCTTTACTACTCAAGGGAAAAAGCCAATATAGACTTATGTTTATCAAAAGTTAATCACTTACCATCTTTTACTTCTTGAACATCCCTTGGCTGTACAAAATCTGGCTTTACATTCTCAAACCACCAGAATAATTCCGCAATAAAAACCATAAGATTTGGCTTAAAGAATAAAATAAGGATAAATTAAGTGACTTGTTTTAAAAGCAAGTAGTTCTCTAATATAAATGTATTAAATAATAAATACACTTTCATATTAAGTCTTTACCTTTAGCACTAAAGGAGCATACAGCATGTCTTCTAAGGTAAGATAAAAGCATTTGTTTAGGTATTCATTTGAGAATTCTCTCAGAAGCTGAATATTGTATAAACTGTCAGCTATTGATGTTACTTCCTTCAAACATATATCTGGTGGGAAGAAATACAACTGAAATTATTGCAAAGAAAAAGTTCTCTTTCACAATGTATTTCAATATTCAACTATTAGTGAATTACGATGATGTGAAAAATACTACAATAGAAGCAATACTGAATAAAATTTTCAAATTATTAAGAATTTTTACAGTAACAGTAAAACCTCTAGAACAAACTAATAAATCTTTTAGTAAAGCCTCTAGAACAAATTAATAAATCTTTCTGTATTCCATATGTTAGCAATCACTTGATAGTAAAAAAGGAACATAAAGGAAACATGGTGATTTAGAATGCAAAGGTCAATACTAGGAGTACTTAAAATTACTTGTAAGAAGGCTATCTCCAAAATAAAGATCAAAACTTATTTTCCATTAATCATCTTCCGTATATAAAGAAACTATTCCATGAAATTCAAAGTTATCTTACATCCATTTCCTAAATAAATGTCCTCATATCTTTTTTTACACATTTTTTTAAATGGAGAAAGCAAGAAATTCTTTAAAGTCTCTCAAGTCTACTCAATGATGACTGGGACATTATCCTTAAATGCAAATAAACATAAGAGAATAAAATCTATGACTGACAAAAAAAGAGGAGGCAAGAGGATGGCTAATAAAAACCTTTCAAATCAAAATAAAAATCAGAAACAACTTTTCTACATCCTATTTGCCTTCCAAGCACACACATTAAAACAAAATTCACTTTGAACAAATTGTGAGAAAGAAAACATACCAAATCAAAGGGGATTTTTGTTTTGTAATCTGAAGCAAAATAATTTCAGTAGCTGATTAGGATTTTAAGGATTATAAGTTAATATATGATAAACATAGGCCAAATCTACTCTAAACAAACTGACCTATTTTTAATTATTAAGAATTCACAGAACTATCAAATAGAATAGTAATATTGATGATGACTTTTGGTTTCTCATCTATAAACTAAGGATAATAATGTTGTACCCATTTCACAAAGTCATTTTATGATTTTGGCTTCTTCTCTTTCCCTCGAATAAAAATACCACTGCTTGCAAAATATGAATATAAATTTTTAGGAATCATCCAAAACTTCATTTCTACATTGATTTTTCTGTTAAAAATCAAAAGGATCCAGACATCTGAAGAGAGCTTATATACCAGGACCTACAAAAGTCTAACCCTATGGAGAAACATGTCTAGCCTGTATCTTCTCTTTAGTACATCAGCTGAATCTATTCAGAAAACAACTCTGTCAGGCAAAATGCTAATCAAAGGTTAAATACGATACTCACAAAACTGAATTTAGATCCACTGCATCCAACTTGCTTAAAGTAAAAAATATCCTTTACTTACCATCCAATTTCATTTGTTCTGGACAATAATAGTGTATCACAGCTAAAAGAGCAGCACCATCACTGCCATCTTTCATTAGATCTTCCAGCAACGGAAAATACGGTAATTGTCTATTTGAAAGATGCTCTCGTCGATATCGAACCTATATTTGAGAGGGAAAATTTGATTATAAGAGGATGTTTAAAAATATGTTTATTCAAGTCATAATCTGCTCCGTAATTAGACATAGCAAAACACACAACTTATATTTTCTATGTTGTTTAAAAACAATGATTTGCCCATAATACCAGACTTACTACCCAACCTAGAGGCTGACGTTTGAAAGGCTAATGAAATGTGGTGTACACAAAAGTAAGATGAAAAAAAAAAAGGATTAAAGTACTGTCCAAATTACTTAAAATCTACATTCTTTAAAGTAAAAAGGTTTTCATATTAGGAAATACTAATAAAATACCAACTATTCTTTGCCTGAATAGCAACAAATAAAAGCACTGATACATAGTTTGAAGGGTTTTTTAAACATAATGGAATTTTTTTTTTGAAATAACTTGGGTACAAGTTAAGTACAACCAAGTAGCAGGCAATTGAATCCATGGATAAGTATTACATGAAACAATTATTTTTCAGTGTAATACAGTTGCATCAAGAAGAAACTATGGTTAGTCACATCAAAAACTTAAGAAACTGTTTGAAACCTAACTTAAAAACTGAATATCATGCTTATGAACAGACAGATAATATAAATTAAATTTTGGAAAAAAGATTTTTGAAAAAAAGATCTATTTAATTTTCAAATTTTAATCAGCAAATTAAAAACTATTTTACTTAGATTCTCACATGATCCACAACTCAATAAGATCTAGTTTTAAAATGCTATTATTGTTACTGCCAATTTTCTTCTATAGTTCAAATTGCAGGCAATATCAAGTTCTACAATAAAAATCATGAATTTTCAAGACAAATATAGACTTAGCCAAAGCAAAAATAGTTATTACTTAGTAAGAAGTAATCATTTTCATAATTAGCTCTGAATCACAAAAAAGTACAATACAAACGTTGTAAGAATTGTTTATATTTTTAAATTCTTCATGTTTCAGATAAAAAAATCTGCATTAATATAAATTATAACTTGCTTTTCCTAACCTAAAGCACTCTATAATCTAAGTAATATGAATCATACTGTACCACAAGAGCACAGTCCACAGGTTCCAGCATGCAATATGAAGTAGCATGCATCAGATCAGGCTTACGCAAAAAAAGATCATGAGACACACATGATGGTGATTAAACAAACCCATGCAGCAACTTATAAGGTTTTATCCTCTAAGGAAGGGAATAAGAGTGGATATTAAATCATCTATGATGTTCCAGTTAGCAGTTTAAGAAGGTCAAATTAATAAGAATATAGTAATGCGGGTCTTTTTATTCTCTAGACTTTTTGTAACTTAATGCAAAAATGGCACCTGCCAAATTTTACTAGGAAATTTTTCTTCTATTTTTATGTTTTTACATTTCATTTTTCTCTAATTACATATAAAAACAATTTTTAACATATTTTTCAAAATTTTGAGTTTCAAATTCTCTTTCCTTCCTTCCTCTCTCCCCCCTCTTTGAGAATGCAAGTAATTCATCACCAATCAATTTTTAATATCTATGTACTACTAGCTATCATAATTTTGATTTATCTGATAAAATAAAATCTTAGGTATAGTACTTCATGTTTTTAGTTTATATATAATTTTTATTTGAAATCTTACTACTTTAAAGCCTAGAATTCTATGTATTCACTAAAAGTATCTATAAGTCTTTGGCTCTGAGGATTTAAGAAGATAGGAAATTTAAATGTTCTTAAAGATATTACCCCAACAAGTAAGAATAAATACTACTGCTTTATGTGAATGATATTAAACATAATAAAATATACATCAGTATTTAATTTCTATTTACAAATTCTAAAATAATAATTTAGCACAATTAGTGTAAAAGGAGTAGGAAAATCAAGTTGAGTGCAGGCAGTCTCAAACTTATGAGATGTTATAACGTTCACTGCTAATTCAGATGGTTTGGCACACTGGGAGCATCTGGTTCCTTTAGCAGAAATAAGCCTTCCCCTCCTCTGAATTCCCATACTACTATGATGTTTTGTGCCATCTATCATACTATTTTTATTAAAATTATCTGCATACAGGATTATCTCTCCAGTAGGCTTGAACTTCCTCAAAGCCAAAGACTTATCTGAAAATCAATATGGCAGGAGAGGAAAAAACTGTCTACATACATTTAGCCATACTCATAACACAGAAATACCACTCTGTAATATAGAAATACTATTCTATTTTACTACAAAATAAATTCAAGAAAGAGGGATCTGCAAACAATAAACTTATATCCAACATCTGGCAAAATTCCAGAGCATATTGTTAAAGAGATGGTAAGTGAAAAAGAAAGCAGGGATCACAAAGTTTGCAGATTCACAAATAGCAAGTAATGCCAGAATAACCTCATTTCTTTCTTTCTTTTTTTTTAGAAAGGATTATTAAACCAAAAAATCAACAAATACTATTAGGTAATAGCTTCCCTTGATTCTAAAATCTAACAGTCATCCTATTCTTTTGGATAAAATGGAAAGCACCATTAAGTGGATTCAGAACTGGATGAATGAAAAAACCTAAAAAGTAGTAGGCATCAATGCCCTGATCTGAACTCAGAAGGAAGTCTTCAGAGATCCTCTCTCAGTCCTGTCCTCTTTAAAATTTTATCAATAACTTGGATGGAGGCTTGGATGGCATGTTTGGCCAATGCATATATGACACAAAAATAACAGAATGGATGACCCAGGTCAGGATCCAAAAAAGATTTCAGCAGGCTAGAACACTGTGTCAAATCTAATAAGATGAAATTAACAGCAATAAATCTTATACTTAGGTTCTAAAAATCAAATTCCCAAATACAAAATGGGAGAGGTATGGCTAAAAAGCAGTTTGTCTGAAAAAGATTCAGAGTTTTTAGTGGGTTCCAATCTCAACAGAGTCAACAATATGACAAGGTAGCCAATAAACTAAAGGTATCCTGTGGATAGATTAAATCTGTAACGTTTAACCTCAAAGGGCTGAACTAGGAACAATGGTCAGAGGTCTCAGAGGAGCAAATTTGGGCATGGCATATGGAAAATTTTCCTAACAAAGCTATGCAAAAGTAGAATACCTCAATAGGTAGTGAACATGGCTTCCTCCTAACCTGAGCTACTCCATGAGGATGGAGAGATCTGTTCTGATATGGGAGATCCCTCCAACTCTGATGATTCTGTGAACTCAGTCATCTTTTTAAACCTCACTGTGCTTTACATAATGGTGTGCATACAATAATTGTTTTCTGAATACATTTTCTCAAAAAAGTGTCATAAATGATTGCCCAGTATTTCTAGCATGAATCTGTGACTATCAAGTCTTACAGACAAATGACAGTGAAGCTAAAACACAGTCTAAGGATATATTAGGATTTTAAAGGTGAAAAAAACTCAGTTCTCTTTAGTCAATTAACAATGACTACTTTAACTTCCATTATTTTTAATGAATGCCATTTTTGCAAGTGGATAATCTATTCACTCACATCTAAAAGAAGATAATAAATTTTAAAAAGCTGCAAACTGTAAAGCAGAAAAATTCATGTGGTATGGTATCTACCTACCCCTCTTCAATTTACATCTTAGGAAAATACCTTCTGCATACTGTCTGAATAAAGTATATATCCCTTTAATTTTCAGCTGACTATTTAGCCTATTACCATGGTGTTACTGCAAGTGTTCATAAAAATAAACGGCTTAAAAATAACTTAAGAAACATAAAACTCACCATTCACAAACAAAATATAACTTGTAACTATAAAATTATTTTATGCAGTATATATTCACATTACAGAAACTAAATTTTATTTTAAAGCAGATTATGAACTAGTAAACAAATCTATCAGGTTTTACTGTTAAGCAGTTTTTAATAAAAGCAATCATTTATGTATTTAAAAGCCATGGAAATCTGTATGGTGACTGGAGTAAACGTAGTTCACTTACAGGTACTAATTTCCAATACCATTTGGAAGGAGACTGCTCAGGAAGCAAGGAAAGGAAGGTAGGAAAGGAAAGGAACATCAGCAGATCAAGTAATGATATTTGAATGCACTTAAGTAAGGCACACTTTGTATATACTATTAGTAAGACAAGATTGTTAAGTTTTTGGCTAAATGATTATGATAAGTTGAAAGTAATATTAGAAAATTTCAGTTTAAAATCTAATGGTTTAAAGAAAAACTTTGAAGTCTTTGTGCCTCTTTGCAAATTCAGTAATAATTAATATGATGTACACTTGCTATTTTACTGTAGCAAATTTTTAAAAAGGGTTCATATCTAAAACAAAAAGTCAATTCTAGATGCATTTTTTATCTTGGTCTTTTATTTTTGTTCATATGCATGATTTTTTAGCTTAAAAGAAAAGAGTTCTTTTTAAATACAAGAGAAACTGAGGCACATTTCCATTTTAAGGACATTACATTCTGTAATAATGAAAATGTAGAAGTGCATTATAACCAATATATTTACATAAATAAGGAAAGGAAGAGGAGGGAACAAAGGGCAGGGTCACATAAGTATTATTCAGTTCTATAGAACTCCCTTACTCTTTGAACCTCCTCCCTCTGCACCCATGCCTAATTTTTGACAGGAAACAGACAATGCTCTAACAAAGAAGAGGGATACAAGTCAAACATGTCCACTTCCCTCTAAGTCATCTCAGAATTTTGAACTCTCACATATTCTTTGTCCCACCTTGCCTTCCATAGTATTCTACATTATGCTTCAATCTTTCTGATCATGGCACGTAACCTTAGGCATCTCCCCCACTTCCAAAAAAACCTGCCAATTCTGTTGATTCTCCTTCCAAGATACTTCTCATCCATGCCTTCCTGTCTACTGCCACTATAACCACCCCAGTCATAGTCTTTATCTCTTCTAATTTAAACTATATACAATAAAGACCATTATAACTGGTATTCCATCCTCCATCTCTAATCTATCCTCAATACTGTTAGCCACATAATTTTCCTAATTCCTAAAAGCTTTGATCATACCACTCCTTTACTTACAACCTTTCAGCGTTTCCCGAGTCTACTGAACAAAAGTTGAGCTCCTAATTGTAATATTTAGGATCCTTTCATTTCTGGCTGATGCGTCTAGATGACACAATGTATACAGAGCTAGGTCGGGAGTCAGGAAAACCCGGGTTCAAATTCAGCCTCAAACACTTACTAGCTATATGACTCTGTGCAAGTCAGTTAAGCTATGTTTGCCTTAATCCACTAGAGAAGGAAATAGCAAATCACTCCAGTATCTTTGCCAAGAAAACCCCATGGACAGTATGGTCCACAGGGTCACAAAAAGTTGGATATGACTGAATTACTGAATGACAAATTTGTCTTCAATCTACTTTCCTTATTTTTTACTAATCCATGTTCTAGTTAAATTAGTCTATTCTTCATCCTTTGCTCTCATATTGCTCTTTCCCATCTCTGTACCTTTGCTCCACTGTTCCCTATGTGAAGAATGTACTTCCTCCCTGACTATCCATTCTCATATGCCCTGAAATCCTATTATCCCCTTCTTTTCTTAAAGGTCCAACTGAGATACTGTGTCCTCCACAAGGTTTACCTGATACCCACCCAAACCTTACACACACACGCACACATGCATGCATATGCATGCACACACATGAAAAATCTGCATCCTCTAATCTGTCATAATAACCTACTTCATCTCTTCTTTGCATTTACTCCAATCTTCCTTTTATCAGTTACTTGTATATGGGTTTCTTCCCCCAAAAGCCTGTAGGCTGGCTCTCTAAGACAGAATTTATATCACATCTACCTTTTTATCTCCAATTTACTGCACATAATGGACACTTAGTAATTCCTTATTAATTTACTTGAACTCAATTTCACCAGCTTATATTTAGTGAACTTGAGGCAAACGGTAGACAACTAGCTACTACCACAAAGATAAAAGGTTTCCATTTGAGGCTGCATTAAATTGTAGTTCACAAGGATTCCAAACCAAAAAGTTTCCTAAAAAGTGAAATACAGTCTCTTATTTACCTTTTGGTGAGCTGGGCTCTCTAACAGCTGCTGCTTTAATTTTACCTCTTTCTCTGTTATCTCCCTCATTTTCAAGTTCACCTAAAATAGCGAAAGAAAAAAATATACAATATGCAAATGCCTTCAGATGCTATAATCAATATCTTGTTTACCCACCCAGAGACATCTAGAATTTAACATTTCATTTATTCTTAATGGACAGCTCTTAAATCCATGCCCCATTATTAAATCATTTTACAAAGATTAAGGAGTGTTATAAGAGTGGGTGACAATTTCCCTTTGAAGTTGAAGAGTAATTTTTTTCTCCTTTAATATAGTGTAATAATTATATATATATGTATATAGTAATAGATTAATTAGTGCTACAAATTCTAAGATATATGTAGTTAGAGGTCAGGTTATTAGGATAAAGGCATTTTTCTCCCTCCTCCACAAGAGAAAACACAGTTTCTTATTCTCTATCTGAATATTTTAAAGAAACATTATTTATCCTAACAACAGGCCCAGAATTAATTTATGATATTTTAATACTCTAAAGACACTGAAATGCTTCAGAGTACTGACCTTATTAATCCAGAAAACCATTGCATCCTCCAGATCATATGGAAGCTCTTTTGAGGCACTGAATGTAGAAAAGCGTTTGACACTGGCAACCACTTTTTCAATGCTGATCATTTCTATAGTGTAGGCAGTCATTAAAGCATCAATCATAGCCATATGTGAACTCTAGGGAATAGATATGTAAAGTAGGTAGTCAAAATCTCCTTCAAAACTACAAGTCTCTCACCATGTTCCCAATTAGTATTTTTCTCAAATTCCTAATTGTGACAAAGAATTTAACTCTTTCTGCTTACAAATTACCATGTTGACATTTCTTCTACCTCATTTTTATTTGAAATTTTAGACCACAGGTTTATTACAAATATACAAATGGGAAGTACACTCATGTGAGAGATAGTGTTTATACAGAACATGCTAATCTCTTCTTAAATAATATCATGTATGATATTATATATTATATTATTTATAAAATACCAGTGACCAAAAGCAATCATCCACAAAATTTGTGAACAAGAAAATCACCAATGTAGTAAATGTAAAATAAGTGTTCCTGTGTAAAATACATCCAAGTGGAGTCTAGCATTATCACATAAATCACATGATTGTTTCTGCTGAACAGAAAAATTTGTTTTGAACAAAAGTACTTTAAAAAGACATCCACTTGGCAAACTGGTAGACAAGGAAGAAACAATATTTCTGCCTCAAAAATGTCAGATTTATGTGCCTAAATTAAATTATACCTTTCTTAAACTTTCTTACACAGCATTCACCAAGACAGCTTAAAACATTGCCTTTTTCCATAATGAAAAAAATACCCAAATTTTAAGAAATTTTAAATTTACTAAAAAACCTTTTTTTGTGAAAATCCAATTTTCTAATATCTTATTTAATACTTATATAATGTTTACATTACATTTTACTTGAATTTTGGAAGTTGCTGATGAACTGCTGACTTAACTAAATTACTTTTTATTCACTTAGCCAAAATATGCAGAGGCAGTTGCACAACGCAGGTATGCGATGTAAAAGTCAATCCTGTTTCAAGAGATCAAAATATTAAAAAGAAAAATTCAGTGCATTTCAATTCAGATCACCATAGCCCAAGGGAATATTATCCCCTAAAAAACACACAACAGACTAAATTTTCAAAATGTTTTAAATCCTTCTAGTACTCACCATTTTTATAGGTGCACAACTGAGGTCAGATTCTGTCACTGGTGTGTCATCACTCTCTATTACATAAATTCCTTTCCGAGACAAGGCCTGAACAACAGACTGATGTCCCTTTAATGCTGCTACCTGGTCACCTTTCAAAATGAGGCTACAGACCCGACAATATAACTCACTGGACAGCAAAAGCTTGATAACAGGTGGTTTAATATGTTCCTGTTCATACTGGTCTATGTAAAACGGATCTTTTAGATCTTCTGGGATATTATCTAAAACAAGGAAAATAATAAAAAGGTAAATGAATTTATACAAATAAGCAAATATCTTATTTTCAAAGTTTATTTCTAAACTATCATGCAACTGCTCATTTAAAACAAATGATGTAAGAGGAGGTATGAGTTAATATGAATATAATCAATCATGGAATTACAGTTAAGTGACTAAGCATAAAATATAACTGGGTTTTTTAATGATTTTCATATATAAGATTTCATTAATATATAATATAGATCATTTTAAGAAAAATACCAATGCTAATAAAGTTAATATTTATTTTCATCAATACTTTAAAAATAATATTTGTCTAAATTATTAAATATTATTACTGAAAAAACACAGAAAAAAAGTACTAGCAAGACAGTGAAAAGTAAATGGCTCTCAGCACAATTTCCCCCACAATGGGTTCTCTATCCATCCTTACATTTCCCCCTTAAGTCATTCCCATTAGCCAAAATCACCACTACCACCAGAGAAGCCTTCCTAACTTGTCTTTGACCTTCAGTCAGGCTGCCTGGCTGATTATGGTGGCTTAAAGCAGACGGGAGACAAGTCCAACCCTCCTGTTAAGATGGAGGACTACCAGGCTTTACCGTCTGCCTTTCCACTGTGCCCTACACTTTCCTACAATATCATACTAACCGCTTGTTGTTTTTCCTTCTTGAAGACAACCAAAATGACATCATGTTACGAATTAAATTACACTGTACCTGACTGTGGCTGATCAGACCAATACAAGCTCAAAAGGTTCTACCACAGGTCAGGTACAAATAGTCCATGTGAACATTTAGGATGGATTCTCTAAATTTGCGCATCTCGTGTCTCTTTTGAGCTACTTTAATTCTGCTTTGCTCAGAGAACATAATGCCTTCTTTTATGTGGGTATAACATGCTGTGCCATGTAACAAAATCAATTCCAAATTCTTCAGAGAAACCTTAAGAAACTTTGTATCGCTTCATCTGCCCACCATGTAAGTGCTTGCCCTGTGTGAGTTCTATGTAAAATAAGTCTTTTAGGCAAGTACACCTTGGCATTCAAACACTGTGACCAGACCACTGGAGTTGTGTGCTCTCTGCAGCAGAGTTTGAATGCTTGGCAGTTTAGTTCAAGAAAGGACCTCAGTGTCCAAGATGATCTTCAGAATCTTCGTCAGACAATTCAAATGGAAACGATTCTGTTTCCTGGTATGGCACTGGTATACTGTCCAGGTTTCACAGGTATACTACAGTGAGGTCAGTACTGTGGCTCTGTAGACCTTCAGTTTGATAGTAAGTTTAATACCTCTTCTCTTACACATTTTCCTCTGGAGCCTCCCAAACAATGATCTAGCTCTGTCAATGTGTGTATCAATGCGTACATCCCTAGAAAGTATACTGCCAAGGTAAGTGAACTTATCAACAGCGTTCAAAAGTTCTCCATTTGCTATAACTAATGGTTCCATGTACGGATGGTGCGGTGCTGGCTGGTGGAGCACCTGTTTTCTTGGTATTAGGCCAAAATTTGCACAAGCAACAGAGAGGCTGCACTGAGCGTACAATCATCTGCAAACAATAAAATAATGCACCGACACTCCTTCCATTTTAGTGGACTTTTCAAGTTAAATAATTTCCCATCAGTGCAGTAGCTGACCTTGATGCTGTGTTCATTCTCACTGAAAGTGTGTGGCAATACTGCTGAAAATATCATGCTAATAAAAAGCACTGGAGCAAGTACACAGTCTTGTTTCACTCCACTGGTGGCTGGGAAAGCACAAGAGCATTGTCCAATATCCAGAATATGAACAAGCACGCCATCATGAAACTGACACTGATGAATTTCTCCAGGCAGCCGTATTAACTACTTATGTAACCAAAGAATTTCTAGGCTTTGCAACCTACCCAATTCTTAGGATTTTCAAGCCTTTCCATCTGCCCTATAGCTGAACTTTCTATGATGTGTTATCTCTGCCATGATCCTTCTTGCTGTCTGTGCTTATTTTGGCCTAATAATTAACACCAAGAAAACACAGGTGCTCCATCAGCCACCACCACACCATCCATACGTGGAACCATCAGTTAGAGCAAATGGAGAAGCAATGAATGCTGTGGATAAGTTCACTTACCTTGGTAGTGTACTTTCCAGGGATGTACACACTGACAACGAGGTTGATACATGCACTGCCGGAGCTAGTTCACTGTTTGGAAGCCTCTGAAGAAAAGTTTGGGAGAGAAGAGTTATTAGACTGACTACCAAACTGAAGGTCTACAGACTCATTGTGCTGACCTCATTGTTATACGCTTGTGAAACATGGACAGTCTACCAGCACCATTTCAGGAAACTGGATTGCCATTTGAAATGTCTTAGGAAGATTCTGAGGATCACCTGGCAGGATAATGTACCAGTCCTTGCTTGAGCTGCAACCACCAAATATTCAAACTATGCTTCAGAGAGCATAACTCCAATGGGCTGGCCACATTGTTCAAATGTAAAATGAATGCTTGCCAAAAAGACTATTTTATGGAGAACTCAAATGGGACAGGTAATCACATGGTGGTCAGAAGAAGCAATACAAGGACACTCTCAAAGTCTCTCTCAAGAACTTTGGATTCGACTGTGCAACATAGAAGACACTGGCACAAGACTGTTCAGTATGGCATGCCCACATCAGAAAAGGTGCTGTGCTCTTTGAGCAAAGCAGAATTGAGACAGCACAAAGTCAACATAGAATGTACAAATTTGGGATATCCATCCCAAATATTCACATGGACTATTTTTGCCCACTGTGGTAGAGCATTCCAAGCTCCTATTCGTCTGATCAGCCAGTCGGACACAATGAAATTTTATTTTATCATGGTGATGTCACTTTGGTCCTCTTCGAAGATGAAGGATGACAACCACCAACCAATCAACTAACCAATCATCCCTGCCAAGCAGAGTGAGTGAGCACCTTGTGGAGAGAGCCTTTCTCAATCTTTTTACATGCAATTACAGCACTTAGCACATTGCATATGGCTTGGCACAAAGTAAGAGCTTAACAAAACAAGGGGAGGGGCGTACATGGCAACTGGAACTGCACCAAGTCAAGGTGACTGAAGAGTGTAATAGAGCGCATGGCCTGAAGTGGAGAAGACTCATCTATCTGAATTCAAATCTGTCCTCAGATACTTGCTGACTTACAAGGCAAGTCACTTAACCCTGACTGCCTCAATTCCTCTTCTGTAAAATGAGCCAGAGAAAGAAATGACAAATCCCTCCAGTACCTTTGCCAAGAAAGCACCAAAAGGAGTCACAAGGAGTCAGACGCAGCTAACAACAAAAAGCAAATGGAAATTATCTCTACTCAATATAAGATCTTGTAAACTAAGAGGAGAGGGCTGAAAAGTTCCACTTACCCCAACAAATTTCAGCATAGCTGCAGAGTTTACACTCGGTGGGAACAAGCCAAAAGGCATATACTTTAAGGGTACAGTGACTGCTATCCTGTCCATTCTTTTTAGTGACCCAGTTTAACATCTAACAACAAGAGAGAACTGAAGTTTCAAAGTCTCTCCATGGAAAAAATAGCTATTTATTTGGGGTGGAACCTGCAGAATCAAATCAGATGGTGCTCAGCACAGTACCTGCCAACACAGTAAGCATTTAGCAAATGCTCTATCATTCATCCATCTACCTGAATAATTACTTCCAAAGAAACCAGAAATAAAGTAGCATTTGAGAAGCAAACACTTCAACAAACAAGGCAAAACACAAGAAAGATAAATGAATACAGTTAACAAGACTAAACAATGAAATCAATAATATCATGCTTCTGGTATGAAATTATTTTAAAAATTTTTTCAAAATGGGCAGATTCCAAAGGGAAAACAAAAAGAGCTCCATCTAGAGACAAAAGATTCCAAGGGATTAAAAGATTAAAAGGAGAGGGGGTTGTAAAAAGAATTAGGTGAAAGAAAAGAGGAAAAAATCGAGTACTCCAAGAACATTTAAAATTCATGTTCTCTTATGAAAAAAATCAAATGGGAGAGGGAAGAGAACAAGAAGCTCCATATGGGCAAAACTTTAAGTCATTCAAAGAACTTGGCAAATTCCCAAGGACAATCCAGTCCACTTTTCCACTACTCAATTTTGGCCCCAGCTCATTGTATATTTGCAATGTTTGTCCAAATATGTCAGACAAGCTCTACAAGTTGTCCATTTACCCACAGATCACACTGTGGACAATATTCCACAATATTCTTCACTTACTTAAGATTTTCTTGTGTGATTATTTAGACCAAGTTCTTAAATGATTATAGATCTCATTGAAGCAGGTCTGTAATGTTCTGAGGCTTGACAGAATCATTAGAAGAGCATGTGAAGAATTCTTCTCTGACTTGGACTTTATACTAGATTCCTCTCATAAACAGTGGGGAAAATCTTTGTAGAGAATAAATCTTCCTGTTTTCTAATTCACTTGGCGTTAATAATCAGAGCTCTATCTCTCATTATCAAGATTGTCTCGCCTGTCACATCTTTCAAGGAATCTTATACAATTTTGACATAAATAGGAGACCCCTTATTTCTGTTCATCTACGAAATAGACTAAAGGACTAAACCTAATTATTAGATTTAATTGTAAATGTGTTAAATTCTCCAATAAAAAAAAGTAAAATAATGAATAAGAAAAAATAAGGTTGTATCTAAAAAACATTTATAAAATAAAAATCGATTGCTTCAAAATTCAACAAAATTCAATTGTTTCAGGCAATTCCATAAAAAAGGAATTACAATCATATTTCACGAGGCAAAAAAAAAAATTCACAAAGTCAAGAGAGACAAATAGAAAACTATATATTACAACTTCAGGGCAGCTATGTGGTGCAGTGAATAGCCAGCCTGCTGAGCCTGGAATCAGGAAGACTCTTTCTTCCTGAGTTCAAATGTGACCTCAGACACTTACTAATTGTGTGACTCTGGGCAAGTCACTTAAGTGCTGTCCTCAGTTCCTAATCTGTAAAATAAGCTGAAGAAGGAAAACAGTACACCACTCCTTATCTCTACCAAGAACACCCCAAACTGGGTCACAAAGAGTCAGACATGACTGAAACAACTAAACAACAACATATGACATTTTAAGACTAAATTAAAGCCAGTAAGTGTAGTTTTTAAATATATGCATTGAAAATATAGATCGAAATTCACAAAGCTTGCCGAAAAGAAATCTAGAAATGCATATGTGTATATGCACATATACATGCAGAGAGAATATACTATGTAGAAATTCATTTTCTACATGAGGAAATTAAGGTTCTAAATGGTTACTAACGTGGGGCATTAATAAAATGTACTATGTGAATATTATATAAAAAATGAACTATATGAATAAGTCAGTACCAGCTGACTTACCTTTCAACAAATAACATTAAAGCTATGATAGTAACCTCAATCTAACATTTCCTTTAACATGGAATCATATCTACAAATAGGGATTTTGTCACTAAAGTAAAATCTTAAGAAATAATTCATTCCTTGCCTGTTTCCCAACACTGAATTTTTGTACTTAGTAGCATTATTTCTGTATATTTTGCTGCGCCTTACTTTCACTGAAATATCATTACAACTCTTCACATTACATTAAATGAACACACTTTTTTTTTTTTTTACAGCTTTTGGGTTACACCCCAAATTGACATCACTTTTATTGTCCATTTGTGAAGCAATTTACTTTTCAAGTCGAGGGAAGATGAAGAGGGGAGGGGAGGGAACCAAAATATCCATACAGGCAGCAGTACAAGCAAATTCATCTCAAAAGTGGTGTTAGCATTTTAAGTGCACCCAGTACCAACAGCCTACAAAGAGAAAAACTTTTTTCATCTTGTCTATCTCCAACAATAGGTCTGATTTTTACAGGTTTGAGAGTCAATTCTGACTACCTTTGTGAGCAATGCTTTCATGAAAAAAAAGATGTGGATTTAATACTGTCGAGTCATTATTAATATAACCTAAAGAATAAAGTAGTATACAGTACCATTCAAATATAAAGCACCAAAATAGGTGGTCTTTTAAAATCATTGATGATGATGACAACAAAAAAGACACAGTATTTAAGAATTACAAAATTCTCTCCTCACAACAATAATTTTATCACTATCCACATTTTATAGATAAGAAAATTGGGTTAACAGTTCAATATTTTTCTTATCATCACATAGATAAGTATCCAAAATGAGATATGAGAAAGGAAAAGAACCCACTTGTACAAAAATATTTACAAGCAGCATTTTTTTGTAGTGACAAAGAATTGTAAACTGAGAAAATGTTCATCAATTGGGGCTGAACAAATTAAATTATATGAATATGATGGAATGCTTTTGGGTTGTAAGAAATGATGAAGTGGATGGTTTCAGAAAAACCTGAGAAGAACTGCATCATGAACTTGAAAGACTTAAGTAATTCTGATCAACACAATTACCAGCCATAATTCCAAAGGACTCATGATGAAACATTCTATCCACATCTATATAATCAATGGATTTAGAATGCAGATTAAAGTATATTTCCTTTTCATTCTTTCATTTTCTTTCTTTTGGGAGCAGACAACAATGTGGAAATGTGTTAACTGGTATTGCATAATTAGATACATGCAAAGGATTTTGTCTTTTTTGCCTTCTCAATAGGTGCGGGAGGGACATAAAGAAGAAGAGAAGGACATAAGGAAGAGGACAATTCAGAACTGAAAATAAAACTGAATTTCAAAAAACCAAACAAAACTAAAGTGGTTTTTCAAACCTCAATCTTCTAACTACAAAATCCAGCACCTCATCCACTATGTTACACTAATGGAAGTAGTAATCCCATTTAGATTTCCAAGAGATTTCTAATGAATATACAAAGATTATCCTTAATTTTCAAGATTATTCATTTAAATCAAACCAATGTGTTTGCAATTTAAGCTCATTTCTCCTTGTCCTTGATTGAGTTGAAAAGTTCATTTAAAAAAAGAATCATTATCTTAGTAAGAATCAAATAAGTGAATTTGGAAAGTTTGGAAAGAATTAAAGTCATTCTTCATCTTTTGCACAGGCAAAATAACCCTGCCCCTGATTTCTTTACATATCCCCCAACTTCTATACATCAAGGACCCCTGAATTTCGTTTGTAAAGGTAATTCTTGTCACCCTCACAGATCCACCTATAACATAGTTGTTGTTTAATCATTTCAATTGTGTCCAACTCTTCATGACTTCATTTGGGGTTTTCTTGACAAAGATAATGGAGTGACCTGCCATTTCCTTTTCCAACTCATTATACAGATGAGGAAACTGAGGCAAACAGGGTGAAGTGACTTTCCTGGGAACTTAGGAGTTATAAAAGAACTGTGTAAAGCTCAGAAGCAGTGTGCCCATAGTTATAATGTAAAAAGCAGGATGTGAATCAACATCTTCCAAATTCCAACAGCCCTCTTTCCACTATCTCAAGCAGCCTCTCTTATTTTGAGGCCTATTTTCTAAGCTTTGAAACATTATCACGATTTGACTCCATTGTTTCTTCAAGTTCTCCACAAATCTCCAAAAATATCACAACCTCAAAATGTATCTAGTTCAATGTGCATATACCAAAAAAACAAAATTTCTACAATGTATATAGCAAATCTGTAAATTGATTACTGATTTAGTATCTCTAGTGAGAGAAAACCCACTAAATCCAAAAGCATTTGCATTCCACTTTTAGATACCTCTATCCAAAAGTTATTGTGTCATCATCCCTAGCACTACTGGTCTTCAAGCTAAAAATCAACAGTTCCTTTAATTAATCCTTTCATGTGTTCCTGAAGCCTATCATCATCCTTCCTCCTCACTCTCTGGCTTGCTAATATCCTATCTAACATACGGCACCTAGAACCAACACAATGCTACAGATACAGTCTGATCATGAGAGAGGACAATAGCATTATCATGTGCCTAATTCTGGACAAAATATTTCTCTTAATGTAGCCTAAAATTACAAAAGATTTTTTGGCTGCCATATGACACTGTTGGTTCATACTAAGTTTATAACCTACTAAAAACTTCAGATCATTTTCAGATAGTGCTAATTAACTATAAATCTCCCATTATGTATTTATGAAGATTTTTTTTTAACCAAAGCGTAAACCTTTACATTTAACCCTATTAAGCTAAATCTTATTAGAATTGGCCCTATTAAATCTGTTGAGATATTTTTATAGTCTGTGTTTGAAACCTGGGACATTAGGAAAAGAGTAACAGATCTCAGCTATTTTGAGGAGGAGGAAGGTGTACAAGTAAAAGAAATAACAACACAGTTTACTAGACAAATGAGGCAGGCATCAATCTTTCCTGAAATTTCAGTAAGGCTAGAAAAAATGTCTTTGGATAACTCTGAAGTAAGAAATTAAAAGATTTATAGAACTGATTGTGGCTTTCTCTCTTGGGATCCTAAATATAAATGCTAAGAGAGAGGAAGTAAGCTACATACACTTATACTCTATCTCCTTCCAGGGCCCCTATGTTGCCTTCCCTTATTAGAATGTAAACTCTCTTAGGGCAAGAACTATGGTTTGCTTACTTGCATTAAATATCCTCAATGCCTACAGCACAGTGTCTGACATACACGAACTTAACAAATGTTTTGTCTATTATATTCATCACTGGGCAACAATCAATAAAGCTTTAAAATGATATACTAAAATTTTGCCCAAAAATATGTCAAACTCAATGGTCTAATAGTTTGCAGAATTCATTCTTCCATTTTTTTCAAAAATCAGAGCATTTCCCAAGACCTTCTACATCATAGATATCAGATCAACAATTATAATTTTAATTGTTCAGTACTCTAGTATAATCTATTCAGGCCTACTAACAGCTCAGTGAGGGAAGTCAGATTCTGTCTCCTTACTTATCTTGAGTTTTTTACTCCCTATTTTTGTTCTGTTCTCAGTTCAATGACAATTCTCCAGGGAAGACAAAACAAGCAACATAAGACTTTAGCAGTTCACTCTTCTCACCGATGTCAGTTATCACCATCCCCACACCGCCAACCCCCAAGGAGGAATCATCCTCTATATTTGGATCCTTCTCTTGCCTCCAACATAACTTTTAAAAATTTTTTGTTTTGGTCCTAAGCATCCATCACCAGACACAGTTTATTCTCATCTTTAGTGTTACTGACACTTTTTACAGGACTGTATTATTTTTTTGTTATTTATCTTTAGTTACTTGCTCTTACTTACATCTTCTATAAAGTCTTCTCAAAATCTGAATTTGTTTGTATATCCAACATTAACCTCTTTAGGCAGCACCTTTTTTCCCTCCCCTTGGAATAATTACTGTTGATGCTTTAGTTTATTTCTGAGTGCTTCCCAGTCAACTGTCCCTTCAAAATAGTAGGCCACTGGATCCTATCTATCCTTTCTTTGAATGCTCTAAATCTCCACTCTCAAAATCTAAGATAAACATCAAACAATGCCTAGCTTTCCACTCTGCATCACAAGCTGTACAATGTAAGTAGAATTGCCCCTAAGGTTTCTGTTATTTCTACCTCAACAACCACTTCCTCGTTTTTGGTAAGAATCAAATCCAAAACAGCAATTTATCCAATTTTGTCATTAGATAAAACCACATCATAGCAAGTCACTAACTCACCAGCTGCTCTTGGCAGATAAAGAATGCCAGCAGAGAGACGCCCAGAAAGCTGAAGACCCCTATCACTACAACATCATGCTTGTATACAAGCTTCGAGATCTTTTTTCCAAACTCCTCTTCTATTCATGTAGTACACAGTATACCCATACAACAGCATCACTTCTGTTTCTAAGTCTCTTGATCCTCTCCCAAATTTTCTCTCCCACATTTCAACCATCAGAGTACTAGATTTCCTCAAATAAATATATAGTCACATTATACCAATAGCTCTTCTTATATCTGTTCTAGTCCTTTTGAATAAAATATACTCCTTCAAACTCAACTCTCATAAGTCATGAGCACCATCCTATTATGTCTCATCAGTACCTATGAGGTTAATTTTGACCCCATGGAACAGAATCTCTAATTCACCCTTTTTTATAACTGATAGCTATACAAATGAGTTGTATAATTGGCAGTTCCTTTTGGATATTATCTCACTTAAATTTCTGATCTTCTCTTCTATTGTTATTTCCCCTTCAATGCTGTATCTGTTACATAATGTGGTATCCAGCCTATTGATTTATAAAAACCATTCTCTGCCTCTACCTACCTTTTTAATTTAAAGCCTGATTGCCTTTGCAATATTCCAAGAAGGTATTTTTACATGCACTTGGTTAGGCACAGCACACTTCATTCCTGGCCAAGAATTTACCACTCTTGTATTTTAAATCCATGGTTCAGAAATTCAAACTTCACTCTGAGACAACAGCTTCAATTCCCAAGTCCCAATTCTCTTTTGTAATCCCTACCTTCAATAGACAGAAGCATGAAACCACTATCAGTGCTAACATCTTCAGTTCTTTGCCCAAGGCTTCATATTCCCTAAGAATGTTTAACAGATTCATTCTGATGGTTATCATATCTATTCCTACATGGATGACCCAAAGTGGGTAGTGATTGTCAGTATTAAAGAATTCCTAAAAGCCCCATTACATTGCAGATATATGTGCCAGGAAAATCTGCTAAAATCAGCTTCACTAACAGCTAGCTGCCTTAGCACTCCCCAGAAAGGATTCACCAACCACCACTAACCTTACCTTCTTCCACACTGACCATCACTGGATGATCTCTCTCCTATGGATTCATTCCACCGTTCCTTTGTAGACCAGAAGCTGTCTCCTTAAAATGGTCCAGCTCTCATCCTTCTACAGGAAGAAACTTATACCACTTACTCAGCTCAAAAATGTTCAGTAGCCATTTTTCTTTCCTTCTTTCTACAATGTTCTACCATCCAACTTCCTGTCCGTGGTGGGAATTCCCTATATCTCATTACACCTCTGAAGAAATATTTCCCATCTTTTAAATGAATATTTCCTTTTAACTGATAATCAAGAGATTAGAAATGTCTTCCTCTAGCTTTTATACTTTCTTATCTAGAATAGAAATAACTAAAACTCTGACTAAAACTCTGCATATATATAGCCTTGTAAATATTGGCAAAAATAATACACTTTCTCTAAGTTACAGCAAAATTCTCCTTGCCCTTCTTGCATATTTGTTTTAAAGTTCCAAGTTGTTTTGTTTTCTTTTTGACAGCTTTCTTAGCTGACCTAACTTTGAACTACCTTGAAAATATGCTAAGACATGAGACTTTATAAGATCAATATACCTCAGAACAGCCTTGCCCTGTGTACTCCAGAAACTTACTTCTACTTCTCTGCTCCATTCTGGGAAGCCAGGATGGGGGAGAAGGAATGATAAAGAATTAGGCTTAATTTGTCAGTCAGAAGCAAACAATCACAAAGGATATAAGGTAAAATTCAATTACCTAATGACATAAACACATTTCAATTCACTTGCCACTGTGTTCTTCAGAGACTTCCATATCTGCTTCCCTGGGTGCTGGACTCTCTGGCCCCAACCCACACTTCAAAGAGAAAGCCTTCATTTACACAGCACATACAAGGAAAAGGCTTCCAATAAGATGGTAGTGTTAGTAGCTGTCAGTATAACACTCAAAAAAAGAAAAAGTTGGCCAAATATATTACTAAAACTGCAGTAGAAGATGAGAAACAATTTCTGCCCCTGATTGGAAAGCCCTCTAAGATAAAAAGAAAGCTAGATAAACAGAACTAAAGGTCCTATCACGTGATAAACCTAGCCCACACCATTTGGTTCACTGTGATCCTTGTGGCTTCTATCCTGTCCCATCTTGGCAATGACCAAGTCTGACCCTCACTCCCTACCAGCCCCAACCCCACCTTCAGGAGGAGAACACTGAAAAGTCAAGAAATGGTGGTCACTCTGTTGAGGAGGGAAGGGGAACAACAGGGCAAATATAATGCAAGAATCTACTCTAACCTATCCAGATTCAAAGATGAAGAGGTCAATGAAAGATACCAGCACTAACTGTCTGGATAAGATTAAGCTGGAAGTGCTGAACAGGGAAGGGACCAAACAGCGACAGAAAACCTGCAACAGAAAAAAATACGCAACAAACAAGAACAAGAGAGGCCAACCCTCAAAGCCAATAAAACACTGACGTGCAAAGAAAGGTGGAAAAATAAGTAAGTAAAAACTAGAAAAAATTCTCAAGACAATGAATAAATAAACTGAAAAACAAAAAGACTAAAGGTTGCTAAATAACAATAAAAGCTAGTTCTCTAAAAAAATTAAAATCAAAAAACCCTTCACTAACTTGATTAAAAAGGAGGGGAAAAAAATCACTTTATTCTGATAATTTCAGCAAGGTGAAATCTCAACATATACATAGAAAAAATTTTTTAAATTAACTTACCGTACACAAACATTTCAGCAAAACTAAGATTTGAGAATAAATGAAGGGATATCTATGAAGAATATAAAATAGCTAAATAGCTAAATAAACAATAGGGAATACAAACAATTCAATTTCAAAAAACAAAAAGAAGAACTCAAACTAACCACAAAGAAACTTTCCGTTGTATTATCTTTTTTCAGTTGTGTCTAACTCTGGGCCCTATTTGGGGTTCTTTAACAAAGATACTGGAGTGGTTTGAAATTTCCTTCTCCAGCTCATTTTTACCCATGAGGAAACTGAGGTAAACAGGGTTCCGTGACTCAGCCAGGGACACACAGCTTTTAAGTGTCTGAGTCCATATTTGAACTCACAAAGCAGAGTTTTCCCGACTCCAGGGTGAGCATGCCATCGACTACATCATCTCACTGCTCGATAACGGAACTATCAAAGGGAAAAAACCCTGGTCCAAGCAGATCTCCAGATGAATTTTATTAAATGTTTGAAGAGCTAAACCTATTCTACTCAAGTCATTCCCAGAACCTGAGAAAAGCACTCTTACCAAAATTCTTTTACAAGAAAAATTTAGGAGGAGCCAAGATGTAGTAGTAGAAGGAGTAGAAAGAATCACGTATGCTAGCTCCGAGGCCACAGCCCATAAATTTCCTGTAAGAACTCCCCACAAATTCTGGATCACTGCAAGGGGCACAGAAACACAGTGGAAGAGATTTCCGTTCCAGAGAGCCCTGGAGAGCGGTCCATGGCACCCCAGAAAGCGGAGTCCACCCCAGCGCTTCCCTGGCCACAGCCCCAGAGGAGCAGATCCAAGCAGGCTTCAGGGACGAAACCTCCGGCGGCTGCGAAGGTCCCTCCGCCCACAGACGCTACAGGTCAGTGAGAGAGACTTCTGGGCTGGCCAAGAGGAGAGCGGGGTATCTCCGTGGCTCGGGCCCCATCGGGAGGCAGCGGCAGAGGCAGCAGCCCGGCACGGGACTCCCCGAGCAGGCAGGCAGAAGTTCAGGTCTCTGCATAAACCCCCTGAGGGAGCTGAGCCTGGGAGGCGGCCCTGCCCCCACCCAAGCACCAGAACTTAAGCTCACATTGAATAGCAGCCGCTCCCACAGAGGATAGCCCCGAGACTAGGAAGCAGCATTTGAATCTCAGACCCCAAGCACTAGCTGGGCAGATCTAGGCAGGGGTGGAGAGGAATCTCAGAAGTCAGGTAACTGGCTGGGAAAATGCCCAGAAAAAGGAAGCAGAATAAGACCATAGAGAGCTACTTTATTGGGGAAGAGATGTTCCTTCCCCCCTTCATTTCTGATGACGAAGTACAATGCCTGCCATCAGAGAAAGACGTGGAGGGCGGGGCCTCGGTACCCCAGACATCCCAGGTGGATGTCTGGTGGGCTCAGGCCATGGAAGAACTCAAAAAGGATTTTGAAAATCAAGTTAGACAAGTGGAGGAAAAACTGGGAAGAGAAACGAGAGAGATGCAAGAAAAGCATGAAAAACGGGTCAATACCTTGCTAAAGGAGACCCAAAAAAATGCTGAAGAAAATAACACCTTGAAAAATAGGCTAACTCAATTGGCAAAAGAGGGTCAAAAAGCCAATGAGGAGAAGAATGCTTTCAAAAGCAAAATTAGCCAAATGGAAAAAGGTTCAAAAGCTCACTGAAGAAAATAGTTCTCTCAAGATTAGAATGGAACAGATGGAGTCTAATGACTTTCTGAGAAACCAAGAAATCACCAAACAAAACCAAAAGAATGAAAAAATGGAAGAGAATGTGAAATATCTCATTGGAAAAACAACTGACCTGGAAAATAGATCCAGGAGAGACAATTTAAAAATTATGGGAGTGCCTGAAAGCCATGATCAAAAAAAGAGCCTAGACATCATCTTTCATGAAATGATCAAGGAAAACTGCCTTGAAATTCTAGAACCAGAGGGCAAAATAAGTATTGAAGGAATCCATCAATCACCGCCTGAAAGAGATCCAAAAAGAGAAACTCCTAGGAACATTGTGGCCAAATTCCAGAGTTCTCAGGTCAAGGAGAAAATATTGCAAGCAGCTAGAAAGAAACAATTCCAGTACTGTGGAAATACAATCAGGATAACACAAGATCTAGCAGCTTCTACATTAAGGGATTGAAGGGCGTGGAATAGGATATTCCAGAAGTCAAAGGAACTAGGACTCAAACCAAGAATCACCTACCCAGCAAAACTGAGTATAATACTTCAGGGGAAAATATGGTCTTTCAATGAAACAGAGGACTTTCAAGCATTCTTGATGAAAAGACCAGAGCTAAAAAGAAAATCTGACTTTAAACACAAGAATGAGAAGAAGCATGAAATAGTAAACAGCAAAGGGAAGTCATAAGGGACTTACCAAAGGTGAACTGTTTACATTCCTACATGGAAAGACAATATTTGTAACTCTTAAAATGTTTTAGTATCTGGGTAGTTGGTGGGACCACACACAGATGTACATACACACACACACACGTACATGCGTGCACGCACACACACATACACACAAGCATGCACACACAGAGACAGAGAGCACAGAGTGAATTGAATAGGATGGGACCATATCTTAAAAGAAATTAAGGTAAATGGTGAGAGAGAAATGTAGTGGGAGGAGAGAGGGTGAAATGGAATGGGGTTAATTATATCTCATTCAAGAGGCAAGTAGGAAACTTTTAGTGGAGGGAAAAAGAGGAGAGCTGAGAAAAAAAATGAAGTTTACCCTCATCACATTCGACTAAAGGAAGGAGTAAAATGCACACTCATTTTGGGATGAAAATCTATCTTACAGTACAGAAAAATGGGGAAGAAGGAGATAAGCAGGGAGGGAGGGATGATGGAAGGGAGGGCAATGGAAGAAGGGAGCAATTTGAGGTCAACACTCTTGGGGAGGGGCAGGATCAAAAGATAGAATAGAAACAATGGGGGGCAGAATAGGATAGAGGGAAATATAGTTAGTCTTATACAACACAACTGTTATCGAAGTCATTTGCAAAACTACACAGATATGGCCTATATTGAATTGCCTACCTTTCCAAAGGGAATGGGTGGGGAGGGAGGGATGGAGAGAATTTGGAACTCAAAGTTTTAGGAACAACTGTTGAGTATTGTTCTTGCTACTAGGAAATAAGAAATACAGTTAATGGGGAATAGAAAGTCATCTGGCCCTACAGGACAAAGGAGAAGATGGAGACAAGAGAAGGGAGGGAGTATAGAAGAGAGGGCAGATTGGTGATAGGGAAAATTAGAATGCTTGGTGTATTGAGGTGGGGGGAGGGGATAAATGGAGAGAAAATTTGGAACCCAAAATTTTGTGAAAATGAATGTAAAAAGTTAAATAAATAAATAAATTTTAAAAAAAAAGAAAAAAAATAATTTATCTAAACCAGAGAAAAAAAGGAGAACTATAAGCCAATGCCATTAGTAAATAAGAACTGAACATTTTTTAAAGAAAATCTTGAAAAGACACATCAGCAATATATCCAAAAGCTATTCAATATGAAGAAGTTGAATTTCAAGTAGGTATGCAAGGATGATATAACAGGAAAATAATTAATATAAATTATATTAAAAAGAAAAACATCCCAAATCACATTATTTTTGATAAACACAAAGTTTTTTAAAGACATTCACTTATGCTAAAAACGCTACAAAATATGAAGAAAGAAGAGCCAGTTTTACATGACAAAAAGTACATAAGAAAAACACAAAGCTAGTTTATTTGCAATGAGCAAACATTAGAAGCTTTCCCATAATAAATCCAAGAGTAAATAGCAAAGGTGACTGCTTGTCTCCAATGTGGTCTGACACCATTCTAGAATATCAGCAATAATAGTAAGAAAAAGAAGGCATAAAAAGAAAGGCAAAAATATCAGCAACGCAGAAATAAAGTCAATATATAAAATATCTCTATATGTGCCAGCCATTCTGAAAAAGGAATTTGGAATTATGCCCACAATGTCACTAAATTGTAAATACTTTTGATTCAGCAATACCACTAAATAAGCCTCAAAGAAAAGAAGAAGACCCAAGTGTACAAAAATATTTACAGTTTACAGCAACTTTTTGTTGTGGCAATGAACAGGAAACAAAGGGGTTCCCATCAGTTGGAAATGACTGAAAAAAAACTGTGGTACATAGTAAGAAAGGAAGCAAGGAAGAAAAGATGCATTTTAACCACTTTACGAAACACTGTGCTAAACACTTTACAAATACTACCACCTCATTTAATTCTCCCAACAACACTGGGAGGACAGGCACTATCATTAATGACCATTTTAGAGTAAGGAAAACTGAAGTTGAGATTGACAAGGTCACACAGCGTGTTAAGTGTCTAAGAATGGATTTGAACTCAGGTCTTCCTGGGATCAGGCGAACATTGTATACAAGGACAACAATACTGTGAAAACTTGGAAAAACTTAAGAATTTGTGTTCAGTGCAATGACCAACAGCTCCAGAGGACTGACGATGAAATGTGACAATCTTCTGATAGAGGAATGATGGATTCAAGGAGCTTACAACAAGACGTTTTTGGACAGATGTGTGGATTTGTTTTGCTCCATTACGATTATCAGCTATTTCACCTGCACCTATACCTCTGCACCCCGTTCCAGTTATACATAATGCAGGGGCCTGACACCCTACAATTCCATCCCCACACAACGCAAACCCCCTAGTGATAACAGCCTGCCTTCCCTTGCTGTTGTATCTCCCCACATCCCTGTAAGTCCGGAACCCTAGCTGTCGCTGTTCTAATCTTCTTCTCTATCTCCCCACTGCCAGCACCCTTATTACTATGAACTTCCAACTTCCTACTCCAAAGCTACCCATCCCTTCTACTGTGCTTCTGGAAAGCCTGCACCAAAGGTAACAAACTTCAAAAAACAACCCCCGCCAAAAAAAAAGCAAAAACCAAAAACCCAACATAAACACTTTTTCTTTCTCCTTTTATATTCCTGCTCTTACTGAGAACTGGCTCCATCCTAATGACAAAGCTACCCTGGCCACCCTTTATGGCAATGATTGTACTTTCAAGTCATATCCCCTGGTCCTAATAAAGAAGTTGGAATACTTCTTGCTTCCCCCATTGCCATTTCCACTGTCACTCAGTAACCTTTCCTCCGTTGAGGTTCATTTATCACCCAATCAAGATGCCGGTAGCTATTATCTACTAAGTTTCAAGACATTCCCCCACTTCCTTCTTTAATGAGTTCAGAGTCTGGCTGACAGTCTCTCTCTTCTCCCCAATTCCTGCCATATACTAAGGGACTTCAACATACATATAAATATTCCCTTAAACACCCTAACCTCACAGTTCTTCAAATTACTGGATTCTCATGACCTACTGTAACTCCATCCCACATCTACAAGAGAGATGGATGGTCATATCTTTGCTTTTTCCATCACCCAAAAGTGTTCCATTTCCAATTTCACAAACTCTGAAATTACTTTATCTGATCATAATTTGTTGTTATTACAGATATCCCTCTGCTTTGAAACCCCAAAACCTGTTCTGGGTCCTCACCATGACCTCTAGTTCTTCCAGTTCTCAGTTCTTTCCTAAACCACCCTGATCACTCTAACTATAATCTCTTCCCTTCCTCATTTTTGATCCTTTGGTAAACCAGTTTGGTTCTACACTATCCTCTTGAGTACCTTGGCCCCTTATGTTATCAAAAATCTTGCCCTGCCAAGGCTCAGCCTTGGATTATTCCTACCATCCACAAGTAGGTGGGTGGCACAGTAGATTGAGTGCTGGGCCTTGAGACAGAAGACCCAAATTCAAACTCAGGCTCAGATACTCATTAGCTGTTTGACCCTGAACAACTCATTGAACATCTGTCTGCCTCAGTTTCATCTGTAAAATAGGGATATTACCACCACCTACCTCACATGGTTTATAAGAGGATCAAATGGTTATATGTGTAAAGTGCTTGGCACAGTGCCTGACACATAAAAAGCATTTAATAAATGCTTGTTCTCTTTCCCTCCACCCCCAACGCATGTGCTACTAAACAAAACCGAAGAAAAATAATGAAACCGTCATTATTATCATTAATCATATCATTAATGATGAACGTGTCCACCACAAATCTGTGTTACATACTCTCAACTAGGCCCCAGTTGTAGCAAGACAATCCTTTTACATTTTCTTAATCTATTCACTCTCGACTCACCACAGCGATTTTTCCAAAGCTTTTTATCCCTCCTCAAAATCTCCTGTGGTTCATCTTCACCCCAACCGTTTCAGCTATGACTCTGCCTCATATTTTACTGAAAAATTTGACACCATTCCGAAAAAGCTCCCTGTTTTCTCCAGTTCATCATTTTACATCACTCAGATGCCTTCTGCAACTATCTCCCCCTTTATCTGTTTCACATGAAGGGGTGGGGTAGTCCTTCTTGCTAAGAAAAACTTTCTACAAGCACAAGTAATCCCAATCCATCTCTCAAAAGATCTTTACTTGATCATCCATCCCAGCTAGCTATTCTTTGCTATCACTCCCTCCCTTTTGTGACTCAACTTCTTGAGAAGGTCATCTATAATCAGTGCCCCCACTTCCTTTTCTTCTTACTCTCTTCTTAGAAGTTTTTCAGTCTGGCTTTTGATCTCATCATTCAACAGAAATTGCTCAATACAAAATTATCAATCCTCATCCTCTTTTACCTCTCTGCAGCTTTTGATACTGTCAATCACCCTCTTCTCCTTGATCCTGTCTTCTCTCTAGGTTTTCATGACACTGCTCTCTCCTAGTTCTCTCTTTACCTGTCTGACCACTCCTTGTCTATTTCCTTTATTGGATTTTATGAGTATCCCCATAAGCTCTGTCCTAGGCCCTCATCTCTTCTCCCTTTCTACTGTTTTGGTTGGTCTGCTTATTAATTCCCATGGATTCAATTACCACTTTTATGCTTATGAAATCTCACATCTATTTATCCATTCCTGACCTGCTATCTCACAGCTCCAATTATCTACGGGACACCTCAAACTGAATATCCCATAGGCACCTGAACTCTACATGTCCAAAACTGAATTTGTTAACTTGCCACCACCCCTCTCAAGCCTTCATTTTCTATAGCTGTCAGAACACTATCCCTATCCTCCCAGTCACCCAGGCTTGAAACATGTCATCTTGAAACATGTCATCTTCAACTCCTCACTCTTCATTCCCCGCTCCCCATAGCAAATCAAGTACCAAGTTGAATCTATTCCACCTTCACATTTCTTACATAAGTTCCTTTCTCTCCTTTGACACTGCCACCACTCTGGTGCAGGCCTCATCCCATCACATGCCGATACTATTTCAACACTTCCTTCCCTCAAGTTTCTCCCCACTCCAGTCCATCCTCCACTCAGCTGTCAAAGCAATCATCTTAAAGCACAGGTCTGACCATGTTACATAAGGTTACACCCATTCAATCAACTCCATTAGTTCGCTATCACATCCAGGTTCAAATATAAAATTCTCTGTTTGATTTTTAAAGACCTTCATATCCTAACCCCTCCATACCTTTCTTGTCTTCTTTCATCTTATTCCTCTCCACGTATTCTGTAATCCAATAACATTGGCCTCCTTTGCTGTTCATCACACAAGTCACTCCATCTTTAGACTTTGTATTTTCACTGGCTATTCCTCCATGCCTGGAATTCTCTCTTTCTTCAACTGTCTTCTACCTTCTTCCTTTAAGTCTGAACTAAAATCTTGCCTTCTTCAAGAAGTCTTTCCTGATAATCTCCCTTAGTGACAGTGATTTTCCCTCTGTAATTTTCTCCACTTTTATACATATCATATATATGATATATATTTAAATATATATGTATGTGTATATATATATACACACACACACACACACATATACATAAATACACACAAACCATCCCATCCTAAAGTCTACTTATCAGACACTTGCCACCGACAGAGAACAAATGCATATATCTAACTACAAGGGTTAAAGCCTAAAAGTTCTAAGTCTACTCTAAAGGACTGGGTACCCTCACGCCTGATTGAATGCAACGGTGAGAAAGATAATGCCAAATCCAATGAGTATTCCCAATAAGGCTTCCAGTATGGACCAGAGCTCAGCCTGAAAACAATGGCTGCATAGATCTTTCCCAATGCAAATAAACCCTCTTTGTAGTCTGGTTTCAGATACCTTGGTTGGCAGAGATTCACAATCAGTTTTCAATGTATTAGTGATGTAACTTATACTTGAAGGTGATTATACTATCTAATATAGAAGCAATATAATGAATATGAACATAATAAAATACTAGTTTTGAAATCTGAATAATTTTATGCACATTATTAATGGCATCGAACAGACATGTGACCTTATCCATTGGTAAGATGATGTTGACCCCTGCCCTAGTGAATCTCAAAGGGATCCTGGGAAGCTCAAATGAGCTCATATACACAAAAGCACTATGAAAAGTATAAGCTGCCTCTTTTTGTGGTAGCAAAGAACTGGAAACTGAGAAGATACCTATCAACAGACAAGTTGTGGTACATGATTATGTGATGAAATACTGTTATGATACAAGACATGATGAAGGGTATGGTTTCAGAAAAACCTGGGAAGACTTCTATGAATTGATGAAAAATGAAGTGAGCAAAACCAGAACACTGTACACATAGTAAAAGCACTATCATGACTATAGTCAATTGTGAAAGACTTAGCTATTCTGATCAATTCAATGATCCAAGACAATTTCCAGAGGGCTCATCATGAAAACTGCTAACCACCTCCAGAGAAAGAGAGAGCTTTTTTTCTTTTATATTTTAGTTTTTCCTGCAACATGGCTACTATGGAAATATGTTTTGCATGACTTCATATGTATAATGGGTAACATATTTCTTGCCTTCTTAATAGGGGAGGGGCAGATAATTTGGGACTAAAAATAATATTTTTTTAAATTGCCACCAAAAAATTGATCAACAAATACTTTTTGTAAAATTTTTTAAAAAGTATAAGCTATCTTTAATGCTGGTGGTGATAATAGTTTTTGCTGTCTTTTCATACATTTATATACCTCTACCCAATACCATTCTTCATAATAAAAGGATATGATTAATCTACCTTTTCCAAATATCCTCTGAACTGCAAATATAATTTTGAAATCAAAATTAAATACCAGCATCAAACCGAAAATTGATTACCTAAGTTTCTTCCTACAGTTAACTCTTAGCATTATTCCATAATATAATTGAGATTCCTTAAAGTCTATGCTACTTTACTATGCTAATATTTTAGGTTAAACAATATTATAACAAGGCCCAACCAATATTCCCACTATTAAGACAACTTGAAAAAGTTCAAAAAGAACCTATCAACTATCAAATTTCCATATTATTAGCAAGTACTGCTATAGTAGAACTGAAAAATAGTAACAAAGTGTATCATTCTAAACATCCATAACTACATGTACAATGAAAAGTACAAGTATTTTTTTTAAAAGCCAGGATGTTCTCTATTCAGAATAAGAGGAAAATACAGTCTAAATAAATTTAAAGTCTGAAGTTATAAAGAAATGTAATTTTTTTCAAAATACATTATTATTCCAAGCATTTTAACAACATATTATCAAGTATTTACCACATGCCTTGGGGTAATTAAAAATCATTCATTCTTTTAATTCTAACTAAATATCCTCCTAAAAAGTTTGAAAATAGTTTGAAATAGGTTAAATATTCCCCTACAATCAAATTTAAAACTATTTGCTTTATAAAAGGCTTTCTGAATATACTTAGAACAATTTCTTTTAGAAAGAATACAAATTTAAAATGTATTACTAGAGACGCATACATTTTATGATTTGTATGTACATGATCTAAGTTATTCTTTATCTAGTTGTCTTCTAATCTTTCTCACAGAATTAGACAGCATTTACTCTGAGAAGACAGCATAGTGCAATGAAAAACTTCTAAATTCTCACTAAAGCATAACTTACTAATATTCATTTAATTCAACAGAACTTTTCTGTTTTTTTAAGATGATGTTTATTAAATAAAATTAATCTCTAGTTAGTAGCATTTCAGACATCCTAACAAAGGGAAGTAAAAAACTCAAGACAGTCCTATCTTTAGCCAGAGATAGGAGACTACAAAAGAAACAAGCAAGCTATATATGACTTTCAACAAGTCTCTTATTCTATATAAGCCTCAGTTAGACTCCATCAATAAAAGAAGGGGGTTAGACTATATTTTCTCTAAAATCCCTTCTACTTCCAAATGCTATAAATTACCCTAACAGTGCTGTTTTTCACAACTTCTTCCCTTCCTCTATTTCTAGTCTTAGAGATTCTCTAAAACACCCAATTTTTCCCAGAAAATAAGAAGTTATGATGTAGCAAATATCAGCCACATGTACATATGGACATTTGTAAATTGGGAACTGTTTGTGTTTGTTGACTGATCCAACCTAATTTTCTCTAATCTCTTAATTTCTCCAATCTGAAAAATTCTTAGATGTCACATGTTCTACAGCACCTTTTATTTTTAATACAACTCTTACCCCAAAATGTGGGGTAAGAGAATACCTACAAAATATGTTGTTTTACTTATTCATACTAATTCACATGTTAATATTGTGACAACTTAAAAAGAGGTCTGAAGAAGCAGAAATCAACACAATGTAGACAGCAGTGGAAATCTTCCTAAAGGCACCTTAGTTTTCTCAGCTACTGTGCATAAATACCTGCTCCAGCTCCTAGTCCACAAGGCACAGATAGATGGCTAAAGCAAGGCAGGAGAGAAGGGAAGCAACTTCCTACCACAATTCTATATATGACCCAAGAAATGCCTTGATCAGATGTGCTCTGCTTCCTTTTCGGGTCTTTTCAAAGAGCCCTTTAAGAATCTTTTCTATATTCAGTGATTATAATCCAATCTGAAATTGGGAATCAATGCACCACAGTAATAGATTTCCCTTCTTTATTCCCTTCATTTTCTTCTCCTAGAAGCTGAATACTATGTTTGGCTCCCATTCCCTAATAAATTAGTGGTCAAAAGCTATGAATAGATGTTAAAAGAATCACCATTTGAAAATGTCTCAAATCCCTAATTGTAAATAAAATATAAATTAACAGGTTTCACCTGTATATGTATATACTCTGTATAATATGTATATACTATATATTATATGTAAAATAACATATATATTATACCCTGTAAACTGGAAAAGAAAAAAAACACATAGAAATCAATATAAAAACAGTTACAGGAAGATACATAGTACCAACACATTGGGAGCGCTGTGAACAACTATTTTTGATAATAGTTTGAAACCATATAAGAAAAATGACAATTATCTATATCCTTTGGACATAGCAATGCACCATTGTATGTTTAGTCCAAGAAAATTCAAAAAGAAAATGACAGAGGACAATGCTATACACAGTAACAGCCACAGGGTACAAGGACTGTTTCTGATAGACTTAGCCCTGCACAGCAATGCAAGGACCTAAAACATTTCCAAAGGACTCTGATGCAAAATGCCATCCACATCCAGAGAAAGAACTACAGAATCAGAACACAGAATAAAGCAGACTATCTTCTCTTGTGTTATGTTTTGTTTTTTCTCATGATTTCTCCCATTCATTTTAATCTTCTATGCAACACTGACTAATGTGAAAATGTGTAATAAAAATGTATGTATAGAACCCAGGTAAGATTGCATGCCATCTTGGGGAGGGAAAAGGGAGGGACAGGTAGAAACTTGTGGAAGTCATTATAGAATTGTAGAAAAATGAAAACAAATAAATTAATTAAAATTACATTTAAAAAATGTTTAAATTAAAAAAAGACAGAAACAAAGATCCAATATGTACCAAAATATTCATACCAAGGCTCTTTGCAGTAGCAAATAATCACAAAGTGTGTGACCACAAATTGAACCCCTGAAATAAACTAATTTAAATACTAATTTAATGGAATATTACATAGTAAAAGATTATAAATATAAGGAATTCAGAGAAACATGTGAAAATCTCTATTAACTGATGCAGAAGGAAGCAGAACCAAAAGAATAATTATTACAGTGACTACAACAACCACTAAAAGATCTCAAAGAACAAATAATGAAAAACATTATTGTCTTCATGACAGAAGTGGGGAACTACTAGGAAAGAATGTCGTATATATAGGAGTCCTTGTCATCAGATTATTATTGCCTTTCTGTGGGGTGGTGGTAGTTAAAAAAGAAGATTCAATCTGGAGGGAACAAAGTGGGTCTTTTTCCTGAAATAACTATAACATAAAGACAGAAAGTTTATCTGGCTCCTAAATTAAAGGCTGTCTTGTAAATCTCAAGCAAATCTTTAGAAAATGTGTTCTAAGTAAATCATGTCCTTATCACAACAAAGAACTTAAAACTCTCCTACACAACTACAACCTCCTTAATCACCTCTGACTCCCCTGAATCCACTAAACATATGTACCATTCATATGATCCCTAAAACACCTAGTCCATTAACTCCCTTCTAGTTACACTTGACCCTTTCTCTGCCCTGCCTAGGCTATGATCAATCACTTCAACTTATTTAAACTCACTTGTCTGCAGACCTTCCAAAAATGTTCTGTGCCTATCACAAACTACATGTGGCTCTCCAAGCATGTGTCTTCCTTGTCCCTGATCTAAGTTCACAAAGACTTGCAAGACAAAGTCAAAGAATGGTGAGAACAGATCAGGCAGTCTGAAAGTCGTACCCCCAAAGATGTTAAACTTTCACTGTCATATATGTAACTCAAAATTACAAAATGTCAAAGCTAGGAGAGACCCATATATGTAACTTAAGAGTTACAAAATGTCAAAACGAGGAGAGACCTTACAGAAGCCACCTTGCTATATCACAAAACTAATCTATGTGTGACACAATAGAATTTTCTACCATTAGAAGTAAGTTTTCTAAAAAGTAATACAAGGAAGTATCCCTTCTTTATACTCCAAGTAGCTGCCTATCTTAGTGATACTAATTCTAGTTCTGTCTTCAGATCTGGTTCACCAGAGTAAACACTCTTTCCAAGTTTTTGGGTTAGATTACATAGCTAGATAGTTAAGGTCTCTTCCAACTCCCAAATTTCATGATTCTGTGAAATTCACATCCTCTGAGCTCTAACTCTAACCCTAATTAATGCCGTGTGTGTAAAAATTTTTTTATTCATTCTCTTACCGATCCCCTAAGTAGCACACCTTCAGAGTGATCTCTTAGCAAGTGTATGTATACACATGTGTATAAAAGATACTTCACCTCTTTGTGTCATGGACTGCTTTCGCAGCCTGGTAAAGACGATGAATACCTTCTCTGAATACTGTTTGTGGAAGTATAAAATAAAACACATAGGATTACAAAGGGAACCAATTATAATTAAGTACAATTACCAAAGTATAAAGAAAACAAATGTGCAGTATTATAATAATAGCACTCATACTGCCCCTACTGTATGTCAGGCACTGTGTTAAAGACTTCACAAATATCTCATTTGACCCTCACAAGAAACCTGGAAGGTAGATGTTATTATCCCCATTTTACAGATGAGGAAACTGAGGCAAAAAGAAGTAACTTGCTCAAAGTCACACAGCAGGAAGTATCTGAAGCTCAATTTGAACTCAAGTCTTCCTGACTTCAAGTCCTGACCTCACGTGGCAGAGATACATTGAAATCCAAGATAAAAATCCCTTTCCAAAAGGGTGATTTTTTTTTTCAAAATTACCTCAGTAGAGATTGAAATGTCAGAGATAAATGTCAACTTCTATAACCTTAAGCAAATTTTTAACCTCACTGGTTCTGTTTCCTTGTGTATAAAATGAGGGGAATGGATTGGCTTCAATTTTAAGATTCTACACTAATTTTCAAATTTGAAAAAACAGGAATTTGGCTATTAAGATTGATAAGATACATAAGAAAATACTAATTTGAGTAGCAAAAAATTTAAATCAGAAAAGTCCACTAAAATCAATTATATTTAAAATTATCCCTTTGCCTCTGCCCTATAAATGTCAATGTTTTCTAGTTTTCAGGTTTTAGCAATTCCTTAAAGGAACAGTTTTCAACATCTCCAATGTCACAATATTACTTTTAAATAGTTATCCCAAAAGTCTTGGTGTAGGTTTTAGGCTATTAAAGCTAGTAAAACTTAAACTACACTAAGACTTTTGGGACACCCTATTGGGTACACAACATAAAGCCACTATCAAAAAGACTTAGGAGGCTTAACAAAAGGAAAAAAAGAGTGAAAAAATTCAGGCAAAACACAAAAGTAAAAACAAATAAAGGAACAACAAGATCTACCACTCTTAGCTATTGCATTAACAGTGAACAAAAACTAAATGAAATGTTTCTCTAAAGCCATATGCTAGAGAGGCTAATCCAAGGCATTAGAAATGGCAGAGTTCCATTGTAGTCCTAACTATTTACTACAAATGACAGATGCACTGGTTAGCAGAATGGTACACAAGGAATGATGACAACACAAGAGGTTTAAAAAAAAAAAACTGCCTCAAGTCTTCCCATAGAATTTCAACATACTTTCAACTAAATGGCAAATAAGATAGCCTAAAGAATGTTATTTGATTTCATTTCTCTACTGCATAATTTTCTAACAACACATTAAAGTAATCTTTGTTACATATATATATAAAACAGTATCCAAAAAAGCCCTGAAGTCTAAAAAAATGTTTCAGTTCAAAGGTCTAAATCTAAGTGGTATAGGGAATTTAAAAAGCTAAGGATTATTTTCACAGACTACCAAAAAAGAAAAAAAAACTTTTTCAGAGAAATCTACAAGATACCATGAAAGGCTTCCCCCAATCATTCAAACAATTAAACTCTAAACGTGTCAGCAATAGGTAATCTCACATACCAAGCTAAGCAGCAATATGCAATACATAATTCATACTGAACCCTAAAATTCTGTTTTTTCATCAGTTTGAAGTAGCCTGCCCCTATTTATAAAACTGCAAAAAAAAAAAACATTCAATTTACCCTCTCCCAAATATAAATATTGTTGATTTTAAGTCCATCTGTTGAAAAAGATTTCTGAACAAGTACAAATGAATGAAAAAACAATGTGCATATTCTTAGAAATAAGGCTACTGTCAAATGATATCAGTCTTATACTATAAGAAATATGGCAATTCAATCTAAAACAAGTCTCCATGCTCCTTCAATTATAGCTCAGATTTCTATTTTCATTTACTCATTCATTCAAAAAATATTTATTGATTACTGCATGCAGCCAATTCCTTCATTTTATAACCAACTGCAAATATCTACCTTTAAGAATGTCTTATTATAAATAAGTTAGCAAGTATTTAAGTGATATCTGAAAATGGAAATAAAGTTATACAATTTAACCCAAGAAATAATAAAGTAAGTGAATGTACATATTATTCACTACTGAAATGTAGTTCCTATGTTAAAGGCTAACACTAAATGAAAACTTAAATTAAGATTCACTCTGTAGAAGAAATTGGGAGAAAAATGAGTAGAAGAGGTTTTTCAAGCAAGTATTAAAGTTTGCATAACATCTCCAGAGTAATCAGGTAAATACTGAAATATATTAGGTCACATATGTAAGGGAAACAAACCATTTTCCCCATTTATAGTTTAATAAATTGAGTGACTTTCAGTAGCTATAAAACAAATAGTATTTAAAAACAGTAAATAGTGAAGGCATTTTGAAACAAAAGAGGGCATATATGTATTTAATCCCTAGAACTTACAAAACATGTTTGTCCTCATGACTAATAACTGTAGTTGTTATACAAGATCTCAACTCCAACTGTTGAAATATTGTCACATACAGAATGCCAGTTCATCAAGTTTCCAAAACTAGATTATACTTTTTTTAAAGGAAATTCCACACTTGTATTCTTAGTATTAAAGAGGGAACGCTTTTACTAAAGCAAAAAACATTTTCCAAAAAACCTAAAAGAGGGCTGAAATTGAGTCATAAAATTATGTATATGGAGAGGGGGGAGGTCTATTGATTTGTGCTTGCTCAGAAATCTTTTTTCAATACATGAACTTAAAACGCAACAGCGTAATGTTTTGTAAAGGGAGTTGGTGTCCTATGGTTTCCTAAGTGTAGGGAACTCCCAGTATATAAACTTCCTCCATCATCACGGATTAGTAACTCTTCTGTAACTTATGTTCTTGAGTTGCCTAAAGCACTGATAGATTAATGATCTGTTCATGATCATACAGCTCTTTGTACTGAAGACAGAACTTGAACCCAGTCCTAACTACAAGACCCATTCTGTATCCATTTGCCTTTGTGAATAAGCACGCTAGATTAAAACAGTCTGAATTGAATTTAAAAATAATTAGCTCAGTCAAGTTCTAAGAACACGAAGTCAGTATTGATCTATTAAGGGTCTAGCAAAACTGGACTTACAAAGCTGTCTTGTTTCTCAAGATAATAATTAAGGTTTTACTCATTATGAAGAAATATTTTAAGATATAACCTCTAGGTAGGGAATTATAGACTTTAACAGAAACAAAAGATTTTAAGTTTTTAGAATTTAACACACCTTAGAAAAGCTGCGTAATTTCCTTTTACAGATTCCTGTAATTAGAGGAATTGCCAATGCTATATAAGTACTAAATGTTATACATCTCCAAATACTGAATGTTCCCTTCCCGAAACGAAATTTGTTATTTATCAGTGAAAAGATGAGATGGTATTTCTGAAATAATTATTCAATGACTTAGAAACCCCAGTTCTACATTCTTCAAATTGCAGAACATCAATGTCTCAGAATTCAACTGTCAAAACCACTAGACAAAGAATAGTGTATAAGACTAATATAGGGGCTGCAAGGACCCAAAGCTAGCAAGTGATTAACTGACAGGACAGGCCCTTTATGGGACCATTCATGCTCAAGTAAACATATTTTGCCGTGTTTCTAAGTACATGTAATTCACCAACAACAGATGAGACAAGATGCTGATCAGTTTCTTCTCCTTCCCTGTATTTATTTTGCAGGGGGTGTGAGAAAAGATAATGATACTGATATTGTAAGGTATTACCAGATTTCATGTTATTTTAAAAGATAGGATAATGATCAGGGATCACAGCAAAAAAAAAAAAGACAAGGAATTTTTGGAAAATAATCCTACCTATTCCATAGGCTTTAGCACAGATCCATTGTAGATTAGCAGCTATTTTCGCCCTGGCTGAATCATAGAGCTCAGAAGGGACAATTTCAACTGCACTGTCTGTCAGGGCCTCCATTTTTCTCCTGGTGCTATCTCCACCAGCAGAAACATCAACATCCACCATCTGAAAACATAAAGAGATAAAAGGTTTAATAAGGACGGACAAATCAGATTTGGCAGCAGGCACTCCCACCCTAAAAAAATAACGTATCAACTCTAATGTACCATTCAAATACACTAGGTTCAATGCCAAACGCCAGGCTGAAACCCCAATTTTTCCTCAAACTGCCATTTATTGTACAATAGAAAAAAATACTTAAGTGAGATAAAAAGGAAAATAATATACAGACTGGGAGGGGGAACCTAAAATAACACAAACCCGGCACTGAATACCGGCATCTTGAAATTCTGCAGTATAGCCACCTCGGATTCCCATTGTATCAAGCGGGCATTTTTGCAAGGATCATCTCCATTGTAAAAGGCACAGACACAAGGAAACCTCTCCCGGATAAAGGTGGGAGGAGGCGCTGAGGAGAGACAAACACACGCACAAAAAGGGCCCGCGAGTGGCTCGCTTTACCTGCCACTATCCCATTAATGGCCAAACCACTGCTTCTGCATCCCGATCAAACGCACATCTTGGGGGGGGGCCCTCGCGGTGGGGACCCCCTGTGGCGCGCCAGGATCGGGGCGCGGGGAGCACGAAGGGAAGGATGGACTCGCCCCCGCCCCAGAACGACTGGAGGGGCGGGGGCTCCCGCGGGCAAGGGGCCGCCGACTCCCCTCAGGCGGGGCAGACAGCCGGGAGCCTCCCCGCCCCTGGCCGCCGCTCCTCACGCCCGCCCCGCCGCCGAGGCCTACCTAGCAACCCGTGCCGCCGGGCCGAAGCGCCTGGGGCGGGCGCGGCTGAGGAGGAGAGGACGACGCGGTCCGACGGGGGCGCTGGGAGAGTCCAGCCCGGGCCGGGCCGGGCCGGGAGCGGGCAAGGGCCGAGCCGGGGCGGGGGCGGGGGCGGGGGGTTCTCCGAGGGGCCCTTCCTACCAAAGCCCCTCACAAACCTTTCACAGCCGCCGCCTTCGTCGCCTTTGCTGCTTCATCCTGAGGCCGCCGCCGAGAGCTGAGGCCGGGGAGACACCGATGGGGCCCGGTCGTTTGGGGCAAATGGGAGGACCGGGTGCGGGTGGGCGCGCGCTGAGAGCACGGGGCAGGGAACGCGCGGCCGGGGCGCTCGCGCACGCGGCTCGCGAGCGGCCGCTCCGGGCCGCCCCCAACGGTTCCACCGAGAATGGGAAAGCGTTTGGACGATTGCGCAGGCGCCGTGGGACCGCGCAAGAGCTCTCCAACCGTCGTCGTCCTCGCCCTCGTCCCCCCTCCTTTCTCCTTTCTGCAGGTGCCTAAGCGAGCCAAGCTTCTTTACCAGAGCCTTTACCCTTCTGACGGCTTGGCAGAAGCGGTCCTGGAGACTACTGTGTCTCAAGGGCAGGGCTGTAGGAGCCAGCCTTGGAAAAGATGTTATTTTGAAGGGTGGAGGAGGGAGATGCTCTGTGCCTCTCTGTAGAAGAGCTTGCCATCCCTATCCCTTTGTCTTTTAGCAGTCTCCCCCAGGACTGCGCTTTGCACTTAGCCCATGCAATGGTTTCGCAGAATCAGAATATCTTATTTGGACGGGATCTCAACAGCCAGATCTGGTCCAACGTATACCTGAAAATATAATCCCCTCTACCACGTACCTGAGAAGTGAACCTCCAAGGTCTTTAGGTGGTAGCTCACTACCTCCAGAAGCAGACCAATTTCACTTTGGGATAGCTCTACTTGTTAGCAAATTTTTCCTTATATCAAGTCCAGGTTTGCCTTTTTTATAAAATCTGAGACTTGGATAGAATTTAGGGATTATCTAGTCTCTCCTTTTATAGATGTGAAAACTGGGAGCTATAGAAAGGAAGTCATTTTCCCATAAGACAGCTAGTATCCAAACCCAGAATCTTAAATCCAAATCCAAGTATTTTCTTGTTACACTCACAAGTACTTCCTTTCTGGAGGTCATAGGATCATAGATTTAGAGCAGGAATGGGCCTTTTCTCACATTTAGTATAACCTCATTTCATAGATGAGTTTGAGACAGTGAAGTTGATGAGCTGATACATTATCCAGCCCTTTTAAGATTCCTTCCGATTCTAAATCAGCCCAGCAGAGCCTAAATCTCAATAAAATGACAGCAGTAGTCTCTGCTTAGAAATTACCCATTGACCAGTGAAATATTTCTTACTCGATGGACCTTTTTAAAATCAATTAAATGCTTGTTAATTTCTTCCCATCTAAAAGATGCTAGGCTTGGTTCTACAGAGAACATGAAGACATCTTAGACCAGTAGGTGTTCCTTGTCATGGAATGTAGAGCACAGGACAAAAGACATGAGACATATACCGTAAGTGAAGAAAATAAATACAAGGAATACCTGATAATATTAGTTCTTCATAGTTTAGAAAGCATTTTCTAGAACTGGAAATTGAGAGAATGCCCGTCAATTGGGGAATGACTGAGCAAGTTGTGGTATATGAATATATTGTTGTGCTATAAGAAATGATGAACAGGCAGATTTCAGAAAAACCTAGAAAGATTTATATGAATTGATGCTGAGTGAACTGAACAGAACCAGGAGAATATTGTACACAATAACAGGAATATTGTGCAGTGATCAATTATGATAGACTTATATTCTTAGCAATACGACGATCCAAGACAATTCCAAAAGACTCATGATGGAAAATTCTATGCACATGCAGAAAAATAACTATGGAGTCTGATTGCAGATTGAAGCTTACTATTTGTACTTTTTTCTCGCTTTTTTGTGGGGAGGAGGGTTGGTGGCTTTTCCCTTTTGTTCTGATTCTTCTTTCACAACATGACTAATGTGGAAATAATGTATAATCTATATCAGATTGCTTGCTGTCTGGAGGAGGGGAAATGGGAGGAAAGGGAGAAAAAATATGGAACTCAAAATCTAATTTAAAAAATGAATGTTGAAAACTATCTTTACATGTAATTGGAAAAAATAAAATGCTACCTAGAAGAAACAAAAGAAAGAAAAGCATTTTCCTTACAAAAACCCTCTGAGTTAGGCAATGCAAGTGTTGTCATGGAAGATGCCCTCCAAATTCAGGATATCTTTTAGGAGAATTCCACATCTTGGGAGTGAGTTCAGTCAGGATTTACTAACCCAGGGCATGACTAGAACCCCCTTAGGTCACCCCCACTGCCCACCAAAGTCTACCTAGTATTCACAGGACACTGGAAGGTGAAGGCTCTAACCCCATCCTAAGGTTCACAAATTCTTGTCCTTTTGATCCCCTTATCTCTGTACTTCAAAGTCATCATACAGAGATGTTAGAAATTCTTTTTCTCTGTTCTATCTCCTAATATATCTTTGGTCCCATTCACCTCAGCCCTACCTATCCACAACCACCACCTTTTGTTCTTCAGTTTCATTTTTCTCTCCAGAACATCCAATATATTATTAACAGACCCCTAGTTCTTTCCCCCTACTTCTCTTCAGGCTCACAGAAAGTTTACTCTTGAGAATATGCCATAACCCTGACACCCTTCTCCATTGCAGGAACTAGTTTTGTTTATTTTTTTCTTTCTCAGGCCCCCTGACTCACTGAGCCAGCAAGAGAAGTCTGACTACTTCTTGATTCCCACTATCCATTTCCTAACCTTCTCCCTGCTATAATCACTTTGCAAAATCTCCTCCTTTGAGGTTCTCTCCATCTGCCTATATCACTTCTTTCCATACGCATTGCACTCATTCATAGATTTGGTTTCCTGGAAAATGACTACCCCAGATTCAAAACACTTTGTGGGTCTGCACTCATAAAACTATGGCTCAAGAGAACCCATCTATGTGTTTACCTTTTAATAGATAGTCAACAGGCCACAAGTAGCTTAGAGTACCAGCATTTCCTGGAGGAGCAAAGTAACAGGATTTATATTAGAGTCTTCCCTCTCCCACTCCCAAAAAAACTAGGGCACTAGAACAGTAGACATCTTAAACTCAACATATCCAAAACTGAACTCATTTTAACACCATCCCCCTAGTCCCTTAGACTTGAAATCTACATCTGTCATCCTCCATGCCTGACTATCAGCCCCTCCGCCCCATATCCAATCTATTGTCAAGACCTGTCAATTTCACCTTTGAAACATCTCTCTCAAATATGTTACACTCCCCTCTAATAGAGGCTCTCATCACCTTACACCTAGACTACTGTTGATAGATTTCTGCCTCAAGTCTCTCCCTATTCCAATCCATCCTCCATCCAACCACCAAAGTTATTTTCTTAAATCATAGGTCCAGTCATGTCTCTACTCCTACTCAATGACTCCAGTGATTTCCCCATTGCCTCTAAGATCAAATACAAAATCCTCTGTCATTCAAAGTCCTTTATGATTTGGCCCTCTCCTACTTTTCTAGTCTTCATACTCTTCAATCCAGCAAGGCCTCCTTGCTGTTCCATGAAGAAGACATTTCATCTCTCTGATCTGAAGATTTTTTCCAGCTGTCCTCCATGCCTGGAATGCTCTCCCTTCTCATCTCCACCTACTGGCTTCCCTAGATTCTGTCACCAACCAAAGTTCTACCTTTCACAGGAAGCCTTTCCAAACCTCTTGTCTAGTGTTTTCTCTGTTTATTTCCTATGTTTTTCCTGTATATAGCTGGTATACACATTGTTTGTCTTTCCCCTCATTAGATTATGAGTTCCCTGTAAACAGGGAATGCCTTTTACCATTTTTGTCATATCCCTAGAGCTTAGTAGGGGTCTGTCTCATAGTGGGCACTTCATAAATATTTACTGACTGACTGCCTAAGTCATTGCCAGACTCTTTCAGGAAGAACCAGGATTCCTACACAAGGAGTAAATGAGAAGCCTTCCAAATTCCTTTCTCCTTTGCATTTTCAACCCAAGCACAAATTAACTCTCTTCCAAATACAATTCCAGGGTTTATTCCCTCCATTTTTTTAACTCTCAGTGAGGTTCATGACTCTTGCTAAATTCCATAGTCTCTGCCAGTCAACTGTCATTTCTGGCCCCTTTATATGCAAAAAGACCACTCATTGTCTATTGTGTTTACATTTATTGCTATATCTACCAGTCTCTGAACATTCTCCTTCCTTGCCCCAAAAGTTCAAGTTTCCTCTTCATTTCTACTCCTGCCCTGATACTTGGGGACTTCAATATACATACTGATATCTCCTTAAACATCATGGCCATACAATTCATTAATCACCTTAGCTGCCATGACCTATGTCTTTATGCCATCTCAGTCAACCACAGGAGTGGTCATTATCATCACTCATAATTGTGCCGATTTCAATGATCTCCAACTTTGAAATTACCCTCTCTGATCACAATCTTCTGTTTTTCTACTTCTTCCTCTGCCTCATCAATCAGTGAATCACTAAGTATTCATGAAACATCTATTTATATGCCAGACACTGCCCTAGACTCAAGGAATACAAAGACAAAAATAAATTAGTACCTGCCTGCCTTCAAAAAGTTTACATTCTACCAAGAGAAATAATGTGTACATAAATAAATATATACAAATAAGTACACATAAAATAAGTACAAGGTAATTTGGGGAAGTACTAGCAACAAGAAGTACTCCTTTCTACAGGAAAAACTTCATATAGATGCCATTCAATCAAAGTTTTGAAGGAAACAATTCTGAGGGTGGAGCTGAGAGGTTGCAGTACATTTCAGGCATGAGGAATGATAGGTAGAAAGTGTAGATATCAGAAATGGAGAATCATATGTGAGTATCATTTGCAAGAAGGCAAATTTGGCTGGACTGTAGAGTTTGGGGGAAAAAGTAATGTAATTAGATTAGAAAAGTAAGTTGAGTTTCTAAAATATATAGAGAACTGAATAAAATTTATAAAAATACAAGTCATTACTCAATTGATAAATGATCGAAGGATATGAATAGGCAATTTTTCAATGAAGAAATTAAAGCTATCTATAGTGATATGAAAAAATGCTCTAAATCATTATTGATCAGAGAAATGCAAATGAAAACAACTCTGAGGAACCACCTCACATCTGATTGGCTAATATGACAAAAAAGGAAAATGATAAATGTTGGAGAAGATATGGGAGAATTGGAACACTAATGCAATTATTGGTAGAGTTGTGAACTGACCCAACCATTCTGGAGAGAAATTTGGAACTATGCCCAAAGGACTATAAAACTATACACACCCTTTGATCCAGAAATACCACTACTAGTTCTGTATCACAGAGAGATTATAAAAAATGGAAAAAGATCCACATGTTCAAAAATATTTATAGTAGCTCTCTTTATGATGGCAAAGAATTGGAAATTGAAGGGATGCCTATCAGCTGGGGAGTGACTGAACAGGTTGTGGTATATAAATGTAATGGAATATGAATACTATTATGCTATAAGAAATGATGAGCAGGTGGATTTCAGAAAAACCTGGAAAGACTTACATTAACTGATGCTGAGTAAAGTGAGCAGATACCAAGAAAAGTGTACACAGAAATAGCAACATTGTTAGGTGATCAATTTTGATAGACTAAGCTCTTCTCAGCAATACAATGATCCAACACAGTTCCAAAAGACTCGTGATGGAAAATGCTATCCAAATCCATAGAAAGAACCATAGATTCTGAATGCAGATCGAAACTTACTATTTTTGTGGTTGTTTCTTTCTTATAGTTTGTTCTTCTTTCCCAACATAACTAATGTGGAAATAGGTTTAATATTATTGTACATGTATAGCCTATATCAGATTGCTTGCTGTCTTGGGGAGGAGGTAAGAGAGAAAAAAATTGAAATTCAAAATCTTATAAAAATGAATGTTGAAAACTATCTTTATATGTAATTGGAAAAAATAAAATCCTATTGGGGGAAGAGAAGGAAGTTGAGGTCAGGTCTTGAATGTCTTTAAAAGTTAAAGAGAGGAGAGCAGTTTATATTTTATCCTAGGGGTAATAGAGAGCCATTGGAGGTTATTGATTAAGGAAGTAACACAGGAAAATCACTTTGGCAGCTTTGTAGCATGTGAATCAGAAAGAGATCAATTAAGTAAGGCGAGGAGACTAATTAGGAGACAATTAGAGTAGGATCAGGATAGAGGTGATACAGGCTGAAAGCAGGGTGGTAGCCATTTGAATTAAAAAGGTGATAAATCTGAGAGATATTAGGGAGGTAACAAGTTTTGGCAACTGATTGCCAAATGTGGGATATGTGGAGTGAGGGAGAGCAAGGAATCTAGAATAATACCAAGGCTGTGAACCAAGGTAACTAGAAGAAAGGTGGTGTCCTTAATAGAAATAGAAAAGTTCAGAAGGGGAATGGGTATGGGAGAAAAGATAACAAGTTCAGTTTAGGGCATTTTGAGTTTAAGATATCTACAGTGTTGAATAGGGAGTTAAAGAAAAGAACTGCATATTTAGATTGGAAAGTCATCTGCATAAAAATGATAATTAAATCCATGAGAGCTGATAAAGTCACCAAGACTAGAGAAGAGGATCCAGACAGAGCTTTAGAGTATACTCACAGTTAAGGGTTGTTATATAGAAGATGATCCAGCAAAGAAGAATTAGAAGAAGTGATTCAAAAGATAGGAGGAGAACCAAGAAAAAACAATATTGTATAAATCAAGAGAGGAAAGAATACTCACAAGTAGAAGGTGGTCAAAAGTGATGTATATAGCAGACAGGTCAAGAAAGTCAAGGATTGAGAAAAGACTTGACAATTAAGAGATCACTGGTAACTGAAAAGGGTAGTTTCAATTGAGTAATGAGGTCAGAAACCAGATTACAGAGGTAAGAAGTGAGTGAAAGAAGTAGAGGCAACAGGTATAGAAAACATTTTTTAGGAGTTTGGTTATGTGAGGAGAGATATACAATAATGACATAAAGGAATAGTAGGGTCTAGTAAAGGATTTTAGAGGACAAAAAAACTTTGGGCATGTTTATTGGTAGCAAGGAAGAAAACTGTAGAAAGGAAGAAATTTAAAATTAGAGAGAAAGGAGGGACAGATAATTGAGAGAACAGTCTGCTGGAGGAGACAAAATGAGATGGAATTAAGGTTACACATAAAAGAGTTGGCCTTAATGAAAGATTTGAGTCAAGGAGGAGCGAATGAGATGTTGAGAAGGGAAAAAGAAAGAACTCACAGCAAGTGGTCTCTATTTTCTCAATAAAGTATGAAAGAGAAGGGAGAAGGTGTGATGTGGAAACTGCCACTCTCCAGCCATCTTCATACCTCTTCTTTTATAAACCAGGTCCTCCAGTTCCTACTTTGCTCCTGTATTGGAGGAGTTTTCCATATCTAGTTTGACTCAGACCCAAGATGTTGACTGCTGCCAACTTCATGCAAGTGTATATTTCCTTTTCCTCATCATTTTTCCTTTTAGAACTATAATTAAAACTACCATTCCTAGAAAGAGCATGGATAGTACAGTCAAGATGGTAAAACAAGAGTTAGCATTTTTTCCCAGTAAACCTAACAGGCCTCTTCTACAACAACCTAGAAAACACCAGATTGAAGTCTTATTGGGAAAGTTAAAAAAAAAAAAAAGTCACAGTGAATCATTTTTCCAACCTGGGGCAGCTTAGGAAGATAGAAAAGCCTGTGGACTCAGGGGCAGGGGCTGTCCAAGAGCACAGCAGTAATGGAAACCGTGGCAATTGTGGCAGCAATGGGAAATATTCTTTCATTCAGGTCATGGATCTATGGTGGAACTAAATGTCCCTAACTAAGCATAGGTCCCTAACAAAGTACTAAGTACAAAACAAATTCCAGAAAATTAGTTGTGTGATTCTGAGCACAGGAGCAGAGTAGTGACTTGGTTTTAATCTTTAGCCCAGCACATAAGCCTAGAGTGGAAAAACTAAGGCAAAAAACCAAGAGCAAAGAGGAGCAAGCAATATAGTTATTATGAAACTATAGAACTTCCCTGTAATCTAACATGTCCACAGCAATCTACTGAATCAACTACAGCCAACCCAATAGATCCAAACCTGTGTTGGGAACTTGCTTCTGCAACTTCCCTCTGACCAGGAGGTCAATAAACAGACCTCTCCCCAGATCACACCACTTTGGAAGCCCTACAAATTTGCAGATCCCCAAACTGAGCTGTGAAAACAGCTGGAAATCAGGTTAGGCATTCCAACCAGAAGTAGGCAAAGCCCAATACTAAGATAAAGTCAAGAAATAGGTTGAAATAATGAGCAATTTTAAAAAGGACCCAACTATGGTGACAAGGAAGCTGAAGACACAAATACAGAAAACAATGACTTGAAAACACCTACAAGTGAAGCCTCAAAGAAAAAGATGCAGACTGCACAAAGCCAACAAGAATTCTTAAGACAGTTAAAGAGATTTTTAAAAAGGGCAAAAAAAATTATTTTAAAAACCAAATAAGAATAGTAGAAGGAAAAATGAGAGTTATGCAAGAAAGTTATGAAAAGAGAATTAACAGCTTTGTAAAAGTTTACTGAAGAAAATAATTCTTAAAAATTAGAATTGGGATCTCCTTTTCTGACTCATCAGCCTTCCCCTTTTCTCTCCTTTCTCCCCTTGTCCTCTTCACTTCCTTCCTCTTGCCCTCCCCTTCGCCCTTGTAATCACATCCCCATCTTTATCTCCATCTTTTCTCCTTCCTCCCTTCCCCAGCCTAAATGATGCTGTAGTGGGGACAGCTGAGGAGGCTGTGGAGCCACTGAGGTGGATATCGTGGGGCTCTGCCACGACATGTTCTTCAGAATGGCCACATACCTGACAGGTGAGCTGACAGTCACCAGTGAAGACTGTAAACTTCTGGAAAATATGGACAAACTGACTAGCTTGAAGTATGTAGAAATGAAAGATGTTGCAGTAAACATAAGTAGAAACCTAAAGGATTTAAACCAGAAACATGTAGCACCTCAATCTTATCTGGATCAGATCACTTTAATAAATGAGCAAGTAGCAGCTCTTGAACAGGCAGCTTACAAGTTGGATGTATATTCAGAGAAACTAGAAGCAAAGTAAGTACAAGAAGTAAGCCTATGGAATACTTCTTCATCGCAAAGACTTTACAAGAATATTTTATAAGAGCTGAAATAAGTGGGATGGAACTTATCACTATGTTTCAGTTCCTAAAAGGAAGTAGTACTGCTGATCCAAAGAAAATCCCAGCCCCCACCTCTGGTTGGATGTGCAACTCTAGTCACTCCCAATGTTTTCCTAAACATGTTCCCCGTGGAGCCTCATCTTATCACGTGCTTCAGTGTGTGCTCTGGACCAAGACTCAGAAATCATGATCAACCCCATGTAGAGCAGACACAGATGAGACGCTCTCATCTCCCTCTCCTCTAGGGCCCCCTGACTCCCTTCATAACCTGTTTTTTATCTTAAACAATAAATGCCAACCCATGACCCTAAAAAAAAATTAGAATTAGCCAAGTGGTAAGAGAGGTACAAAACATTGCTGAAGAAAATACCTTCATAAAAATTAGAATTGTGCAAATGTAAAAAGGGCACAAAATATTACTCAAGAAGATAATTCCTTAAAAGCTAGAATTAGCCAAATGGAAGCTAATGACTTTGTGAGTCATTAAGAAATAATAAAGCAAAGTCAAAAGACTGAAAAAAATAGGAGAAAATGTGATCTAACTCATAGAAGAAAAAAGTGACCTGAAAAACAGATCAAGGAGAGGTAATTTAAAAACCTTTAGTCTATCTGAAAGCCATAAACAAAAAAGAAGCTAGACACTGGATTTCAGGAAATTAAAAAGGAAAACTGCCCAGATAACTTAGAACTAGAGGGCAAAGTAGAAATAAAAAAAACTACCAGTTACATCATGAAAGAAACCCCAAAATTAAAACTCAGGAATGTAATAGTCAAAATCCAGAATTCTTTGATAAAGGAGAAAATACTAAAAGAAGGAACTCAAGTACCATGAAACCAGAGTTAGGATCACATAAGATTTAGCAGCCACCACTCTAAAGGAATGGAGGCTTGGAATATGATACTTTGGAAAGCAAAGGATCTTGGATTCCAGTCAAGAATAATCTATATAGCAAAAACTTAGTCTAATCCTACAGGGGGGAAATGGATATTTAATGAAATAAGAGACTTGCAATAATTCCTGATGAAAAACCAAAGTTGAATGGAATGGAAAATCTACCATACAAACATAGGCCCAAAAGAAACATAAAAAGGTAAATATGAGGGGCCAAACAAAGTTAAATATTTTACATTCTTATATGGGGAGAAGAAACATGTAACCTCTCAGAACTTTATCATCATCAAGAGTCTTAGAGGGAGTCTTAATTAGACAAAGGGTATGAGCGTGAATCATTGCAAAAGAAGAATTCAAGAATGGGAAAGAGTAATGGACTTGCAGATGGTGGAAGAGAAGAAGAATGGGAGAACTTATTTCACAAAAACTGACCATGTAATTCGGTCACAAATATTCAGAAAAGCAGAAATATTAAATATACCTTTTTCATGTACTTAGTTCAATAAAAATTACATTTAATATGAAGCATTTGCAGCATCACTTAAAATTAATTGGAAGCTAAATAATGTAATCCTAACGAATGAATGGGTCAATGAACAAATCATAGAAATAATAAACAATTTCATTAAAGATAAAGACAACTAGGAGACAACATATGAAAATTTGTAGATTGAAATCAAATCAGTACTTAGAGGAAAACATATTTCTAAATGTCAACATTCATAAAAGAGAGAAAGAGCAGATCAAGAAACTGAGCATGCAAGTAAAAAAATTCAGCAAAATAACAAATTAAAGACTCCCCCCAATTAAAGACCTACATAGAAATCTTGTATATTAAACAAGAGATTAACAAAACTGGAAGTTTCAAAAAATGAACTAATAAAACCAGCAGCTGGTATAAAAACAACAATAAATTAGATAAGTCATTGGCTAATTTGATTTAAAAGAAGAACACCAAATTACCTGTATCAAAAATGAAAAAAGTGAATTCACAACCAATGAAAAAGAAATAAAAACATTTATTAAGAGCAATTTTGCCCCATCTATGAGCCAATAAAATTGACAAACTAGGTGAAATGGATGAATATTTTTAAAATGTGAATTGCCCTAATTGACAGAACAGGAAATAGAACACTTAAATAAACCTATCTTAGAAAAAGAAATTGAACAAGCCATAAATGAGCTCCCCAAGGAGAAAAAAGTACTCAAGACAAGATAGATTTACAAGTGAATTTTACCAAACTTTTAAAGAAAAATTACTATACAATACTGTATGCTATATAAACTATTTGAAAAAATAAAGGAAACAGCCTACCAAACTTCTTCTAAGGCATATATACAATCTTGATACTTACACCAGAGCATATCAACATGAAGAAAACTATACACCAATTTACCTAATGAATATTAATGCAAAAACTTTAACTAAGATACTAGCTAGGAGATTACAGTAATATGACACAAAGATCATACACTATTACCAGGCTGAATTTATACCAGGAATGCAGGGCTCATTTGATATTAGGAAAGTCATAAGCAAACTTGATTATATCAATAATAAAAATAATAAACATATGATTATTTAAATATGTTTCAAAAGCCTTTGACAAAGTGCAATATACATTTATATTTCTAAAAATACTAGAGAGCATGAGAATAAATGGAATTTTCTTTCAAATGATAAGTAGTATCTATCTAAAATCAAGACCAGGCATTATCTCTAATGGAGATAAGCTAAAAGGCTTTCCAATAAGTTGAGGGGTAAAGTAAAGATGTCCATTATCACCATTACTGTTCAATATTGTGCTAGAAAGGCTAGCTATAACAAGACAAAAAAAGAAATTGAAGTAACAAGCAAATGCATTGAGGAAACAAAATTCTCACTTTTCGCAGATAATGTAATAGTTTACCTAGAAAACCCTAGAGTGTCAACTAAAACATTAATTAAAAGAATTTGTGAACTTCAGTAAAGTTGTAAAGTGGAAAAATAAATAATAAAAATAAACCTGCATAAATCATCAGCATTTCTATATGTTGCCAACAAAATCCAGCAGGAAGAGATAGAAAGAAATTCCATTTAAAATAATTACAGACAGAACAAGATACTTGGCAGTCTACCTGTCAAGACACACATAAAAACTATATAAACACGATTACAAAACACTTTGCACAAATATAGAAAGATCTAGATAATTAAGGAAATATTAATTGCTTATGAGTAGACTGAGTCAATATAACAAAAATGGCAATATTATATAAATTAATTTACTTATTCAGTGCTATACAAATGAGAATTCCAAAGGGTTACATTGCAAGAGCTTGAAAAAATAATAACAAAATTCATCTAGAGGAACAAAAAGTCAAGAATATCAAAGAAATCAATTTTAAAAATGAAGGGAACCTAGAAGTACCAGGTCTCAAACTATATTTATCACAAAGCTGTGGTGCTGGGTAAGAAATAGAGAGGCTGATCAGTGGAACAAATTGGGTACAAAATATACAGAAACAAGTTGAGTACAGTAACCCAGTATTTAATAAACGCCAAAGATCCAGATAATGGGGCAAGAACTATTTGACAAAAACTGTTGGGAAAACTAGAAAGCTATCTGGCAGAAACTAGGCATAAACCAATACCTTATATTATATACCAAGATAAATGCTTAATGGATATATAATTTTGACAAAAAGAGTGACATCAAAAGTAAATTAGTGGGGAAGGGAAAAAATTACCTGTCAGATCTATGGATGGAGAAGAGTTAATGATCAAGCAAGACATTGAGAGATTTACAGAAAGCAAAATGAATCATTTTGATTATATAAAATGTCAGTTTTTACACAAATAAAATCAATGTAGCTAACATGGAAAGAAAACCAGAAAATGTGGAGGGGGTAGGGAGGGAAGGCAGATCCTTTGTACCAAGTTTCTTTTATAAAGGTCTCATTTCTAAAATAAATAGGAAACTGAATCAAATTTCTAAGAATAAGAGCAATGAATAGGTAGATTTCAGAGGAAGAAATCAAAGCTATCAATAGATATATGGAAAAAAATTCTCTACTAATAATCAGAAAAATTTAAATTAAAATAATTCTGAGATACCACCTCACACCCATCAAATTGGCTAAGATGATAAAAAGGAAAATGATGAAAATAGTAGGGGATGTGGGAAAACCAATGCATTGTTGGTAGAACTATGAACTAACTCAGCCATTCTGGAAAACAATTTCAAACTATGCCCCAAGGGCTATTAAATTATGCATGCTCTTTGACCCAGCAATAATGTTAGTAGGTCAATACCCCATGGAGATCAAAGAAAAACGAAAAGGAGCCATATATACAAACAATATTTACAGCAGCTCTTTTTGTGGTGGCAAAAAATTGGAAACTGGAGGATGCTCACTAAACTGGGGAATGACAATAGCTTTGGTGTATGAATGTGATGGGATATTATTGTTCTATGATAATAATAGCTAACATTTATATAGCATTTATTATGCACCAGGCACTGTGCTAAGTACTTTGTAATTATTATCTTTGATGATCTTCACAGGGAGGTAGGTGCTATTATTCTTTTTTAACAGAAGAGGAAAGGCAAATAAAGATTTAATGACTTGCTCAGGGTCACACAGATAGTAAGCGTCTGAAGTCAGATTTGACCTCAGATCTTCCTGACTCCAGATCTAGCACTCTATCCACTGTTAAATCTAGTTGGCACTCCCTGTGAGAAATGATGAAGGGAATGGTTTCAGAAATGCAAAGTTAAGTGAGCACCACAAATAAGCAATCTACACAGTAACTGCAATATTTTAAAGATAATCAATTTTGAAAGATTTACTACCTCTGTTCAATACAACAACCCATCACAGTTTCAAAGGACTCATGACAAAAAATACTATCCATCTCCAGATAGAGAACTGATGGACTCAGAGTGCAGACTGAAGCATATTTTTTTTTTCTTTTTCTTCCTTTTGTTTTATGAACATGGAAAATTTACTTTTACATGACTATATACATATTTGTCATAGGTTTCGTTTTTCTTGACTTCTCCAAGGGTAGAGGGAGAGAGAATTTGGAACTAAAAAAAAATTAAGTTTCTGTGCTTTAAAAAAAAAATAAAAGATACCACATACAAATCTATGCCCTATGGTTCCCCTTAATACCCCAGTGACTTCTCTGACCAAATGACTCCTCCCTGGCCATCACTACCTTATATGTGTAGTCTTCCCTTATTAGAATTTAAGTTCCTTGAGGGTAGGGACCATATTTTTGTATGTGTATCTCCAGAACTTAGCACGATGCCTAGCATATAGTAAATGATTAATAAATTAATAAATTCTTTTTCATTCATTCATTCATTCATTGAGAAGAAAAGAAAGACTGGAAATATCCTCTGTGGGCAATAAGAAAGATAATCAGAGAAAAGTAAAAGGATTATCTTGCTGAAGTAAGGATAGGGTTGTGTGATTTCATCCAGCTCTATGCAAAGGTAAGAAAGAACAGAGAAGATAGAAGATAGATGTATTCTAAGGTTGGAGTTAGGAAGATTAAGCAACTAAAGGACAGTGGGGCAAGGAATCTGTAATGTTAAGGGAATTTGAAGATCTTCCCTGGCCCTCAACAGGCTCATGTGACCTGCTTTGAGCTTTGGCTCAGGCCACAGCTTGAGTCACATGAAACCCATGGTGGGAAGGGTGCAGCAGGAAGAGAGAGTGAGTTGGAGCTTGGAGAGAGCAGGCAGAGCAGAGGAGTGCAGTTAGCGTGAGTGTGAGAGAGATTGACTTATGGAGGGAAGTCAAAATGGCTGTGCTCCCTGCATTGATAATGTGCATAGAGTTCTTTGTTGCTATGATGGTTTTGGCTTTCTGGTGTTTGAATAAATATCTTGGTTTCATCTTTCAGGAAAAGAGTTTACATTTTGTGAATTTACCTAGAAATATGCATGCATATCCATAGCAGTTGCTGTGGGTATCACACTGGTGTTATAAATGGCAATGAGGATGGGATGGCGAAATATAAAACCTGTAGTTAGAGACAGAAAGGCTCTAGGGAAGGAAATGGTATTCTGGGATGGGAGGATTTACCTTATTCCTCTCTGGCAAGAGAATGAGCTAAAAGCACAGGACTTTGTGAAAACTTGGAACCGAGGCTATAGAAGGGAGAACCCAGAGATTTAGAAAGATGTTTGAAAGGAATACCAATAGAACAGGAGAGAGAAGCGGCAGGGATATGTAGAAGAGGATGGGCATTGTTAACAAGCTATCATATTACATGTAAAAGTAGAATCAAACTGCTGGAGGAAAAGGTTCAGCTGAAAAAGGAGTTAGCCGATTTGCATGAAAAGCTTTCCATGCTACAGCATCTTAACTTTCCTTTAAAAGAGCAAGCTAAAAAGTATCAGGTGATAACATAAAAGGTAGCTATGAGATTAGCTCAGAAAAAAAACAAAACAACCCTTGCATCCACAGGGCCTGGTTGGGGCCCAGACACCTGGGAGGAAGATGTGTGGGAGGAAAATGAAACAAATGTAGATGAGAAGGCTTCTAGGAATGTGGATGCACATCTAATACTACAAAGGAAGCAGGAGAAGGGGGTGGCATGAAGTGCGGGGCCACACAATGTCTAACAAAGTAACTAAGGATTTTACTCAGCAGGAGGCTGCTAATATTTTAAGTTGCTTCACCCCAAAAAGAGAAGAATTATTTGTATGTTGCATGGTGAGAATCAGTGATGAAGGGGCCAGAGGTGGATGGATGGATAACATAGATTGTTTGCAATTCATAGGTATTAGTCAGAATCTTTTTGTACAATAATCTTTTAAGGATTACCATATTCAAGGAGGTAACAATGGAACTAACCTGTTAGCTTTAGCTGGCAAGGGATGCAGGAAGCAGTATCCTACTGACTCTGTGTGGCCTAGTAGAGATAGACCCTAATATTTACTTAGAGACTATATGAGAGAGTTAAAGGAAGAGGTAATGAAAATTACAATTATGGTTGGAGACTCTGATGCTTATCATAGCATTTCCTTAACAGTTTCTCATAGAAATAGAATAGTGAGGACTGCTCCTCCTCATTATAAGCACCTAATTCTAACTCTGCTAATTGGGGGAATAGGTCACCCTCTTTCAGAGGTGCTGGATAAGATTGAACAGTTAGGTAACTTAGGGGAATGGGGAAAAGATACATTTCCTCAAGATAGAAGAGCAAATAGCCAGTGGATTCAAAGTTAGCATAGACTAACAAGGAAAGAATTGTTTACTGCTTTATTAAAAGTTGATATAGGTTTTGGAAAATAGATGGTATTCCAACTGATGAACTATATAAGATGTACCAAGAAAAGGGACTTAATATTAGACAGAATAGTGAAGTAAGTACTGCCCCTACAGATCCTCCTGAATCATTGTATTCAAGTTTGTCACACCTGCAGGGAAAATAAGAAATTGACCAGGCCACAGCTCAAATGAAAGAAATACACAGACTAGGTTACAGACCTCATATCAGTTTAACCATGTGTTGGAAAAATGGATCAACCACCGTAACTGTTGTTTATTTAGGAGAAGATGATTACCAAGTTGTGCCCCTGACTCATATATTTTACTGTGAATAGGGCTATGACAGTGGGTTCATGGACTCCAGGAGTAGGTCAGATGCTCCATTTACCCTGCTTCTGGTTATTGTCTCCTTGTTCTTTTTGACCTTTGTTTGTTTGTTTAATCTGATTACTAGATTGGTCTTCTGAAGGCTTGGTGCCCTCTACTTATAGAGGACTGACTGCTTCAGCTGGATGTCACCCTCTGTCCAAGACTGTGATCCATCACTCCTGGACCTGGCATCGACCAAGCTCTGGATACAGGCTAAAGATCTGACCCCTTGAATGGGACCTCATGAGGCAGGGACAGCTCTATGTCCAATCTCAGCAGGAAGCAATTATAGAAGAAGAGACCTTTGCCCCTTACCCCAAGAGATTTTGGGTCCTGTTCATCTGAGGGGGAAATGATGGGGTATTTGTTCTCAAGCCCCCACCCTAAGACAGTGTTTTATGTGTTTATTTTCTGTTATCCCTATTATATTGTTGTGAAGTTATGTTGATACCAATTACCCCTAAACTCCCATTGACCTGTTAGTGGAAGTAAAAGATCTTGGATCTCAAAGTAATATTAAAGGAATTTGAAGATCTTCCCTGCCTGTCAATGTGACCTGCTTTGAGCTTTGACCCAGCTCATAACCTGAGTTACGTGATGCCCATGATGGCAGCCCATGATGGGAGGAGCTTGCTGAATGGGTGGAGCAGAAAGGGTGCAGCAGGAAGAGAGAGTGAGGTAGAGCTTGGAGAGAGAGAGAACACAGAGCAGCTAGCATGAGTGAGAGAGGAAGTGATTTTGCCTAAGAGAGCTTGTTTGTGGGGAGGCCTGATGGATAGAAGGCTTGGGGATGGCTGTGCTCCCTGCATAGATAATGTGTATATATTTCTTTGTTACTATGATGGATTTGGCTTTCTGGTGTTTGAATAAATGTCTTGGTTTCATCTTTGAGGAAGAGAGTTTATATTTTGTGAATTTACCCTAGAAATATGCATGCATATCCATAGTAGCTGCTGTGGGTATCACATTGGTATTACAGGATCCCAGAACAGAGTATAAATCTGGAATGGTTGACCTTGGGGTTGAGATTGGGAAAAGAGCAAAACTGAGGTTAGAGATGGAGGGAGACTGCTGAGGGAAAGAGAGAGTAGAGAGCCTGGGGATAGGGGGAAGGATAAAACCTACTGGTTTACGGGATAGTAAAAATGGAGTAATTGGAGGCTGTGACCCAATAAAAATATTTGAGAATTTTGGTTCATTGAAGTGGAATAGTTGTGAGTAATAGCAAAATCAAAAGGATGACCATTCCTGTGTCTAATGGGAGGAACAAAGGAGTAGGTAATAGTTGAAGAGACTGAGGATTGAGGGTTTAGAGTACTACTTGGGATATCATTATAAATGTTGAAGTTCTCTAGTATAAGGGTAGATGTTAAAGTAGAGAGAAATACTAAGAGCCAGGCACTGAATTTCTTGAGGAAAAAAGAGAAAATGTCCTGCATGGGTGCAGGGGCTAAGGAGAGGGGGGCAAAAGATAACTACTTCTAATATCTTGACTAACAGCAATCAGAGAGGTTTCTGAGTGATATTAGCAAAGAGAGTTTGGAAACAGAAGTCAAGATTGAGAACACCATCTTCCCCTCCATGACTAGTATTATGAGAAAATGTGCAGTCAGCGCTACAGAGAAGGCCTAGGATTGAAATGTCATCTAGGTGCAGGTAGAGAGGAAGAAGTATGAAATATATGGAAGTCTGTTAGGGAATAGGAATTCCAGAGGGTCCAGTGGAGTAGATCAATGGGAGCATGAATATAGCCAGGGGAATGGGCAGACTGTAGCTCCCAGAATCACCATGAGCTTCAGCATAGCCCCAGGCAAATAAGTAGCTGTCAGCCTTATGGGTATCTAGGCAAATAGGCATGTGCCTAGGCCAGCTGCCCTCCACATGATACAGCATAGCCCAGGACAAACAGGCAACTTCCAGCAGGCAGATTACCATATGCTTCAATGTGGAACCACCCCCCAAATGCAAAAATACCCCACCAATCTCAGCAAATGCCAGATAGCAGCACTAGGACTCCCAACTCAGCACTAGGTAAGATAACAGACCCTTGAGGCCTCCATCACAGCTAGTCAACCATACCCTCCTCAGTACAGCATCAGACACAAGGGTCCCTCATGGACCTAAGGGCAACATCAGTGCAACACCAAGCAGACAGCCAGGGCCTGCAGTCTCTGGCACAAGAAGCCTGAGACAATACCCCTCTACCTGGAGAGCAGTGCTCAAACTTAAAAGAAAGGAAAAAGGCCAAGAAAGATGAGTAAAAAACAGCAAAAAAAGGATCTGACCATAGAAAGTTATTATGGGAAAATCAAGATAGAAACTCAGAAGAGGACAACAATGTCAAAACACCTATGGACAATTCTCACCCTCCAGATGGGAAATGGCCTCAAGTCCAGAAAGAACTCATGGAAGAGCTCAAAAAGGAGTTTAAAAAGCATATAAAAGAGATAGAAGAAAAATTGAGAAAAGAAATGATAGTAATGCAAGAAAATTATGAAAAAAAGAGTCAACAGCTGGAAAAAATAAAACAAGTGCTTGAAAAGTAGAACTGGCCAAATAGAAAAGAAGATAGAAAAAAATCTTCTGAAGAAAACAACTCCTTAAAAAGTCCAATTGGAACTTCCCTTAGCTCTCCCCCAAAGCCCTCCAAATACTTGTAAAAAAAATGACTCTAAACAAATTCAAGAGCTATAGAACCCACAAAATGACAGAGCAAAACAAATCCCCAGCACAAGGCAACTTAGAAAGCTAATAGTAAGGGTCTATTGCACTGGGCAGGGAGCACAGTGCAGTTGAACATGGGCCACACTGGCATAGACAGGTCAGAGCAGGCCTCAGAGGACTGAATCATTGGCAGCTGTGGCAGTTTCCAGACTTCTCAATCCACAAATGCCAAAAAGTGGGAAAACTCTGTGAGATCTGGGTGAAAGAGGAGCACATGGTCTGGTGAAGTCTGCTGACCTCCCCGGGGTGTTGGGGTGGGGGGTAGCAGCAGCAGCAGCAAAGGTTGCTTGGTCCCATAGATGGTGGGGGATCAAGTGGCTGATACAAAATCCCTGAAGCCTAGGAGAGTACACCCATCCCCACATCCACCCCCACTGGAAGCAGAGTCTTACCTTGACAAAGAGTTAGAAAGTCAAGTAGTTGTCTGGGCAGATGAATAAACATCATAACAGAACTCAGACTATAGAATCTTACTTTGGTGACAAAGAAGATTAAAATATACAACCACAAAAACAGAAAGCCCAAACCTCTGCATCAAAAGCCTCCAAGAAGGGGGAGGAGCCAAGATGGCGGAGTAGAAAGACTCACGTATGCTAACTCCGAATCCACAGCCCATAAATTTCCTGTAAGAAGAACTTCCCACAAATTCTGGATCACTGCAAGGCGCACAGAAACACAGTGGAAGAGATTTCTGTTCCAGAGAGCCCTGGAGAGCTGTCCCCAGGGGTCCATCACGCCCCGGAAAGCGGAGGCCACCCTTGTGCTGCCCTGGCCCCGCGGCCCCAGAGGAGCGGATCTGAGCAGGCTTCAGGGACGGAATTTCCAGTGACCGGGAAGGTCCCTCCACCCACAGACGCTACAGGTCAGTGAGAGAGATATCTGGGCTGGCTGAGGGGGGAGTGGGGTGTCTCCGTGGCTTGGGCCCCCTCGGGAGGCAGTGGCAGAGGCAGCAGCAGAGGCAGCAGTGGCCGGGACTCCCCGAGCAGACAGGAGCTCCATTACTGAAGGTCTCTGCATAAACCCCCTGAGGGAGCTCAGCCTGGGAGGCTGCCCTGCCCCCACCCGCTCCATTATTGAAGGTCTCTGCATAAAGCCCCTGAGGGAACTGAGCCTGGGAGGTGGCCCTGCCCCCACCAAAGCACCAGAACTTAAGCTCACATTGAATAGCAGCCGCTCCTGCAGAGGATAGCCCTGAGACTGGGAAGCAGCATTTGAATCTCAGACCCCAAGCACTAGCAGGGCAGATCTAGGCAGGGGTGGAGAGGAATCTCAGAAATCAAGTAACTGACTGGGAAAATGCCCAGAAAAGGGAAGAAAAATAATACCATAGAGAGCTACTTTGTTGGGGAAGAGATGTTCCTTCCTCCTTTCATTTCTGATGACGAAGTACAATGCTTGCCATCAGAGAAAGACGTGGAGGTTGGGGCCTCTCTATCCCAGACATCCGAGGTGGATGTCCGGTGGACTCAGGCCATGGAAGAGCTCAAAAAGGATTTTGAAAATCAAGTTAGACAGGTGGAGGAAAAACTGGGAAGAGAAATGAGAGAGATGAAAGAAAAGCATGAAAACGGGTCAGTACCTTGCTAAAGGAGACCCAAAAAAATGCTGAAGAAAATAACACCTTGAAAAATAGGCTAACTCAATTGGCTAAAGAGGTTCAAAAAGCCAATGAGGAGAAAAATGCTTTCAAAAGCAAAATTAGCCAAATGGAAAAAGAGGTTCAAAGCTCACTGAAGAAAATAGTTCTCTCAAAATTAGAATGGAACAGATGGAGTCTAATGACTTTCTGAGAAACCAAGAAATCACCAAACAAAACCAAAAGAATGAAAAAATGGAAGAGAATGTGAAATATCTCATTGGAAAAACAACTGACCTGGAAAATAGATCCAGGAGAGACAATTTAAAAATTATGGGACTACCTGAAAGTCATGATCAGAAAAAGAGCCTAGACATCATCTTCCATGAAATTATCAAGGAAAACTGCCCTGAGATTCTACAACCAGAGGGCAAAATAAGTATTGAAGGAATTCACCATCACCGCCTGAAAGAGATCCAAAAAGAGAAACTCCTAGGAACATTGTGGCCAAATTCCAGAGTTCCCAGGTCAAGGAGAAAATATTGCAAGCAGCTAGAAAGAAACAATTCCAGTACTGTGGAAATACAATCAGGATAACACAAGATCTAGCAGCTTCTACATTAAGGGATCGAAGGGTGTGGAATAGGATATTCCAGAAATCAAAGGAACTAGGACTCAAACCAAGAATCGCCTACCCAGCTAAACTGAGTATAATACTTCAGGGGAAAATATGGTCTTTCAATGAAACAGAGGACTTTCAAGCATTCTTGATGAAAAGACCAGAGCTGAAAAGAAAATTTGACTTTCAAACACAAGAATGAGAAGAAGCATGAAAAAGTAAACAGCAAAGAGAAGTCATAAGGGACTAAAAAGTTCAACTGTTTACATTCCTACATGGAAATATAATATTTGTAACTCTTGAGACTTTTCAGTATCTGGGTAGTTGGTGGGATTACACACACACACACACACGCACATGCACACGCACACACACACATACATACATGCACGCTCACACAGAGACAGAGAGAGAGCAAAGAATGAATTGAATAGGATGGGATCATTTCTTTAAAAAATGAAGGTAAACAGTGAGAGAGAAATGTATTGGGAGGAGAGAGGGTGAAATGGAATGGGGCAAATTATCTCTCATAGAAGAGGCAGGCAGGAGACTTTTTAATGGAGGGAAAAAGAGGAGAGCTGAGAGAAAAACATGAAATTTACTCTCATCACATTCGACTAAAGGAAGGAATAAAATGCACACTCATTTTGGTATGAAAACCTATCTTACAATACAGGGTAAGCAGGGTGGGGGGGATGATGGAAGGGAGGGCAATGGGAAGAGGGAGCAATTTGAAATCAACACTCTTGGGGAGGGACAGGATCAAAAGAGAAAATAGAAGCAATGGGGGGCAGAATAGCATGGAGGGAAATATAGTTAGTCTTATACAAAATGATTATTATCAAAGTCATTTGCAAAACTATACAGATATGGCCTATATTGAATTGCCTGCCTAACCAAAGGGAATGGGTTGGGAGGGAGGGATGGGGAGAATTTGGAACTCAAAATTTTAGGAACAACTGTTGAGTATTGTTCTTGCTACTAGGAAATAAGAAATACAGGTAATGGGGAATAGAAAGTTATCTGGCCCTACAGGACAAAAGAGAAGATGGGGGGAAGGGAAGGGAGGGGTGATAGAAGAGAGGACAGATTAATGATAGGGGAAATTAGAATGCTCGGTGTATTGGTGTGGGGGAGGGGACAAATGGGGAGAAAATTTTGAACCCAAAATTTTGTGAAAATGAATGTAAAAAGTTAAATAAATAAATTTATTTTTAAAAAAAGTGTGGCAAACACACTGGAATAGTAGTTTAAAAAAAACTTTTGTACCACTAATAGTAAAGCCAAAAGGAATATACACAGAAAGGGGATACAAATATAAGGTAAATTTGAGGGCGGAGCCAAGATGGCGGAGTAGAAGGACACACGTTTACGAGCTCCGAAACCAAAGCCCATGGAATTGGTGTAGAAAGAGTCCCCCATAGATTCTGGGTGAGTGCAAGGTGTGCAGAGGCAGAGTGGAGGAGATTTCCGTCCCAGGGAGCCCTCAAGACCCGTCCCCAGGGTCCGGCGCGCCCCGGAGAGTAAACCCGACCCCCAGCGCTGCCCTGGCCGAGGCCTCAGAGAAGCGGATCGGAGCAGGCTTCAGAGACGGAAGCTGAAGCAGCCGGGAAAGTCCCTCCGCCCACAGAAGCAGGTCAGTGAGAGAGGCCGGGCTGAAGGAGAGGGGAAGCAGGGCGTCCGTGACTCGGGCCCCCTCGGGAGGAAGCGGCGGCGGCGGCAGGGACGGGGGCAGGAAGCGGCGGAGGCAGAGGCGTGGGCGGCGGCTGAGGCGGCAGCGGCCCAGGACTCAGGAATCCCCCAGCAGCAGGCAGGATCTTCATTACAGAAGATTCCCGCATAAAACCTGACGGAGCTGAGCCTGAGAGACGGCCCTGCCCCCAGCCCGCTCTGTTGCTGAAGGTTTCTGCTCGGGACCCCCAGGGGAGCTGAGATTGGGAGGCGGGCCCCCCACCCCGCCCCCACCCGCTCCATTCTTGAGAGTCGCTGCATAAAGCCCCCCCGAGGGATCAGAGTCTCGGAGACAGCCCTGGCCCCGCCCCAGCACCTGAACTAAAGCTCACTGATTGACAGCCAGCAGGAGGAAAGCCCATTTGAATCTCAGAGGCCAGGCGCTGGCTGGGCGGATCCAGGCGGGGGTGGAAGGGAATCTCAGAGGTCAAGTAACTGGCTGGGAAAATGCCTAGAAAGGGGAAGAAAAATAAGACTTTAGAGAGTTTTTTCCAACAAATGCAAATGATCCCAACCTTCGGATCTGATGGGGAGGACGAGAACGTATTTTTCCCATCAGGGAAAGATGTGGAGGGCGGGACCTCAGTACCCCAGACACCCCAGGGGGGTGTTGGGTGGGCTCAGGCCTTGGAAGAGCTTAAAAAGGATTTTGAAAAGCAAGTTAGACAGGTGGAGGAAAGACTGGGAAAAGAAATGACAAAGATGCAAGAAGAGTATGAAAAAAAGGTCAATATCTTGGTAAAGGAGACCCAAAAAAATGCTGAGGAAATTAACACCTTGAAAAATAGGCTCACTCAATTGGCAAAAGAGGTTCAAAAAGCCAATGAGGAGAAGAATGCATTCAAAAGCAAAATGAGCCAAATGGAAAAAGAGGCTCAAAAGCTCACTGAATTTAATAGTTCTCTCAAAATTAGAATGGAACAGATGGAGTCTAATGATTTTATGAGAAACCAAGAAATCACCAAACAAAACCAAAAGAACAATAAAATGGAAGAGAATGTGAAATATCTCATGGGAAAAACAACTGACCTGGAAAATAGATCAAGGAGAGACAACTTAAAAATTATGGGACTACCTGAAAGCCATGATCAAAAAAAGAGCCTAGACATCGTCTTGCATGAAATTATCAAGGAAAACTGCCCTGACATTCTAGAACCAGAGGGCAAAATAAGTATTGAAAGAATCCATCGATCACCACCTGAAAGAGATCCAAAAAGAGAAACTCCTAGGAACATTGTGGCCAAATTCCAGAACTCCCAGCTCAAGGAAAAAATCTTGCAAGCAGCCAGAAACAAACAATTCCAGTACTGTGGTAATACAATCAGGATAACCCAAGATCTAGCAGCTTCTACATTAAGGGATCGAAGGGCGTGGAATAGGATATTCCAGAAGGCAAAGGAACTAGGACTCAAACCAAGAATCACCTACCCGGCTAAACTGAGTATAATATTTCAAGGGAAAATATGGTCTTTCAATGAAACAGAGGACTTTCAATCATTCTTGATGAAAAAACCAGAGCTGAAAAGAAAATTTGACTTTCAAACACAAGAATGAGAGGAAGCATGCAAAAGTAAACAGCAAGGAGAAGTATTAAGGGACTTACCAGAAATGAACTGTTTGCATTCATACATGGAAGGACAATATTTCTAACTCTTAAAACTTTTCAGTATCTGGGTGGTTGGTGGGACCACACATACACATGTACACGCATGCACACACATACACACATGCATTCACATGCAGAGACAGAGAGCACAGATTGAACTGAATAGGATGGGACCATACCTTAAAAGGAATTAAGGTAAATGATGAGAGAGAAATGTAGTGAGAGGAAAGAGGGAGAAATGGAAGGGGGTAACTATATGTCATTTAAGAGGCAAGTAGGAGATGTTTTTAGTGGAGGGAAAAAGAGGAGAGCTGAAGAAAAAAAAAACAAAAAAACAAACAAACAAAAGTTTACCCTCATCACATTTGACTAAACGAAGGAGTGAAATGCACACTCATTTTGGTATGAAAACCTATCTTACAGTATAAGAAAGCGGGGGAGAAGGAGATATTGGGGGGGGATGATGGAAGGGAGGGCAAAGGGAGGAGGGAATAATTGAAAGTCAACACTTGGGGAGGGACAGGATCAAAGAGAAACAATGAGGGGCAGGTGAGGAGGGATGGCAATTCAGTTAGTCTTACACAACACGACTATCAGGAAGGTCATTTGCAAAGCTACACAGATATGGCCTATAATGAATTGCCTGCCGTACCAAAGGGAATGGGTGGGGAGGGAGGGATGGGGAGAATTTGGAACTCAAAGTTTTAGGAACAATTGTTTAGTATTGCTGTTGCAACTAGGAAAGAAGACATACAGTTAATGAGGAATAGAAAGTCATCTGGCCCTACAGGAGAAAAGAGAAGATAGAGACAAGGGAAGGGAGGGATGACAGAAGAGAGGACAGATTGGAGATAGGGAAAATTAGATTGCTTGGGGTATTGGGGTGGGGGGAGGGGAGAAAAAGGGAGAAAATTTGGAACCCAAAAATTTGTGAAAATGAATGTAAAATAAATAAATAAATTAATTAATTAAAAAAAAAAATAAGGTAAATTTGAGGGAATGGCATAAAAAAATAAAGGATGAGAGACAGGAGTACACTGGGTGCAGAAGGAAAGGAGAGGTAGAATCAGTTAAACAATTTCACATGAAGAGGCCTGAAAAACCTATTACAATGGAGGAAAGATGGGACAGTGGGCAATGGGCATCACTTGAACCTTTCTCTCATCAGTATTGACTCAAAGAAGGAATAATATATACAATCAGTTGAATATAAAAATCTATCTTATCCAAGAGGAATGTAGGAGGGGAGAATATTAAGTAAAAGGGGAGGCAGGAGATTGACAGAAGAGTGAGCAGAGCAGTAGAAGCAAAACACTGGTGAGGAGGGAAAGAGGGTGAAAGGAGAGAGAAAGGACAAATAGGAGGAAAAATAGGATGAGGGGAAATACACAGTAATCATAATTGTGAATGGGAATGGGATGAACTCTCCCATAAAATGAAGACAAATGACAGAGTCAATCAAAAACCAGAATCATACAATACATTGTTTACAAGAAACATACTTGAAGCAAAGAGACACATATAGAGTAAAGGAAAAGGGCTGGAACAGAATCTTTTATACTTCAGATGAAGTAAAAGAAAGCAGTTGGGGACGGGAGGGAGGATAACAATCCTTATCTCAGACAAAACAAAAGCAAAAACAGGTCTAATTAAAAGAGATAAGGAAGGAAACTGCCATTGCTAAAAGAAACAGTGAAGTAATATCAATGCTAAACATATATGTATCAACTGGTATAGCATCCAGATTCTTAAAGGAGAAGTTAAGTGAGTTACAGCCTCATGATAAAGCAAGAGATAGAGAGCATTATGAAATGTAAAGGAGATAATTTTGGTTATGTTCAATTAAAAAGTTTTTGTACAAACAAAACCAATGGAACCAAAGTTATTAGAAAAGCAGAAATCTGGGAAACAATCTTTATAGTAAGTATTTCTGATAAAGGCCTCCTCTCTGAAATATATAGAGAACTGGGTCAAATTTATAAGAATACAAGCCATTCCCTAATTGATAAATGGCCAAAGGATATGAGCAGGCAGTTGTCAGATGAAGAAATCAAAGCTATCTATAGGTACCTGATGAAATGCTCTTAATCACTTTTGTTTAGAGAAATGCAAATTAAAACAACCTATCAAATCAACTAATATGACAAAAAATGAAAATAATAAATGTTGGAGAGGATGTGGGAAAATTAGGACACTAATACATTGTTGGTGAAGTTTTAAACTAATCCAACCATTCTGGAGAACAATATGGAATTATGCCCAAAGAGCAACCAAACTGTGCATATCCTTTGAACCAGCAATATCACTTTTAGGTCTGTATCCCAAGGAGATCATAAAAAAATGGAAAGGACTTACATATACATAAATATTTATAGCAGCCCTTTTTTGCGGTAGCAACATATCGTTAATTGGGAGGTTGCCCATCAATTGGGGAATGGCTGAACAAGCTGTGGCATGTGAATGCAATGAAATACTATTGTACAATAAGAAATTGTGAACAGGCAGATTTCAGAAAAAACTGGAAAGACTTGTACAAAGTGATGCAAAATGAAATGAGAAGAAACAGGAAAACACTGTACACAGTATCAGCAACATTGTGGGAAGATCAACTATGAATGAATGACTCAGCCCTTCTCAACAACGCAATGATCCAAGACAAAGGACTCATACCATACATATCCAGATAAAGAACTGATAGACTCTGAATGCAGATCAAAATATACTTTTTTCACTTACTTTATTCTTTTTCATCTTTTTTCCCTTTTGATCTGTTTCTTCTTTCACAACTATGATAAATATGGAAATATGTTTTATATGATAGCACATATATAACCTTTATCAAATTATCTACTATTTTAGGAAAAGGGGAGGAGAGGGAGAAAGAGAGAAAAAATTGGAACTCAAAATCTTGTAAAAAATGAATACTACAAATGATCTTGACATGTAATTGGGGGAAAAATACTATTAAAAAAACTGGCATGCCAGCCCTCTTTTCTCATTGGTGAGTTTCTCATCGTTCCTCCATTTTGAGGAGGGCTGCAGGCCAACCATCTTTCAGTCCCCTCCCAGCAATGCTTCAGACTTGCTGGACTTCAACACTATCCCTTCTGTTTTATGTCTTCTGCCATTAGAATGTAAAGTCCTTGAGGATAAGGACTATATTTTTGCTTGTACTTATATCTCCAGAACTTAGCATAGAGCCCAGAACATAGTAACCACTTAATAAATGCTTCTTATCTTACCTTCCCTTGCCTGAAATGGGATGTGGGAGGTGTAGGGTTGAGATGAATGAAAATGAGAAGTGGGAATGTAGGGGGAAGCTGGGAAAGGAATGGCTTACTCTTAGGTAACCAGGATTCCTCAACACAGAGACTGGGAAAGAAATAAGTACATTAGTCATAGCAGCTGAGTCAAAGCAAGAGGGCCCTTGCAAACCTCCTGACACTCAGTGATTTCTGTAGTGAAGGAGCACTCTTGAGTCATGACTCTACCTTAGGTTAGTCTCTGCTCTACCCCTAGGTACAAACTGATCTCAGCACATTTATCCTAATACCATTTCTCACCCTCACTATGACCTCCCAGTTGTTCCCTACCCCTCTGTTCAGTCACACTACAGTTGGTCTCATATTCTTCTCTTATATTTACCAATTCAACTATAGATCATCTTTGAATCTCTTGCCCCCTTTCCATACCACTATTCACATCCTACTGATCTTTTTAACTCTTGACATCTCCTTAACGTTTGACATCGTCCCTTTGTCACCATCTCCTGGGCAGTCTCTCCTCTCTTGATTTCAATGTTGAAACTCTCTTATTCCTTCCAGTCTCTTTTGTTAGACTACCTCTGGATCATGTTTGTCCTTTGATCCTCAGAACTTTATGTATATTAGTGCTTAATATAAATGTTTATTAAATTGAATTGCTATCCTCATTTTTTTCAGATCATGAAACTGAGACTAAGAAAATTAAAGTAACTTGTATAAGGTCACACTGTTAGTAAATGGGCTGAATTTGATCCTCTCCCTCTAAATTCAGTGACCTTGCCTAGAGGCTGTAGATGCTTCTAGGATATACTAGGTGCTTAGTATGTATTGAACTTGGTGCTAAACATTGTAGAGCTGTGGAGAAAAGACAGTCTTTGCTCTCAGAGGGCTATACAATAATGCCTCACATTTATACATCATTTTAAGGTTTAAAAAGTGTTTTCCTAATAACAACGAAATATGAAGTAAATGGAACAAAATATTAGTACTTCAAATTCTCCAGGATGAGAAGGAAAAATATTTTTGACTCAGAAGAAAAAAAATGCAGCTTCAAAGACTCTCCATCAAGAAGTAGTCCCTCATACATATATTAAAACTACACAAGACTCAGTCAGTCAAAAAGCTGTTACCATATGCCAGGCTCAGTGCTAAGGCTTGAAGATACAAAAAAAGGGGAAAAAAATCAAGGTCCCTGCCCTCAGGGAAATCCGAAAATGGGCCTTAGTCCTTTGACTCATCATTTGTTCTTTCATTTTAAGTGAAGGAAATTAAACAGGAGGCTTCAACCTTTTGAATTTTTAAAGCCAGATAAGCTTCCAGGCGTCTGGGAGTCCATGCCAGGTTTTACAGCCAGTCCAGTATCAATGTTCCAGGGGTCAAGGACCTTAGAGAACCAGCACAGTGGTAGGATTCATCAGGCAGTGATGCCAAATTTGAAAGTGGACTTGCTAGGGTTAAGGCTATATAGAAACTGTACTAAAAGTGAGCCCACTCTTCCCAGGAGAGAATGTGTCTCTGAGTTTTGAAACAAAATGTTTGTACTTTTGTTTTTGATATATCTCCAAAGTAAATATCTCTTCGTAAAATCTAATTTTTCTTACATATAAAGAGAACTGAGGTGCTAGATACTATGGGGAGAGGGGTATGAAACAGGTGTGGGATTCCAGCTGATGGCATTAGAGAAAGCCTAATCATGGGTACCTTCAGGGTACCACTGGTAGTAGGCCTGGCCCTAGGAGAGTGATCCCAGAGAGTACTAACTATTCAAGAAACACATGGTGTAAATGGGAGGTGATTTCAGAAAGAAGGTATTAGCAGGGAGGAGAGAGGACCTCAGAATTTGGCTTTCTGATGAAGGGGGGATTTGATTTGAGAAAGGAAGTCAGGAAAGCCAGAAGGTATCATTGAGGGAGAGCATTCCAGGAATGAGGGAGAGACAAGGAAAAGGCACAAAGTAAGAAAGCAAAGTTCCATGTATAAGGAATAGCAAGTAGACTAGTGTATCTGGATCATAAAGTATGTGGAAGAGAATAAACTATATGAAGATTGGAAAAATAGGAAGAAACTCAGTTATGAAGGACTTTAAGTGTCAAATAGAGGATTTAATATTTGATGCTGGAGCAATTTGTAAGGAGCTCCTGGAGATTACTGAGAGGGGGGGAGGGGTGACATGGTCAGTTCTATATATAAGAATAATCACATTGGCAGGTGAGTGGAAGACAAACTGGAGTCTGGAGAGACTTGAGGAAGAGAGTCAAAAGGCTATTGAAATAGTACAGGTACATTAATGCAACTACAGAGATAAATCTGTTCAATAACCCTTTTATTATTAACATTAAATGAGGCATAAAATAAGGAGACTTACGGTTGACAAAGGTAATGGCCATTGTCACAAAGGATAACCTGTGTTCAAATGGAAGGGAGATTTCTTATCTGGCGTCATCTGGTCCTTCAGATATTTGTTTATGGATGACAATGTGCTGATTACATCAAGTCTCAGAATATGAAAAAATATCTATCATCCAGACTATGACATACCAGTAGATTGTCAGTCTATGGAATTAGTGCCTCAGTACATCCATCTAGGACAGATAGAGCAGTGGACAACAGACAAGGAAGTAGACCCAGAATTGCAAAGGAAGTAAAGAGTAGACTGACTACATTTGGGAAATTGTGCAGTGTTTTTAATGACTCAGGTGTCTCTCCAAAACAAAAGTCCATCTTTTTAATAATCTTCCAGAGACACTTGTTGTTCAGCCATTTTTGGTTGGGTCCATCTCTTCATGACCCCATTTGGGGTTTTCTTGGCAAAGATACTAGAGTGGTTTGCCTTTTCCTTCTTCAACATTTTTTTTACAGATGAGGAAACTGAGGCAAACAGGGTTAAATGACTTGCCCAGGGTCACATAGCTAGTGTCCGAGGCCAGATTTGAACTCAGGAAGATAAGTCTTCCTGACTTCAGGCCTTATCCAGGTTCTATCCACTGCACCACCTAAGCTGCTCAGAGACACTACGGGGTTTCAAATCTTAAAAAAAAAAAATCCCAATTTCCAAAATCAACATTGTGAGTCCCTAAATGGCAATGAAGAAATGAATAGTAGGTACAATCTGGCTGTAGTATATTTTCAACAAGAACCTATCCCTATTTTAAGGGGATTTTGAGGATCAGAGGTATAACGTGACTTGTCTGTAGTTACACAGCTAGTAAGTGCAAGAACCTGCATTGAATGGTAGGTGTAATGTTAATATAAAGTTAAAGATCTTCCCCTCCCATTAATAGCCCTGCCCATTAAGGGAAGCTTGATTTGTTTTGTAAGAAGGCCCATGCCTTTTGTTAATTTCTAATGAGGCACTGGTCCTCAAGGGTCGTGATGCCCTCTGGCTCTGAAAAGTGCATAAATACTCTGAGGTGAGGGTTTGTTTTGGGGCTTACTCATTGGAAGTATTTGTTTGGCTAGATGAGAGTCTGGGCGGTTGCTAAGCAGCTCCCCAGCTTTGAAAACCCAGATGCTAGTATTTCTCACTCTGGTAACTATGTACGTATATAATAGTCAGACAGTTGAATCTGTCTGTTGATCTGTGATGTATGTATTGCTTATGGTCAGACAGAAGCCTTGTCTATTGTTGGTCTTTATTTCTCTGCTTGTATTTTCTCTGTTGGTATGTAATTAAAGAAGATTGTTGACCTCTCAAAAGTTATTTTCCTTTTAAAAAAGCAGATCTAAGAACCTTTGCAGCAGGCCCTCCTCCATATGCCAGGGTGATTGTGTTTAGAGTGGACCATCTTACTCTAAGCCCATAGCTCTTGTCTATTTTGTAGTTTCTCAGCTGCAGGGATGGCATTCCATGTAAGGGGCATACATGTAGTTTGAGATGGAAAAATCGGTGGAGCAATTTTATTAGAACAGAGATCATGAAAGAGAATGACAGGGATAACATTGAAGAGGTGGACTGGGAAAAGAACATAGATGGCTAAGGAGTTCTGCACATTGTCTTTCAGGAAATGTGGAGTCATTAGAGGTTTTTGAGAGGATGGGGTGATAAGAAAAAAGCAATAACTTGAAAAATCAACTTGCTAGTGATGTGTAGGATATATTCCAAGGAAGAAGATTAGAGGTGTCAAACTGTATAATCACCCTGAAATAGCAGTTTGTAGGAAGCAGCATCCAAGAGGTTAATATGAATGAAATTGTCCTCAAGAGGCCTTAATTGGAGCTAACAGTCAAATTGCCTTGAATTTCTATGGTGCTTAAACTCAGAGGAGCTCAAAGCCAAAAGAGAGCTGATTTCAAGTTATGGAAATCATGACCAAAACAAATGGCTAACCTCTAAGCTTTTTGAGGGAGTTTACTAAAGCCCCTTTGGAGTAAGGGAGGTAAATGAGTATGGGTCTCTTAGAAACCCAATATTCAAGAAATAGCGGCCTGGTACTTGGAGAAGATAGTGAAAAATCATGGGTTTTTTTGTACTTGTTCTTTCATCAGTAAAAGAGGTTGCTATCTGTTCCCTATTTACTTCACAATGATACTGTTCAGTCATTTAAGACTCTTGGTGATCCCATTGGGGGTTTTCTTCACAAAGATACTGGAGTAATCATTTCTTTCTCCAGCTAATTTTACAGATGAGGAAACTGAGACAAACAGGGAAAAGTGACTTGCCCAGGGTCACTCAGCTAGGAAATGTCTAAAGTCCTGACTCTGTTTGATGTATGAGGTCCAAGACTCTATCCACTTAGCTGCCAAAGGATATAAATTCCTATGTAAATATGAATTGTTATTATTAATACATGAAAACAAATGTGTTAGGTTCAGGAGATGGGAGATTCCAGACAAGCGTGAGGCATTACCATCCCTGCTATCAGAATCTGTTTTCTCCTACTACAATCAATCCGCTGAACTGATCTCTCTTGAAAAACAACTAGCATTTCACATGATTTTCTTCACATTTTTTTCTTCATATGACTGCTCCCTGCCCCCACAACAGCACACTATAGTTATGAGGGATAAAACAAATCTTTATATCCATACCATAGGTTCCTATGGCTTTTGTTTGCTTTGAGTCGTGGACATAAAATCTTTATGATGTTCTTTTCATCTGAACCTTCCTAGACTCCTCTCTTTTCTCTCTTCTGAACCCCCTATCCAGCTTTGGGCCTCATCATTTCACTGAAACGCCTCTCTCCAGGTCACCAATGATTTTTTAATTGCCAAACCCAATGGATTTTTCTCAAACCTCATTGTTCTGCACCTCTCTGCAGCCTTTGACTGTGTTGATCACTCTCTCTGACATTCTTTTCTCTCTAGATTTTCAGGACGCCACTCTCTCCTGGTTCTCCTACTGGTCAAATTTCTCCTTTTCAGTCTCCTTTACTGGATCCTCATCAAGGTCCGACCTTCTAATTGTAGGTGTCCTACAGGAGTCTTTGCTGGGCCCTCTTTTCTTCTCCCTCTTTACTTGGGGATCTTATCAGCCTCCATGGACTTAATTATTACCTCTATGATGATGATTCTCAAATCTGCCTTCCCTTCCCTAACCTCTCTGCTTAGCTATAGCCTTGCATCTCTAACTACCTTTCAGACATCTTCAGCTGGATGTCCAATAGGCATCTTAAACGCAATATGTCCAAAACAGAATTTAGTATCTTTTTCTCCTAAACCCTGCCTTCGCTCCTAACTTCCTTATCCTCCACCACCATCCTCCCACTCCTCAGGCTCAAAATTTTGATATCGTCTTTGACTTCTCACTATCTCTCAACTCCCCCATATTCAAGCTGTTGTTAAGACCTGTCCATTTCACCTTTGCAACATTTCTTGGCCACGCCCCCTTCTCTCCTCTGACATTGTCACCACCCTGTTTCAGATTCTCATCATCTCACACCTTATTGTAGTAGCCTGCCAGTAGGTCTGCCTGTTTCAAATCTCTCCCCACTTCAATCCATCCTCTATTCAGCCATGAAGGTAATTTTCCTAAAGCACAAATCTGACCATGCCCTCCCTCTCTACTCGATAAACCCCGGTGACTCCCAGTTACCACCAGGATCAAATATAAAATCCTATGTTTGACATTCAAAGCTCTTCATAACCTAACCCTCGCCCACCTTTCCATTCTTCTTACGTCTTTCTTCCTACCATGCAGTCATAGATTCAGTGACACAGGCCACATTGATGTTCCAAAAACAAGATGCTCCATTTCTTGGATCTGGATATTTCTGCTGGCTTTCCCTCATGCCTGGAATGCTCTCTTCTTCTCTGCCTATAGCCTTCCCTGACTTCTTCCAAGTCCCAACTAAAATCCCATCTTCCTAAAGTCTTTCCCAACCCCTCTTAATTCTAGGGCCTTCCTTATTTTAATGACCATTTATCCTCTATCCTCTTCAATTAGATTCTGAGCTCCTTGAGGGCAGGGACTCTCCTTTGCCTCTTTTTTGTATAACTACTGTTTAGCACACCACCTGGTACAAAGTAGGCACATCATAAATGTTTATTGACTAACTTTTTAAAAGTTAATATTTAAAAGTAAATACTTGTCAAGTAAATACTTGTCATTCCTTTGGGCTTTGGAAAGGATAAGAAAAATTGCTTAACAGCAGAAAAGGTTACCAAGAGAATTTGAGAATTCTTCCCTTCCTGCCTGTTGACTACTCTGGGCTGAGAGAGAGAAAAAAAAAATGAAAAGAGGAAGAATCTGAAAGGGAAGAAGCGAGAAAGGAAAGTGATTTCTTCCTCTTTGGATTTCCTAGCACTCTCAGTAATCTTGTATGCTTCTCATATTCCAATTTACCTGGTTTTTGCAATGTTTATGTCTTGTTTGCCTACTCAACTGTCCGTACCTTGAGGGCAAGGACTATTTCTTACATTTGTAATAAGTACTTAATAATCAGCTTGGTAAAGAAATTAATAAAGCAAAAATCAGGGTAGTGGAAGATCAGAGGAGAACACTTTAAGAGAGTTTTTTCTTCTGCTTTGAAATGGGCATGTAAATCAAAGTAGCCACTGAAATATTGCTTCATCTTCCAACCAGTACTATTCAGTACTGTATTATTCAATAAAATAAGGTCATTGCCCTGGATTACAAAATTATAAGAAAAACAATAATAAAATAAAATTCAGTAATTTCAGAACCTCAGAATCAGGCCATTACTAACTATTTGTTGTATATTCGTTCTGACAAATATGAGTCACATAATTCTAATGCTCAAAACAAGTAATATATTTTTTCCAGCGTCCCCTATAGCATATTATACCTTGGTGGAGTTTAGACAATAATAATGTTGGTCTTCCTTGTCTTTTCTTTAATCTCTCAAAATTATTTGGGTAGGGAAGAGTGCATTTCAGTAAGAGTGAAATATGTAGCAATGCTCTCAAAACTAAGGATTTTCAGCCTCCAGAGAAAACTGCACTTGTTTTGTGAGTTATTATTATTTTTAAAGCAACCTTTCTATGTATTATACTACACAAATTTATTTCCTTATTCATTTTGATTCTCTGAGTGTCTTTTCGATATATGAACTCTACATAATCTCTTTAGAATTGTTTTAAAATAAGAGAACATAGATTATAAATAAGGAAAACAAACATAGAAAAGAATTCTCAGGGAAAAGGAAAGGATGATTACCAGAAACTGAAGGTGAAAGTTGCAATTGTTTCCCTAAAGTCTGAAAACATTTAATTCATACAAAAAGGCAAAATTTTGCTTTAAAAAAAACTCGTCTACTTTCTTGTACATGACGAACTACTTAAGTGAGAATGACTACTTCATATTTTTAGTTCCCATTTCATAAAATATGTCAAATTTGTGCTTTTCTACTTCCTGAAATTAACATGAATTCTCACTAACCATTACATGAAATGCATAATCTCTTGAAAATTATAAAATTTATATCCATTCATTGAAGTAGGATATGATGCTTAATCTGCAATGCATACATTACAATCTCATTTGCACATAATTATGCTTCTCTTCAATAAACTAATTAGCTCTGCTACAAACAGGAAAAGGCCATTTAAACTTCACTGAAATGTCAAGATTCTTCCAAAGAGGTCAACGATGAATTTAACTCACTAGCTTGGTCAAAAACAAACAGCAATGTAGCTTTAGTAGAAGGTCATTGTGAAATTTTCTTGGCTTTGACTTAAAAGAGCAGAGGAGCAGTGGAAATAGGTTTTTCCTGGACATTCTGCTTATTTGAGGTCCTGAGTTGACCCAGATAGTTTTGAAGAACTGCAAATGATTCCCTAAATTAGAGCTGGACAAATTAGATCAAGTTGTAGGCAGATGCACATCTGTATAATAAGTCCCTCAATATCTCAGCGACATAAACTATTTGGTGACATAAACTAAATGTTTATATAGTATCATGGATCCTGTCAAGGGAAATGTAGAGAATTAATTGGTATAACATAGCTTCTATGTATTTCTCTTGGCAGTCTGAACAACCAGAAGAAATGTCATATTTTTGAAATCACATTTTGTCAAGTTTGAAGTTTTCTATTCTTTTCATGTACATAAGCAAATCCTTCCACATGAACATTGGATTAAGTATTTACTATGGGCAAGACCATTTACTCCATTGTTTAAATTCTTCACTTTACAGATTAATAGTGTTTTGTAGTAGATTTGTATCCCAATTTCTTTCTAAACTATAAGCTCTCTTATAGAAAAGAACTGCATTTTATGTGTCATTGTATAGGTATGTACCCTATTATGCTGATCCACATACAATAGGTCCTCAATAAATTCCTATTGCATAAATGAGCAAACGAATGAATGAGTCATCTGAGTTTATGGTGTTTCTTGTGAAGTATTTATGTACTCTGGAGGTCCTTATTCCAGTCCACACTCACACTAAAGGGTTAGGCCCCCAGAGAACTGGCTAAGTATCTTTTCTCTTTCAAGGTACTAGGGGACTTCTGAGAGGTTGGGACAAGTCTTTCTAATGCTATTGTCTTGACCTCCTTTCAGGTACAAAAGAAGAAGACATAAACAGAAGCAGAATCCCAGGCCAGGCAAAGACTTTTCCAAGAGGTCATATTCTCATCATTTTTGAGGCAATTATGAGAGAGAGAGAGAGAGAGAGAGAGAGAGAGAGAGAGAGCAAGTCTTCTCCCTACCCAGAGGCCTCAGCAGTTCATCCTCTATATCAGACACAGCCAGAGAAGAAAGAATTCAAGTTGCCCTTGTGAGACTTTGTATATAAGCATAGTTCTGGCTCAGCAGCCAATCAAAAAGTCTTTTCTCACCACACATAATTCTCCCAGAACTATACTCATTGACCAGTCTATCTTTCCACTTGGTTTATGACCATAGTATATTGATATTAAGAACATGAACTTTTGAAGCAGGCAGCATAATTTCAGGTGAGCCAAAGAACAGTGAAAAAACATATGGTAGATGCAAGTAGACTGTAGAGGATTATCAATTATGACTTGCAGTATTAAAGACATCTTCAAGGGCATGTATGACCAGAAAAAGAGGTGAGCCATCTGGTCATATAACAACGGAGAGGAATAACAGATGGACGGTCTAAGTGTTGCACTAATACTTATGGCTATTAAAAAGAACTAGAGAAAAGCCTCTAACATGTTGGATGAAACATCTATAGAAGATTTACAAAATACATTAACAAGTAGTGCACAAGATAAAGAAAACTAGGCAGCTTATGAGCTATATCAGGAGATATGCCACACAGATGAAACCACAGTTCCATTTTAAGCATTTTTTAAAATATGAATGAGTAAATGATTATTCAGATAAAAAACAACAAAGACAGGAAAAACTGGGAGCAAAGAATAATGTGTCTTTCAGATCCCAGAACTAACTACTTTTTTCTTTATACCATAATGATACTGGTTGCTTTATAATTTGGGGATTCAAGGCAGTAAATGTTATTTATTCTGCCAACTTTCACGCATACACATAGGTTGGGTCAACAGAAAGGCAAGTGTTCTCCAGTTCTAAGTGGGTAACATTGGGGGTGAGTATCTTCCTATTGCCCTATTAACTCATGAGCCCTTAGCAGGGCGCTTCACATTAACAATGAACCAAAACAATCAGTTCTTATCAAAGGCATTTATTCAAATTGCAATAGAAAAACAGTAGCAACAAAATAATTGCCCAAATAAACTTGGGATGAACTTCCCCACAAATCTCAAAGTATCAATGGGAAAAGTGAGTTCCACTGTCGAATGCAATAGTAGTAAGGTTTATGTATAGAGTACACATGTGACAATGCAACTCGCATTACCTGATCCTTCAAATATGGCAGACCTTTCTCTTTGTAAGGTCCTTCCATAGCCCCAGTTGTGAAGTGTTTGTTGCTGGTTGCTTTGCTCAGTTGGATTCCCAGGGTCTGATCTCTTCCTCAACTTGACCCTCAATTTTCAGAGGTCTAATTCTTTGAAGTCACTTCTAACCTCTCTGTACATGTGTCTTTCTGAAAAGCATGTATCCCTAAAGTCAAAGACTGCCTGTCTCTATGTTGTGTTACTGCTCTGCCAGAGATCAGCAAATTATGGCCCATCAGATATAGTTTGCCAATCTCTGCTCTATACCATCTCCTCTCTACTTTAAAGCTAATTGACTTTAAATTCCCTCCTCTTCCCCTTACCTACCCCTTATCCTCTCCCCTGAGAATCTCCCCTATTTCTGGATTGCCATATCTCTAGTCTCCAGCTCTCAATTTTGACTACTAGATGACTAGCCATATATACATTCATGTATACATATACATACACACACCTATAGACATATGTATTATGCTTATGTATATGTATGTATATGTATGTGTTTACGCATGACTAATTCTCAGTCAATGATTAGCTCTTTCTTACATGGCATCAGTTGAATTCATCTAATGACCAAAGCCCATCCTCTCAAAGTTGATTAAAAATCATTTTGGCATATTATTGTGAGATGGCAGTAAAACTCCTTTTATATTCCTTCACATTTTGTGATTACATTCTGGGCTTTCTGTGATTGTATCAGTTGAGGTGGATAGAGACCACATCCCTGCTCTCTTATACTGTTCTCACAGTTAAACATTCGGTGCCTCTTATAAATCAACCAGAATGTTGTTGGCAAAGTCCATAGCCACAAATTCTGAAGAGTTCTCAAGTCACTTAGGGAGGTTCAAGCATTGTCCTTTCAAGTGCTTTGTATTAAAAAAAAAAGTCTCTTTAAATCCCATGAGATACAAGTCACAAATAACGCATAAATTCACTTTCTTCTACAAGAATACAGGCCTACCATAACTAGTAAGCCTAACTTCTACACTCACAAATACATGGTAATATAATTTAGAAAACAAACATCATTTTATAAAATTCTCATAAACTAATAATTTTCTTGATGCTTACAAAGACCTTTCTCAACACAAAGACAAGGAATTAAAGAAAAAAGGGAAATAAAAATTCCACCATCCTCAGAGGGAAATTTTGATCCTACAGAGCTCCCAGACCACATGGGACTTACTCACAGGGATTAGGGACCTGGGATTGACTGGAAGTCATTCCTTAACTCTTCAGGTGAAACAACTGTTTTGGTGCTTATGTAACAACACAGACTCAATAGCACCAGGAGATATAGGGTGTTTTGGCCCTTCAACTTCCACTGAGGGATCCCTTTACTCAAGGCTTAAGCAGGAACTAGGCACTACAACAAACTGGTGGTTACTGTATTAGTAACCACACTAGCACAGAGTGGGCTGCTAGCACAGGTTCTTTGATCTGCTTTTCTAAAGAAAAGGCAGCTTTAAAGGAATCAACAATCTTACTATAATTATAGAGAAGGAGAAGGAAGTGAGTATACAAAATACAAGCAAAGAAATTAGCACAAAGAATCAACATACAGGGCTCCAACTGTCTGAACAAAGTAATACAACAACCTACGTACTCCACCAGATTGAGAGAGCACCATCTGAGTAGCGGGAGCAGGGTGGTGTGTCACTCTTAATAAACAGCTACTTAAAGTCCCATCCAGGGAATCAATAGGTCCTTCTCATGAATAAGCGCCCAAAGCAAAATGCCAAGCTCTCAGTACATATAGTTTTCAGCTAATAAGCTCAGACCCAGAAGACATCACAGCCCACATGACTCAGCACAGCTGTGAATTATCCTTCAGATGTTTTCAATTTAGCTTTAGCCTAGGAAACTGAACTCCAGAAAAAAAATCCTACTTTGCTTATGCTTACACTTGCCCTCTCCGCTTTGCTCTGGACCCATATGCCCAGACTAGTTTAATAGTGGGGGTGACATTTCTCTGGGTTCTTGAAATACTTAAGGCACCCAAAATTTCTTTAGAGATCCCCAAAGCAGAAAAGAAATCCAACTTAAGTCCAAACTTACCCCTCACTAGGAAAAATAGGCTGGTGTTCACTTAAAAAGGAAAATAAACTCAGTCCCAAAGAGGCCAAGGCTCCCCAAAATAATATTAAGCACTTGAGAATTACTATGCAGGGTTTCTAAGCCAATAAGTAAACCTTAAACTATGCATCAGAAGTTCATAAGGATTTCAGACAAGCTCTCTTGACTCATGTCACAATAAGGCAAATGATCTAGGTCTGATTAAAAGTGAAAAAAGGGGTCATATGGATAAGCTTCCATAGTATGCTCTAGGCAAATTGTTAGGCACCAGTATTCTAGGGATACAAAATGTTTTCTGTTCATATTGGTTTCCATATTTGTAAAAGTGACAGTAATACAATAGATATTAGTACTTAAGCATTCAACCATACAAAAGTTCTTTAAAGAAATTGGTCTGATTTGCAAAGGAAACACACCAGAAAACTGACTTTCCAAAGAAAAGTCTACAAAACAAAATAGAAATGCTAATTTTTTTATTGGATGTTTGCCAGGTTATCCAATATGGAGAATTCTAGATATAGAATCTTCCCAATGGGCTCCTACATGTGCATTGGGGATTCAAATATATCCTGATCCACCTCCATCCCTTCTAGAATAATCCTGCAAGTTGCATTCACACACCCAGTTTGAATCCCCAGAAGGTAGCTGCTACCTCAGGTTCAAGAGTATAATCTATGACACTACCCTTCAAAAATTAAGTCCATGAGCCCCCACTGGTATTTTTCTTATTAATAATCAACTGGTAGATTCAATTAGGTCTTAGCAAAGACAATTACTCAAATAGATTGGAAAGAACAGTCTATCTATCTATCATATAAATGTATGTGTAAATGTCAACAAAACACTATAAGTACACAGGTTGAAGCAATCAAAAAGGAATACATTATTTTAAAAATCTATGTATTTTTGTTTTCTCAAAACATGCAATACTTCAGGTTGAATGGTTTTATTTATGATTTTGTTTAGTTGTGTAGATATTGAGATTATTAGTTAGCAAGTATTTATTAAGCTTTTACTGCATGTATTGCCAGACGCTATGCTAAAGACAAGGGATACAAACAAATGTAAAAACAGTTCCAACCCTCAAGGAGCTCATCTTTAATGAGGAAGACAATGTGTAAACAACTAGATACATGCAAGATATATATGCACATGTATATATACACATATGGATGTATATGTGCATATATACATATATGCACATATACATCCATATGTGTATGTATACGTGTGTGTATATATATATTATATATATACACATATATATGATGAAATGTAATCTCATAGGGAAAGTACTAGTTTGGGGGAAGGAGGATGGGAAAGGCCTTCTATAGAAGGTAAGATTTGCACTGTTTTGAAGTAAGCCTCATAAGCTCAAATGTGGAGATAAAGAAGGAGAGCATTCCAGACACGGGAGGCTAGATAGTTCAGATGCATAGAATAGGGAAATGGAGTACTCTATGTAGGGACAACACGTAGGCCAATAGAGCTGGACCATAGAATGCATGGAAAAGAAAAATCTTAAAAATTCTGGAAAGGTAGGAAGGCACTAGTATAAGAAGAGATTTAATTGCCAAACAGAGGCCATTATATTTGATCTTGGGGGTAATAGCCACTGGAATTTATTGAATAGGGAAGCAACATGGTCAAACCAGAGCTTTAAGAAAATCACTTTGACATCTAAATGGAGGATTAGATGGGAATGAGGAGATCTGCAGCAAGGAGATGAATTAGAAAGCTATTGCAGTAAACTTGTCAAAGGGTGACGAGTACCCACCTTAGGGTGAAGGCCAAATGAATGGAGAAAAATGATCAACTCAAGAACTGTTGTTACTGCTTCTAAAACAACACAAAGGTAAAAAACTACAATAAATCAGTTCCTCAAGACAACAAATATTTATTTGGTGTTTACTATACACTCAGTCCTGAGTATGAGAAGTAAAAAGCTTGTCCCTGGCTGAACATGTTCCTGATAAACTATTTCCCTAACAACTTTTCATGTTCATTTTGAGCTCCAAATGAGTGAAAGTAATTAACTAAATGTCAAACTATCTTACAAATGTTGTAAGGACTTGAACCAACTGACACTTAATTTACATTTCAGAAAAGGATTGTGTCAGAAAGTTGATAATCCAAGGAGACTATGTCTAAACCATTGCAAAGTATGGAGGGGTGGGGAGAAATTGTTTTGCAAAGAGCCATCGAAAGATATACATCCCCACAGAGATGAACAGTGGTGAAAACAAGGAAACCATTCCTATGAGTTTCACATGAAAGAGCAATAAATTACCAGTTCCTAGAAACAAACTCTCAAATCAAACATGTCATAGTACTGCAAATGATGAACAATAATTTGGAGACACTAATGTAGTATTGGAACAGAAATAATAATACTGGGGCTATTTGTAGCTAATGCAATCTATAAAACAGAAGACAGTCCTGGCTAACACTCTCACAGTAGAAACAGGAATATCAAGTTAAAGGTACACCTCCCAATTTAAGTACAGGGTTTGCACCCCTTGTGAAAATTTTGGCTATGTCAGCATTACTAGGGTATTATGTGGTGTAGAGTGCCTGATACACCTCTTAATCATCCAATCAGAACTTTCACTAAGCACTAAGCTTTGTTTCTTTGTAAGACTCATCGCCCACCTGAGTCAATCCATCACAAGGCATTAGTGTGCAGGGAGCCTTCATGGTGCAATTCACACCATCCCTGGAAAACAATGACAGCATAGAAGAAAGAGGGAGAGGACAAAGCAATGTCAGGTGAGCATGTGGGTGGTTAGGCAAGTTATCCAAGGTACTGCTGAATGTACTTAGCAATATCTATTGATAGTGCTGCCAAAATAAGGACATTAGTTTTTTCTGTAGCTATTTGCTTGATAGAGTATTGCATTAGCGTTAACCATGCCTGCCCCATTAGCTTTCAGAGTAATTTCCTTTTAAACATTGATCCAACATTTATATCTTCTTATTCATCTGAAATCATAAGGTCCTTTTTGCTATAAAAGGTTATGGTTTTAGCATCAGCTTTCTTATAAATATCATCACTATGTTTATACAACTAACAACATTCCATATACTGAAATAAACATGGAATTTTGCATAAAATTTGATATTAAAAGCATCTTCTACTTTGTTATTAATGGGGATTGTAAAAAAAGAGTCCTATATTTGCAGTCAGAGGATCTGGCTTTGAACACCTCTGTGACCTTAGATAAGCTACTTAGTCTAAATAAGGCTCCATTTCTTCATTTATTAAATGAAAATGTTAGAATAGATGATCATTGATATCCCTATGGATTTTGATGTAATATTGACATATGGAGAACTGTGAATTCCTCAGTAGAACAGATAAGAGAGTAGGATGGGGAAGGGAATTTAGCCACATTAATATGCAGACTCACTTTTAAGCATCCTGAAACACTTCTGTTTTCTACCACTGACACTAGACTGAACTAATAAAACAAGGGAATGATTGGCATTAGGGATGGTGAAAAGACTGGCAAAACAATGTTTTAAATACAGGATGCTGCAAGAATTTTAATGTATGTTTAAACTACTAAGATCAATCAATCAAAAAAACATTCATTAAACATCTACTGTGTGTCAGGCACTGTGCTAGGGATACGGAGAGAAGCAAAAGATAATCCCTGCCTTCAAGGAGCTTACACGTTAATGGGGGGAGGGGTGCTTGTGTGGAGAAAACATGCAAACCAATCTACACAAAGCAAACAATATACATGATAAAGAGAAATAATGAGGGGAGAGACTGGAATTAAAAGGGGTTGAAAAAGTCTTCATGTAAAAGATGAGATTTTAATTAGGACTTAAAGGAAGCTAGAACGTCAGGAAGCAGAGTTGTGGAGGGAGAGCATTCCGGCATGGGGGAGAGGCAGAGAAAATGCTGTAAGCTGAGATGTGGGAGTATCTTGTTCATGAAACTGCCAGGAGGTCAATGTCACTGAATCTATAAATACATGGTAGCAAGAAAGATGCAAGAACACTAGAAAGACAGAAGGAAACTAGATTATGAAGGGCTTTGAATAACAAACAGGGCATTTTGTATTTGTTCCTAAAGGGATAGGGTGTAACTATAGTTTACTGAGTAGGGGAGTGACATGGTCGGAGCTGTGATTTAGGAAAATCACTTTGATGGTTGAATGGAGGGTGGAATGGAGTGGAGAGAGGCTTGAGGCAGGCCAACCCACTAGCAGGCCATTGTGATAGTCAAGGTGCGAGGCAATAAGGGCTTGCACTAGAGAGGTAGCAATGATAAAAGAGAGAAAGGGGTCTATTTGAGATATGCTGCAAAGATGAAATTGACAGGTCTTGGCAACAGATTGGATATAGTGGGGCAGTTAAAGAGATTAAGGAGGCAAGTATGACATTTAGGTTTAGAGCCTGTGGGACTGAAAGGATGGTAGTGCTCTCAATAATAATGGGGAAGTTAAGAGTGGGGATAGGGTTTGGGGAAAAGATAATGAGTTCTGTTTTGGAAATATTGAGTTTAAGATGCCTACTGGATATCCAATTATAGATATCTGAGAGATAGTTAGAGATGTGAGACTGGAGGTCAGCAGAGAAGTAAGAAAAGGATTAGTAGAGTTGAGAATTATCAGCATAGTGATGATAAATCCATGGGAGCTGATGAGATCACCAAGTAAAGTAGTAGAAGAATGAGAAGAAGTCACAAGAGAGAGCCCAAAGGGACTCCTAGGGTTACAGGGCATGATCTGGATGAAGATCCAGCAAAAGAGATTGAGAAGGAACAGCTTGGTAAGTAGGAGACAGAGGTGTCCCAAAAACTAAGAGAGAGGAAAGTATCAAGGAAGAAAGAGTGATCAACAGTGTCAAATTCTACAGAGAGGTCAAAAAGAATGAAAATTAAGAAAAGATCTTTTGGGATTGGCAACTAAGGGATAATTAGTAACTTTGGAGAGAGCAGTTTTGGGGGAATGATAAGGCCAGAAGCCAGACTCTAAGGGTTAAGAAGATAAGAGGAAAGAAAATGGAGATACTTATTGTATCTGGGGTGTTTAGCTACAAAGGGCAGAAGAGATATAGAAACTTTGAAGTACAAATACATGAAAGAAGAGAAACATAAAAAGAGAAACTTGAATAAGCAATGGTAAAGGACTAACCAGGGAGAAACTGTTTGCATCCAAGTATAGGAAGATGATACATGTGTCCCCCCTCTGCTCCCTATCATCAATACCTTTCATACAAAGAGTTCGATTAGACAAGGCCTGGAGTAATTCTGTTAAATCTTAATGATCCTAAGGAAAGCAGAGAAAGAGAGAAGAGGAATACACTGGAGGAAGATAAAGGAAGATTAGGGAAAACTATCACATGATGAAGATGCACACGTAGACATCTATACATCAAAGGGGAGGGTTGAGGGAGAGCAGCTGACACTTGAATCTCTCATCTGGACTGGTAAATAGAAGGAAGAATATACACACATACAAACACAAACAGTAGAGTATAGAAATATATTTCATTTAACAGGTAACTAGGGAAAGTGGAGAAAGGGGGAGGTGAAGTTAGGGAAAGGGTAGATTAAGGGAGGGATTAATCCTAAGGAAAAATCTAAACATGTACAAAATGTTTATAGATCCTTTTGCACTGGCAAAGAATGGGAATCTGAGCGGTGCCCAATAATTTGGGAATAGATAAATAAGTTACATGTATATTATATATATAATAAGTTATAAGTATATAAATGTGATAGAACACTATTATGCTGAATTCTTAGCATAATGACCAATCAGAATTCCAGAGGACTAGAATGAAACATGAGATAGAGCATGAAACATGCTATCTATCTTCTGATTAAGAGGTGAAGGACTCAGAATGCAAAATGAAAAAAAAAATTTAGGACATGGACAATGTGGAAATTTGTTTTAATTGACTATACAAGTGTATAATGTTTCTATTTTCTTGTGTTCTCAGTTAGAGGGAGGTATGACCGTGAGAGGGCAGATCCTGATTAAGACAAAACAAATATATAACATATGTGTGTATGTAAATATGTGCATATACATAGATAGATACAATGTGTGTATGTGTATAAAACTTGGTAACTGATCAACACAATGACCAATCAAAATCCCTGAAGTATCATGATGAAATATGCCTGCCATATTTCTGATGGAGAAGTGATGAACTCAGAACACAGATTGAGGGTTGCTGTTGTGTTGTTTTGCTGGGTTTTTTTTTTTTTAGAAATAGCCAATAAGAAATACTGTTTTGCTTTAGTCTATATCCTTGCAACAGAGGTTATGTTCTTGCTTTCTAAATGGGGGAAAGCAGTGGGAAGTGGAAGAGAGGTTAGTTTTTGTTTGAAAAAAACTAAAAAACTTAGGTAAAAACCATGCAAACAGGCCCCAAGTGCTACTTCTTTCCTTCCTCTACAACCATAAAGGACTGAACAAGAAGCCTCAGGGAGATGAGACATATAGATAATGGAACAATGAACCAAGGCCACAAGCAGCCTTATAGGGAGGATTCGCCAGAAGATAGAAGTGATGGCTTTGGGCAGGATTTGTACTAGGTCTAGGACTTCTGTCCTAGGTCAGGGCTGTGGGAAAAGGCAAGGCTCAACTACAGACAGCCCCTCAGCCACAAACTACAGTAGAGGGAGCAGGGCCAAGACCCAGCTACCCCATGGCAGGGATAGAGCAACGATGGCTAAATTGAACTAAAGAACTTAAATATGGAGAACATATGTCATATTACATATAGAAGAAGGCCAGGACCTAGTTGGAGTGTAACATTGTACCACCCTGAAATTATAGTAGGAGATAAAACCTGAGTGTGGCCACCTTACCTGAGTGTAAAAGGGACAAGTCCAGTCACAAGGTCCAAATTAATATAACAAGAGTCAAGATATAAACAAATTTAAAATTTATTTTAGTTGGTTTTTAGTCACGTCCAACATTTTCTGACCTCTTTTGGAGTTTTCTTGACAAAGATACTAGAATAGTTTGCCTTTTCTTATCCAAATCACTTTACAGATAAGGAAACCAAGGCAAATAGGGTTGAGTGACTTGCCCAGGGTCATACAACTAGTCTGAGATCAAATTTGAATTGAGGAAGATGAGTTTTCCTGACTCCAGGCCCATCAAGCTATCCACTGCACCACCTAGCTGCCATAAACAAACAGAAGAAAGCCACTCATACAATAAAGAAATGTTATGGGTTTAAAGAATTTCAATATAAATCCCAAAAGAAGGAAATAATTCCACCTAACTAAAAATAGAACCTCAGAAAAAAAGAATGCATTTGACATAAGAACTCCTATGGAAGAAATTAAAGGAGAAATAAAATAAGAGATACAGAATGAAATTAGAATATTTGAAAAAATAAGAAATAACTTAAAAGAAAAGGTATAAATTTAATACAATTAAATGTTCACTATCTTACCCATATAATGGACATCCTGAAAAACGGAATGAAGCAAACAGAATTCTATGATTCAATGAAGCAGCAAGAAATATTAGAACTAAGTCAAAATCCAGGAAAAATTGGAGTAGATTTAGAAAACAAAAACTAGGAGACAAAATTTAAGAATTATTGTACTTCCTGAAAACCATAACTAACAAAAACCTGGGCACCAGGTGGGTGGTATAATGAAAAGAACATAGGACTTGGAAGTCAGGAAGACTTGAAGTCGAATCCTGGATTATACACTTATTAACTGGGTGATCCTGGTCAAGTAACTTAATCTCTTTATGTCTGTTTCGTCACCTGTAAAATGGAGCTGATAACAATACCCATATCAATAAGGTAGTTGTGTAGATCAAATGAGACAAACTATGGAAAGTGCTTTGCAAACCTATATAAATGCTAGCTATTATTATTGTTATTGCCATAGTCTAAAAAGGCTTGAAATTGTTTGGAACTCTTAGAATCAGGAGTCAAAGTAAAAAGAGAAAAAAAAAATCCTCCAGGCACCTCCTGAAAGAAATGTTAATGGTCAAAAACCAAGGCTAAAAAAAATACTAAAATATCCAACAGGAAAGGTATTAAGTACCAAGGAATCAGAGACAGATCACACAAGACTAGGTAGAAATTAACTCTACTGTGTAGAAATCTTGAAGTATGTCATGGCAAAAGGCAAAACAAAAGGGTTTATCATCGAGATTAGTGTATCCTTAAATTATAAATGAGAATAATCCTAAAGGTGAAAAATGTATTTTTAATAGACTAGAGGATTTTTCAGCATTCCTGTTAAAAGAACCATACCTAGGAAAAATGGGAAAGGGTCCCACATGTACAAAAATATTTATAGCAGCACTCTTTGTGGTGGCCAAAAACTGGGAATCAAGGGGATGCCATCAATTGGGGAATGGCTGAATAAATTGTGCTATATGAATGTAATGGAATACTATTGTGCTATAAGAAATGATGAACAGGAAGACTTCAGAGAGGCCTGAAAAGACTTATATGATCTAATGCTGAGTGAAAGGAGCAGAACCAGGAGAACTCTGTACACAGCAATAACCACAGTGTGTGAGAATTTTTTCTGGTAGACTTAGAACTTCATTGCAATGCAAGGACTTAAAAAACTCCCAATGGTCTTTTGAGGCAAAATGCCTTCCACATCCAGAGAAAGAACTATTCAATCACGTAATGTAGCAGATCATTTTCTTTTGTATTATGTTTTGATTTGTTATACGATTTTTCCCATTCATTTTAATTCTTCTATGCAACATGACTATGTTGAAAATGTATTTAATGGGAATGTATGTGTAGAAACTATATGATATTGTATGTTGTCTCAGGGAGGGAGGGGGGAGTTAGGGGAGAATGAGGGAAAGGGAGGGAAAAAAATCTAAGTTATATGATAGTGATTGTAGAACACTGAAAATAAATAAAATTTTTAAAAAAAGAAAACCATACCTAGGTCAAATTGTGAAATATAAATACAGGACAAAAGAGAAACCTAGAAAGGTAAATATATCTGAGCTATCTGAAGAGGTTTAAATAATGATCAGGTGCTTACATCTTAATAGAAAGTGAAAAGATCATTTTCCCTTCAGAATCATACCATCTTCATGGGTCAAAGGAGTAGGAAAAGAAAGACAAGTTTGAGGTATGAATATGTATTTTTGCTTCTTTGATTTAAGACAGCAAGAAAGTAAACACTTTATTCAACAGAAGAGAGAAATAAAAGATCAATGAATTGGCAATGCAATTTTTAAAACCTTATAAATGCGACGAATTTTTAAAAATTGAAATCCTAAAAGTCAAAGAAAAGATAAACAAAACTGAAACAAAACAAATAAACAGAACTAATGAAATAGACAAAGGATAACTCATTTGATTTTTTTTTAAAGAAATTAGAAGCCAAATTATCAAAATAAAAAAGCAACACAGGAGAAAGCATAGCAGATGAAAAGGAAATAAAGAAAATTGTTACAAACTTTTCCCAGTTACATGAAAACAAAACTCATACCATAAATGAAATATATAAATACTTGCAAAAATTATAAAATGCCTAAATTAGAGAGAATTTATAAAATCTGATTTCAGAAAAAAATGCATTAAACAAGACATAAATGAACTACAAAAAATAAAAATAAAAAACAGGCATAGATAAATTAATATATAAATTCTGTCAATAAGCAATTAACTCTAATACTATATAAATTATTTGGAAGAATTTTTTTTTTTTTAATTTATTTATTTATTTATTTATTTTACATTCATTTTCACAAATTTTTGGGTTCCAAATTTTCTCCCTTTTTCTCCCCTCCCCCCACCCCAATACCCCAAGCAATCTAATTTTCCCTATCTCCAATCTGTCCTCTCTTCTGTCATCCCTCCCTTCCCTTGTCTCTATCTTCTCTTTTCTTCTGTAGGGCCAGATGACTTTCTATTCCTCATTAACTGTATGTCTTCTTTCCTAGTTGCAACAGCAATACTAAACAATTGTTCCTAAAACTTTGAGTTCCAAATTCTCCCCATCCCTCCCTCCCCACCCATTCCCTTTGGTACGGCAGGCAATTCATTATAGGCCATATCTGTGTAGCTTTGCAAATGACCTTCCTGATAGTCGTGTTGTGTAAGACTAACTGAATTGCCATCCCTCCTCACCTGCCCCTCATTGTTTCTCTTTGATCCTGTCCCTCCCCAAGTGTTGACTTTCAATTACTCCCTCCTCCCCTTGCCCTCCCTTCCATCATCCCCCCCCAATATCTCCTTCTCCCCCGCTTTCCTATACTGTAAGATAGGTTTTCATACCAAAATGAGTGTGCATTTCACTCCTTCGTCTAGTCAAATGTGATGAGGGTAAACTTTTGTTTGTTTGTTTGTTTGTTTGTTTGTTTTTTTTCTTCAGCTCTCCTCTTTTTCCCTCCACTAAAAACATCTCCTACTTGCCTCTTAAATGACATATAGTTACCCCCTTCCATTTCTCCCTCTTTCCTCTCACTACATTTCTTTCTCATCATTTACCTTAATTCCTTTTAAGGTATGGTCCCATCCTATTCAGTTCAATCTGTGCTCTCTGTCTCTGCATGTGAATGCATGTGTGTATGTGTGTGCATGCGTGTACATGTGTATGTGTGGTCCCACCAACCACCCAGATACTGAAAAGTTTTAAGAGTTAGAAATATTGTCCTTTCATGTATGAATGCAAACAGTTCATTTCTGGTAAGTCCCTTAATACTTCTCCTTGCTGTTTACTTTTGCATGCTTCCTCTCATTCCTGTGTTTGAAAGTCAAATTTTCTTTTCAGCTCTGGTTTTTTCATCAAGAATGATTGAAAGTCCTCTGTTTCATTGAAAGACCATATTTTCCCTTGAAATATTATACTCAGTTTAGCCGGGTAGGTGATTCTTGGTTTGAGTCCTAGTTCCTTTGCCTTCTGGAATATCCTATTCCACGCCCTTCGATCCCTTAATGTAGAAGCTGCTAGGTCTTGGGTTATCCTGATTGTATTACCACAGTACTGGAATTGTTTGTTTCTGGCTGCTTGCAAGATTTTTTCCTTGAGCTGGGAGTTCTGGAATTTGGCCACAATGTTCCTAGGAGTTTCTCTTTTTGGATCTCTTTCAGGTGGTGATCGATGGATTCTTTCAATACTTATTTTGCCCTCTGGTTCTAGAATGTCAGGGCAGTTTTCCTTGATAATTTCATGCAAGACGATGTCTAGGCTCTTTTTTTGATCATGGCTTTCAGGTAGTCCCATAATTTTTAAGTTGTCTCTCCTTGATCTATTTTCCAGGTCAGTTGTTTTTCCCATGAGATATTTCACATTCTCTTCCATTTTATCGTTCTTTTGGTTTTGTTTGGTGATTTCTTGGTTTCTCGTAAAATCATTAGACTCCATCTGTTCCATTCTAATTTTGAGAGAACTATTAAATTCAGTGAGCTTTTGAGCCTCTTTTTCCATTTGGCTCATTTTGCTTTTGAATGCATTCTTCTCCTCATTGGCTTTTTGAACCTCTTTTGCCAATTGAGTGAGCCTATTTTTCAAGGTGTTAATTTCCTCAGCATTTTTTTGGGTCTCCTTTACCAAGATATTGACCTTTTTTTAATACTCTTCTTGCATCTTTGTCATTTCTTTTCCCAGTCTTTCCTCCACCTGTCTAACTTGCTTTTCAAAATCCTTTTTAAGCTCTTCCAAGGCCTGAGCCCACCCAACACCCCCCTGGGGTGTCTGGGGTACTGAGGCCCCGCCCTCCACATCTTTCCCTGATGGGAAAAATACGTTCTCGTCCTCCCCATCAGATCCGAAGGTTGGGATCATTTGCATTTGTTGGAAAAAACTCTCTAAAGTCTTATTTTTCTTCCCCTTTCTAGGCATTTTCCCAGCCAGTTACTTGACCTCTGAGATTCCCTTCCACCCCCGCCTGGATCCGCCCAGCCAGCGCCTGGCCTCTGAGATTCAAATGGGCTTTCCTCCTGCTGGCTGTCAATCAGTGAGCTTTAGTTCAGGTGCTGGGGCGGGGCCAGGGCTGTCTCCGAGACTCTGATCCCTCGGGGGGCTTTATGCAGCGACTCTCAAGAATGGAGCGGGTGGGGGCGGGGTGGGGGGCCCGCCTCCCAATCTCAGCTCCCCTGGGGGTCCCGAGCAGAAACCTTCAGCAACAGAGCGGGCTGGGGGCAGGGCCGTCTCTCAGGCTCAGGTCCGTCAGGTTTTATGCGGGAATCTTCTGTAATGAAGATCCTGCCTGCTGCTGGGGGATTCCTGAGTCCTGGGCCGCTGCCGCCTCAGCCGCCGCCCACGCCTCTGCCTCCGCCGCTTCCTGCCCCCGTCCCTGCCGCGCCGCTTCCTCCCGAGGGGGCCCGAGTCACAGACGCCCTGCTTCCCCTCTCCTTCAGCCCGGCCTCTCTCACTGACCTGCTTCTGTGGGCGGAGGGACTTTCCCGGCTGCTTCAGCTTCCGTCTCTGAAGCCTGCTCGGATCCGCTTCTCTGAGGCCTCGGCCAGGGCAGCGCTGGGGGTCGGGTTTACTCTCCAGGGCGCGCCGGACCCTGGGGACGGGTCCTCAGGGCTCCCTGGAACGGAAATCTCCTCCACTCTGCCTCTGCACACCTTGCACTCACCCAGAATCTATGGGGGACTCTTTCTACACCAATTCCATGGGCTTTGGTTTCGGAGCTCGTAAACGTGCGTCCTTCTACTCCGCCATCTTGGCTCCGCCTATTTGGAAGAATTAGAGAACCTTTCTGATACTTTTACTTGAGTTCTCAGATATTTTTGCTACACCTGCAGTGGAATCTAGTTCAAATAATTATTTTCCCAAATGTATTTGGTATAAGTTGATCAGGCAAAAATCTTCTCATGGAAGTAGAATTTCCCACTGAGAGGACATATGCTGCAGTCTCAGAAGGCCAAAGCCAAGCTTCTTTTATAGGTAGAACATGGGTCTGCTTGCTTCATTTGCTTATTTACATCTCTCACTATTATTCCTTGCCCCATTGCTCTCAGTAAGGGTTATGAACATGAAAGGAAAAGAATGTTGGCTCATACAGTAGAAATTTTTAAATCCCTGAGAAAATGACAAAAGAATTTTATATTTTAATTTTACATTAAATGCTAACTGATTTATCACAAAGTATTGAAAATTCAATAAAATTATCTTTAAGTCAGGGATAGTTACATTAAGTCTGAACTTAAGGAATTAATTCATTAAAACCACTTGCTTACAGGCAATATTTGCTAGTTTCTAGAAGGCAGAGAATTGCAATAGAAAAAGTACTGGAGGAAACGAAAAAAATGACAACAATGAAACTGGATGCTGGTATAATCCAAGGTCCTGGCCTCACGTTGTATGGCTTTCTAACTTTATATTTATACCTATCTCTAGTTAACTCCTGGCCTCTTTGCAATTGAGGCAAAAATCAGTTTACTAGAAATTTCAGGGAACTATAACAGCAGATTATATTATAGTGCCTGTGAATATACAGGCACTAGGAGGAAAAGCTGAGGAAAGAGACTACCTTTTCTTAGGGCTCTTAGATGCCAGAAGAGCCAATAGCTGACTTCAATTTTTCTTTCTCTACCATAGTTCAGCCCTACTTTTGTTCCTGAAGGATGTGCTGCAATGTCACATTTGCTCCACTCTCTCAAATCTATCCCTTCGCAACACTCTTGATAATTTGTAGGTGATTCTTGGGACAGGTGAAGTTTCCTCTTCCTATCTGAACTTGATTCTTGACTACAAACTTAGTCTAAGGCCTATGGGCATCTAGGCAGCCCACTAGATAAACTACTGGACCTGGAGTTAGGAAAACCTGAGTTCATATCTGGTCTCAGACAATAACTAGTCGCATGATCCTGGACAAGTCACTTAAACCTTTTTGCCTCAGTTTCCTCATCTGCAAAATGAGCTATGGAAGTATCTTTGCCAAGAAAATTCCAAAAGGGGTCACCAAGAGTTGGATACAACTGAATGACGATAACAACTAAGGCCTATGAGACTGACTGGATATTTTCTCTCTTACTCTAAGTGGGGGTAGGGGGGAGTGAGTAGGTTGAATAAATCAACTCCCTTACCGTTGCACACACGTACATATATAGGATGTATAAAATGCCTATAAAACAGATTCAAAGTAAGGTTGTGAAGGAAGATACTAACATCTGGGGGAATCAGGACACCCCATTGAACACAACCCACTTCTTAGTATTTGTACCATCTGCTCTTTGGATAGCTCCAAGTCTCATTCTTCGATCAATACATGTAAGCATTTTCTTTTTACAATAAACCATATTCTTTTGTGTTAGATTCTTTCTGGATAAAAATTTGCCTGTGTATATTTAAGTCAGATTATAAAGAATGTTCCCTAAATACCTGCTATTGGGAGGTTCAAATGATTTTAAATTTATATGGGGATTGAAATTTTGCTATTTATTGTATGATTGAATTACAGAATTTCTCAACTTTCACATCACTGAAAGTGCCTTTAGGGGTTTTAAAATTTAAGTTGGAACTTTTGTGGTGAGCAAAATAGTGTCTTAGAAAACTTACAGAGTTGTATTATTTTGCCTTCTGGTCCAATCCTTGATAAAACTAGGAAATAAATACATCATCACAGGGTGAATATTGACAAACAATTTGGAATGACAAAGGAAAATTAAGCAAATTCACGAAGAACCCTTAAAGCTAATTCTATAACAAATAGCTCAGGGAAGTCTGAACATTTTTTTTTTTAAATTTTTCAAGGATCAGAGTAGTTACTTACTGAAAGATAGCTATCTAGAAATCTAAGAAAATATATCTCCCCAATCATCTAATGGTAGAATTAAGACAAGTATTTTGCTTTAAAAGCTGTTAAGCTAGTTCAGAATTATTACTCCCTGGGCATTTTAAACTTACTGAAAAACACAACCACAGAAATCTATATTTGTGTAGAATAGCTAGTAAATTGACAGTAACTGAAACCTGAAGAGAAGAAAAATGCAAACTTTTCTTATACTTCTGAAATATTATCAGAATGTAATGAATAATTGATGGATATAAAAATGAATAATTAAAAATCTAACTTGCAGGGCTTGCCTCCTTCTCCTGTTTTTGGTAGAAGAATGATTTTCTTGGGGGTTAAGAGAAGAAAGAATTCAAGGGAACAAAGAGGGGGAGGAGTCACATCCACACTCTTAAGTAGCCCCATCTGAACAGAAACAGCAGGGGCACTGCCTAGGGGTCCTCATATTTCATGTGTAATTAAACAACACAAAAGATGTTCGACATTGACTGACTCTAGAAAACTTCCCCTAACAACAATGATCTAACTGTGCAAACACATTGTCCATAAAAAGTAAAGCTAGTTTCCTACTAATATCATGCAGAAATATTTCTTTGCTAAATTGCTTTATAGCTCAGGGATGCTAGGATTCTATATGACTATTTAATGTTGTAATGTTAAAGTTGAAACAGATTCCTTATAAAAGAAATTGTTATTTTTTATAATAAATATAAATAATAATTATTTATCTCCCTGTTGTTTTTAATGGTAATGAAATTTACCAGTGTCATAAAAGTAGTCAATATATATAACCTTTCCTTGACCTGTAGGAAATTTAGTAGATTTGCCTATTTTAGCACTGGTTTCCATGCTGACTTCATTCTAGTTTGGATAATTTAGATTGTAAGAAAGAGTCATCCCAATATGGTAGGAAGTGAATTCACCAGAAAGACAAAATATACTCTAAATGTAACAATGTTAAAAACAAATGAACAAGAATAAATTGACAAGACAAAGAATTCCGATTGGGACTTACAATTACTGAAAATGTGTTATGATACTTTATGTTATGACAATTCATTTAAGTATAAATAGTTATTAAGCTGGTTTTATTGGTTATATAAATGTTTCAACACCAAATTTTGAATGACATTTAATTAAAAAAAGAAAGAAGTGAATCAGACCACTGAACTTTCAAAGACCTTAACGTACACATCCTACCCAAGAGCTATGGAATAAAAGTCATTTTGAATACTATTCTTCATATACTCTACATTCCAGCCAAATTATGCTACTTGTTGTTTCTCACACGTCATTCCATCTCCCTGCCTTTACACTGGCTATTTCCTATACCTGGAATGCATTCTTCTCTGCCTCTTAAAATACTTGGTTCAGTGTTCAGTTTAAATACCATACTTTACATGAGGTCTTTCATAACCACCACCACCCCTGTGGCTAGTGCCACTCCCCGCAACTTACCCTATGTACATATTCTGTATTTACTTGTGAATGATCCCTCCAATAGAACGTAAGCTCCTATAGATTAGGGGCTGACTTGGGGTTTGTTTGCTTGTTTTGCCTTCGTATTCCCAGTGCCTAATATAATGCGTAGCAGTACATAGTAAGTCTTCACAAAATAATTGTAAAGTCGTCAGTTGATTGATTAAATATTAGCTACAAAGAGAAGTTAGTTGGTCTAATGCATAAGACAGTGGACAAAATCAAGAGGCCTGCATTCTAATTTAGAATCTGTACAGAACTAACTGAACCGTTGGGCTAGAGGTTGGAATGGCCTTTGACTGCCCTCTTTCCCCTCCAAATGTTGTCAGTCACCAAAAGCTGGCAATTCTTCCATTATACGAGTTGTTACTCATTCATCCTCTCCATTTCTATTGTTACCTCTATGATCTAGTTCTTATCACATTATACTTGGACTATTGAAATAGCATCCTACTTCAACTCCTTACTATGCAAATTACCCTCTTGCTAAAAGCCTTCTCACTTTCTGAAGGATAAAGTCCAAAATCCTTAGTCTGACCTTTTAACTCTTAAAATTTACGTCTCACCACTTAATGTGTTCCAAACTCATTTTCCCATGAACACTTCATGTACATTCCTATCTGAACACTTATTCATGCTATTTCCCCTATGCAGAATGACTTCCTCACTTCCCTTGTCCTCTCTAAATCTCACCATTCCTTCAAAGCTAAGCTCATGTTTCATTATTTCCATGTAGCCTTCTCGGATCATCTCAGAACCTTGATAATCATGCCCTGCATAAATTCTGGTAGTACTTTTTGTCCCCTTAGGCCCTTAATATGTAGTATTTTATATCTATTTTTTTATGTCCATATCCTGCCCACTAATGAGACTTGAGTAACAAGGATTACATTTCCTGGTATCCCTACACCTAACAGAATTCCTTGATTTATTATGTCCCTGGTGCATTTTGGTTGAAGATGTTTACAGTTAATATCACCACCTGTCTTCTTCACAGAAATCTTGGGAGCATACGGCAGCCTAACCAAACTGACTAGTAAATATGTGACTCTAAATGTCAGACTAAGTAGTTTTCATTATGTTGTAGAGACAATAGAGAGTCTTTAAAGACTCTTAAGCACTTTACAGATCTTGAAATGGCATCTAAGCTTATAATTCTGAGATCCTCCAAAACCCAGCTCAGTTGAGGCCTTACATTTTCCCATGTTAACTTTCAAACTTTTGTCCAACTGATCGTATGATATATATAACTGATTCATTTCCATACATGCATGGAGAAATTTCAAGAATCATTTGCTGTTTCATTATTGTAGTAGCAGTCCCTATCACTGAATATTATCTTTGAATTAAAAGAAAATAGATAGCCCAGAAGACATTTTGGTTGTTGTGCGGTCATTTTCAGTTGTGTCCAATTCTTTGCGACCTCATTTGGGGTTTTCTTGGCAAAGATACTGGAGGAGCTTTCCGTTTCCTTCTCTAGCTCATTTTACAGATGAGGAAACTGAGGCAAAAAGGATTAAGGGACTTGCTCAGGGTCACACAGTTAGTAAGTGTCTGAGGCCACATTTGAACTGAGGTCTATCCTGACTCCGGGTCCAGTGCTCTATCCACTGTGCCACCAAATTGCCTCTAAAAGAAACAACAAAGTAGTTATTACCCCAAAGGCATTAATTGATTATTAAAATGATCCATGCAAGGAACAAATGGTTGAGGGACAAACTGCCAGGATGAATTTTTCTTCACTTTCAACTCCTCTGACAATTTGAAGATCGCAACACGCAAAGAGAGAGAACAGAGCACAGAACCTAGTATTTTAGAGCTGGGAGAGTCCTCGGAGATCATTTCTCTAGTCCAGGAGAGCTTAAACTTGTATCTTTGAACTTTTCAGTTTTTTTTGCAGTATTTTGGTTGGTTATATTTCAATATAATTAAGTTCCTTTGTAACCTGATTTATTTTCTTTTATGCATTTAAAATTTTGATTCTGAGAAGTGGTCCATAAGCTTTAGTAGGTTACTAAAGGGGTCCATGACACATGTAAGAAAAACTTTTGCCTTTCTTATTTTATATAAGAAGAAACTCCCCCAAAGGAAGGTGACTGCTAAGGTGACATAATAAATTAATGATGGGGCCAAGACTAAAATTGAGGGCTTCATTCCTAGCATAATTCTCTTTCAACTCCATACCCCTGTCTCCATACACTTTTTCTAAGCGTTGGAGGATCCTGCTGCCCACTATAAGCCTGAACCTACTTTCCTTTTCTCTCCTCTTCCACTCACTTCAATCAAGGGGTGGACTCCACCTGGTAGACACATCTGCCACCAACGTTCTAATTAGAACCCACAGGTTGATTATATTAGCTCCCATATTTGACAGTCCCCTTTGCCTTCCTTATGGCTAGCAATTTCCTATCTCCTCCTTTTATCCTTGATTCACAAGGATTTAGCCCTCTGCCTCATTATTTCAGTCCCTCACACTCTCATTTCTGTGATGTGTGTCATCAAATGAAGTAATGTATTTTAAGTACTTTGCAAACTTCAAAGCATTATATAAATATTAGCTATTATTATTATCATTATCCAACTCAAACTTCTCCCTCTATTCCCCTATACTACTCTGCCTGCCCTTTCCGAGGTGCCTTCTATAAATCTCTATATTGTTTAAAAGAACCAACAACTCCCCTTCACCTTCAGTTTCCTCTTTTTACTCTCCTTCCATTTCCAGGTATTGACTGAAACCTGGCTCTTTCCTGAAGCTACCTGCCACACCAATGGTCACATTGTAGATCTCATTATCACCTGCAACTGTTTTACCTTCAATACCTTGAATTCTGAAATTCCCCACCTTAATGATGATCTTTACTTCTGCATGGACCCATAATCATCAATCCCTTAACCCCCTCCCATTCTCCCCATTGATCTCCCTTCTCCTAATCTCTTCCCAATATGAATTCTACAACTTAACTACATGAACAAGGCAATGTTCTTTACCCCTAAATCCAGTGTCTCCTCAAATCTTCTACTCTATACACAGCTGATCCTTAACCCCTGGATGAACCCTCCCCTTGACCCTGCTTCCCCACTTCCCTCCCCTACACACTACCTGCCTTCTAAACTTTTAACTCCAAGCTTCTAAATACTGCTATAGGCCTAAGAAAATGCTGACTGGGGCCACTAAAAATTCATTGGTAAGTGAATGATGAGCATATTAAGCATTTATTATGTCCTGATACATAAGGATATAAAGATTAGAAAGCAAAACAGCCTCTGCCCCCCAAAAGTTTCCATTATAATGGGGAAAGACACCAGATAAAGAGGAGTTAGTAGGTATAAACAAGGTTGCACGATTTGGCAGAAAGTGAAATGGAGGCACAGTTCCCAGTAAGATAAGACAAGCACTCACTTAACCAGAGTCTGAGGTAGTTCCAGAGTCAGAGTTCCCAGTTCAGATTGGAGAGGAAGCAGACACCGAGGAGGATGGCTGGAGTACTGCAGATGTTATCTAATCTCTCTGGGTCCCTCACTACTGCTCAGCAACCCTTTTACCATCTCTGATTAATTCACTATCATGTTCCTCACAGTGGCTCATGCAGCCATTTTTCTCTTTCTTGAGGTTTCTGTCTCCATCCCCACAATCCATGTCCCTTTTCTCCACAAAAGACCTTGCCTCCCACTTTACTGAGAAGATTCAGACTGCCATGAACTCCTTCATCTGCCTTCCTCCACACCAAAAACTGCTTTAATATGCATCAGTTCTCAGCTCTTTTGATCAGGTCCCAGATGCTTGTCCTCCTTAACAAGAAGAGCCCCTCCTTTTGTGTCCTTGATTCCATCCCCTCTGGTCTCTTCTGGGAGCTCACTCTCACTGTCTCCTCTTTCCTCTCTCTCACTGTTTACTAGCTCCTTAATCTTATTTGCCATTCTATCTTTTCTTCTCCCACTTCCACCCAAGTTTGGGTACTTTATGAGGCATTCTAAGCCCCCAATTCTTCATTCTCTATCCTTTCTTTCTTGGTTATCTTATCAGCTTCCCTAATTTTAACTGTCACCCCTCATGCACCCTATGTCATACTTGTGTGTGTTTATACTGTACCATCCAATAAGACTGGAAGTAGTTTCTTGAGGGAATGAGTCAGTGTTATTGTTCTTAGCATTTAGCATAACTCCTTGTACATTTTTCTTTGCCCCAGACCTGGGATTTCATCAGTGTGGGGAAACTCTCTCTCTCTCTCAATATAGATTTGCCAGCTGTTCTGGTTTATAATCTTAGAGTTGCTTAGGCACTGGGAACTTAAGTGACTTGCCCAGAGCCACACAATCAACGAAAGTGACAACACTTGAACTCAGATTTTCCCCTATCCACTAGGCCTTTCTACCTCTCACCTTGTATAGGGCACAAACAACAAATTTTCATTAAAGGTCCTCAAAGAAATTTTAAGAGCCCCTAAACACAGAACCAATCAACCAGATGTTCTCAATGTGGTACAAAGGGAGGTTCCCAAGGAACGCTGGAAAAACAAACAAGTTCTAATTTGGGGTAAGGGAATGAAATAGAAAGCAAATCCTTCTATTGGCCCATACCAATGGCCATTTTTAGAAGAAAATGAGAGCCAAACCATACAGAAGGGCCAAGACATTCTATTAAGTTTATTTTTTTACTTGTCTTCTCTACTTGGGAGAGAGAAAGGTCAAAATTCTGCAGCCACCCTTCCCCTTCTCATATTGCATTCAGAGTCATGATCTCCCAGAGCCCAAAGTAAGGGTAGGGAGAACATGGATTTATAAGCAATATTCCTGACAGCAAAGACTGAAGAAGGATCAGCAAAAAAATTCAGCAAGAAAAAGTAGTTTCTCCCATATGAAGGCTAAAATCGAAGAGGACTCTTCACCAAACACTACTTTTGGTAAACAAGTGAACTTAGGGAAATAAGTGATCTCTTCTAGGAACCTGGAGAAGATCATCTTGTCTGAGACTGATTTTACAACGTGCTTTTATAACAACTGCACGTTGAAGCAAAATATAGCTGAAGCACTTTCTTTACTACACACATACTAGTTAATTCTGCTAAGGGGTCCCTATCCATTGGTGAGGTATATATATATATATACATACATACATACATATATACATATATGAAATTAATAAAACATGACACTTTTGCTTAAGGACCCAAATTTATGCTTTTGTCATGACTGCCAAACACTGAAGAAACAAAGTCTCTGAATTAAATATACTCCTGATTCCATTTAACAAACGTTTCTCCAGCTAATCTACGTAAGGCACTGGTTTATTTTAAGCTAGTGCTTCCTTCCAAGCACAGCTCAAGTGCCATCTCCCTTAGAAGGTACCTCCTGATCCCTTTGGCTCTGGTTATTGCCTCAGTTGTTAAAGTTCTCTCCCTCTTGAGATTACTTTGCCTTATGTTGTATCTGTTTCCCAGAAGGTAAGTTCTTTGAGGGCAGGGACTGTTAATTTTTGTATTCTCTGTGCTTAGTAGAGTTCCTTGCATGTTGTTGGTACTTAATATGTGTTGAACTGAATTTGACCAGGGTTTAACTTCCAAATTAGCCTTTAACCCACAAAATACCAGGACTTTTCATTATGAAAATTCTTTGGGGCTAGGCATAGAAGGAGGCCTCAAACTGGGAGCAATATTTTAAAAGGCAACCATGTAGACCAGTGGTTCTTAAGGTGAGGTTCACATATACCAATGTAGTCTGAGGATAGATTTCAGAAGGTCCCTGAAATTGGATGGGAATAAAAATTGAATCTTCATTTTAACTAACCTTTTGCTTCCTTTGTAATCCTTTTGTATTTTATTTTCTGCATTTAAAAACATTATTCTGAGAAAGGGTCCATAGCTTTTATTCTGACGGGGTCCTGAACACAAAAAATGTAAAGAACTCCTGATGTAGACAGCAGAATTTAAAGAAAAAGGGTTCTGATTGATTCAAACTCATTCAAGAAGCAATGTCCCTTCTGTTTCTGTGGTTCTGGCCAATGTGTTCACAGTTGCAGTAGGCACAACAGATTTTAGTATTATTATCTATGGCACTTCCTTCCTAGGGGGCTCCTTCTGAAAGAAGCCTTAAATAATCTACTACTATGTAAGTCAGTCAAATAGTTCAGAAGTGACAGAGATATCAAAGGAGAAGAAGATGAAACTGGTGACTTTGCATAGCCATCCCTCACTTAAATCCAGTTCACACTTGCATGTCATGGCCTTGACGGACAAACAAAACCTCTGTGAGTAGAAAAGGAGCTGCCTGAACTAGCTGCTTTCTTTCTTTCTCTTTCTTTCTTCCATTCTTTCTTCCTTCCCTCATTTCTTCCTTCCTTCCTTCCCTCCTTCCTTGCTTCCTTTCCTTCTTTCTTTCCCTTTCCTCTGTCCACATAAGGAATCACACCCTTACCTGGCAGTGCTCTGCCCAAATAGAATGTAAATTTTAATCTCTGAAAGTTTCTTTTTTTTCTTTCTTAAAGACCAGCCTTAACCCCAAACCACTCTGGCTCTCACAGGTCCCAGGTCAAACCCCACTTGGTCATTGTTTGGGCCCTGATTGACTCAGAGTATATGTAAATAGCAATCAGTTCTGTTTTGGCCAGAAACCCTGAGGATCTTCTCCCAGATCAATTTTTTTTTTTTTTTTTACTAGGTAAAGAGGTTTTTCTCTGCCTCATTTCTCACCTAGCTTTAATCATTGAATGGGCATTGCCTCAGTCAAACTGAGAGCTGTTAAAGTCCATAAGCCTGAAAAGACCAGGATCTCCCTCTGCATCCAGGGCCATCTCCAATCATCCTGATCTATCTCTGACCACTGCACCCAGATGGCCCCGGAGGATAAAGTGAGGCTGATGACTTTGCACAGCACTCCCTCACTTAAATCCAATTCACTTGCAAGTTATGGCATCACCTCCTTGATGTCATGGTCCTCTTTGAGAAGGAAGGAAAAACAACAGGATTTCAAATCAGAGACATTTATTCTTCTACCTCCTAAAAAGAAACAAATTCTCTCAGTGTAGTTCTTCCCCACATGCCACTCCCTTTCTACCTCCACAGCATTAAATACACAGACAAAGTACATAAGGTGAGTTGAACTGAAAACGTACATGCCCTTCCTGTGGTAAAAACTAGATTTCCTACCTCTGCCTGTCTTTGTTTCCCAATTTCCTAAGTGAGCAGGCAGAAGGTGTAGTCCCGGAAGGTCCCTGGGTTAGGAGGCTACATATGAACACACAAGGGTCCTACTGAGAAGTCTCACGATGATTCTTTTTCCAATTATTTCCAAAACTTAAGGCCAGTTTTGCCAATAGTTTGTCTTTTTACCTGATAACACATTTTCTATTTCTAATCAAACCTTTCTATCTGAACATTTTTCAGACTTCATGGTTTAAAATAATGACTTCAACCAATCAACAACATTTACTGGATGATATGGCGGGATGGATAGGCTAGCCTTGGAGATGGAAGATTTAGGTTCGTATTTCACCTTACCCTCACTATATGACCTTGGACAAGTCACTTAACCTCTCTCAGACTCAGTTTCCTCATCTACAAAATGGGAATAATAGTAATCCCTCTCTCATGGGATTGTTGCAAGGATGAAGGCATTTTTGCAAACCTAAAGCACTACATAAATGTTACCCGTAAATGCAGTAATGATAACCACGTATGATACTATTCAACGGTGCATATTAAGTGGTACATAATAAATGGAAACAAAATTAATTTTTTTGTCTTTGCAGACATCTATCTAGTTACTGGCCTTTTAAGATAAGCAGCATCAAACCCTACACCTGATTCTAGAATCTTCCTTTGTAAGATATACACAAACAAGAGGTATTTAAAGACTACTATGTACATGAGCCACCTACTCTGAATTGGAGCAGAGGCGTGAGAGTAAGTTTCAATGCTGGACATGGTTGCCGTATACTATCGGAAAGGTTGCATTTTCTTCGATAATTGAACACCTCCTAATAAACTATAAATGAGTCACTTGTTTCACTTTTATTATGCATTTTTAAATACTAGGTTTCAGCATGCAGAATAATTGCACAGAACCTAAATCACTCAGAAAACATGGCATATCCGAGTGAAGGATTGTCTGAGAGATTATCTAGTTGAGTGATGCCAAACTCAAATAGAAACAGTTCCACCAAATCATATGTAAGGATTCCTGCAAGCTGCATATTGAATTAGTTTTAAGTTGTAATATTGTCTATTTTTTTTTATATTTTTATTTATTTTGTTAAATATTTCCCAATTACTTTGTCATCCAGTTCAGCCACACTTCTGGAGCATTGTGGGCCGTGCATCTGACACCTCTAAACTAGTCTACCCTCCCCTTCCACATTTTACATGAGGAAATTTACCTAAACTCATACTTGGAATCAGTGATAAAGTTGGAATTAGACCCTAGGTCTCCTAACTCCCAGCTCTACAATCTTTAATTATATTAGATCAGTCATCCACTAACCCACTTCATTTATTTTATTTCCAGCTTAAAGTGGACTCTTCTCCATCTTCCATGCCTGTCCTTTTCTCTCCTAGTTCAGAGCCTTTGCTCAGGTCATGCTGTGTAGATGGCACACATAAGTTCCCCATTTTCTCCATGTTTTGAGAAATATTTGCCCTTTCTTTACGTATTCAGGGACCAGAAAGAGCACTTGATTTAAGTCAGAGGACCTGGTTTCAAATTCTAAATCTGTCATCAACTATCTTCCAGACTCAGTTCTGGGGGTTGAATTAGAGAGCTTCAAAGGTCTCTTCTGTTCTAAATAATGACCCAGGGGATAGAATGTTGACCCTGGTGTCAGGAAGATTCATCTTCTTGAGTTCAAATCTGGCCTCAGATACTTACTAGCTGGGTGACCCTGGGCAAGTCACTTAACCCTGTTTGTGTCAGTTCCCTATCTGTACAATGAGCTAGAGAAAAAAATGGCAAACCACTCCAGTATCTTGGTCAAGAAAGCCCCAAATGGGGTCACAAAGAATCAGACACCACTGAAAAATGACTGGACAACACCACCAACAATATGATCCTATGATCTCCTACTTTGCCAATTCTCTCCCTTCTCAAATTTCTTGCAGAATTTTGCCAAGACCTTTCCTTTGTACATTGTCACTTGTACCAAAATTATTGTGCACATCTCCCATTAGATTATAAATTTCTTGGAAGTAGAGTGTGTGTTGTGTGAGTATCTTTGAATCCCTAGAGCCCTACATATATCCCTAGTGCCCTGAGTAGAATAGATGCTTAATAAATGGTTATTCAGATTGAATAAAACAAAAAAGAAACTGATTGACATATTCTACTTTTGAAATCCTTCACAGTTTAACTACAAGCTACATTTCCAAGTTTATTATACATTACTTTACTTCTCTGTAGTACAGGCATACTGACCTCCTACCCGTTCTTCATACATGATATTATATCTTCCATCTCCACAACTTTGCCCAAGGTTGTTTCCCACGTCTGGCATTCACTATTTCCTTAATTCTGCCTCTTAGGATCCCTAGCTTTCTTCAACAATCAGCTGAATGTCATCACTATATGAGACCTTTCTTGATCCCTCCTCCCCTCGCCATGCAAGCACCACCCCGCACTCTGTATAGATTTCCTACTTATTTATATGTGCACATATTGTTTCTTCAATCGAATACAAGCTCCTCAAAGGTAAGAATAATTTTATTTTTGTTGCCCTCCCTCCCCAATTTAATAAACGCTTATTGATTCATTGGCTGATAATTAATATATCCTGACAAGTGCTTCAAAATTAAATATATAACTTTCATCATTGAGGTAGGAAAATATAATTGTATTATGGGGGCCTGGCATGTGCTAGTCTCTTATAGCATTGTCTTTTATCAGTGATTGGAGGAATCTAGAGCTCAGTTGAAAAGAAAATGACCTGAATCTGACCTAGTCCTTGAAGATAGCTCCAGTACTGGCTACACAGCCAATCAAAAAGTCCTCTCCCACCCACGTAGTTAACAGAACACAATCAGCTGCAGAATGTCGAAGCATGTTCCACAGTTTCTCCAAGGTATTTCCATAACATCTCTACTCTTCTAGAAGAAGGCTTCCCAGCTTCTTGCTCATGGAGAACAACATCAGAGCTGCTCTCCAAATGGGCTGATCTCCATCTTGGAATGGGCCAGGCCTCAGTTATCTTCATAAAATGACGCATACAAAATTTTTCTACATAGAACTCTAATCTGTCCAAAAATAGGTCAACTACATAATGAACTCTAAAGACAGACCCAGGGCAGACAAATATTATCTATAGAAAGACCAGCAGTCTTACTTCAAAAAAGGGCTAACATGGTTATGCTTCATTACGAAGTGCTTCACTATACAATCAAACTTCTATAATGTATGACTCAGAGATAAAATGTATGACTCAGGGAAATGACTGAGTATGCAATACCTGGTGGTTTTCTCTTTGAGTCCCTTCAGCAATGCATTTTAGTAAATAGAAAGCTGTTTTTTTCTCCCACCCAGCACCATAACTAGCATGGGGCACTTGGGGCTTAACCTCAGGATATAGGTCTGTGTTTGGGGGAGGAGGATGTTTCCTCCCTATGGAAATCTGTTGCACCTTGTGGTCATCTTTCAGCCCCCAAGTGCCAGAATTTCCAATGATAGCTTCACACTTACTACCACATTCTGAATCCAGCCAGTTTTCTATCTTCTCTATCCTTTAGCTCAGCTGGACTTCTTTCATCTAGGAAGGGATATGCTGAATCCTTATGGGCAGCTAGATGGCAAAGTGGATAGAGGGCCTGGCTTGGAGTCAGAACACTCATCTTTGGTTAAATCTGTCCTGATTTCAAACTTGATGACAGACATTTACTAGCTATGTGACTCTAGGCAAGTCACTTAACCCAGTTTGCTTCAGTTTCCTCATCTATAAAATGAGCTGGAGAAGGAAATGGCAAACTACTCCAATATCTTTGCCAAGAAAACCCCAAATGGGGTCATAAGGAGTCAGGCAAAACTGAAAACAACTGAACGATAAAAACAGGCTGAATTCTTAGTTCTCAGGGAGAATTTCATGCTCACAAAAGTATACCCCTGTCTTTAGATGCCTTTTACCCTTCAGCACAACAGATTCATTCACACTTGTAAACTAAAAAAAATATCAATCCTTCCTATTCTTCTTCATGATTCCACTTTTCTTTCTATCTTCAAAACTTGGCTTAAAACTCATGCCCTTCAAGAAATCTTCCCTAATTAATTCCACCCCACTGGTCATAATTCAGCCCCACATCCCCTTAGTGGCAAATAACCTTTACTTGTGTTATTTTCAAAATGTTCTTAAAGTTTTATATATGCAAATATGGCTATAGAGCTATGAAACTAGTTCCCCTGAGTCACATAAGAAAATTTCTTTATAGTCAAACTATGTAGGTCTCAATCATACTTTAAACTCCCTGAGGCCCTTCACATGCTTAGTAGTGGTTAAATAAGAATCTAATTGTCTCCAGGTTACAAATAAACTTTTAGCTTTCAAGAAGTATCACCTTGTTCAAGAATTGGTACCTATTAGATTCTACTGTCCTCTGTACATTTTCATCTAATAATAGACATGAGCTTGGAGAAACACTCAAGATTGCAATCAAAATTTCACCTGTACTATGACTTCTTCAAACCTTATCCATTTTTGAAATAGGAAACTTTGAGGAATGACTGCTCCTCAAAAATTACTCATAACCCCAAGAATATAGCTTGATATTAAACTAGGAGTTCTCTGAGGCCAGAGACCAGAGTTATCACTAAACTGAGGTGAATGGGGCTTTATACCAGGGTTCCGGCTAGGTAATGCAATGAATAGAGTGCTGGCTCCATAGTCAAGAAGAGTTCAAATACAGCCTGGGAAACTTGTTAGACTGTGTGACCCTGGGCATGTCATTTAACCTCCAGCTGCCTCAGTTTCCTCATCTACAAAATGAACATAGTAATAGTACCTGTTTATTAAACTAACAGAATCCCTGGAAAGCAGATATTATTATCACCATTTTACAGATGAGAAACTGAGCTCCAGAGAGGAGAAGGGACTTGTCTAAGATCATATACAAAACAAGTTAGCAGCAGCACCAGGATTGAAACATAGCTTTTTTCATTTCCCAGTCCAAAGTTCTTATTGATCCACTGGATTTTAACCCATTGTGACAATATGGAGATTAGATAAGAACATTATTGAGATTTCTATTTTCCTAGATCTGTGACAAGTATTCAGATGTCTTGCCTTCTGATTTAAGGTGAACATAGTGTGAATTATTAGTCTTTTGAGAAAAGGGCAGGCATGGCAGATGGAGAAGAGTCTATTTTAAGTTGGAAACAGAGTAAATGAAGTGGGATAGTGGATGACGGATCTACTATAATCAAAGACTGTAGAGCTGGGAGTTAGGAGACAGAGTCTAATTCCAGCTCTATCACTGGTTCCAAGTATGAGTTTAGGTAAATGAATTCCATTCTTTGACTTAAGTTTCCTCATGTAAAACATGGAAGGGGAGAGTAGACTAGTTCAGAGGTGTCAAATACATACTACTCCAGAGTATGGCTGAACTAGATGACAATGTAATTGGGAAATGTTTAACAAAATAATAAAAATACAATCAAACATAGACAATATTACAATTTAAAAGTAAGTCAATATGTAACTTGCAGGAATCCTTACATATGGTTTAGTGGAACCCGTTTCTATTTGAGTTTGACATCACTCAACTAGATCATCTCTCAGGTTCCTTCCATTAGAAAAATGTCATGTTTTCTTACTGAATACCTTAGTAAAAGGATGTGTTCTGTGAAGTTTGGATTCAGTGAAAAGGCCTCACTTGAGGATCTACAGGGCCACAAGCGGCCTGGAGGCCATAGGCTCCTTACCCTTGAATGAAGAAACTGAGCTTCAGGGAGTAGATGTGATTCCCAAATGACACAGGAAGCTAAAGACAGAGCATGGATCAGAATCCAGTTCTCCTGACTACTGGCTGAATGCCCTTTTTCATATATAAATGTTAGCTATTACTACTACCACTACCATGAAAGACAATAAAGATATAACAGAGTCAACTTTACTCATCTGTTAGAAAATTATCTACTCTAAGGTTTCATCTGCCAATTCTACTCTGAGTTTCCTCTTCCTATCCTATATAAAGAAAGACATGAAAAAGCATTCTTATCAAATGAAGGATGAGAAATTTGGGTGGATGCTTTCCTAAGACTGAGAGATTCTGCTTCCAGTTCAGATTATGGCTGGGAAAGGGATCTGAGCACAGGCACAAAATGAGAAAGTTTTCACTTCTCTTTGGGTCAGATCTTCCCAGAAGACCTTTGGTTGTGAGTTACCTGAGCATCAACCATACGCAAAGGCGAATAGCTAAGTCAGACAAATATGTCTTAGATTATCTACTCCATTATGCATCATCAGTAGCATGGAAAATTGACACTTAATATAATTTTAGTTGATTTGGTTATTACTATTCACCATGCTATCTTAGAATGTAACAATTAGCTTAATATGAATAAGTTTATTATTATTGTTATTAATGATAATAATACAGAAAATATAAATGAGCATGTGGTTCTAGTACAGTAATTAATAAAGCCAAGTATCTGGAGTGGTTCTGCCTACATTTGAAAAGCATCTCAGTAAAAAAAGGGGAAAAAACATATTTGCACAAAAATATTTATAGCAGCTCTTTTCGTGGTGACAAAGAATTGGAAATTGAGAGGATACCCATCAATTGGGGAATGTTTGAACAAGTTGTGGCCCACGATTTTAATGGAATATTATTGTTCTTTAAGAAATGATGAGAAGGATGGTTTCAGAAAAACCTGGAAAGACTTACATGAACTGATACAAAGTGAAGTGAGCAGAAGGCTGAGAACATTGCACTTGGTAACAGCAATATTATACAGTGATCCACTGTGAATGATTTAGCTATTCTCAGCAATTTCATGATCTAACACAATTCTGAAGGATTTATGATGAAAATGGTATCCACCTCCAGAGAAAGAACTGGTAGAGTCTGAATGCAAATTAAAGTCTATATTTTTTTTTACTTTCTTTCTTTTTCTTCCTTTTTTGTCTGTTTTCTTCCATAACATGGCTAATGTGGAAATATGTTTTGTATGATTGCACATGTATAACCTATATCAAATTGCTTACCATCTCAGGGAGAGGAGAAGAGAAGAAAGGAGAGAGAACGTGGAACTCAAAACTTTAAAAAATAATGGTTAAAAATTGTTCTCACATGCAGTTGGGGAATAAAATAAAATATTCTTTAAACAAACAAAAGCATCTCAATGATAATCCACCATGTACATCTTAAATCAGAAGGCAAGACTTCTGAATGCTTGTCACAGATCCAAGAAAATAGAAATTTCAACATGCATTACAACAATGTGCTTGTCTAATCTCCATATAGTTATAATGGGTTAAAATCAAGTGGATCAATAAGGAGCTTTGGACTAGGAAATGAAAAAGCTGTGTTTCAATCCTGGTGCTGCTGCTAACTTGTTCCATATATGATCTTAGACAAGTCTATTCCCCTCTCTGGAGCTCAGCATCTCATCTGTAAAATCAGGGATTCTGTTTGATTCCACTGATGTCAGAACTTCGAGGTACCTCAAAGTCCATCTGGCTCATCTTATAGATGTGGAAACTGAACTCCATAGAGAGGAAGTGATTTGCCCCATATGACACAAATAGCTAGAGACAGAGCCTGGATGAGAGCCCAATTCTCCTGACTCCTGGCCCAATGCCCTTTCCACTAGCCATGCTACATTCCAAATGGTGAAGCATCTTGAAGAATGTGAAGAACTTTACAATTATAAAGTAGCCATAGAAATTTTTCCATTTAATGATCATGACAAGCCTTAGCTTTTTAAACTTAGGTCTCCTACATAGTTAATTTAAACCTTCCATTTTACAGATAAATAAGCTAATGTTTCGTTAGCGGATGAACTGACTTTCCCAAGATGACAGACTTAGTGAACTGTGATAATAACATGAAGAACTGATTTATATAGTACTTTTGGGTGGGCAAGGGCTTTGCATACATTAACATATTTGCTTCTCACAACAACCCTGTGAGGGAAGTGTTTCCACTATTGTCATCATCATTTTACTGAGAAGAAAACTGAGTCTGAGAGAGTTTACATAACTTGCCCAGAATCACACAGTTGAAAAGTGTGAGTCTGAAATCAGAACCAGATCTTATTGATTCTAAGTCCAATGCTTTATTCACTACACCACACTGTCCTCTGAAATAGCAGAGCCAGGACTAGAACCCTAGTTCCAGATCTTCTGGTTCCTAAGTCCAGTGCTCCTTTAATCCCTTTAAGGGATGGAGTGGTCCTAGGAATGTTTGAAAAGCAATCTGTTGCTGGTGCTGATTCAAATTTTGACTCCTATTCCATGAGAACAGCAACCTTCCCTCAGATTCTATAGCATTATTCTATGCAATAAAAGGAACCAATTGTATTTATTTCACAAGACATCTATAATTTCATTGATATGGTTACTCCACTCAATAAACACAGATTATTACTACCCCTCCCTGCTGGAGTAGACCTTCATGAGTTGCCTTGAACAAAATTGCTCATTACCTAGTGGCCAGCCTTTTGGTTTTTGCCTCTCCACACATTAGGGGTGGTCCTTGGATACTAGAAGACACTCAGTCCTTCAAGCAGGCCTAGACTCAACATCTTTCCAACTTGGTAGAGCTTCAAGAGCTTGTCCTTCACTGACACACCTTTCAGCAACCCAGGATCACTTCTGGGTCACCATGAAGCAACAGAAGAGAGGAAAACTTTACCAGAGTATGCTTGTATTTGGAAACTACCCCAACAAGGGTAAAATCCTTAGCTATTTGAAGGGTTATCCTAGCTGTGCATGCTCTCTCTTTAGCCTCCCCCCTTCTTGGATTTGTTTCCTCAGACAGAAGGACACTGTCACTTACTGGTGGTCATCAATGCCCTCTCGACCTCTTCAGGCTGAACCGGTGCCAGGGAAAGCAAACACAGGCGTTTTAATGAGCTAAGAGCCAAAAATCTCCCTGCTGTAGCCAATACAGCTATTGTCCAGGCTGCTCCATGCAGCTGCTCTGTTGGCACAGACCTCAACCTTCAACCCACATTCTTCTGCAAACCAGTCCCAGAAAACCTGCTGCCCATGCACGGTGTGGACCAGGGCAGACAAGCATAGCTCCCATCCCCATAGCAACAGCTAGATGAATCATAGCTGTTTTATAACATGACATCACAGGAAGGGGAAGAAAAGGCTGGAAACATTCTCAAGGAGGAGGAGGCTGTGGGTACTGCCTGTGCCAAAAACAGATTTTAAAAGCACACGTGAACAGACACACAGATTCACAAGCAAACTTGAGCATAGGCCCATCCCCCAAAAGGCTGAGAGTATTTTCCTAGGACAACCTCATGCCACAGGTCAATGGGACAGCTTTAAAGAGCAGTTGGATTTTTCTTTTAAAGGTCACCCAAGGAAGCTCATGGTCAATTTGCATCCTCTACCCCTCCCACCCCAAGGCAACATCTGGTTCAAGGTAACTGGTTTTACTTTCAATTAAATGCGATCAAGCATTTATTAAATGCCAATGATATGCCACACACTATGCTAGAAGGTGGGGAGGTGAAGACAAATTAAGAAAGTCTTTACTCTGAAGGATTTTGCATCCCACTGGGAGAAACAATATGTACATATGGAAGTATAAACAAAATATATGAAGGCCCACCTTTTGGATCACTGCCAAAAGTGCTTGGGCACAGAGCAAAGGGAGATAGAGCATTCTCTAAGTTCCCAGGAGATTTCTTACTTTCCCTAAGGGCCAACTCCCCAGAATACCTTATACCCTGCTCTTGAGAGTCCCCTGACCTTAAAAGTCAGTGGGGAGGAGAGGCAAAAGCAAAGGTAAACCAGTGAGAGCAAACCATGAAAGGCTTTGACTCTGGCAAACGAGAGAGAACCACAAAGGTTGAAATCAGCCCAGGCAGTCCATAAGCGAACCTCTGTCATTCTGAGTTGAGATAACTGCCATCAACAACAATCTCCCTGATGACAGAGCAAGCCCTGGAAACCCAAGGGAAGAATATCAGAAACTGGACAGTGACCATCCAAGATGCAGAAATGGGGTTATTAGGAAGATTGCCTTGGAGACTTCCCCATGCTTTCCTAGTAGACTCGGATCCCCTTTCATGTTATATGGCCCATTATTTATTTGCTTTACTTATTCTCCATTGGAAAACTGAACAGAGAAGATAGTTATACTGCTCCTGCCTCTCCTCCTCCTTACTCCTTGTAGCAACAGATTATGTTCATTTTATAAAACTGCTATTCCTATAAATAGTACTATGTTAAGCAGTTTTCTATGTGTCAAATTCTGAGTGTCCGTTCGAATTTGCCCCAATTCTGATGATTCAGTTCAATGATAGCAATGAAATTGGGAGTATGGGAACTATTCAGAAGTAGAAGAGCAATTTATCAAAAACCAATTTAGATTTTGTCAGTGCAAACTGACTGGGGGTTCTAGCCACATGCCTAGTTGAGAATATAGTGCATCAGAAGGAGAAAGAGAATAAATAATTGAGTTAGGAGGCAGCGTAAGCAAAACAGGTCAAACCATCCACCCACCATCTCCCTTTGGGCCTTGATGAAGATAGCCCAGAACTCTGAACCCAAGAGCCTAGGGAATACCAGTCTTCCCCAAACCACCCTGCTTGATTCCAACCCAGCCCCTGAAGCTATCAATGAGGGGATAAATCATTGTGGAGAAGGGGACAACCACCAGCAACAACTGCTACCAACAGGAAGATAGGCACAAGAACCCAGGGAGTGGCAGTTCCTCTCAGCCCAGTCCTCACAGTCATTCAGAAAGGCAATTCTTGTGGAAAGGGGGCCAGCCGTACCCACCTACTGCCAACTGCAACTCACAGAGCAGATAAGCCAGCCTAACTGAGGGAGAGACAAAAGTCACAATGCACTGGCAAACCAAACCACCATCACTTTGACTACCATCTGTCCTTACACCATGATAGAGAAAGCCTGGGACTTTGAACCCAAGAGCCTTAGAAATAACAATTCTTCCAGTCACGTTTCTATAGCCATCACTCCAAGAAGCAACTTCTATGAAGAAGTAGCCTTGAAACTGCTCCCACAGCTGCTCTAGCCACATCTAATGGAACACGCAAATAGGAAGTAATTGTCACCAAAGTCCATGGTACTGTCATATGTAGTTCAACATTAAAAAAAAATGATTTTATCAATGAGAATAACAGTAAGAGGGATCACCATCATTTTATCTACCACTGCACCCTAAGGACCATGGAACCCCTCTATCTGACTTGGTGGGGAAACCTTCTATGTGTGTTGTCTCCCCCTTTACAATGAGAGTTTCTTAAGGGCAGAGACTGTCTTGCTTTCCTATTTGTATCTCCACAGCTTAGAACAGTGCTTTGCACATAATAAGCACTTAAAATACTTCATTTGTTCATATTTCTCCTCAGATGACAAAAGACATCTCAGGATGCAAGAAAGCAAAGTGTGAGTAAGCGTATTTTCCTGTTCAGACTGCTGGCCCCCAATCTTGGCACATGCGAGATATGAAAAAGGAAACCTCTTTGCATGTGGGAAGATGGTGCTGAAAGAAAGCTGTGCCTCCCCCTCCTCATCACCCTCAAAAGAAGGGAGGAGGAATGAGCTTCAGGAACATGCTCAGGACCCACTGGCTCAGTGGATGACTGACAGCTTGGTTTGCTTAGCTCACTATCACCACCTGCTGCTTATTCATATAGATAATAAAATAAAATGGAATTTTTGAAGGGAGGTACTATAAGCTGTATTTTTGCAGGAAGTTATAGAATATAAAAGGTGGAAGTGAGGATGAATCACACTACAGGCAGCCTATACAAACTTAGAGTTGGGAAGTATGTTGTATGGTTTGTCCTTCTTTCTCCAAGAGGACAATAACATCAGGAAGATGATGACATGACTTGTAAATGAACTGGATTGGGTGAGGGAGGGCTGTGCAAGGTCACCAGTCCCACTTTCTCCTCCACAGCTATTTGAGTCCAGTGGCCAGATATAGATCAGGATAACTGAAGATGGTCTAGGATACAGTGGTTTTTTTAAGCAAAGGTCTTTTCAAGTTCTTACTTTGAGTGAGGCAACACCCATTCAGTGAATAGGCCTGTTTAAAAAGTGAGTCAAGGGATGGGTCCTTTAATAAAAAAATAAAATCAAACTGGGAAGGTAAGACCTTCAGTTGCTGGCCAAAGAGAAACAATTACTACTTACATAGTCATAGGGAGAATGTAAGGAATTTAAAAAAAAAAAAAAGGAGGATTCTCTAGTTAGAACAAAATACATGTAAAGGAATCTTAGGTGATAATCTTGGAAAGGTAGATTGAATTCAGATTGTAAAGGGCCAACAATGGCATTTGTATTTACTCCTAGAGAAAGTAATGAACCACTAAACAGTATTCAGCAGGATAGTGCTGTGTTTTAGAAATATCAAGTAGGCAGATGTGTAAGGGATGGATCAGAGAAGAGAGAAACCTGAGGCAGGAAGATCACTTAGAAAGCTATAATAATCCAGGTGAGAGGTAACAAGAGTAACTTGAGAGTGGAGAGATGATAATATTTACCAAAGCAGAATGGAAAGGATTTAGCAACTGACTGGAAAGATGGGAAAGAGCAGTCTCAAGGATGTTTCTGAGGTTGCAAGCCTAGGTGATTAGAAGGATAGTGATGTCCTTGACAAATATACGGAAGTTGACATGCTGTATTGAGGATACCTACAGTACACTTAGTTTGAAATGTCTAATAGTAAGTCTAGCATTTATTAGGTAACTACTATGTGTTAGACACTGCATTAAACCCTAGGGATACAAAGAAAGGCAAAAGATAGTATTTGTTCTCAAGGAACTTATAGTCTAATGGAAGAGACACCATAAAAATAATTGTGTACAAATGAGAGATATCCAAGAAAAATTGTAAATAATCAATAAAGGCAAGGCACTAGCACTGGAAAGTTGTAGAAAGATGGAATTTTAAGTAGGACTTGAAGGAAGCCAGGAAAGACAGGAAGAGGAGATTGAGGAGAGAGAGTATTTAAGGTGCGGCAAAGAAGCCAATGTCATTGGAACATAAATTACGTGAAGGGATTTGGGAAGCAGAATGCAAGAAAACTGGAAAGGTAGGATGAGACATTGTGACATTGGTCAAATCTGTAGTTTAGGAAGCTTAATTTAATCACTTCATGGTAGGTAGACTGGAGTGGGGTAAGACTTGAGAAGCAGGGAGGCCAACCAGCAAGCGATTACAATATTCCACAAATGAGGTGATAAAGGTCTGCTTCCGAGTGGTGGCAGATGAAAGAATGAGTGGTGTACAAAAGATGTTGCAAAGGTAAAATCAGCAAGACTTGGCAATGAATTGATTACAGGAGGTGAGAGAGTGAGGCATCAAGAATGACACTGAGGGTGCAAGTGAGAGAATGATGAGACCCTCAACAGGAATGGGAAAATTTGGGAGGAAGTATGGTTTAAGAGGAAAGACAGTGAGTTCAGTTTTGAACACCAAATAGGTAATTGGTAAGTAACTAGGACTCAGGAGAGAGGCCAGGCAGGATACATATCAGAGGATACCTATCTGTACACAGATAATAATTAAACTCATAGGAACTGATAAGGTCACCATGTGAAAAAGAGAAGAGAAAGAGAAGGGAAGAAGGCTCAGAACAGAGCTTTACAGTGGCATTTGCAGTTAAGAACCAACATATGAATGATGATACAAGAAAGGAGATTGAGATAGGTAAGAGAGAAGTCAAGAGAGTGCAGTCTCACAAAAACCAGGGAGGAAAGAGTACACAAGAAAAGCAGGTAGTCAACCATGTCAAATACTGCGGAAATGTCCAGTAGGACTAAAAAAAGTACTTTGGATTTGGGAGAAAAAAAATGGGATGAGAGTTTGAGGGGATGACAGGGAGAAGCAAGGCTTTTTAAGCAGACCAATACATGTTGGAAGGCAGCAAAGAATGAGCCAGATAAGGAGAGATTGAAAATTAGAGACAAGGAAGGATAATTATAGGGACAATCTGCTGGAGGAAATGGAATCAGTGATACATATAGAAGGCTTTGGTAAAGAGAAGGGCCACCTCCTCATCATAGAAGGGAATAAAAGAAGAGAAAATAGGGGATGATGTTGAGGAATTCTGAGAAATAGAGTAGGAAAGAGGAGGGATGTGGCAGTTTATGGCTTCCATTTTCTCACTAAAGCATGAGATGAGGTAATTTACTGAGAGGAGGTAATGTGGGAACTTTGGGGGTAGAAATGGGGTCGGGGGAGGTTGTAATAGCCATTGTGAGGAGGACAATAGAGAACCAATCAAGAAAAGGTAAAGGATTGCTGTGCAGTAATGATGGCCCAGTTAGGGGACATGCATTTGTCATCATCAGGGTTGGGTAACTGCCTCCAGTACTTTTTAGAAATACAAATAGAGCAGGAAAGGCAGATGGGAAGGGTAATCCAGAGTTGGGACTTGAAAAGGTGATAGGACAAGACACCAACAGAGTTGAGGGTAGAAGACTGTGTCAAGTTGACCTGATTAACACTAATGTCAAGATTTTGAAGGGAGCACAATGAGGACAGAGCAAACAGGGAGGGAAGGGGTTACTAGATATTGTGGTGAGGATATACTCTGAGTTTTTTTCTTATGTATACTTTGAGGTTCTATATTTTTATTTTTTGCCCTGCTTGTCAATGTAGTCTTTTCAAACTCTATGCCAGAGTTGTCAAGAATCCTGAATCCTTACCTTTAACCTCTAGGTAGCTACTAACTTTGACATTAGGCTTCAACATAGGGTTCTTTACTTGATTTGGAGTCTATGAATAGATTTTAAGACCATGAACTTGGATGAGAATAAAATTCATCTTTATTTCAACATAATTGATTTCCTTTGTGATCCTATCAATTTTATTTTATACATTTAAAAACTTTATTCTGAGAAGGGTCCGTAGGCTTCACTGGGTTTCCAAAGGTGTCCATAATACAGGCAAGAAAGGATTATGGTCTATCTGATGCTACTGGATATGTTACTTTGCAGGCAATCTGTTAGCCTGCTTGTTGTTCCTTGGACAAACACATAACCTATGTTGTTCTTTGGACAAACCACATTCAATCCAGTTTATTACTAGGCCCCCATGTAAAAATTTTGCAGTTTGGTAGGACCTGACAGAGCTCGGCCTCCCCCAGGTTATCACTCCTAAGATCGCACCCCACCTGGGTGAGGTATCAGTGGAGGATGTTAGCAGAGATGTTCATATTTTTCATAATATTGATATGGGGAGACACAAGTTATAACGATATTATACCAGGCCCATGGGGGATTCACAGGATCTCAGAGTTGGAGGAGACCTGAGAGGTCTGATTTCCTTCCTTTATTTCAAACCTCAAAGGCTTCTTGGAATATTGTGTGAAATGCAGACTCCTCTTGGGCAGCCTACTAATTTTGTCTTTGTATCCCCAGCCTTTAGCACTGTGCCAGGCACACAGAAGGTGCTTAGCAAATACTTGCTAAACATAAACTCTACTGTGGACTGGGACTTTTCCTGATTCTGCCAGCTGTGAGTACTCTCATTCTCTTGAAATTACTTTACCTGAATATCATGTAAAAATGTAAACTCCTTATGGGCAGCCTATATTTAGCAATGGTCTTTAAAATCTATTCTTAGATTCCAAATCAAGTAAAGAACCCCATGCCGTAGCCTAATGTCAAAGTTAGTAGCTACCTAGAGGTTAAAGGTAAGGATTCAGGATTCTTGACAACTTGAGGACAGCACTTTATAAACCTTAAGGTGCTACATAATATAAGTTGTTATTCTTCAAGGTTTTTGTTTGAGTTCTCAAAAGCCTGAGAGTTCCTGGGTTCAATCACTGGCTTCTGTGTGGGAGGGAGAGTTCATTAATAGTATGTTCCTTGGATATGCAAGATCTCCCATATGGACTCTGCGGATGGATCCAGGTCAGGGGTTCAGGAGATCTAGACTTCACAAACTTCTCTGACCCTGCTTAATCTGAAGCAAACAGATAAATAAAGAATACGTGGAAGAAAAAAAATATAGTCAACAGTCTTTCCCAAGCTATCAGTGTGAAGGGATGTTGCAGGGCCTGTCTAGTGCTCTGTCCAGAGAGGAGGCCCCTATTTCACTAAGATCCCACACAACAGGGTACAGATGAAACTCCGCCAGCATGACAGCATAGGCCAGTGGACAACATAAGAAGGGCATTGAGGAAGCAGATTAGATCAGTTTTGGGTTTGTCACTGACATGCTGTTTGACTTTGTGCAAGTCATTACCCCTCTCCTGGACTCAGTTTCTTTGTCTGTAAAATGAGGGGGATTTGATCTCTAAGATCTCATCCAGCTGCAGTGGTTTATTAATCTGTTTCCCAACATAAACTCTACTGTGGACTGAGATTTTTCCTGATTCTGCCAGCTGTGAGTACTCTCACTCTCTTGAAATTACTTTACCTGAATATCATCTAAAAATATAAACTCCTTATGGGCAGCCTATATTTAGTTTTTTAAGTAAGCTTTAAACTGTACTTTTCTGTGTATAATTCACCTCCATCAAGGGAATATAAGATCCTTGAGGTCAGGGACTGTTTTCATTTGTGTCTTTGTATCTCCAAAGCCCAACACAGAAGGCATTTAAGGAATGCTTGTTGAATAGAAGGCAATGGCTACAACCAAATGATCAAAATGAGAAGCTCTGGGGAACATATGTGTGTATTATACTTAACTTCTACAGTAGAAATACCAAACATTTGGTATAGGGTAGGACATTCAGATCAAGTACCTGCATGTTGCTATCTTCCAGAAAGCTATGTGGCACTCAGTCCCAAGCAGTGGGGATTCTCAATCTTCCTATGAGATGTTTCTTGGTCCCATCCTGAAATTTCATTTGTAGGAGCCTCTTACTCTCTCTTCCAATGCAAATCAGCTGCTGTTTTGCAACTTATAGTCTTAGCAAGTTACCTGGGAGGTTAAGTTAACTTAGAGGTTAAGAGATTTGCCTAGGGTCACACAGTCAGTATGTTTCAAAAGTAGGACCTGAATCCAGGTTCCTGACCTAGGCTGGCCCTTTATCCACTTAGACCATGCTGCTTCTCTGTATGGATGTAATGAAGAGGTGTAGTCACCTCTATGTACTACGTTGTACAGAATAAAAATAAAAGTGGATATGACATCTCATATTTTCTATACACTTTACAATTTACAAAATACCTTCTTTACCTTTTGTATAATTGGCCATGAAAGATTTTTATTACCATTTTATGAATGAGGAAACTGAGGCAAAGCAAGGTAAAGATATTCACATTTATAGCCTCAGCTTAATTCAATAATTTAATGCAACAACTTATTAAGCAATTACTATGTCTAAGGCACTATGCTGGGAATACAAAGATGAAAAATTGCACAGTCATTGGCTTCCAGGGACATCGGATTGCCTTATAGTTTAACGGAAGGAATAAGTCAAGTAGAGTTGGCCAGTAGCAAAAGTGGAGCAGTGCTCTTTCCAAAACATCACAGTGTCTGTGTGGAATCTTGTAGAGTCTGAACTGTTAACAAGGATCACATGTAGTCTTTAAAGGAAGAAACAGAAGTTAATCAGTAAAGAAAACCTAAAAACCAAAAGTAAACCTGTCTCTTTAAATCAGAAAAAAAAATTCCATGTATCAATATAACTTCAACAGTGACCTTTTAACCATACCAGGCTATTACATTTTAGTTAAATTGTTCATTTTTTAAAAAACTTAATTAAATAATCTGAGGTCAAAGACCTTTCTCATGTAGCTGGGTAACAGCTTCTAGCAGAATATACTCTTTGAGTGAACTGATAACAAATGATCGGTTTCACTTGAGTAATTTACTATTTCTATTACCATCAACTCTGCTTTCTTTGTGACTGCTAATTGAGAGCCCACATGATGCTTCATTAATTGGTATCTTGCATTAAGCTGTAATATTAGAGAGCTTGCCTCCCCAAAGAGTTAATTAAAACCTTCCTTACGTTAGCAAATTGGTGCCAGGCTAAAGGAAGAATGTCAAACCCCTTGGTTTGGTGGGAATGAATAAAGATTGTGTCCACAGATTTCTGTTTCTGAGAAAATCATAGCATGGAATAATTCTGCTACATAATACATGTCTTAATCTTTGATAATTTTATTTAAGTTCTTAAAATGCATGATGATGATAAAAATGTCTGCCTAAGGTTACAAAAATAATCTATTAAAATATATTGATACGTGGGAATTATTTCTCTATGTGACTTCAATAAACTGTCAAGTTTTCCCTAATGGTCTGCTGTGTGTCAGGCTCTGATGACACAAATACAAAACTGAAACAATTCTTGCCCTCCAGAAGTTTGTACTTTGGAGGTATGAGAGGGAGAAAGAGTCAGAGAGGAACAACACATTCACAGAATTATTTTTAGCTGCATATCTTGTATTTGATTAAGTTCCATTTAATGTTTGATTTCTATTTTAAAATCAATTTTTCCCATATAAAACTTTGTAACATTGAATCTATTAAAATATCACAATAATATCTTTTCCCCCCAGACCTGTGATTTCATCATTGCAGGGAGCTCTTAGTGAGGAATTTCCTCTTCCTATGAAGACCAAGACATTTTCCTGGTCTTGGAAACCATATAGTCTTGGAAAGTTGCCTGTATAAATAGAAGCAATGCCCTTGGGCGTTTGGCCTGAGGGAAGTTAGACACAGATAAGTCAAATACAAAGACCCATACAACCACTAAGTCTCCCCAGAAAACTGGTGGTAGGTGAAGAGCAGCCTTTGAAGGAGGTACAAGACCAGTTAGAAGCCAAGGTACAACAAAGGAACTCTTATGTAGAAGAGCAAACTCAGACCTTGCTCTTCCTGGTAATTTTACAGCAATTCTGCAGGTCAGGAAGAAGACTGACATGCCAGAAATCTTAAGTATCCCCTTCTGTGTGGGGGGGGGGGGGGGGTGGGGGGGGATGGGGGGGTGTTGGGTTGAGGTGCAGATGGATTGGAGGAGGGGAGGGGAAGGTGGGACTGAGGTGAAGAAAGTATCAACCAGGCAAGTACTATAAGTCTGAGAATACATATATCCATGAGAAATGGGACTTACCAGAGTGATGAGCTGGAGAGAATTATCAGAGGCACGGCACCAGTATTAAGGGGATCTGGGAAAGGTTTCTTGCAGAAAGTGGGATTTTAGCTGGGACATAAATGAAGCCAGGGATGCCAGGGAGAGGAAATTAGGAAGGAAAGAATACCAGGGGGGAGGAGGAAGGGGAAGGGAGTAAGAATGGGCGGGGGTGGGAGAGTAGGGCACAGCCAGTGAAAATACCCAGAGTGGGGGGTTGGAGCCAAGATAGCAGAGTAGAAGCAAAGATCTGCTAGAGTTCTCCCCACAAGCCCAGCCAAATACCTGTAAAAAAATTACTCTAAACAAATTATGGAGCAGCAGAACCCACAAAATGACAGAGTGAAGTGAATCTCCAGCCCAAGACAACCAGGAAGGTCAATGGGAAACATCTATCACGTGTTACTGGGAGCAGAGCACAGTCCAGCCTGGGCCATATTGGCACAGATAGGACCTGGGTAGACCTTGGGGGACTGAATCTCTGCTATCTGTGGTGGTTTCCAGACATCACAACCCCAAAATGTGGGGGACAAATTGGAAGGTCAGTAGGAAAAAACCTGTCAGACCTGTGCGTCAGAGTAGAGTGGTTCAGTCCCAGCCCCAAGGCAGCAGAGTGGGTGGAAGAGGCCACTGTAGCCACAGCAGGGGCAGAGGCAGTGATTGTTTCTGGAGCTCTATACCCATAGATTGTGGGGGGGATCGAACAGCTGACAGTATACCTGCCTAATCCCACTGGAAACAGAGAACTACCTTGACAAGGACCTCAGAAGTCAAATAAATGGCTGGAGAAATGAACGAAAACCAGAAAAAGAATCAGACTATAGAATCTTACTTTGATGAAAAGGAAGACCAAAATGTACAAGCAGAAGAAAACAACAAATTCAAAGCTCCTCCATCCAAAGCTTCCAAGAAAAATATGAGTTGGTTTCAAGACATGGAAGAGCTCAAAAAGGATTTTGAAAATTAAGTAAGAGAAATAGAGCAAAAATTGGGAAGAGAAATGAGAGTGATGCAAGAAAATCATGAAAAATGAGTCAACTGCTTGCTAAAGGTGACCTCAGAAATGCTGAAGAAAATAACACTGTAAAAATGAACTAACTCAAAAGGTAAAAGAGATCCAAAAACCCAATGAGGAGAAGAATGCCTTAAAAACTAGAATTGGCCAGATGGAAAAGGAAGCCCAAAAGCTCATTGAAGAAAATAGTTCCTTAAAGATTACAACGGAACAGATGGAAGCTAATGACTTTATGAAAATCAAGGAATTATAAAACAAACCCAAAGGAATGAAAAAAATATCAATGTGAAATATCTCATTGGAAAAACAACTGACCTGGAAAATAGATCCAGGAGAGACAATTTAAAAATTATTGGACTACATGAAAGTCATGATCAAAAAAAAGAGCCTAGACATCATCTTTCAAGAAATTATCAAGGGGTTACCCTGGGTTACCGGCCACGTGGAGGGGCTCGAGGAGACGGACTGCGGAAGTGATGTTTAGCAAAATCGGCTTCTCGTGAGAAAATTGGCCGGGGAGCGGAATTCAAGGGAGGCGTTAGGGGGAGCAGGCGTGGGGCTGGCTAGCTGGGCCCCGGAAGCCTGAAGAGCGGCTTCCTCGAAGGAAAGAGAGCCCTGGAGAGCCGTCCCCAGGGTCCGTAGCGCCCCGGAAAGCGGACCCCACCCCAGCGCTGCCCTGGATGTGGCCCCAGAGAAGCCGATCCGAGCAGGCTTCAGGGACGGAAGCTCCGGCGGCCTGGAAGGTCCCTCCGCCCACAGAAGCTACAGGTCAGTGAGAGACACTCCTGGGCTGACCGAAAGGGGAGCGGGTTGTCTCCGTGGCTCGGGCCCCCTCGGGAGGAAGCCGCGAGGGCAGAGGCAGGGGCGGGTAGGTAACGGCGGAGGCAGAGACAGGGGTGGCAGTGGAGGCAGCTGCAGTGGCCTCCCCCAGCAGCAGGCAGGATCTTCATTACTGAAAGTCTCTGTATAAACCACCTGAAGGAGCTGAGCCTGGGAGATGGCCCTGCCCCACCCACTCCATTTCTGAAGGTCTCTGCATAAAGCCCCTGAGGGAACTGAGCCTGGGAGGCAGACCTGCCCCCACCCCAGCACTAGAACTAAAGCTCACATTGAATAGCAGCAGCACCTGCCACGGAAAGCCCATTTGAATCTCAGACCCCAAGCACTAGCTGGGTGGATCTAGGCGGGGGTGGACAGGAATCTCAGAAGTCAAGTAACTGGCTGGGAAAATGCCTAGAAAAGGGAAGAAAAATAAGACTATAGAGAGTTTTTTTGAACAGATGCAAATGATCCCGACTTTCAGATCTGATGAAGACGAGGACATATTCTTGCCATCAGTGAAAGATGTGGAGGGCGGGGCCTCGGTACCCCAGACATCCCAGGGGGATATCAGGTGGGCTCAGGCCTTGGAAGAGCTCAAAAAGGAATTTGAAAAGCAAGTTAGACAGGTGGAGGAAAAACTGGGAAGAGAAATGAGAGAGATGCAAGAAAAGCATGAAAAACGGGTCAATACCTTGCTAAAGGAGACCCAAAAAAATGCTGAAGAAAATAACACCTTGAAAAATAGACTAACTCAATTGGCAAAAGAGGTTCAAAAAGCCAATGAGGAGAAGAATGCTTTCAAAAGCAGAATTAGCCAAATGGAAAAAGAAGTTCAAAAGCTCACTGAAGATAATAGTTCTCTCAAAATTAGAATGGAACAGATGGAGTCTAATGACTTTACGAGGAACCAAGAAATCACCAAACAAAACCAAAAGAATGAAAAAATGGAAGAGAATGTGAAATGTCTCATGGGAAAAACAACTGACCTGGAAAATAGATCCAGGAGAGACAATTTAAAAATTATGGGACTACCTGAAAGTCATGATCAAAAAAAGAGCCTAGACATCATCTTCCATGAAATTATCAAGGAAAACTGCCCTGAGATTCTACAACCAGAGGGCAAAATAAGTATTGAAAGAATCCATCGATCACCACCTGAAAGAGATCCAAAAAGAGAAACTCCTAGGAACATTGTGGCCAAATTCCAGAACTCCCAGCTCAAGGAGAAAATCTTGCAAGCAGCTAGAAAGAAACAATTTCAGTACTGTGGAAATACAATCAGGATAACTCAAGATCTAGCAGCTTCTACATTAAGGGATCGAAGGGCATGGAATAGGATATTGCAGAAGTCAAAGGAACTGGAACTAAAACCAAGAATCACCTACCCAGCAAAACTGAGTATAATCCTTCAGGGGAAAATATGGTGTTTCAATGAAACAGAGGACTTTCAAGCATTCTTGATGAAAAGACCAGAGCTGAAAAGAAAATTTGACTTTCAAACACAAGAATGAGAAGAAGTATGAAAACGTAAACAGCAAAGAGAAGTCTTAAGGGACTTACCAAAGGTGAACTGTTTACATTCCTACATGGAAAGACAATTTTTGTAACTCTTAAAACTTTTCAGTATCTGGGTAGCTGGTGGGACCACACACACACATGTACACACATGCACGCACACACACATACACACATGCACACACATACAGAGACAGAGAGCACAGAGTGAATTGAATAGGATGGGACCATATCTTAAAAGAAATTAAGGTAAATGGTGAGAGAGAAATGTAGTGGGAGGAAAGAGGGTGAAATGGAATGGGGTAATTATATGTCATTTAAGAGGCAAGTAGGAGACTTTTTAGTGGAGGGAAAAAGAGGAGAGCTGAGAAAAAAAAAACCAAACCAAGAAGTTTACCCTCATCACATTTGATTAAAGGAAGGAATAAAATGCACACTCATTTTGGTATGAAAATCTATCTTACAGTATAGGAAAGTGGGGAGGAGATAAGCAAGGGGGGATGATGGAAGGGAGGGCAAAGGGAGGAGGGAGCAATTTGAAGTCAACACTCAGGGAGGGACAGGATCAAAAGACAGAAGAGAAACAATGAGGGGCAGGATAGGATGGAGGGTAATTCAGTTAGTCTTACACAACACGACTATCATGGAAGTCATTTGCAAAACTACACAGATATGGCATATATCGAATTGCCTGCCTTCCCAAAGGGAATGGGTGGGGAGGGAGGGATGGGGACAATTTGGAACTCAAAGTTTTAGGAACAACTGTTTAGTATTGTTGTTGCTACTAGGAAAGAAGACATACAGTTAATGAGGAATAGAAAGTCATCTGGCCCTACAGGAGAAAAGAAAAGATGGGGACAAGAGAAGGGAGGGATGACAGAAGAGAGGGCAGATTGGAGATAGGGAAAATTAGATTGCTTTGTGTATTGGGGTGGGGGGAGGGGATAAAAGGGGAGAAAATTTGGAACCCCAAATTTTGTGAAAACGAATGTAAAAAGTTAAATAAATAAATAAATATTTAAAAAATTAAAAAAAAAAAAAAGAAATTATCAAGGAAAATTGCCCTGATATTCTAGAACCAGAGGGTAAAATAGCTATTGAAAGAATCCACTGATCACTTCCTGAAAGAGATCTCGAAAGGAAAATTTCTAGAAATATTGCAGTCAAATTCCAGAGCTCCCAGGTCAAAGAGAAAACATTCAAGCAGCCAGAAATAAACAATTTAAGTATTGTGGAAATACAATCAGGATAACACAAGGTCTAGTAGCTTCTGCATGAAGGGATCAAAGGGCTTAGAATATGATATTTCAGAGGTCAAAGGAGCTAGGATTAAAACCAAGAATCACCTACTCAGTAAATCTGAGTATCATACTTCAGAGGGAAAAATGATCATTCAATGAAATAGAGGACTTTCAAGAATTCATGATGAAAAGACCAGATCTGAATAGAAAATTTGACTTTCAAGCACAAGAATCAAGAGAAGAATAAAAAGGTAAACAGGAAAGAGAAATCATAAGGGATTTACTAAAGTTGAACTGTTTATATTCCTATATGGAAAGATCATATTTGTAAGTCTTAAGACTTTTCTCAGTATTAAGGTAGTTGGAGGGATTATATACATATAGACAGAAGGTATAGCATGAATTGAATATGAAGGGATGATATTTAAAAGAATAAAATCAAGGTGTGAGAGAGGAACATATTGGGAGGAGAAAGGAAGATATAGAATGGGTAAATTATCTCTCACATAAAAGATGCAAGAAAAAGCTTTTTTTCAATGGAGGGAAAGAGAGGGGAGGAGAGAGGAAAAGAGTAAACCTTATTCTCATCACGTTTGACTTAAGGAGAGAATAACATGCACACTCAATTTGGTATGAAAATCTATCTTACACTATGGGAAAGTAGGGGGGAAGGAAATAAGCGGGGAGTGAAAGGGCTGATAGAAGGGAGGGAAAATGGGAGGAGGAGGTAATTAGGAGTGAATACTTTTTAAGGAGGGACAATGTCAAAAGACAGAATAGAATAAATGGATAGGATGGAGGGAAAAATAGTTAGTCTTTCACATCATGATTCTTATGGAAGTGTTTTGCATGACTACACATGTATAACCTATTTCAAATGGCATACCTTCTCAGTGGGGATGAGTGAGGAGAGAGGGAGAGAAGTTGGAACTCAGAGTTTTAAAAATGAATGTTAAAAATTGTTTTTACATGCAACTGAGAAATAAGACATACAGACAATGAGGCATAGAAATCTGTCTTGCTCTACAACAAAATACAGGAGAAGGGAATGAGAGAAGGGAGAGGTGTGACAGAAGAGAGGACAGACTTGGGGAAGGAGTAATTGGAATGCACAATCTCTTGCAGTGGGTGGAGGGGAGAGATGGGGCAAAAATTTGGAACTCAAATTCTCATGGAAGAGAATGTTGAAAATCAAAAGTAAATCAATTTTTTAAAATAAAATTTTTAAAATGCCAAAAAGAAATTCCCAGAGTCCAGAGATTGAGAGTCTTGTGCATATTTTTCTCCCAGTAATCCTTCAGTCATTGAGAGGAATTTTGTGGACCACCATGTGATTTACCTTGTGAATGGCAGTAGTAGAGAAACCAAGACAGATCTCTTCAGAATTGACAAGTTATGCAAAATACCACTATAATAGTCATGTTGTGAAATACTAACAATATTTTCTTCCATCCTATCCCACCCCCCAATTATTCTTTTTCTAGAGAGCAAAATACAACATATCACTTCCTTTATTCCGGATACTGTCCTTCCCTTAATACAGTCTCAAATTGTTTTGGTGGGTGAGGGGGATTGCCATGTCTTACTATTGATTTATTTCAAACTTGCAGTTCACTAAGCCCTCCTGATCTTTTTCAGAGAACTGTTGTCTTGACCTGGACTTGTGCAGCTGATTTTTTAGAACAAAATCTAAGCTATTTAACTTCTGTGTATATTTCTTAGTCTGATCTGGACATAACAATCCCTTTCAAATCTGCTTCCCAGAGGCATTCTCAGGATCAAATAGAATGTTGAATATGTCTTAAAAGTTGATACAGATAAATATAATTATAAAACACTTTTTACACAAATAAAGTTATATTTAAATAATTGAAGAAATATTTATTGTCCATGGATGGGCAGAGCAAATATAGCAAAAATGAAAATTCTATTTAAACTACTTTACTTATTCAATGTCATATTAATTAAATTACAAAAAATAAAATTTATTGAGTTAGAAAAATAATAACAAAATTCATCTGGGAGAACAAAAGATCAAGAATATAAATGGAAATAATGAAATAATATATAAATGAAGTTTTAGCAGTATAAGATCTTAAAGTATATTATAAGGCAGTAATTATCAAAACTATCTGGTATTAGCCAAGGAATAAAAAGGTAGATCAGTAGAAGAGAGTAGACTTACAATATGCAATAGTAAATGATTATGGTGACCTTGTGTTTGACAAATATAAAGATATGAACTTTGGGGATAAGAATTCACTATTTGGTTAAAAAAAATTATTGGAATCAGGGGAGGGGCCAAGATGGCGGAGTAGAAAGATACACATATGCTAAGTCCTAACCCACAGGCCACAAAATATGTGTAAAGAAGAACTCCCAAAAAATTCTGGAGCGGTGCAAACCACACAACAATGGAGTGGAGGAGATTTCTGTTCCAGAGAGCCCTGAAAAACTGACACCAAAGGTCTGTCACGCCCTGGACCTGGAGCAGAGCCCAGCCCTGCCTTGGCTGCATGGCACTGAGGGGAGCAGATCTGAGCAAGCTTCAGGGAGGCAGAATCTCCAGTGGCAGCACAGGTCCCTCCACCCACAGGTGCCAAAGGTCAGTGAGAGAGTCTTTTTGGCTGGCTGAGAGGGGAGTGGGGTGGCCCCATAACTCAGGCCCCCTCAGGAGGCAGCAGTGGAAGCAGCAGCAGACAGGGGCTCCCAAAGCAGGCTAGAGCTCAGATCCATACTTGAAGGTCTCCACATAAACCCCCTGAGGGAACTGAGCCCTGTATTGTGGCCCTGTCCCCACCTGAGCACCTGAATTTAATCTCACACTGAATAGCAGCCCTGCCCCCAGTGAAAGCCCTGAGGCTTGGAAGCAGCATTTGAATCTCAGCCCCCAAGCACTAGCTGGGTGGAACTGGAGGCGAGGTGGGTGTGGTGAGGAAACTCAGAAGTCAAGTAACTGGCTGGGAGAATGCCCAGAAAAGGGAAAAAAAATAAGACCATAGAAGGTTACTTTTTTGGTGAACAGATATCTCCTCCCATCCTTTCAGATGAGGAAGAACAATGCTTACCATCAGGAAAAGACATAGAAGTCAAGGCTTCTGCATCCCAAACATACAAAATAAATATTCAATGGGTTCAGGTCATGGAAGACCTCAAAAAGGATTTTGAAAATCAAGTGAGAGAGGTGGAGGAAAAACTGGGAAGAGAAAAGAGAGAGATGCAAGAAAAGCATGAAAAGCAGGTCAACACTTTGCTAAAGAAGACCCAAAAAAATGCTGAAGAAAATAACACCTTGAAAAATAGGCTAACTCAATTGGCAAAAGAGGTTCAAAAAGCCAATGAGGAGAAGAATGCTTTCAAAAGCAGAATTAGCCAAATGGAAAAGGAGGTTCAAAAGCTCACTGAAGAAAATAGTTCTCTCAAGATTAGAATGGAACAGATGGAGGCTAATGACTTTATGAGAAACCAAGAAATCACCAAACAAAACCAAAAGAATGAAAAAATGGAAGATAATGTGAAATATCTCATTGGAAAAACAACTGACCTGGAAAATAAATCCAGGAGAGACAATTTAAAAATTATGGGACTACCTGAAAGCCATGATCAAAGAAAGAGCCTAGACATCATCTTTCATGAAATTATCAAGGAAAACTGCCCTGATATTCTAGAACCAGAGGGCAAAATAAGTATTCAAGGAATCCACCAATCACCACCTGAAAGAGACCCAAAAAGAGAAACTCCTAGGAATATTGTGGCCAAATTCCAGAGTTCTCTGGGCAAGGAGAAAATATTGCAAGCAGCTAGAAAGAAACAATTCAAGTATTGTGGAAATACAATTAGGATAACACAAGATCTAGCAGCTTCTACGTTAAGGGATCGAAGGGCGTGGAATAGGATATTCCAGAAGGCAAAGGAACTAGAACTAAAACCAAGAATCACCTGCCCAGCAAAACTGAGGAAAATACTTCAGGGGAAAATATGGTCTTTCAATGAAACAGAGGACTTTCAAGCATTCTTGATGAAAAGACCAGAGCTGAAAAGAAAATTTGACTTTCAAACACAAGAATGAAGACAAGCATGAAAAGGTAAACAGCAAAGAGAAGTCATAAGGGACTTGCTAAAGTTGAACTGTTTACATTCCTGCATGAAAAGACAATATTTGTAACTCTGGAAACTTTTCAGTATCTGGGTAGTTGGTGGGTTTACACACACACACACACACACACACACACACACACCACGTGGGCGCACACACAGAGACAGAGAGCAGAGTGAATTGAATAGGATGGGATCATATCTTTAAAAAATGAAGTTAAGTGGTGAGAGAGAAATGTATTGGGAGGAGAGAGGGAGAAATGGAATGGGGCAAATTATCTCTCATAGAAGAGGCAGGCAGGAGACTTCTTAATGGAGGGAAAAAGAGGAAAGTTGAGAGAAAAACATGAAGTTTATCCTCATCACATTTGACTAAAGGAAGGAATAAAATGCATACTCATTTTGGTATAAAAACCTATGTTACAATACAGGAAAGTTGGGGAGAAGGGGATAAGCAGGGTGGCTGGGATGATGGAAGGGAGGGCAATGGGAGGTGGGAGCAATTTGAAATCAACACTCTTGGAGAGGGACAGGATCAAAAGAGAGAATAGAAGCAATGGGGGGCAGGATAGCATGGAGGGAAATATAGTTAGTCTTATACAACATGATTATTATCGAAGTCATTTGCAAAACTACACAGATATGGCCTATATTGAATTGCCTGCCTTCCCAAAGGGAATGGGTGGGGAGGGAGGGATGGGGAGAAGTTGGAACTCAAAGTTTTAGGAATGACTGTTGAGTATTGTTCTTGCTACTAGGAAATAAGAAATACAGGTAATGGGGAATAGAAAGTTATCTGGCCCTACAGGACAAAAGAGAAGATGGGGACAAGAGAAGGGAGGGATGATAGAAGAGAGGGCAGATTGGTGATAGGGGAAATTAGAATGCTTGGTGTATTGGGTTGGGGGGAGGGGAGAAATGGGGAGAAAATTTGGAACCCAAAATTTTGTCAAAATGAATGTAAAAAAGTTAAATAAATAAATTTAAAAAAAAATTGTTGGGGGCGAGGGAAGATGGCTGAGTAGAAAGACACATATACTCCAACTCTTCCCCTATAGCCCATACAATATCTGTAAAGAATGACTCTCAACACATTCTAGAGCAGCAGAAGCCACAGAACGAGGGAGTGGAGGAGACTTCCAGCCCAGGGTGACCTGGAAGATTGATGGGAAAGATCTGTCACACTGGACATGGAGTGGAGCCCAGCATAGCCTTGACCACATGGAGCAAGGAGGAGGATCAAAGGAGGCCTTGGCGATGGAATCCCCAGTGACAGCAGCGGGGGTTCACAGAGCCCTCAACCCACAGATGCCAAAGGTCAGTGAGAGGGCTTTTTCAGCTGGCCGAGAAGGGGGCAAGTTCCCTTCCATAGCTCTGGCCCCAGCGGGCAGCAGCTAGCATCCATTGTTGGAGGCCTCATCGTAAAGCTCCTGGGGGAATTGAGCAGCTGATCTGAACCTCAGCATTGAGTGGCAGCCTGGTAGAACTGGAGGTGAGGCTGTTGTGAAAAAGAAATTCTGCTGCTCGCAGATTCTGGGCACAAGAGTTTCTGGTTGCTCCCAGATCAGTGTGCAGGCTTGATTGTGCCACCCTGGAAAAATTGAGATCTTACAGGTCCCCAGAGTAACCCTACTCTTGACAAAGAACCCCCAAGTCAAGTAACTGGTTGGGAAAATGCCCCAAAAATGGAAAACAATAAGATTATAGAAGGTTACTTTCTTGGTGAACAGGTATCTTTTCCCATCCTTTCAGATGAGGAAGAACAATGCTTACTACCAGGGAAAGACATAAAAGTCAAGGCTTCTGCATCCCAAACATCCAAAATAAGTATTCAGTGGCCTCAGGCTATGGAAGAACTCAAAAAAGATTTTGAAAATCAAGTAAGAGAGGTGAAGGAAAAATTGGGAAGAGAAATGAGAGAGATGCAAGAAAATCATGAAAAACAAGTCAGCAGCTTGCTGAAGGAGACCCAAAAATATGCTGAAGAAAATAACACCTTGAAAAATAGGCTCACTCAATTGGCAAAAGAGGTTCAAAAAGCCAATGAGGAGAAGAATGCTTTCAAAAGCAGAATTAGCCAAATGGAAAAGGAGGTTCAAAAGCTCACTGAATAAAATAGTTCTTTAAAAATTAGAATGGAACAGATGGAGTCTAATGACTTTCTGAGAAACCAAGAAATCACCAAACAAAACCAAAAGAATGAAAAAATGTAAGATAATGTGAAATACCTCATTGGAAAAACAACTGACCTGGAAAATAGATCCAGGAGAGATAGTTTAAATATTATGGGACTACCTGAAAGCCATGATCAAGAAAAGAGCCTAGACATTATCTTTCATGAAATTATCAAGGAAAACTGCCCTGATATTCTAGAACCAGAGGGCAAAATAAATATTGAAAGAATCCACCAATCACCTCCTGAAAGAGATCCAAAAAGAGAAACTCCTAGGAACATTGTAGCCAAATTCCAGAGTTACCAGGTAAAGGAGAAAATGTTGCAAGCAGCTAGAAAGAAATAATTTGTGTATTGTGGAAGTACAATCAGGATAATACAAGATCTAGCATTTTCCACATTAAGGGATCAAAGGGCTTGGAATATGATATTCCAGAAGTCAAAGGAACTGGAACTAAAACCATGAATCACCTACCCAGCAAAACTGAGTATAATACTTCAGGGGAAAAAAATGGTCTTTCAATGAAATAGAGGACTTTCAAGCATTCTTGATGAAAAGACCAGAGCTGAAAGATAATTTGACTTTCAAACTCAAGAATCAAGAGAAGCATGAAAAGGTAAACAGGAAAGAGAAATCATAAGGGACTTACTTGTTAGGGTATCTGGGCCTGAGCTCTCAGACCAACAGGCCTTATCTGACCAGCAGTGCCTGTTGGCCTTGGTGAAGCAAGCTGTAAGTTATGACTGAGGCGGGAGACGAGATAGTGAACAACTCCGTTTACTGTAACAGCAAGCAGTGCTTTTATCTCTTTCCCTACACTAGAGCCCTTAGTGGACCTATCAGCAAATAGTTTGCCCTAATAAGGAAATCTCTATACCTATGACCAGGACTGCCATGTAGCCCCTAGTTAGCAAAACATCTTGGGCCTTCTTTGTTCTCCCAGGGTCCAGGAAATAGCCTTGAGCAAAAGGGTTGGTTGTAACCCTTCCTCCCAGTGCCATCTTGTTCATGCCTTACCAGTTTCCCCTCAGTTTACCTGAGTCGTGACTAGTGAATGCCATCCAAGAGACTGGGGGGTTGGCAATTCCCTTACACTTACTAAAGTTGAACTGTTTACTTTCCTACATGGAAAGATAATATTTGTAACTCTTGAAACTTTTCAGTATCTGGGTAGTTGATGGGATTATACACATACACACACACACACACATATATGGATAGATAGATAGATAGACAGACAGATAGGTTGATAGAGAGAGAGAGAGAAGAGAGAGAGAGAGAGAGAGAGAGAGAGAGAGAGAGAGAGAGAGAGAGAGAGAGCACAGGGTGAGTTGAATAGGAAGGGATCATATCTAAAAAAATGAAATTAAGGGGTGAGAGAGGAATATATTGGGAGAAGAAAGGGAGAGATGGAATGGGGTATATTATCTCTCATAAAAGAGGCAAGAAAAAATCTTTTCAATGGAAAGAAAAAGGGGAGAAGTGAAAGGAAAAAAGTGAAGCTTACTCTCATCACATTTGGCTCAAAGAAGGAATAACATGCACACTCAATTTGGTATGAAAACCTATTTTACAATACAGGAAAGTAGGAGAGAAGGTGATAAGTAGGGGGGATGATGGAAGGGAGGGCAAATGGGAGGAGGGAGCACTTAGAAGTAAACACTCTTGGGGAGGGACAAGGTCAAAACAGAGAATAGAAGAAATGGGGGGGCAGGATAGAATGGAGGGAAATATAGCTAGTCTTACACAACATTACTATTATGGAAGTCATTTGCAAAACTTCACATATATATCGTATATTGAATTGCTTGCCTTCTCAGTGGAGATGGGTGAGGAGGGAGGAAGGAAGAGAAGTTGGAACTCAAAGTTTTAGGAACAAATGTTGAGTATTGTTCCTGCATATAACTGAGAAATAAGACATACAATTAATGAGGTATAGAAATTTATCTTACCCTACAGGACAAAAGAGAAGATGGGGATTAGGGAAGGGAGGGATGTTAGAAGGGAGGGCAGATTAGTGGAAGGGGTAATTAGAATGCTTGGCATTTTTGGGGTGGGGGAAGGGGAGAGATGGAGAGAAAATTTGGAACTCAAAATTTTGTGGAAATGAATATTGAAAACAAAATAAATAGATAAATTTTTAGAGATTTTTGGAAAAGCTGGAAAGCAGTCTGGCAGAAGTTAGGCATAGATCTTACACTATTTATCAAGATAAGGTCAAAATGGATACACAACCTAGATATAAAGGGAACTATTCTAAGTAAACTAGAAGAACATGGAAAACACATATTCTCTCAGACTTATGGATAGCAGAATTTATGACAAAAAGGGATAGCAGTGTAAGATATAAAATGGAAAATTTTGATTACACTAAATTAAAAAGGTTTGTACAAATAAAACCAATGTAGGGAAGATTAGAAAGAAAGCAGAAAATTGGGGAAAATTTTTTGACAGTTTCTCAGATAAAGATCTCATATCTCAAATATATAGAGAACTTTATCAAATTTACTAAAATTTGAGTTATTCCCTAATTGATAAATGATCAAAAGATATGAATAGGTAGTTTTTAGAAGCAGAAATCAAAATTACTTTTATTCATATGAAAAGTGTTCTAAATAATTATTGATTAGAGAAATGCAAATTAAAAGAACTTTTAGACATCATTTCATACCTATCAAATTGGCTAAAATGACAGAAGGGGAAAATGACAAATGCTGAAGGGGATGGAGAAAAGTTGGGACACTAATATGCTGTTGGTGAAACTGAACTTATCTGAACATTTTTGAGAACAATTTGGAAATTATGCCCAAAGAGTTATAAAATTGTGTATGTCCTTTCATCCAGCAATGTCACTATTAGATCTCTTTCTCAAGGTGATCAGGGGAAAAGGAAAAGAACCTATATGTTGTAAAATATTTATAGCAGTTCTCTTTGTAGTAGCAAAGAACTGGAAATTGAGGGGATATCCATCAACTGGGGAATAGCTGAACAAGTTGTAGTATATGATTGTGATGGAATGCTACTGTGTGATAAGAATGAATGAGCAGGCTCATTTTAGAAAAACATGGAAAGACTTGCATGAAATATTGAAGAGTGAAATGAGCAGAGCCAAGAGAACCAAGAGAATGTTATAGTGTACAGTAATAGCGATATTGTTTGAAGAGTAACTGTGAATGACCAAATTATTCTGATATTATACTCATATCAACTACAAAGGAACCTTGAAGGAAGATGCTATCCACCTCCTGAAAAAACTGATAAATAGAAATATACAAAATATGGTTTTATATGTACACACATGTGAACATATGTGTGTGTTAAATGGTGGCATTCTCTAATGTCGGGTGGGTAGGGAAAGAGAGAGATAGTTTAGAACTTAAAATGTAACCTAAAAATAAATTTTCAAAAAGAAAAAAGGGGAGAAAATAAAGTAAAATACTTAACATGTAAAAAAAAAGTTGACAGTCAATCTCACAAACTCTTTATCTCACCAAAATACTGTACAGTATTTAGGCGATCTCAAAGAAAGTTCTATTTATTAATTAGATCTGGTACTGCTGGATTATTAAATATTGTTAAAGAAATGTTCTCACTTCAAATTCTTACTGTAACTGGAACAAAATTAAATATTACCCACGGAGAGCTCTGTGGAGAAGTATATAGAATAGATAAGAATATGTTTCATATTGGTGATGATTCTAAAGTTCTCAGTAAACCCTTTCTTCATAAGCAGTTATAAAAAGAAAATACTTAATAACTTTTTATTTTGAATGCTGATTACCAAATTAGTGGTTTTTATGGTAGACTGAATTTAAGTTTTTTAAATTGTCCAAAAGTCTCCGGCTGCATGAAACCAAAACAATTCAATGAGGTAAGTTAGAAGAAACTTATTGTACTTCCATACTATCTTAATTAATGGAGCTACCAGATTTAAAGAGAAAAATATAAGTAAGTGATGTACCCAAGAAATATTTGACTTAGTAGTAGTGGAGTTAGCATCCAGGTGGTGGGATTCATATTCAGTGTCCTTCTTCTTCTACTACATTATATTGCTTCATGATGTGGTGTTTGTGTGTGCATTTTCTTTGTGTGGTGTAGTATGGGTGTGGGGGCATATATGTGTGTGTTTGTGGTGTGTATTTTGTATGTGTTTTTGTGTGAATGCATGAGTAGTATAGGCATATGTGTTTTGTAGGGATGGAGTGGGGGTGTTTTGTGTATGCATGTGGTACATGCATGCATGCGTGTGTGTGTGTGTGTGTGTGTGTGTGTGTGTGTGTGTGTGTAGGCCACAGCTGAGCTCTTTCCAGTTCTTTTGTTCTGCTTGGATACCCCCAAATAGCACAGTCACTTTCAACCTATGTGACTTTGGGCACTAAGACTCAGTTTCTTCACATGTAAAATGAGGGACTTGGACTAGATAAGACATTTATGGTGTTTTGCCTCTTAAAATTCTATGACCTTTTTGCCCTTATAATTCCCTACTTCAAATAGTCCTTTGAGAAAAAGAAAACCGAATTCCTGACTCTAAACTGAAGAACCAAATGGTCAGAGTTGGAAAGGGGAGCAATGTGAAAGGGGTGCTCTTTTTCCAATGTCGTGAGTTCATCTTTGTCTCCTCTTCTGGGGTGCTTGCCTCTTTAAGCAGTTCACAAGGCTAGATGAGCGTTCCCCCTTCTTACCTCTTGGCTTCATTTGATTCATTTGATTGTTTCTTGTTGGAGGTCTAGTGGGTTGGTTTAGGAAGGAAGGCTTCCTGGAGAGGTGTTTTTTTTTCAAAAGGAGTGGGAACAGCAGCGGGCAATGTGGGAGGGGAAACCAAAAGCACAAAGGCCTTTCCCAGGCCTTTGAGGTCCCTTCCAATTCTAGACCTAGAATCCTATCATCTTCTCCATCCTTTGTCCTAATTGATGAAATTGGTGGAAAATTATCCACCAGATAAATAATAGAATGGGAAGAAAACTCCTCTCCAAAAGTGGGTGGCCAACCAGTACTGAGCAGCATTTGGAGAGTTCACACCTACCTCTCTGCCATCACCTGCCATCTCCCCATTAAGCCTTTCTCTGCACAGATGGAAAAATAAAGTTTTTTGACAGTTTGGTCTGGAAGAAAGTTTTACAAGCTGACAAATCTAATAATTGCACCAACATATTACTTAATGCCATTCCTCCTCCTTTTCTCTTAAAGAATCACCTTTTCCAGGAAGCCTTCCTTCCTAAACCAGCTCTACCTGTCCACAACTGCCCATCCCATCAACACTTCAAGATGATATCATTATTAAACCCAAGGACCCCAGTTTCTGGTATAAGAACTCACTGTTCGACAAAAATTGCTGGGAAAACTGGATGACAGTATGGCAGAAACTGGGCATAGACCAATGCCTGACACCATACACAAGAATAAAGTCCAAATAGATACATGATCTAGGTATAAAGACTGATACTATAAACAAATTAGGGAAGCAAGGAATAGTATATTTGTCAAATTTATGTAGAAATTTTTGACCAAATAAGAAGTGCAATTATGAAGTGCAAAACAGATAATTTTGATTACATTAAAAGGTATCATTACTACTTTAGCCTGGATTTATAGATTACCTCATAATGTTTTTGTGTGGTTTCCTGTGTCTATGATTCGTCTTCTCTACTTTGCATTAGTGCACCACAGAGTGGTACAATCCTGGTTTTTTACCTTCTCTCTGTGCTTCAAGGGTTCTTCAGCTGGAATCTATGACTTGTTTTATAAAAATATTTTGATAACCATATTTCAACATAATTGGCTACCTTTCTAATACTATAAATTTTATTTTATGCATTAAAAAACATTCTGAGAAGTAGTCCCAGAGACTTCTCTAGACTGTCAAAGGGGTCCATGATGCAAAAAAGTTAAAAACTTCTGCTCTAAGCTCTTAATGATCCAATCCACTTTCAGTGGTTCATCATCTTTATGTAGATAATGCCAGATCTATATCTTTAATCCTCATGTCTCTGCTGAATCACCAACATCCTACTAGATATCCCCACCCGAACTCTCAAACTCACAATGTCCAAAACACAAATAAGTGCTTTATACATAATCCACTGCCTCCTCTGCCCTCCCCTTTCAGTTTCTGTCAAGGCTACCCACCATCCTTCCAATCATCCAGATTTGTAACGTAGGTGTTATCTTGAGCTGTTCACTCTCTCACCCCACCTCACCCCACCCCATCATTAATCATTTGCTGATCTTATCAATTCTCCCACCATAACCTCTTTTCCATCCATCCCTTTCTCTCCATCTATAGAGCTACTAGTTAAGGCCATCATCATCTCCCACCTTGACAACAGATTCTGCTCGCTCTCTCCTCTCTAATCCATCCTTTGCACATCCACCAAATTGATTATTATTAAAACACTGTCTAATCCCATCACTCTCCTGCTCAAAGAGCTTCAGAGGTTCTCTATGAAGTCTAGAAGTGTGTACATACTCCTCTCTTTGGTATTTAAAGCCCTTCATAACGTACTTAATCCAAGTCATCTTTCTAGACTGATTACCTCTTACTCTCTGTCATGTTCTGCTTCAGTCAAACTGATCTATTTCCCGTTCCCCATAACATAACATTTACAACTCCTGCCTTCATTCCTTTGTCTTCCTCCCATTCTTAGAGTGCTCTCTCCCTGCTTCTTTGGAACCCTCACTTCCCTTTAAGGTTTACCGCCTACATGAAGCCTGCCTTGACTCACCACTTGTTACTGCCTTACCCTACAAATTACTTTGTATATGTTGCATATCTATTTCTATGAATGTTCCATCCCCCCCACCCAAATTCCCAAGAGAATGTAAGCTTTTCAAGGGCACAGATAAATGGTATTTTTGTCTTCTTATCCCAATCACCAACCACAGTACCTGAGACATAGTAGTTCCTTAATAAATACTTATTGAATAAAATTCTGACTCCAATCAGGATCACAGAATTTAAATGAATTTACTTTCAAGACCAGTGAAGTAATATTTACTAAAGATATATGGGTAGGAGAGGAGAGAGAGGATACAAATGGTGTTCATAGATATTAAGGAAAGCTCTGGAAGGGTTTCAAAGGAGAATTCTGGATTCATATCCAGTTCTTGATCAATGATTCTTCCACAACTTTGGTTTGTGGGCAATCTCTAACAAAAAAAAATTATATATGATTTTAACAAGAATTAATCTACAATTGTGTTTTACTCTTGGCATAGAAATTGTCATACTTCTCAGTATCACTTAGAGCTGAAAACTACCACTTCACCTGCTGTGCATTTTCCATATGGCCAAAGGGAACAGGGAGAATAAATATTACTTCCACTCTTGCTGACAGCCACCTCCTTCTCTCCCCGCCTTTCCCATGGCTTTCACCAGGGATGAAACAAGATCCCCAACAAGACATAAAAAGGCCTGGTTTTCATCATTCTTCTAATTTTAGAGTCTGAGTTGGCAATAGCACCAGCACTAAAACTTTGCTGGTGAATAATTCAGCATAAAAATGCAAGATGTGTGGGTGCTGATGAGAAGTTCAGAAGATTCTGAAGTTGAGATCTTTTAGGGATTAAAAAAACAACTGCTCTAAGAAATGAGAATTCCATGAGCTACTTTTCAGTCAAGAACCTTTTATGGATGGGAAGGATGAAATCTCAACAGAAGCAAAAACAAACAAACACAACACATAGAAATTGCTTGGCAGCTGTCCGGGAAAAACTCAAAGCCAGATTTTGTCCACTTGCTCCACTGTCTCACTCAGCTCTGGCTCCCCAATTCCCAGAGCACAGGCAGATGCTTTGGCAAAGAAACCACCAAAAGCAGATTTCCTTGTCTGGCAAACTTGTCCTGGGTACTCCTGGTGCTTTTTTCCCAGGCTGAGATGAAATCACCACTCACATCTACAGTCAAGTTGCAGCAAAGTAACCCAAAACTTCCTGCCTGATTAAGTTACACCACTGAGGTAAAACAGAAACACCAACACTGGCTCCTTCTTATGCTTTTCTGTGCCTTCTTACAAGGCCCTGTAGAAAAACCCAAGTGGTTCAATTTTATAATAAGTTTCTAAGGAGTGGATAGGGACAGGGCAAGTATTTCTCCTGTATTCTATGGCTTATACATCTACAGATTTTAAATTCTCTAAAGTTAAATAATAATTCACATTTATATAGTACTTTAAGATTTGCCAGATGCTTTTCCTACATTGTCATTTAACCCTTACATCAACCCTGTGCATAGAATGCATTATCATTCCCATCTTAGAGATGAGGAAACTGAAGTTCTGAAACGGTCATGAGTGTTTGAGCCTAAGTTTGATGCCGGGTCTTTCTGACTCTCCTCTAGGCCTCGCTGCCTCTAAAACCAGTTCTTTGCCCTCTCTGGTCCTCCGATTCCACATTTATAGAATGAGTGTTGGATTAGATTATCTCTATGGTCTCCTCCCTCTGAGACACTGGTTTGCCCTACGAATGCTAATTATATAAGGATGTTGATCCCCAGGCATTTGTGATTCTGAATGAAGCTTCATTTTGAATGAATTTGGATTAATGTAAAGAATTCGAATTGAAGGAGATTATAGTTTCTGGGTATAGGTTATGTTAAAAAATCATTTAAAACATGAAACAAGTTTTCTAAACCTGATCTTCAATGTCTTCATCTAACAAATGTGGATAATAATATTTGTCTTCCCCACCTCCCAGGGCTGTCATGAGGACCAAATGAGATTCACATCTATTGCATATATTTATAACATAACATATATTTACAAACCACAAAATTCTATGTAAATATTACTTATTATTGCTGTTAGCATTTAGCCCTGACTGGGGGCCAAAAAGCAGGTGAATTTTTGTTCAGATCAGTCTTATAACAACTCTTCACTTTCGATTCGTTTCATTCCTTCCATTTTCAATGATGCCTGCCTACACCTTCCTCACTTCAGAGGGTACTGGATCCCCAATGTCACCACACACTCACAAGCTTAGGTACCACCAACTGTTCTTAGTTCTTTCTGTACTTGACAGATGCTATGTGAGTGCCTCCAAGAACTCCTCACAAGTTCCCACCTGTGCAGTATTTAAAACCTCAGACACCCTCCACACTAGGGCTTGAGAACAAGAGCTGTTTATTGGGTGATTTTCCTGGAGCCGTGTCTCTAAATATCAGTTGAGTTTGTAAGTGACAGCCTTCTGCAAACGAGAGGAGGAGGAACCTGCCACTCTCACTGAAAAAGACTGGGAAACTAGAACACAGATTAGGTGATGTACCCAGCCCCGCAGTCTGCTTGTTACAAGGAGGAGAAGCTCAGCTAGAAATTTATGACTTTCATTCCCTGACATCTGTTCTGCCAAACCTCAATTCAGAGTTTAATTGTGTAAAATGACCAGGAGTCCAGTTCCAACCTTACCACTAACTATTAGCAAGGAGACTCCTGCCACACCATGTAACTTCTCTGGACCTATTTCCCCTTCTATAAAATTAGGGGATAAAACTGAATGATCATAAGGTTCTTTTCCTGTTCTAATAACTCCAATTTTTATTACTAAAAATTCACATATCCCTGTTTCTCCCTCTAAAAATAACTGACCTTTCCATAGCACTTTAAAGGATAAAACACTGACATGGAGGATTTGCTTTAAGGCTTAACAACCTGTGAGGGAAGAATTGCACCTCTATTTTATAGATAAGGACACTGGGGTTCAGAGGGATCAGAAAGGTAAAATAACCTGCCTATGGTTACACAGCTATTAAATTTCAGGGGCTGAGTTTGAGTCAAGGTCTTTCTGACTCCACTTCAACATAGAGAGCAAGCATTTATTAAGCACTTACAGGCACTGTGCTAAATTCTGGGGATACAAATAAAAACAAAAACCAGAAACTCAAGGATCACTTATTCTAAAGGAAGAGATGACCTATAAAAAACTAGGGACATACAAGAAATACACAGAAGAGAGAGAGGGTAAACTCTTTGACCCAGTGATACTGACTTCCTCACAGTTCTACAAAAAAAGATACTCCATCTAATGGATCTGGGCATTTTCTCTGGCTGTCCCCTATACCTGGAATACTCTCTGTCTTCCTCTCTGCCTCCTGCCTTCCCTGGTTTCCTTCAAGTCCTAGTTGAAATCCCACCTTCTACAGGAAGACTTTCCTAATCCCTTTTAATTCTACATCCTTCTATTAGTCATTTCCTTTTTATCCTGTATATAGTTTATTCATACATGTTTCTTTGCTTGTCTCCCCCTTTAGATTATGACCTACTTGAGGGTAGGGACTGTTTTTTGCTTGTCTTTGTGTTCCCAGTGCTTACCACTGAGCCTGGCACATAAATGCTTACTAATCGACTGACAAAGGAAGGGGAAAGCTAGAAGGTCCAGGAAGTTCCTGCTGCAGAGAATGGGATTTGATCTCATTTCACAGCTTATGATCAGACTTCTTACAACTTAGTAATTATCATTTGCAGGAAGTGCAAAAACTGGGTTTTAAACATGCTCCATGAGCTTCATACTCCATAAAGGCTGATTGATAGTCCTTGAATCCTAGAGTCAGTACTTAAAGGTACTTCCAATCACCTAGTCTAATCCTGTCACTTTATAGACAAGAAAACTGAGGCCCAGCACCACAAAACTAGTTAGTGACAAAGTAAGGACTAGGCAACATTTCCTCATTTCTAATCCAGGATATTTTATATTACATCCTATTGTTGGCTGGGCATCAAGGAAAATATTTATTGAAGAATTATCTGAGGACCTCTCTTATCGTACATACATGAGAAACTGGAAGATCTGATTGCAAAGTCACTGCCACTGATCTCTGAAAGATTGTGAAGAAAAAAAATTGTGCCCTGAATGGGGGATAGGCAAATAGCCTGATTTTCAAAAAAGGTAAGAGTAGCATCTATAAGGTATAAATCAGGGAGCATGATTTTATTTCTGACAAAAGTCAAGAATGTATTATTAAAGGTTTGATTTGTTAGCTAGTAAGGGAAGGGGCAAAGAGAACCCACCTAGGTTTATTAAAAACAAGTCATGCCAGTCTAACCTCATTTCCATTTCTGATAGGATTACTACACCAGTAGGTCAAAGGAATATCATAATAGACAAAACTTATCTAGATTTCAGCAAAGCATTTGACAAAATCTCACATGCTCTCTTTCTGGACAATATGGAGATGTGTTGGCTAAATAATAACATAGGAGGATTCAGAACTGGAAGAAATATGTTGAATGAAGCCAAGTATAAAAACTGGGTTCAAAGTTTTCTAATTTTTGTTTGTATCTAAATTTCTTGGACATAGCAACATGACAATCGGCTAACCTAAAAATGTAAATTCTCTGGTGTAAAAAGTTCCATATTTTATTTAATAGAAGAGACATAAGATTTGAGCTAACTTTCACTATTTGACCTGGTTATTGATAAAGTAAACTTTGTGTTAAGAGTCATTTTATGTTAGCAGAGAACAGGATCTCTACCAGTGACCTGAACCAGAGAAGCCAGTCAGCTGGAAATGACTCTGAGGTTACACCCAAACTTCTCTGAGGACAAACTGAAAGACAATGGCTACATCAGATGTTTCCAGAAAACCAGATGACCGTATGAGATGAGAATTCTATGAAATGAACACTTTCTTTTACTATTTACTTTTTCCCTTCATGCCTTTTATCTGTAAGGTCTATTTACTAAAGGGGATTGTATCCTTTGATTTTGTCAATATACTGATCAATCTCCCCCTTTTCCATCATGAACCCCATAGTTAAGAACCTGTGGTGAAGTATAATATTATTGGTGATATTATATTATCAATTAGTGACTCACTGAGGAGACTGTCTCTTGATAGAATTAAATGGGGGAGAGAAATGATTGTTTCTCTCTTGTATTTAATGGCTAATTATTGAATTAAGACCAAGGTTTTTACCTTTTTCTACTTCCTCATTCAGAAATCAGCCCCTATAGGTTACTCAGGCAACCTTTGAAGTGCAGGGATGATACTGGGAGGGAAAACTCAGAAAGTATAGAAATTTTAGTTTAGGTGAATTGATGGCTTCTGGCTGACTGTCTTACTCAGGTCTGGGAAAATGCAGATTCTCTTTTTTGTCAGATGGGATAATATGAATATGGATAATTCTCTTTGACCAAAACTGAGTGATCAAAGTCACTATCCCAGACCCTCATTAGAATAGGTCCACTTTTCATTATAGTATTATTCCCTCATTAATTGTTAACCAATCAGAGTTTATTTCCAACCTCAAGAACACCCACTCTTCCAAGGGCATATAAGTGCTGAGTCGGTTCCATGAGGGGTCTTTGGTCTAAGAGAGACAGCCAAATGACCATCCTTTTATTAATAATCCACTAGCATTATTAATAGAATGATCAATTAGCTGGAAACTATTTCTCTCAAACTTCTTATGTGTCATAGTGTGCAAAGAATACTTATTAATGGCTTAATAAAAATTAGAGAGAAGTCTCTAGTGGAGTATCCAAGAGATGATCTGTTCATGACCTTATGCTGGCCAACATTCTTGCCAATGGCATATTAGATGGCATACTCATCAAATCTGATAAAAATCCCGGAAAAAAACTAATATTTCTCATAAGATTGGGTTCTAAAAAGATCCTAATTTAATAAGAGAAAATTTACTAGAAATAAATGTAAAATCCTACACAGACTGTAAAAAAAAATCCACTTCACACAAACTAGAAAAAGCATAGCTAAGATAGCAGTTCCTTTGAAAAAGACCTGGAAACTTTAGTAGAATGCAAACTTAGTATCAGTCAAAAACACAAGATGGCAATTAAACAAAGTAGTGCATTATTATGATGCCATAGGAGAGGCAAAATATCCACATGAGAGATAACAGTTCTATGAGATGCTTCCCTTGTCAGACCTCCTTAAGACTACAGAATTCAGTTCTTAAGCCCTCATGTACAGAAGGACACTGATAAGCCGAAGTGTCCAGAGATGAGCAATCAGGAGGATGATGGGGTCTTATAACCGTTCTACACACAGATAAATTGAAAAGGGTATTACTTAGCATAGAGGTGACTTTGGGGGATCACGACTATTAATTGTAGTCAAGGCAAGTGCCTCCCTCAGGATAAGCTGATCATCAGAAACCTCACCATCATGCAGAGTATTGCAGATTCAGCTTTTGATACTCAACACTTCTCAGTTCCCTTAGCTGCCTTTCCCCTCTGACAGAATAAACTCCCCTCAAAGGTTTCCTTTATAGGGGGCTCAGAACTTTTCAGAGAACTCTTCATTTTCCACTAGTGGCTCTGCTTGGTTTTGACCCAATGAATATCATGCCCCTATACTGAGTATGATTTGGTAGGGCTCCCTTACCTTCCCCAATTTTTCAGCTTCCTTTTGTGAATTGTCTTCTTCCATTTGATTGTAAGTTTCTTGAGGGTTGGTACTGTCTTTTCTCTTATTTGTATCCTCAGTACTTAGCACAGTTCTTGGCACGTAGTAGGTATTTAATAAATATTTAATTAATGAATCTACTTAAGATATACCCCATCTTTCCCCTCCACCACCCACATATCAAAAAAAAAAAAAAGCAAACAACTGAGAAATAATTTCAGAGCTGTGTAGAAGTTACTTTTGATTAGTAAAATGGAAATCATGTTACTTCTCTTTAGAAGTGAGTTTAAGTCCCAGCTCTACTACTTACTACCCAAATTACATTAGACAAGTCACTGAGCCTCTTAACCTATTCCCCTTTCTAACTGATGAAGGGTTGGCCTGGATCACATTAGAGGACCCTTCTAGTTCTAAATCTGTGATTGTCTGAAATTTTAGGTTATTTGTGCCTCTGCTTCCTTTTTTGGACTGTGGCTTATGACATACTTTAGGAGTTTTTGAGAGAAAAAAATTAATAGAATTGGAGAGGCTGGATAATTTTTTTAAACCCTCACACTCAAAACAGAATTATTTTTTAATCACACAGGACCAAATAACCTGGGTTCACAAAGTATTGACTTACCTAGTAATTTCTAGAGACGGTATGGAGATCAGACAGAACCTTGTACAACAGGCCTAAAACATCTCCAAGCAGATAATGAACTCTTATGTGCTCAAGGTGTTTCCAACAAACCTAAGACGTTGATGCAGTTTACGCTCCGCAATGGTAACTTTTAAAAAAAAGTTGTCCTTCAAATACCCCTATAGTATGCAACAGAGGAAAACTGCCATTATTTCACTGAGTCCTAAAGTCAAAAGCGTTAGTATATATGATGCAGAACAATCTAAATTTTGTAAACTAACAACTTAGTTTCCTAATCTATAAAACAAGGTAGTACATTGAGATGATCTTTAAGGTCCCTTCCTAGCTCTTAAGTTATGTGTGCATTCCCTTCTCAAGAATATGAAAAATATTTTGAAATTACTTATGTGGTATTCAAAGTAGCATTTTTTTGTGTGTGACAGAAAAAAGCAAGAAGAAAAATGAGTGTCAGGGAGGAGCCAAGATGGTGGAGTAGAAAGACTTACATATGCTAGCTCTGAACCCACAGCCCAGAAATTTCCTGTAAAAAGAACTCCCCACAAATTCTGGAGCAGAGCAAGCCACGCAGAAACACAGTGGAAGAGGTTTCCGTTCTAGAGAGCCCTGGAAAGCTGTCCCCAAAGGTCCGTGGTGCTCCAGACAGCGGAGCCCACCCCTGCACTGCCCTGGCCGTGTGGCCCCAGAGGAGCAGATCTGAGCAGGCTTCAGGGAGGGAATCTCAGGCGGCCGTGAAGGTCCCTCCGCCCACAGGCGCTCCAGGTCAGTGAGAGAGACTTCTGGGCTGGCTGAGAGGGGAGCGGGGTGTCTCCATGGCTTGGGCCCCCTTGGGAGGCAGTGGCAGAGGCAGCGGCAGAGGCAGCAGCAGCCTGGGACTCCCCAAGTAGGCAGGAGCTCAGGGCCATTACCAAAAGTCTCCCCATAAACCCCCTGAGGGAACTGAGCCTGGGAGGCGGCCCTGCCCCACCCAAGCACCAGAACTTAAGCTCACATTGAATAGCAGCTGCGCCCATGGGGGAAAGCCCTGAGGCTGGGGAGCAGCATTTGAATCTCAGACCCCAAGCACTAGCTGGGCGGATCTAGGCGGGGGTGGAGAGGAATCTCAGAAGTCAAGTAATTGGCTGGGAAAATGCCCAGAAAAGGGAAGAAAAATACGACCATAGAAAGCTACTTTCTTGGGGGACAGATGTTCCCGCCTTTCAATTCTGATGATGAGGAACAATTCTTACCATCAGGGAAAGACATGGAGGTCGGGGCCTCTGTATCCCAGACATCTGAGGTGGATGTCTGGTGGGCTCAGGCCATGGAAGAGCTCAAAAAGGATTTTGAAAATCAAGTTAGACAGGTTGAGGAAAAACTGGGAAGAGAAATGAGAGAAAAGCATGAAAAAGCAAGAAAAGCATGAAAAACGGGTCAATACCTTGGTAAAGGAGACCCAAAAAAAGGCTGAAGAAAATAACACCTTGAAAAATAGGCTAACTCAATTGGCAAAAGAGGTTCAAAAAGCCAATGAGGAGAAGAATGCTTTCAAAAGCAGAATTAGAGAAATGGAAAAAGAGGTTCAAAAGCTCACTGAAGAAAATAGTTCTCTCAAGATTAGAATGGAACAGATGGAAGCTAATGACTTTCTGAGAAACCAAGAAATCACAAAACAAAACCAAAAGAGAAAAATGAGTGTTGATCGCAGAGTGGCTGGACAAACTGTGATACACAGATATAATGAAATGAAACAACAAATATGAGGAATTTAGAGAAATATGGAAAGAAGTTTGTGAACTGAAACAGTAAAGAAGCAGAACTAGAAGAATAACATATACAATGACATTAATGTAAATGAAAACAAAAGTTGGCCTACATTCAGGTTAAATACAATGACCAATCTTGGTTGCAGAAAACTGATGAGCTACAGATACATAAAGCTTTATACAGCTGATATTAAAAAAAAAACCAATAAAACCTAAAATTAACATCCTCCTAGCAGAAATTTTGGGAATAGGTAGCCAAATTAATTAAATTTTAAGGCTCCCAGTCACCCTGAGGAGGCAAATAAGACTAGAGAGTGTACCCCATATTCCACATTTACCTTTATGTGGTCCTTTAGGGTAAATGTGGACTGACTATCTAGAAGTATCAAAGGCTTCCTTGTAATTCTCATCAATCAAAATTTATAGGAATAAATTATTTCAATCTAGAAGGAACCTTAGAGATTACCTAGTCGACTATAATTTTACATAAGGCCCAGAGCATTATCTGACTTGGATCAGTCAACAGCCCCAGTTTGAATCCCACTATCATTGTGCTATAGTAGAATACTAAGAGGATCATGGTTCAAATGCTTTCTCTTGCTATTTATTATCTGTATGACCAAGCAAGTCTCTTAATTCTCTAGGGCTCAGTTTCCTTATTGATAAAAATGAGAGGTAGGATTTGATTCTTAATGTCCCTTCCAATTTTAAATCTATTATACTGTGATCAACCACCTACCAGGGATACAAAGTACCTACTATGTTAAGGATACAAAAATGAAACCATTCCTTCCCTTGAACTTAGATGCTTTTGAAACTTGGATTTTTGAATTCATTTAAAACCTCTTTAGGAGATCTCACTTCTAAAAATACCTTTAGAATTTTAGATGTTATACAGTGGAGGTTCTGTGTTTGAATCCTAACAACCATTTCTCTGAAACTTTTTTCACCTGTAAAATGATTGTGTAAGATCACTGTATTACCAACTCTTGGTATTCAACAGCTTCTCAGCTCCCTCAGTTCCCTTTTCCCTCTCAGTAAAGGGCTGAGAGGGCTGAACAAGCCACTCCCAAAGCCTTCCTTTACAGAGGGCTCAAAACTTCCCAAAGAAACTTCATTTTCCATCAGTGGCTTTGCTTGGATGAAATCTGGGGTCAGTGAACTATTTTTTTTTTCTTTCACATGACTGCTAAAGGGATTCATAGCACAAAAAAAAATCAAGAACCTCTAGACTACAAGATGATCTCTTAACTGTCATTCCACTTCCTAATCTGTAATCCTATCTAACAGTCAGAGCATTTAAAATGACTAATATCACTGATAGGCCAGTTGATTTAAATACTTTCAAGATTTATCACCTTTTCCCAATATACACACACAGAGGCATGTTTAGCTACTCTCCAGCTTTATCTCGTGTTCCTCCTTTGCATCCCTTCGGAAAACCTGTTATTTTCTGACCCTTAAATGTTATGACCTACTGCCTCCATTCCTTGCTCTGTCTGTTCTCTTCGCCAGTTTTCCTTTCCTCTGTGGTTATTAAATACCTTTCCATATTTTACAGCATAATTCATCAGCCTGCATCAAGCCAACTCCTCCATGAAGCCATTCTCTGATTCTCAATCAATAATGACCTTCTCCTGCCCACCCAGGTGGCCTATGATGAAATGTGCTACTGACTTCCTCACAGAGAGTGATAGGCTCAGGGCGTAGAATTCTCTCTCTCACTACACACATACACACACTCTTACATATATTTTAATATACACATACACACATATGTATTTTTAGATATGACCAATGTGAGAATTTATTTTGCTTGACTGTATATTATTTGTTACAGGAATTTTGTTTTTGTTTTTCAGTGGGAAAGAATGAGGGAGGAAAAGAAAATAGATTTTTGTTCATTGAAAAAATTAAATTTTAAAAATACAAAAAAAGTAATGATCTCCCCTTCCTGAATTTCACATTACATATTACATGGCAAGTCTCTGATGTACAATATTACATGATATCTATGCTGGTGTTTTATCCCTCTACCAAACTGCAAATCCTAAAAGTGCTAGGATTTTGTCTCCTCAGGACTTAGTACAGTGCTCTATAGTGGAATGAACACTTCTAAGTGGCAATTTACCCAGAGCTTAAACGACAGTTTCCATTCTTAAAATCTATACGAACTAAAAGGAAGATTTAGTCAACACTTCAGACCTCCTTGCCCCACAGAAAGAAGACATTAACAAAACTCCAAACTTTATTAATCCATGTTGGCACTACTAACCATCTCCTCTGAGAGTGAGTCCCTGGCAGCAACAATACCAAGAAAGTAAACTGTTTTCAAGTTCCATATCCTGTGGAGTCAGTTAGTTCTCTAAAAATCTAACGAAGGCCAGATCTCTCTAAGACAGGGGCAGGAACCTGTGACTTTTAGGCCACATGAGACTTCTAGATCCTCAAATGCAGCCTTGTGACATGAAGTTTTGATTCTATCAAAGGGCTGCACTTGAGGACCTACGAGCCACATGTGGCCTTACAGTTGCAGGTTCTCCCCTCTTCCTCCAACCAATCGCCCTAGAGGCAACTAGACATAAAATAGAAGGATAGGAACTGTCTCACCATAACTTGTGGTTGGAAAAAAAAAAGACTCAATGTCATTACTCTACAATAAACATCCAATTCCTTCCACTGATTCTATACACCAGCACTTTCAAAATAGGCTATGGAGTATGGGAAGCCATTTGTTCATTCTAATAGAGGGCTCTGCCCACAATTGCACAGCAGCACATCATGAGTCTTTTGACTAAACTGACTACACCCCTCAGTGCTTTCAATCAAAAGCAAATTTCAATAGAGCCAATTCAGTAGTCACACACACAGGTTGAGACTCATCCCTAGGGCTAGTTTTAGATTGAGGTTTATCCTTAGGGCTGGTTTTAGGTAGAGGCTCAGTAAGCAGCCACCTATTTGTTGTGCTATGAAGACTAGATCTTGCTCAAAAAGCTCCCCCATTGGCCTGTAGCAATTCTTGAAATCCTACCATTACAGTACTATTTGTTTGGGTTAAAGCATTCTCCCCTAGGGATATGCTTTTATCTATCATTATTACCTCATTTGAATTAAAAACACTCAGGAAAAAGTTTCAAGGCAACTAGTAGCAAAGAAGAGGTTTCGAAAGTGGAGAGGGTAGATGAAAATTAAAACTGGGCATTTTTCCAGGAAGGTAGGCCTGGGTCAGCATTAGGGCACAAAAACTAACTTGGCCAGCTTCACAACTTTGCCTTCAGCAATCCCAGTTTATTCATCACATAACATAGAAGCCTCACCCTAATACAGAGAACTTCTAAAAAGCAAGATAAGACAAGTAAGAGTGTATACCAGATCCATTTCCAGACTGTACTCCCACTACTTCCAGATTCACTCATTTCATTCAATCTATATGCAATAGCTACAGGCATCAATCATCCATGCCAAATAACTCTGGTAACTCCCTATTACCTCACTAATTGGGCTAAAATTTAGTATTTACAGATATCAAGTCCCATTACAGCTTCATCGAGTTCTCTCACTTTATTCTGAATAAACAAAACTACACATAAGACCCACCACATCTGGATTAACCTTTTCGTTAGTTTATACCTCTCCTCTATACAACTCTGATGTGTTGGCCATGTTGTTCATATGCAAAATGTATGCTTGCCAAAAAGACTGTTTTATGGAGAACTCACAAGGGCAAGGGTTCACAGGGTGGTCAGAAAAATCAATACAAGGACACTCTCAAGGTCTTGCTTAAGAACTTCGGAATTGATTGTGTGACATGGGAGACACTGGCATAGTTCTGTTCTGTTCAGCATGGCATGCCCACTTCAGAGAAGGTGCTGTGCTCTAGGAGCCAAGCAGAATTGAAACAACTCAAAGGAAATGCAGGATGCACAAATTTAAAGTATCCATCCCAAAAGTTCACAGACTATTTGTGTGGCAGAGCATTCCATGCTCGTATTGGTCTCATCAGCCATAGCTGGACACAGTGAAACTTGACTCTAGCACAGTGGTGTCATTTTGGTCCTCTTCGAGAATGAAGGGCAACCACCACCACCACTTTGTGTAATTTTCTCCCCGTCAGCTTCTATTTAATAGTATTATACCTACTAGCTATTTAAGATCTCAGCTTCACGCATACATTATGATAGCATCTCGGTGCCTCCTTGTTACTATACACAGAATGTTTTATGATATTCTTCAGAACAGCTTTAATTCTCTGATGAAGATGTTGCTTTAAAAGGAATATGCACCTATACTACCAAAGAGGCTGTGCTATGAAAGAGGGAACTATCTGGTAAATCATCCCATTTTTGATTTTTTTGATTCTTCATCCCATTTCCTAAGTGTATAAAAGATTCAGCATTCTCAGACCACATCCTATTCTACATCCCTTTAATATCATAATATGCACAAAAAGAAAATGTTGACTTAATGACTTTCCAATTTGTACAGATAAATATTACATTTCAGTCTAGAGAACAGAGATTATTAAAATATGGGCCTTTAAAAGTAATGTCTCTTGCAAAAAAATTACTAGCAACTTAAATAATCAAAAAACTTTTATTTTAATATTATAAATTTACAACACACCTATCATCACAATGTCATGGTGTATGTGGAGGGTAGGGGAATTGAAATTCAGTAATTCTAGTCCCCTAGTAAATTGTGTTAATATAGCTGATAACTACTACCAAAGTTGGAACAATCTATCTTATGAACACGTGTCACCTAGAAAATTTCCTTACATAGCTGAAATCTGACTTCACTAAAACCCAGCTCAGTAGATTATTATATTTGCTTTCTGGAGGCCAGTAGTATTTAAAAAAAAACAAAACAAAACACCCAACTACACACACCAAAATGAATTCAAATATTTAGCATTATTACTAGTTGTATAACTAAATCATGTTCCTATCACCATATCTATAAAATGAACTCTGAATTCTAGAGTTTTTACTGTACCCACCCAACTTAAGCTGCCCCAGAGGAACATTAAATCTTAAAACAAGTGTGCATGCCACAGTATCACTGTGTATAAAAGCTATGAAGTTACCAAACCTATGCAATTATTTTTATAACCAGGTAAAATGAAAATGCACCACTTGAACTATTTTGTGGTCACTGCAAATCACATTCTGATATATTTTATTAAACCGGCAAAGTAGTCAAAGTCATCTTTAAAAAATAATACACAGGCATCACCAGCAGTTGTTAACATTTCATTTGGTAGATATTTATACATTGTTCTCCCCCCAAACCTCCAAACACCACAAAGGTACAAAAACAATAACCAAATTCAAGTGGAATTTAATGCATTTACATTTATCAAAAGTCCTTCCTTCAGTTTCAGCCAGGGATTGGTATGTAAGTGCTTAGATTCTAGGGTTGGGAAACTGTTAGAGAGGTAAATGTAACATGCCAATTACAACTATAACCTTTTGTTATTAGTTAAGACTGGGATAGGATAAGTTTAAGCAAAGGAAATACAAAATGAATAAAACTGCATTTTCAGAATAAATTAATAGTCTGTGATGAAAAGTGCTCATAGGCAACAAACTATTACTATTTTGTGTAGTGAGCACAAGCTTGATTGTACAAAAAAAAGGTGGTGCGGTGAGAAGTAAAACTTCAGACTGGTGAGAATTTTACCAATCTTGTAAGAATCAAATAATAGAGAGCCAAGAGTCACTGGAACAGGACAACTGCTGCAGTAAAAACCACTATTGGAAAAGCCTATACCTCAGTTAGGGAGAACAAATGGGATTAGTCCTTAATCCAATCAATATTCTCAAAAGGTTTACTTTTCAAAATAGAATTTAAATGGCCTAGTCATTTTTAGGCAACTGAATCAATTCTTTAGAAGATAAGGAATTATCTTTTCAGATTTAACCTTGGAAGTCAATGAGGAGAAAGTTTTAACCCAAAAGACTGTAACAAGTACATGGCAAGGAGCATTAGACGTGGGTGGGTGAGGTGTTCTGCATGCTGCATGTCCTTCTCTAGCTCCAGTAATAATAACAAGACATCAAAATTAGGACTGCCTGAGAATATAACTGAAAACAAATACATTTCTTGCTGTGTCCTCTAGAGGTGAGATATGGGAATAGTCCATTGCTACGGTGAGTTTTAGTACCATAATTTAGTGGATACAATATACTACTTGGTACACCCCAAATCAGGCATCTAAGATCTCATCTAACGGTGTACAGACTTTGGCAAGACTACAAACATTTCCCTCAAATACAAATTCTAAAATTCAGACCCAGTAAGTTATCTTATTTTTGCTTACATTAGTAGTTTTTATACAAAATCCTGTGTACCCTTTCATTAGAAGATACCAATAACAAGAAAGGAACTCTCACTGAACCTGCCTCTACTGAGGTTGTCTCACAAATTAGTACCAAGTAACCAGTGTTTCAGTAGTAAAATGATTACTGGCTTTTCAAACTGTATTGCATCTTCTACAAAGTTAGTATAAATATGAAACCCTGAGAACAAACTTTCATATAGAACACTTCTATTAAAAATATCAAAGCTTTGTGATCGATAAAATTATAAATTATATATATTAAATAAATAAATACCTTTCCATAATCACATGTAAATATCAAAAGGTAAGATTGTCTATGTCAACCAAGGGGATGGTGGAGAACAAGTATAAGGACAATTCGAAAAGAATGAATACTGTTGAAGATTCATTAGCTATCTTCTGAGTCTTCCTTTCTTTTCCTGTATCTTCTCACTTTAAGATCAAATGTTGCGTATTCCTACCCTACATCTGGCTTGAATTTTGCACAGACATGCAGTCGTGGGAAGCTGTATGTTAATATTGCTCCGTATGCTAGACTGAACTCTGAAGTTGTAAACATAATTATTCCATCCTTTGTCATGGATTGAGAATGTCAATTTTGACAGTGCACTAAACTATTTTCCCTGCCAACAAGGTCCCCCACTGGAAACCTCTTTCTATATCTGCCAAATCCCAACCCAAAATTTAGTAAGAGAATTTTAAAAATTCTCCATCAGTAACATAGGGAATTAACAATATTCCAAACACAGTGGAAAGAGTATAAAAGGTAAGCATTGTTTGGATGCCTATTTCCATGGCCCCTCTCTAAAATCTGCTAAATTGACCACTTGACAGACATATCCTTGGCCCTGACTGCATACTAAACAGGTATATATATTAATGGTTTGATTTTACTAGCTTCTTATGTGGCATTGTCTGATAATTTAGTTTGAATCTACATGAAGTCCTTATTCACACTGAGCTTCCTGCAAAAAAATATATCCCTAGGACATTGTTAATTGTCCAGTATCTAGAAGCAATTAGCTCTACCAAGACAAGTAGTAATCTTCAGAAGCTATAGAGCCCACATAGTAATTTGCCCTTTTGAAGAGATGTACCAAATCAACTACCTTATAGTTTTTTCCTCTCAAATATTTAAAAATATTAACATTCTAAAACAACCTGGATTAAATTTAAGCAAAAAAAAAAATACAAGCACACACAAAACTTGAAATGTTTGCTCAGTTTGAGGATATTTTAAAGATGCAGTACTTCTTTGGCTATAAAACATCTTTCTTTACACAGAAATTCCAGTTTATACAAGCGAATTAAGAATCTAGACTAGACTTAGGAAACTAGTTAATTTTCTTAATCAGGGTTCCTGAAAATCTGGATACAGAAGGAACAATGGACTCAGGAAATTTTCACAACCTGGGAGAAGAGGTACTTTAATAAGGGTTACTGTATACTATTTGGATAAATTTTATACAAAGTAAGAATCATTCTGTAGTACAAAAGAAAAACTCCTATTGTACTAAGATCCAAACTTTACATTGTAACATGAATTTTGTAAATCTATGATATTTTGCTCTTTCATAAATATTATATAGTCAGATAATGTGTTGGTACTTTGTAAATTATCACTAATTATTTTAGAGGTATAGCATTTCCCCTACCCCCCTCATTTTTTTTGAAGGGATAGAGGGAAGTGATTTCTCTTCAGAGATGACTATATCATTCAATTCCTCACTGATGTAGGTTAGTCACTCTTTGCAAACTGGTAAGATGCTAAAAATACTGACTCGTAAACTTACTATTCTGAGTGGGAGAAGTACCAGGGAGAATATTACTCTCTATCAAGAAAGAGGGAAAAAATGAAAATCATTTATTCCACAGATTTTCAAGTTGAAATAAATGAATTAAGGACTTTGAGTTTAAAAAAAAAAGTCCCAAATCCCCAATAGGTCACTTTTAAGTTAAAGCATGGAGAACAAAAATAAGAACAAATTATTAGAGAACAGATGTATTATAACACTTCATACATAAAGTTCATGAGAGTCTTACATATATTTTTTTTTTCAAAAAAATATGGGAACCAGAAAATGCCTAAAAGAGCTGCAAAAATCATTCTTGATTATTTCTGACCTGAAGTTTTAAATCTAAAACCATGACGATGCCTGGTCGGTGAGATAGAACTGCTCTTCTACAGACTGGTTAACTAGGACTGTCATCAAGCTAAGATAAGATCTCAGCTACTTCTATACTCATTGGCTATTTATGGAAGAATAGTAACTCCACAATGTGTAAGCCAACTAATGCCAGATGATATTTAGGTGCCAATAGTCAAGGCAAATGTTAGTGCATTAAGGCAGATGTTATTCAGCTGCCTTCAAGAGAATGTTAGTAACCAAAACATTCTCAGAAGACAACTACTTCTGGCAATTACAATGAACAGAGTTTTTGGTTTTGTTTTGTTTTTTTAAAAGAGGGCAAAGAGGCAGAAAAGGTATTAGCCTGCAACATAGCTTGCTTTTCCTTAAGATATATGCTATAGAGGATGTGGATAAATTGTGTTCTGATGATTTTTTAAACTCACAAAAAGAAAATAGCCTTTTTGCCATCAAAGCTGTCTACATATTAATAAAATCTACCCCAAAGATATTAAAAATATTGGTGTGGCAAAATGAACTGTTAGAGAAAAAAATACTGCATCTTTAATACAGTGAGATGTGAGTTGCTTAAAGAAATGTTAACACTTTTTCTTTGGGTACTAGAACAACACTAACACAGAAAATAGGAAAAAAAAACTATTTATTAAAGAAATTTAACCTATGAATTAATCTACTTAAATTAGTATGTCTGACATAACAGTTTGGATTGAAACATGCTCTCTCAAATAACATCTAGATTTTAAAATCAAACTCTAAGGGTCAATTCAAATAGCATTTCATTTTAATAATCATAACTTAATACTCTTTAGAGATGAGTATATCATTTAATTCCTCACTGAAGTGGTCAGTCACTTTTTGTAAACATCTGTCAGATGCTAAAAATACTGACTTGTAAACTACTCTCACAGATTCTTTTTTTAAAGCAATAAGGTATAAAACCAGAGCAGTCATTATTGTCTCAAACAATCCCATGTAAGTTGTTTACATGAGTATTTTTCAAGATATGGATTTTTAATTCAATCTTAACTGAATGCAAACCCTTCTTCCACTATCAATAAATCCATAAGGCAACTACATTTCCAGCTGGCCATAAGCTACACTCTTTCTTGTTTGAGAAGTATAACTAAGAGGGCCTCTAGCCAAATACCAAAAGCTACTTTTCTTCCCCTCTCCCCAAATCCTCGGCTCCTTCTTCTCTGAGGAACCTGAAGCTGTGGGCAGCCGGAGCAGCAGAATGGAGGGTGTCAATCCCCCTAGGTGCGGTTCAGTGTCTGAAAGATCCTGGAGATCTGCAGCATGACAGGTCCTGTCTCAGGGTCATTCATCCACTGGGTGCTATTTAATGGATTTTCAAGCATATCTTCAAATGCTGTGGAAAGGAACAATATTCATTTCATTATGTCTTTAGTAAATATTAGTAAGAATGTAGTGCTTGTGTTTGTTTTTTTTTAAACTACTTTCTAAATATAAAAGGGACATCCTTGGATATAGAGAGTACATATATAGATCAATTAAAGAACAGTAAGTATTTACTATATTGCCAAGTACTGTGCTTTGAGCTGGGGATACAAAAATAGAAATGAAAGCCTTCACCTTCAAGAAACTGACATTTTCTCAGGGAAAAGAACATATATAAGAGTATGCATCAAATAAGGGGTGGGAAAAGGAATCAAACCTGTGATTTCATTGCTGTAGGGGAATTTTCCTGTGAGGAAACTTCCTTTATCAATGTTGCTGAGGATATTCTCTGCAACTTATATTTCTAAAGAGTTCCCTAGAGCACTGAGAATTTTAGTCAGTCAGTAAGCATTTATTAAGCATCTATTATGTACTAGGCACTGTGCTAAGTGTCAGGAAGACAAAAAAAAGCAAAAGACTGTCCTCGCTCTCAAGGAGCTCAGTTAAGTGAAATGTCTAGGTTTACAGTCAGGATGTGATAGAGGTGGGACTTCCTCCTGACTTCTTCCCAATATGCCATGATGCCTCTGATATAAAACAAATAAAGGGTAATTTTGGGGGTTGGAAGAAGGAGAGTTTTTTGTAGGTGATAGAATCAGGAAAGGCCTCATAACTTTGAGTTGGGTTTTGAAGGAAATTAGAGGTTTTGAGCTCCTAAGGTTGATAAGGGAGTGCATTCTAGGCACAAGGGGACAGCCTGTGCAAAGACATGGAATGGGGAGATAAAATATCACGTGCAGAATAGCAATAAGGTTAGTTTGGCTGAGACATAAAGTGTGTGAAGGGGAATGATATGTGGTAAGTCTGCAAAGGCTGGCTAGAGTCAAGGACTTAAAATTATACACAAGAGAGTTTACATTTTATCATAAAGATAACAAAAAACTGCTGGAGTTTACTAAGCGGGATGGTGGTTCGGTCAGAACCTATACTTTAAGAATAAGGCTTTGGCAATTGTGTGGCTGATCAACTGGAGAGAATGACGAGGGGATAAGACTCTGAATTCTATTATATAAGTTTGTTATTGTATGAATTAAGATTTATGCCATATTATATCTTATCTCCCTCTACATGAATAAAGTAAAAACCTGACAGAGCATGGCTAGCCCATAAGGCAATTATTATTTCTATGGTGTCATAAAAGAGTTATGACACAATTCTCTTTTTACAATCTCTACCCAGAATATTTAATATCTGGACATAGCTAAAAAAGTGATTAATTTTTTCCACCAAATACTCTACATTTGAAACCTGAAAATTACCAAATTTTGTTCCTATCAAATAAATAACGGCTGAATATTTTGCAATAACCTATAACTCAAATTTCTTGATTTTCCATGTCAAAACTCAGTGAGCAAAATTTCATTAACCTCCTGATAAGCAATTTAGTAACAATTAACCAACTTACAAGGTTTCATTAGAGTGTTAATTATTAAAATATTTGGTATTTTTTCAGCACATGGAACTAAATATAATGCCAAACCAAATTTCTATAATTTAAAATGTAGAAGTGCTACAAAGTCCTTTTGACCTATAAAATTTCATTTCCCACTAAACTTTCATCAACAAGAGTTTTTGTGTCCTTCAAAACATGACAGTTTAAAGTACTGAGAAAGCCAGTTAAAATTCAGTTTGACAAGTTGTGATACATGACCGTAATGGAGTATTACTGTGTTGTGAAAAGCAATGAATATGTAAATAGATATAATCAGAGGAAGATATAAAATGATACAAAATGAAGCAAGCAGACGTAGGAAAACCATACACAACGACTACAACAATGTAGAAGGAAAGAATAACGATAAAATAATAGAAACTTAATACTATGGAATTGTGATCACTAAGTTTGGCTCCAAAGAAGAGACATGAAAGAGACCCTCGCTCTCCTCCACTTCTTTGTAAGGGAATAACTAAGGGTGTGGTTCATTACACATAATGTCACACTTTTCCAATGTGTCCATTACTTTTGCAAATTTATTTTTCTTCTTTGTTACAGGGGATGGCTCTTTGGGAAGGGAAGAAAGGAGATACTCATTAGGAAATGTAGATAGTAAAGAAACAAACACATCAATAAAATTTTATTTTGAAAAATCCAGTTGAAAATATTTAAGGGCTGGTACCAAAATAATAATTCCAAGTAATATCATAATGGAAATTATTAATTTGAGGATTGACATGTGAACAAAAAGCTAAATTCTACCCAAATTCAACTATTAGTACATGTAGATTCACCTAGCCTCAACATATACATTTTATTTTGATGTAGGCATAATTCAGATGGGTTTTCTCCAGGAGAGAAACTTTCTTTTTGACTGAGAAAACACAGCTGCACAACAAGGCAAAGCTCCAAGTAGGTCAAAGTTGTTCCTATTTCAACCCTGACAGATCCAATATAAAAATCTATGCTAAAAGCTGCAAATGCCATATAATTCTTTGTACATTCCTATAGAAATGTATCAAGTGTGTGTTTCCTTTTCTACTGTTCTTTTTTTCAGATTGTGAAATAAACATACATAGGTCCTAATCTTTTAATTCAATTCAATCCCTATGGCTAAGATTGTTAATATATACTAGACTGCCACAAATATTGCTAATTAATTCACACACAAGAGATTTTAAGTGTTAGAAAGATTTAGGCCAGTTTTTTTTGTTGCTGTTCTTATTTTTTTTTTTTTGTCCTATAGAATATGAAACTCTCTAGCAGATCTAACTGTCTGTCTTTAGGTAGTCATATTCTGGATCTTGGCCTAAGACATTACAACTCCTCATATTTCTGTAGTATTTTAAATGTTATAGAGTATTTTCCTTATCCCAAAGGGTAACAACATATATTATTAGACCATTTCATTGATGGGAAAACTGAGACTTAAAAAGGCTAAGCAATTTGCCCACAGTAATCATGATATAAAGTGTTAGAACTGGAGAATGCCACATGGGAAAGGTGATGCCCAAAGGGAGCTGCAAGTATAAATCTTTTCTCAATTTTTTTTAAAAGTGATCTTTCTGGGCGGGGAGGAGCCAAGATGGCGGAGTAGAAAAACTCACGTATGCTAGCTCCAAATCCACAGCCCATAAATTTCCTGTAAAAAGAACTCCCCACAAATTCTGCAGCAGAGCAAGCCACACACCAACGCAGTGGAGGAGATTTCCATTCCAGAGAGCCCTGGAAAGCCATCCCCAAAGGTCTGTTGCGCACCAGACAGCGGAGCCCACCCCTGTGCTGCCCTGGCCTCATGGCCCCAGAGGAGCAGATCTGAGCAGGCTTCAGGGACAGAACCTCCAGCGACCACAAAGGTCCCTCCGCCCACAGGCGCTCCAGGTCAGTGAGAGAGACTTCTGGGCTGGGAGAGAGGGGAGTGGGGTGTCTCCGTGACTCGGGCCCCCTCGGGAGGCAGCAGCAGAGGCGGCCCAGGACTCCCAGAGCAGACAGGAGCTCAGGGCCATTACCGAAGGTCTCCCCATAAACCCCCTGAGGGAACTGAGCCTGGGAGGCGGCCCTGCCCCCAGAACTTAAGCTCACATTGGGGAGCAGCATTTGAATCTCAGACCCCAAGCACTAGCTGGGCAGATCTAGGTGGGGGTGGAGGGGAATCTTAGAAGTCAAGTAACTGACTGGGAAAATACCCAGAAAAGGGAAGAAAAATAAGACCATAGAAAGCTACTTTCTTGGGGAACATATGGTCCCACCTTTCATTTCTTATGATGAGGAACAATTCTTACCATCAGGGAAAGACGTGGAGGTCAGGGCCTCTGTATCCCAGACATCCAAGGTGGATGTCCAGTGGGCTCAGGCCATGGAAGAGCTCAAAAAGGATTTTGAAAATCAAGTTAGAAAGGTGGAGGAAAAACTGGGAAGAGAAATGAGACAGATGCAAGAAAAGCATAAACAACGGGTTAATACCTTGGTAAAGGAGACCCAAAAAAATGCTGAAGAAAATAACACCTTGAAAAATAGGCTCACTCAATTGGCAAAAGAGGTTCAAAAAGCCAATGAGAAGAATGCTTTCAAAAGCAGAATTAGCCAAATGGAAAAAGAGGTTCAAAAGCTCACTGAAGATAATAGTTCTCTCAAAATTAGAATGGAACAGATGGAGGCTAATGACTTTATGAGAAACCAAGAAATCACCAAACAAAACCAAAAGAATGAAAAAATGGAAGAGAATGTGAAATATCTCATGGGAAAAACAACTGACCTGGAAAATAGATCCAGGAGAGACAATTTAAAAATTATGGGACTACCTGAAACTCATGATCAAAAAAAGAGCCTAGACATCATCTTTCATGAAATTATCAAGGAAAACTGCCCTGATATTCTAGAACCAGAGGGCAAAATAAATATTGAAAGAATCCACCAATCACCGTCTGAAAGAGATCCAAAAAGAGAAACTCCTAGGAACATTGTGACCAAATTCCAGAATTCCCAGGTCAAGGAGAAAATATTGCAAGCAGCTAGAAAGAAACAATTCTAGTATTGTGGAAATACAATCAGGATAACTCAAGATCTAGCAGCTTCTACATTAAGGGATCGAAGGGCGTGGAATAGGATATTCCAGAAGTCAAAGGAACTAGGACTCAAACCAAGAATCACCTACCCAGCAAAACTGAGTATAATACTTCAGGGGAAAATATGGTCTTTCAATGAAACAGAGGACTTTCAAGCATTCTTGATGAAAAGACCAGAGCTGAAAAGAAAATTTGACTTTCAAACACAAGAATGAGAAGCATGAAAAAGTAAACAGCAAAGAGAAGTCATAACGGACTTACCAAAGGTGAACTGTTTACATTCCTACATGGAAGGACAATATTTGTAACTCTTAAAACGTTTCAGTATCTGGGTAGTTGGTGGGACCACACACGCACACACACACACACATACACATGCGTGCACGCATACACACATGCATGCACATACAGAGACAGAGAGCACAGAGTGAACTGAATAGGATGGGACCATATCTTAAAAGAAATTAAGGTAAACGATGAGAGAGAAATGTAGTGGGAGGAGAGAGGGTGAAATGGAATGGGGTAAATTATATCTCATTCAAGAGGCAAGCAGGAGACTTTTTAGTGGAGGGAAAAAGAGGAGAGCTGAGAAAAAAACAAGAAGTTTACCCTCATCACATTCGACTAAAGGAAGGAGTAAAATGCACACTCATTTTGGGATGAAAACCTATCTTACAATACAGGAAAGTGGGGGAGAAGGAGATAAGCAGGGTGGGGGGGATGACGGAAGGGAGGGCAATGGGAGGAGGGACCAATTTGAAGTCAACACTTGGGGAGGGACAGGATCAAAGGACAGAATAGAAACAATGGGGGGCAGGATAGGATGGAGGGAAATACAGTTAGTCTTACACAACACGACTGTTATCGAAGTCATTTGTAAAACCACACAGATATGGCCCATACTGAATTGCCTGCCTTCCCAAAGGGAATGGGTGGGGCGGGAGGGATGGGGAAAATTGGAACTCAAAGTTTTAGGAACAACTGTTTAGTATTGTTCTTGCTATTAGGAAATAAGAAATACAGTTAATGGGGAATAGAAAGTCATCTGGCCCTACAGGACAAAAGAGAAGATGGGGACAAGAGAAGGGAGGGATGATAGAAGAGAGGGCAGATTGGTGATAGGGGAAATTAGAATGCTTGGTGTATTGGGGTGGGGGGAGGGGATAAAAGGGGAGAAAATTTGGAACCCAAAATTTTGTGAAAATGAATGTAAAAAGTTAAATAAATAAATTTGTATTAAAAAAAAAAGTGATCTTTCTGAATAGCTAAGATTCTCTTTGCGTGCAAAATGCTGCAATACTTACCTAACAAGGTTTTAGGATTAGTTAGTCCTAACTGCACAACTGGGTTGTCAAGGATAGCTTGAAAGAGAGGACTATCTGGATCAATTCCTTTATCTAAATCTTCTGGTGAAGGTTTTCTGTCTCCCAGCAGCCATTCACACTGAAAAATTCAGGAGTAGTAGTCATTGGAATTAGCTGCCCAACAAACATAAATTTTATCAATAATGTGTCAACCATATATATAAAGAATTATTTTATGTTCCCAATAAAGAAATATTTTCTAAGTTCTTGAAAAATTCTCAAGGTTTACTAATTGAAAGTAAAAATAAAAATTAAACCAAGGCTAGACTGAAAGTGATGTACCCTGAAGATTAGGCTCTGAAAGAAAAGGAATTATAAATCTGACTCCCATAGTTGCTTCTGCTACTATCATTCAGTTTAACTACCTTGATTTCTCCACTTATAAAATAAGGACAACAGCATGATCTTCCCCATGCGTAACCTCTCCTAAACCTATTTGTTTTCCTCCTTTTCACTTCCAGTGCCTTCTCCTCTCAGTAAATTCTCAATCCATCACCACTACTTTGGACCTACTTTTTTCTCTGCAAAGTATTAACCCTATAGTTTATCAATTCCATGCTACACTGTCTTTGAGTCTCTTGCTCGCTGTCCTCCTATTGCTCATGTGTTGCCAAGCTCCAAGCCTAGGATATTCCCACTATCTATCTGCTTCTTCTGCTTCTGTTTGAGTGCTGAGGCTAGAGAAAGGAAGTCACAGCACTGTGTTCACTAAAAATTTCTGTTCTCTAATTCTAATCAGGCACTAAACGCAGCAAGACAATCCTTTCACTTCTCCCTAACTGATTCTCTGTAACTCTACCCAGTCACTCTTTTAAGCCTTAAATGCTGACAACCCATACTTTAGTGGGAAAATAGAGGCTATTTGCTAGGAATCTTCTCCACATTTCTTAAAACCTTTGAAATTACTACTTCATTCTTTCCTCTATTTTACTCTGATCTCTGATAAAGAGGTACATATCGTCATCAAGGCCAACTCTTCTCTATGTATCTGTGATCCAATCCCTTCCCAATTCCTCCAGCAGAGTGATCCCAAATTCATCCCCCTACCCTCTCTAATCTTTAATTTCTCCCTATTCTTCCCTACTGCCTATAAACTTTCTTATCCTTAAAAAACTTGTAGTTAACTCTATTTCCTAAAGCTACCATCTGATAACTCTCTTCCGTTACTCAACCAAGCTCCTATAAAGATGTTCTCTTCTCTCACTCACTTCTAAAGCTTTCACAATAACTTCCAATCTCTAAAACTGCTCTCTCCAGTTACCAATGATCTTTTAATTGCTAAATTCAATTGTCTTTTTCTCAGTTTTCCTCCTTCTTGACTTCTCTGAAATAACTGAAACATTATTAACCTTGCTTTGTGTTTTTGTGTTTTTGCTTTTGTGTTTTTTTTATGACTCTTCTGTCTAACTATTCCTGCTCAGCATCCCAAGCTGGATTATCATTCATAATAATGTTCCTGTTTTTGTTCCCCAAGGTTTAGTCCCAGGTCCTCCTCTTCTTTCTACATGCTCACCCCAGTCTCCTACCTTCGGGGTAAGGAGAGAAAACAACATTCCATCTCACCAGGTCTCCCTGCTAGGTCTTTATAGGAAAAAGAGAAATAACTATTTCATCAAGCACCAGACTCCTCCCTTCCAGGCGAGAGGAGAAACATAATTTTAGCATGTTTCCTGCTTGGTTTTTTGTGGTTAAGAGGAATAACACCTTTCCTTTAGATCCTAGCACTTGTCCCCTCACCTGAGATTCCTAAGGCCCATAAAGGAGTCGACCCTGAGGCCAAGGTTCTAAGGACAATGAAACCCTCATTCCTCAATTATCAGCAAACTCTCACCTGTTCATACCCTTCCCCTCCCATTCTGAACCTCCAATCTCTCATTCCCATTCCCTTCAACCCAACTCCTCCACTGTCCAACTCTAAAGGGACCCAATTCCTTCCAAAGCCTGCTCCATGGGCAACAAAAGTGCTAACATCTTAAATCTTCTTCTTTTCAATTCCTTCTATCCCCTGGTTCTCACTGAGACCCTCCCGAATGCACAACCTCCGTGGCTTCCCTTTCCAGCACTGGCTGCCCTTGCACTCATTTCTCCTTGGACTCACTGATCGAAGTGGGAGATTTAAAATACTCGTTGGTCTCTCCATTGCCACTTCCAGATTTTTCCTCTGTCACTAACACTCAGTAGCCTCTCCTCTTCTGAGGTTCACTCAATGCAGATTTACCACCCAATCAAAATTGTGGTACCTATTGTCTATTGACCACCAGGATATTCCCTTTGCCTTCAATGACTAGCTCATGATCTCTCTCCTTTTCAATGCCTGCCTTCATACTAGAGGACTTCACTCATACATACTGATACTCCCTAATTTTACAGTTCCTTAACTTATTCATTTCACATTACCTACTCCTCCACCCCACCTCAGACAATACAAAGATGGTCCTACCCTTGATTTTGCCATCACCTGTCTACAAACATGCCCATGTCTACACAATCCCTCCAAAATCCTCCCATCTATCAATAGCTGTCATCCTATATCTCTTTCCCCATTTGTAGCTAAACTCCATATGAAAGCTGGCTATATCAATACCTCCACTTTTTTTCCTCTCATATTCTTAACTCTCTACAGCCTGACTTTTGAACACATCATTCAACTGAAATTGCTCTTGCCAAAGTTACCAGTGATCTCTTAATTGACAAATCTAATGACTTTTTTCCAATATTCATTCTTTCTGACACCTCATAAAATGCCAGGTATTATCATCCTGGGAAAAATTAATCCTAGGCATGAGGGATGACATGTTGTTATTGCTGTGTTTGTCCTTCATTTTCGAAGAAGACCATGACATCAGCAAAATGAGGCATGACTTTCAGTTAACTTTGAGTGAGCGAGGGCTGTGTAAGGTCACCAGCCTCACTTTCTCCTCCTGAGTCATCTCGGTCCAGTGACCGGATATTCATCAGGATGACTGGAGATGGTCCAGGATGTACTTGGGAGACAGATACTCACTTAGAGGGAGGTAACATCCATTGAGTGAATAGGCTTCTTTAAGAAGTAGTCAGGGAATGGCCCTTTTAATGAGCAAAAGAACAAAAGAACTAAATCATGCTGGGAGGGAAACAGAAACTGTTACTATTGATAATCACTGTAAGTCAGCCATTAAGGCATGAGCAGGGACCCACTGCTGTCCAGTCTATAGGTTTCAGAGTGCACTGGAGGGAGGGAGGGAGGAAGGAAGGAAGGAAGGAAGGAAGGAAGGAAGGAAGGATGGAGAGAGGGAGGGAAATTCCTCTAAGTGGGATGACATGTATAGAAACAGGAAAAGACAGAATTGGAATAAAAAACAAAACAAGTACAGTTTGGCTAGAGTAAAGAGTGATATAGGGGAGTACTATTAAGTAAGGGGAAAAGAAATTAACTACACTCTTCAAATTAGGTTTAGAAGAATATGAAGTGAACAAAAATCTCCATTTCAACTATGTGGTACTCACTGCTGCATTTTGCTGGTTGTTGTTTACTTTCAGTGCATCTACCACTTCCTTTTCATCAAATCCCATCTCCATCAGAGCAATGACGGCCTAAATAAGAATTCCACAGCTCATTAAATACCATGCTCACCAAGAACAAGTCAGCAAATTCAATGAACAAGTCATCTGACATGGAACTAAACTACTTTTCTTTAACAGTACTTGAGCAGAAGGTACTTCTTTTTAATTTAGTACCACTGGATTTACCATAATAATTTTCCGTTGTAGCCTTACTGCAATATAGATTGTATATTGACTATCCAAACAATCTGATAATTACTAAAGCAAAGGATGGCATAATGTATAATGATCTTACTAAATCAACATAGGAAATATCAGTACAGCATCCTCAATGTTAGAATCAGAAAGGACTTCAGACATCATCCAATTCAACTCACTCACTGTAGCTGGACAGGCAATCAACAAGCAATTATTAAGCACTTTAATGCTAGGCACTGTGCTAAACAGAGATGCAAAGAAAGGCAGCGACACTAATAAGGTGGCTATGACCCTGAGAGGGCAATTAATTTGTTTAAGGTCAAACAGACAGATAGAGCCAGGAATAGAACTCAGATTTCCTGAGTCATGGTCCAGTGTTACTGCCACTGTGCCATGCTGTCTCCTTCACTCAGTAATCTAGGAAAAGATTAGAAAAGAAGTTCCTTTCCTGCCAAGATTAAACATCAATGAAGAAACTTCTCAGCAACCACAGGTGTCATCACAATATTTCCAGAACTATTTTGCTATAAATCATTAAGAGTTTGTATTTTAGAATGATCTTTGCCAAATTAAAGCATAGGACCATTTAAAACTAAGATTTAGAGCCGTGAGGACCCTCAAAAAATGTTAGACATGGAAAGGACATTAAGAGAACATCTAATCCAATCTATTTTAAAAAATGAGGAATGTAAGGGACAGTGCCTTAAACATGTTAAGCACTTAATAAATACTTTATCCATCATGACAGTAAAGTAACTTCTCCCAAAATCAGTTAGTTAGAGGAAGAACTGGAATTGGGGCTTCTCAACTAAGGTTTTCAAACTCCTAAACTACCAGCACATTTTTGAATTCATTTAGACTAACCCCTAGACCAGTGCATTTTTTACTAACACAGCTACATTATTCTGGAATACATGGCTATTATTTGTTATAACTGTGACAGACTAATCAAGGAGGAAAAGATTTTTCAGCTAGCTTATATTTTTAAAATCATTATTAAAGAAGAAAATACTTAACACATTTCAAATGCCTGCCAGAATGATCAGAATGTGAAGAGAAAGTCTTTTTAGGCAACTTTAGGCTATGTAATATTAAGTGTACATATAATATTAAGTAATTTGAGAATACTAATTATAATTAGGATGATGATAGCTAGCATTTATATAGTGACTACTACGTGCCAAGCACTGTGCTAAGCACTTAACAATTATTATCTCATATGATCCTCAGAACAACCCTGGGAAGCAGATGCTATTATTATCCCCATTTCACAGATGAGGAAATGGAGGCTAAGTGACTTGCCCAGGGTCACACAGTAGCTGCCTGAGGCTACATTTGAATTCAGGCCTCCAGACCAAGTTCTCTATCCACTGCACCATATAGCTGCCCTAGAATAAAACTAGAATAAGACAGCTAAGTTAGATAGGCCAAAATAACACAGAGAGGTAAAATAAAGCTAGCTCAATAAAACATAATTAAGGGTAATGCCAAGTCTCAAAGATTATAGCCTCTGAAGCTGTCATAAGCAAAAAGATGGTAAATTACTAACAAATCAATTACATTCTTTGATTCAGGGCCGTGAGGCATAAGGCTACACACAACAAGTGGTCCACAACTCTGAATATGAAGAGGAAAACACAAACTCATAGTGTAGCCCTTCTGCTTCAATCTATTACTTATAGTCAAATGGCATTTTCATTATTGCATAAGAATTGTGTATCAGTACATTATTTTATGCCTTCAAATTCAGGTTCCTAAAAAAAAAATCACAGGAATTCAAGTTTAAATGAATCAGGTCTATTTGGATTTTAGGCCACAAAATCATTCCATTGCTCCTTTTTTCCAAAAGCAGAAACTAATGTAAGTTAACTATCAAGTGCCAAACATTCTTCCCTAAGAATATAAGTAACCAACATCCAGAAGAGCAAGATAAAATGAAGCTTTCATTTAGAAGCGGATATCAACCATAACATACTCGTGGATCTGGCCGAAATTCTCTTTTCCTACGGATCTTCTTGAAAATTTCTGTGAGCTCATCCTTGACTTCCTCCCCTTCTGTATTAGATCCACCAGCAGCTTGAGAGGAGGAAGAAGCAGCAGCACCTGCAGCTTCTAATGAAGCCTGACCTGGAAGAGGTGTGTCCACAGCTGGATCTTCTGCATGTTCTATCAACCACTCCATGGCTTGTGTTACTGACATGCTGTAAAAAGACAAAGGTATCTCTATAACATCAATGGATTAATTGCTGAAATATCAATGAATTTCTTAATTTTCTTTCAAATCCTTAGGAGGGACTTTTTTTCCCCTCTTTAACAGCTCTCTAATAATGTTAACTGGAACTATCTTGTATATTTACAATTTTAAAAGTATTAAAAATAAATTTAAAGATGCAATGTCACAAGCCCTAGTTTTCTAGGATTCTTGATGATGTGTCTATGTAGCCACTACAATGTACAAATTCTTTTTAATTTTTAGATCATGAAAGAAATTAAAAAAATATACCAACGCAATGGTTATAACTATGTAATCAAAGGAGAGAAAATGCAACCCAGGTTCATGTTCAACAGAGGAAGAAACAATCTATATACTATTCTTCAGTTTATAAGTTGCTTTTATTCTAAATGTGTGCATGAAGAGAGAATTAACTTCAAAACAAAAGACTTGAGAATACCAAAGATAGATAATTTTGAATTGTTGCTATTACTCTTACACATCCCACACAAACACTCACATGCACGTGGAGGAAATAAGAGAATAGATGAAAAAGATTTTCTAATGTTTTAGACTTAATATCTTTACCAAAAAAATGTTTTAAAGGTTTTTTTTTTGCTTTCTCTTATAAACCTTATGAGTATAGATAAAACAAGCTGGTATGCACAATTTACAATACTGAATTATCTGAGCTCTTCCTTGAATTTTTTGTAATGCAAAACAGTTTAAAATCCATGTATTAAAATCTATCCCTTAAAATGGTAGAAGAAGAGAAAGGGTCAGAGCAGAAAAACTCTTTCTTTGACATTTATAAAAATACATACTGATTGAGACGAAGTGCTTTCACAGCTCTGTTCTCAGGGAAGCCCATTTCTGTAAGCTGTCTTAAAGCCACTTCATCTACTCGGTCATCATCATCCTCATCCAACATTGCTATTAGTGAAAAAGAAAAAAGTATGACACAGTGTGAGTATTTACATTGCCTAAGTACATTTTAGATTTAGACAAGACATCATCTAGGTAACTTGAACATGTCTGAAGGGCACAACAATGTTAATGAATGCAGCATATGACAAATGACAGGAATAAATATATATCTAGAGACAGAGACAAACACAGAGAGAGCAATCTTTTTTCTTCCAGTTTACCTACTGAGGGCTATAGGTCACAAAAGGGGGTGGAGGGTGGGGAGAACCAAGATGGCATAGTAATAGTACGTACCTTCTAGAGTGTTGCCCCCAAGCCCAGCCAAATACCTATAAAAAAATGGCTCTAAACAAATTCTGGAGCTTCAGAACTCACAATGTGATGGAGTGAAGCAACTCTTCAGCCCAAGATAGTCTGAAAGGTCACTGGCAAGTGTCTACTGCGCCACACAGGAGCAGGGCAGCATGGGCCCTACCGGCACAGACAAGACCTGAGCAAGCCTTGAGGTGACTGAATCTCTCATACCTGTGGCAGTTTCCAGACTTCAGAACCCCAAAACACCAAGGACAAATTGGAAGGTTAGGGGAAAAAGTCTGAAGGACCAGTGTGGGAGAGTGGTATGGTCCAGCCCCAGCCCCAGGGCAGAAGAAAGGAAGGGGGTGGAGGAATACACAACAGCAGGGGCAGAGATAGCCACTGTTTCTGGAGCTCTAGGCCCACAGACTGTGAAGGAATCGAGCAGCTGACAGTACACTTCCCACCCCCACTAGAAGCAAAGATCTACCTTGATAAAGTACTCAAAAGTCAAGTAAATGGCTGGGAAAATAAGCAAAAACCAAAAAAAGAATCAGACTATAGAATCTTGTTTTGGAGACAAGGAAGATCAACACATGCAAACAAAAGACAACAAAGTCAAAGCTCCTCCATCCAAAGACTCCAAGAAAAATATGAATTGGTCTCAGGCTACGAAAGAGTTCAAAAAGAACTTTGAAAATCAAGTAAGAGAAGCAGAGTAAAAACTGGGAAGAGAAATGAGAATGATGCAAGAAAATTAGGAAAAACGAATCAATTGCTGGCTAAAGAAGACCCCAAAAAATGCTGGAGAAAATAACACTGTAAAAAACAGACTAATCCAAATGGCAAAAGAGATCCAAAATGCCAATGAGGAGAAGAATGCCCTAAAAAAGCAGAATTGGCCATATGGAAAAGGAAGTCCAAAAGCTCACTGAAGAAAATAATTCCCTAAAGATTAGAATGGAGCAGACAGAAGCTAATGACTTTATGAAAAATCAAGAAATTATAAAACAAAACCAAAAGCATGAAAAAATAGCAGACAATATGAAATATCTTATCTCATTGGAAAAACAAGTGACCCAGAAAATAGATCCAGGAGAGACAATTTAAAAATGATGGGACTACCTAAAAGTCATGATCAAAAAAGAAGCCTAGACATAGACATAATTATATTATATTATAGACATAATTTCAAGAAATTATCAAGGAAAACCTCCCTGGTATTCTAGAACCAGAGGGCAAAGTAAATTTGGAAAGAACCCACCGATCACCTTCTGAAAGAGATCTCAAAAGGAAAACTCCTAGGAATATTGCAGCCAAATTTCAGAGCTCCCAGGTCAAAGAGAAAATATTGAAAGCAGCCAGAAACAAACAATGTGAGTATTGTGGAAATATAATCAGGATAACACAAAATCTAGCAGCTTCTACATTAAGGAATCAAAGCGTTTGGAATATGATATTCCCTAAGTCAAAGGAACTAGGATTAAAACCAAGAATCACCCAGCAAAACTGAGTATAATACTTCAGGGGAAAAAAATGGTCATTCAATGAAACAGAGGTCTTTCAAGCATTCTTGAATAGAGCTGAATAGAAAATTTGAGTTTCAAACACAAGAATCAAGAGATGCATGAAAAGGTAAACAGGAAAGAGAAATCATAAGGGACTTACTAAAGTTGAACTGTTTACATTCCTACATGGAAATATATTTATAACCCTTGAGACTTTTCTCGGTACTAGGGTAGCTGGAGGGATTATATACATATAGACAAAGGGCACAGGGTGAGTTGAACAGGAAGGGATGATATCTAAAAATAATAAAATGAAGGTGTGAGACAGGAATATATTGGGAGTAAAAAGGTAGAAATAGAATGGGGTAAATTATCTCACCTAAAAGAGGCAAGAAATAGCTTTCTCAATGGAGGGGAAGAGGGAGGAGGTGAGAGGGAAAAAGTGAAGTTAATTCTCATCACATTTGACTTAAGGAGGTTATAATATGCATGCTCAGTTTTGTAGGAAAATCTGTCTTATACTATAGGAAAGTAGGGGAGAAGGGGATAAGCAGGGTGTAGGGGGGCTGATAGAAGGGAGGGCAAATGGGAGGAAGAGGTAATTAGAATTAAACCCTTTTAGGGAGGGATAAGGTTGAAAGAGAGAATAGAATAAACAAGGGGCAGGATAGGATGGAGGGAAATATAGTCAGTCTTTCACATTATGACTCTTATGGAAGTATTTTTGCATGACTACACATGTATAACCTATCTCAAATTGCATACCTTCTCAGTATGAATGAGTGAAGAGGGAGGGAGAGAAGTTGGAACTCAGAGTTTTAAAAACAAATGTTAAAAATTGTTTTTACATGCAATTGGGAAATAAGATATACAAGCAATGGGGAATAAGAAATTTATCTTGTGTTCCAAGAAAATAGAGGGGATGGGGATAAGAGAAGGGAGGGGTGTGATAGAAGGGAGGGTGGATTAGGGGAAGGGGGTAATCAAAATGCACACTGTCTTGGGGTAGGTGGAAGGGAAAGATGGGGAGAAAATTTGGAATTCAAAATCTCGTGGAAATGAATGCTGAAAACTAAAAATAAATAAATAAATAATTTGCAATTTTTAGAAGCAGCAAGAGGAAATAACATGTTCATTCAATTATTGGACACATACCATTTTCATTAGGTTATAGTATCTTAAAATAAACTTGGGATATGATCATACCATTTGCCTTTTTAAATAATTCAACTGCATCTGGGTTCAGAGCTAACAATTTCTGTGCCACCTCTATAAGTGAAACCAAGATCTTCCTGAGTTCTGTCTGGAACTGCAATAAAGGAAAAAAAGTAAATGATTTCTGCAAGACTCCAAAGAACTGAAATAATCTGATAACACTATTATTTTATACTAGGATTTTCATGTACACTAAGATTAATTTATTTAAGCTATCAGGTTCAAGTCATCAAAATTATGTTGCTATTTTACATCGAACAGGCCAAAATCTATCAGGGAAGGAAGGTGTTTATTTCTCTTATTTTTAAACTCAGAAGGAAATGACATATGGAAATTAGCTGAGTAGTTTAAATGTAATCAAATTCTTATTATTTAAATGAGCATGTGCTAACAGTCTGGAATCCCTAGTGTCCCACGAATCTTTCTGGATCGTAATATAAGTCTAAGAGCACAAAGTGATGGTGGCCAGTTGCTAAATATATCGAACAAAAACCTAGCTTTTCTTCATTTAATAAACACAACGTTAGGCTAACTGGTTGCTAAGTATTTTGCACATCTCTTCTTTTACTTCATTTAATAAGAGAAAACAGACTTCCCTTAATTTGATGGAACAAACATACACAGATTTCTAATTTCAATCTTACTAAAATAATGACTTGTCTGAATATCGTCTGCTATAGCAAATGGGTTTTCTAAATTAGAAGGAAGTGATTGTTGGAAATAAAGTAGGAAGTCCATTTTAAAATGGTTATTATACAGGTTCTAATATAGTAGAAACTAAATTATATTAACTCTCCCCCCAAATCCCACCCCACTCCCTGCCAAGAACCACTGCATTTCTTTGCATCCCTAGCACATAGCATAGTGCATAGAACATAGTAGGCACTTAATAAATGGTATTTGACTGACACATAGGAGAACTCCAGAAGAACACAGACCAGGATTGAGGAACCTGTGGCCTCTTCACCCCTGACATATACCAGAAAATGAGTTTTATCCCAAAATAATTTAACAAAGGAGTCCTACTGTACTTTATGAACGTGAACAACAAAGAACTGGGAATCATCAGGTTCAATGGAACAGAATAATTTGTCAAGAACACATATGGCAGGCAAACATACACACTGGCCTCTTTAGAGCAATTATGATATCTTGATTAGCAAAGAAATATTTAGACATCTCAAGAGAAGTATTTTCTATAATGTGCTTAAGGACGAATGATTCATACCACCACCATATGGGTCAGTTGTTTTTACCAATCTAAGTCAGACAAAAGGAGATAATCAAAGTAGCTGCTATTCAGTCTCTATGTATAAAATGTAATACCTTGGTTTGGGTTGTATCCAAATTAACTTGAAACTAACATCTTCAAATCACCTCAAACTGTGAGGACCAAAATTTTCTACATAAAATGACTCAAAATTAAGTTATTTGAAAGAAATCTGTATAAAAGCAGTATTCATAACATGTGAGTGGGAAGTACAGTTTCCAGAAAAAGGGAGAAAATGTTGCTACTGTATTCCTCACTAGACCGTACCTACAGTATTACATTCCATTTCATATGTCATATTTTAAGAGGAATTTTGAAAAGGATGGCCTAGTGACAGACAATATGTATCTACCACCTGAGGACCAACATAAGTGAAATTCAAAGAGATTCATCATTACAGGGTTGGCAATCAAATTATTCATTTGTTGGGCCTTACAGACTCATGAAGACTCTCTACTAAGCTATGGTACTCTGCTAAGCTAAGATACGAATCTGTATCAGTGGAAGGTTTATTCATATTGATAAACTCACTGATCCCTGAAGTACTGAACTAAGTACTAAAAAACTAGACTATGTCTAGAAGTAAACAAGATAAGCAAGGGACTAAAATAATTTTATATGAGGAATATTTGAGGAACAAGAGATACTGAGCCTGAAGAAAAGAAGACATAAGAGAAAATATGATCATTGTTTTAGTTATCTGAAGGGCTATGATGTAAAAGTAGGATTTCTTCTGTGTGATTCCAGATGGCAGAGTAACAGGAGTGACAAGTTAAAGAAAAGTAAATTTTATTGCAATATCAGGAAGAACTTTCTGGTAACTGAGTTGTTTAAAAAGTAAAAAATGAGTTCCTCATAATTAGAAGAGTCCAGGTACAGCTTAGAAGCCTAAAGAATAGAGCTGTGGAAACAGAATTCACACAAGGTAGTAAAATATCACATTAGTTGACCACTAAGGTCTTTTCCAACACTAAGATTTTACAATTCTACAAAATTATCAATATATTCACACAAAATCATCTGAACTTTAAATTTTTTTCACTAGATGGATTCTAGAAATGTATCAAAAGAGGTTATATCTTCAAATACTCACATCTCTCATACTGTGATGGGCCACGGTCCTGTCTACACTGTGGGAGGGAATATTTGCTGTTGCTTTGAGAATAGCATCTTTATCTGGAGCTTTCTGTTCTTGCTTTTTCTGAACAGAATTAAGAGACTTAGTAACATAAAACAGAACCATCAAGGAAGGAAAATAAATAAATTTAATAGATAACTGACAAAGCTTAGAAACTGAACTGCCTGGCACATCAACAAATTAAATTTTCTTTAAAACAGATGGATCCAAATAAGAATTTTCAAATTAATTCTTTGCACTGCTTAGTCATAAAAACATACCAGTGACATATTATTTAGGATATGGAAAAAATGTGGTATCTTAAATTGATTAATGTGACTAGAAATGAGAAATGAGAGAAAGTGAAGAATAAACTCAAAATCACAGCTCTGACTAGGTGGCATAATTCTTGGGACTCTAATCACTTGTAATTTGGGATGTGGATACATTAATTTTGGGAAGATTTATAAATAACAGTACCTTATATTTATATAACACTTCATAGATTACAAAATGTTTTTATATACATTACCTCTTGCTAGTCCTGTGGAGTAAAGTATGCAAGGTGAGGAAAATGATGCTCAGAGAGGTTATATCGCTTGTCTAATGTTACAAAATTACTCAGTGGTACAGTGGGGACTAAAAACTGATTTTTTCAAGTCCAACTCCAGTGTTCTTTCTATCACACCACCCTGCCTCATTTAATCTTATAGATTTATACTCCTTTCCTCTCTACAAATACAACTTTATGATGGGTCATAGAATTTTACATCTTTCATAAAATGTCAAACATACTTCAATGAATTTGTGGTCTCATATATTTCTTCCATAAAAAGCAGCTCACAACTCATCCATACCTCATCTTGGGCAATTTCTATCCATGTTCCTACTAAAGGTTATACACAAAATAGCTAATGAATATGCATGTTAATTCTCTTTAGGTCAGGGATTCTTAACTTCAGGCTTTTCAACTTTAAAAAATTGATATCTAGGTTTTAATATAATTGGTTTCCTTTGTAATCCTATTTTATTCACTTAAACATATTATTTTTAAAATGGGTCCAGATTGTCACAGAGATTCATGACACAAAAAAGTTAAGAAGATCTAGGGCTTTTTAACACACACTATGGATCCTAGTACAACCCCTAGATGAACACATGATGAAAATGCTAGCTAATTTAATTCTACTTTCCTATGTATTTCCAGTTCAATGAGATTTCTTAAAGTCTATATACTAAAGGTGAAAGCTAAAAATAAATAGAACTTGAATAATATAGAGCTAAATAGAAGTCAGATAAATAGTAAAAGAACACAAAATTTGCCTGGTAGGTATTATACATAGGGCCTTTAAGTCTGCATAGTAACAGGAAAGACAGCTTGGCCAATGCTCAAAAAAATAACTGGAGAACTATCTTTTTCCTTTTTCCTACAGAGAGCAGAAATGTCTGTATGTGCTTTAGAGACACAGAAGGCAATAGTTTGGCTGATTCAATGTGTGGGCTGAAGGCCAGGTGCAATTAGAGATAAGAGGTCACACAGTGGCCCAAAGCCACTCCCTCACAATTTGGCCATCTCAGCTTGATATCTTAAAATAACTCTTTCTGTGTATTGAGTACACGAGCACAGCCCTCTCAATTCTGTCTTAAAATAGTTTGGCCTTACACTTCTCCAAGGGATGACCACTTTCTCTAATCTGTTACAAAGCTTTCTCTACAAACTTTAAGGCATGAAAGATAAGTTAATTTTTTTTTTTACTTCAAGAGCCCAGTGTTAAATAAATATACATTAATATACTATGAGGAACCAAGATTTTTTTTCCTTCTAAGACAAGCTCTTCCTGAATGATCACATGCCCAGACTCTGGTGTAACAGCAATGTGAAACTATATTTTACTATTGTGTAATTTAGGTTTTGTAGTTAATCCTAGAGAACTAGTAGTTTGTTTTTTGGGAGGGTGGCTTTCTTCTGCATCCAGTTTTACTTTATATTTCACTGAAAGTCTATCATTAGACAACAAAATAAGGGAATATATGAACTACAGATCAAATCTCACTGGTGGAGGAGACAAGACTGTCTTCAGAGGACTTGGATTCAAATACCATTTCTGCCACTCAGGATGACTTTAGGGAAGTCACAGATCCTTTCTTTTAGTCATTGCATCACTTACCAGCATGCTTACAGAGCAAGAAAAAAAGAAGGAAAGTAAAACCAAAGTAGTTTACTTTGTTGTTTCTTCGGTGCTTCAGAAGGAAAAAGGTTGGCAAGATTTCTGGGCTTCTAGTCTTACAAGGAGGTACAGTGAAAAGAGCACTAAATCTGATGTCAGAGAACCTGGGTTTGAATCCTGACTGCCCTGTATAGGTTAAACAACCTTAATTAAATCACTTCATTTATTGGGCCTCATCTGTAAAATGAAGGAGGAGCACTAGATGACCTCTAAGCACCCTTCCGCTTTAAACCTATGATGGTATTAAGCTCCATAATTTTGGTCAAAGGATAATTTGGTTGTACAAAAAACATACTAATAAAAATCACATCTGTATTCTGCAACTTATGATGAAAGAAAACATGTCTAATAATTCCATAATCAATTAATGAAAAAATGAGTTCTTAACAAAATAGGGGACAGAGACAATATCATGAGATACCACTTTCCTAACTCAGGCTCTTTTTTGTGCTAAATTTTTTAATTGATATATATATACATATGGGAAGTAATCAGGGGAGCTGCACTGTAGTTGAGCTCTTCCAGATGATTTGTGTTTTTCCCGTCAGGGCTGATGCAGACATCTGAGGTATGGAAAAGTGAGGGGCATAATGGACAATTTTAGCTTACTGGTAGCACGAAGCAACTGAGAAGAGCTCAGCGATAGCAGAGATCACCTCCCCTCTCGCCTTTCTTACAGAAAGCACAATCAGGTCATACAGCATGGCTATTATGTGTCCAGAGGGGAAAAAATTAATTTGTTGACAAAATCAAGGAGTACAGAAAAAGTTATGTAACCATAACAACAAAATACTATATTAATAATCTGCTGGAACCTGAAAATAGTTTTGTCATTCAGACTATTGCTCTGCAATGCTATTAACAAAAAATTTATTTTAACCTGTAAACATCCTCAGACTCTAAGATTTGAAATTAATCAGCAAGTATTTATTATCTGAAACTAACCTTTTCCTCAGCTGAGACATCAGTCATCTTTGGAGGAGGAGGAGGAGCTCGTTTTTTTACCAATAATAAGACATCTAAAAGAAAATTATATTTGTCAAAATTATAAAAAATTGTATATACATAAAATGTACTTGTAATCATTAAAATGCTGCATTCTCTGGGTGAAAAGACCTGGGTATTCTCTGTGGGTCTCTTCTAAAACCAAGAAGTCTATGGAAACACACCTCTATTAATTACATAAGACTAATTACACTATATTCATATATACAACTGCATGCAAACTGAGGAAAGTAGTACAGGCAGAAGTTAGTTAACTAAAGTTTTAAAAAAAATTATGACGCAGGATTCAGGCTTCACTACAAGCTATTGGGTATATTATCTCTGTGATACTGGTGAAAGTGAGAAGTACTATTTGGGATTTGGAAAGTTGCAAAAATTTGGTGGATTTACTGATTCTCAAAACTATCTGAAAGGTTGTTAGAACCAATCAATAAATATATTTCATTAAGGGCCTACTTTGTGTCAGACACTGTGCTGGGTACCTGTGATGCAAATACAAAGAATGCATTCTAATAGGGGAAAGCGATACAAATATTTTGTTTTTCAGTCATTTCAGACATGTCCAACTCTTGTTTCTTGGCAAAGATAGGAGAGTGGTTTGCCATTTCCTTCTCCAACTCTTTTAAAGATGAGAAAACTGAGACAAAAACGTTAAGCAACTTGTCCCAGGTTGTAAGCGTCTGAGGTCACATTTGAACTCAAGAGATGAGTCATCCCGACTCTAAGACCAGCACTCTATCCGCTGTGTCACCTAGCTGCCCACAGATACAAATATTAAGGATATATGAAATAAATAAAAAGTTAAACACAAGGTAGTTTGGGAAAGCAGGCACCAAAAGTTGGGAGACATCAGGAAACACTGATGTCTCAGTTGTGTCTTCAGAGAACAGTGTGATTTTGTGAGGTGGAAGTGAGTGAAAAGCCATGTTAGGCACTGGGAGATAGTCAGAATAAAGACAGACATGACAGTGTCATGTGTGAAGAACAGTGACAGTGAGTTTGCCTGGATCACAGAATTCAGAAGGGGGAGTAACGTAACCAAGACTGGAAAGATAGAATAGGAACAGGTTGTGAAAGGTTTTAGAAGTTTAACAGAAGAATTTATCTTTTATTCTAGTGACAACAGGAAGCAACCGAAATTTATTGAGTAAGGGAATGACAGATTTGCACTTAGGGAAACTCACTTTAGCAATAGTGTGTAGGATGGATTAGAACAGGGAGGGACTGGAAGCAGAGAAGCCAATTAGGAGGGCATTGCAATAATCAGGGAGAGATGTGATGAGAGCCTGAACTAAAGTGGCAGCTGTAGAGAGAAGGGGTCAGATATGAGAAATGCTATGAAGGTAGAAAAGGCAAGACTTGGCAACTGACTGGATGTGTGGAGTGAGGGAGAGTGAGAACACTACTGCTGAGAAGCCAGGAGACTAGAAGAATTGCAGTGACTTCAGTAGAAATAGGGAAGTTTAAAAGAAGGCTGAGTTTTAAAGAATTCTGGTTTTAGACATGTTGGGTTCAGTTTGAAATGCCTAACTGGAATTTGTAATATGGAGTTGAAGCTTAGCAGAGACTAGGATGAATATACAAATCTTTTAATAATCTGCAAAAAGATGGTAACTTAATCTCCAGAAGATTAAAGAGATCATTAAAAGATCAGAAGAGGGGGCAGAAGAGATCATTAAAAAAGAAAAAGAGATGAGGACCTAGGACAGAGTTTTAGGAATACTCAGTTAGGAAGTGTGATACGGATGTCAAACCAGTAAAGGAGAGAGAGGAGTAGACAGGTGGGAGGAGAACCAGGCACAAGGTAGTATCACAAAATTCCAGAGGAGAGAGTATTCAAAAGACTCTCCTCTGGTGGTCAGCCATTTCAAATACAGTAGACGGATAGAGAAGGATGAAAACTGAGAAAAGACCATCAGATCTGCCAATTAGGAGATCACTGGTATCTTTGGAGAGAGTAGTTTCAGTTGAATGATGACACAGGAAGCAAAATTGTAAAAGGTTGAGGAGTGAGAGGAGAGGAAATGGAAGCAGGGAACATAGATAACTTTTTCTAGAGAAGAGGTGGAGGGTGATAGTTTGAGGGAATGGTAAACTCTAATAAAGGTATTTTACAGATAGGGGACACTTGGTCACATGTGAAGGCAGTTTAGAAACCACCAGACAGGGAGAGGCTGAAGATTCGTATAAGAAAGAGGATGACTGAGTTTTCAGTGTGTTAGAGAAAATGGTATAGGAGCTGGCCTTGGCAAAGAGAAAAGCCACTTTATTATTGGAGATGGGGGATGATGTCAAGGAGTTTCGAGATGAGAATGGGCAAAGATGAAGCTCACATCAAATGGCCTCAATTTTCTCAGTAAAGTAAGAAGTGAAGTCTTCAGCTGAAAGTGGAAGGAAGGAGAGCAGTAGGAGGCATAAGGAGAGCTTTGGAATAGCCCCTGTGGAGAGTGAGATAGGGAACCAGTTAGAAAGGAATAAAAGGATTGTTGGGATGTAGTGAGGGTTAGCTGAAGCTGGTCACGAATTTATAATGTGCCTAGTCAATATGGCTGTGTGATTCCTCCAGCTCTCTGTTTAGGGGGTGGTGGATGGTGGGAATTATCCAAGAACTGAGGTTTGGCAAGATTTGAGCAGCTACAGAACAAGAGGCAAGAGATTTGAGAATAAAGTGTAAAAATGAATTGATCAACTATAAGGTCTGAAAAGGGAGGAAAGTGTAGTCAGAGCAGGTAATGGCTTGAGAACTTATTGAAGAATGAAGGATTGAAGGTCTCAATGAAGGCAACGATAAGGGTTAGAAGGGGTGAGACATAGGGAGAGATGGAATGACAGGTGAGAGTTAGATACAGGTATGTCAAGATTTTGATAAAAGAAGTGAAATATATCATCATCATTAGCATTTATAGAGCACATTAAGGTTTGTAAATTGCTTTACAAATATCTCATTTTATCCTCACAACAGAAGTAGGGTTTAACAGATGAGGAAACTGAGGCACAGAGATTAAGTGACTTGTCAAAGGTCACACAGCTAGTAAATGTCTGAGGATGGATTAAAACCTGGGTCTTCCTGATTCCAGGTCCACTGCTCCATGGGTTGATCATAACCATTCTTATATGTGAGGAGGCCTTAAAGGTAATTTAGTACAATTATTTCCAGATTAGGAAACTGAGACCCAGAGAGTTTGACTTGTCTGCAGTTTTATAGGTAGAAAATAGTAGAGATGAAATATGAACTAAGGTATTCTGGCTCTAAATCCAGTGGTTTTTCTAAGCTGCCTGTATGTATATACATATGTATGTGTATATCTAGAGGGTAGTCTTATCTAAATCTCAAATAGAACTTACATATAATAGTTGCTGAATAACAGCTTATTTGATTTACCTGTCAAACACACACATCTAGCTATAGATATATGTAGTAAAGGCTATGGCATGGAAATGATGTTGGGTTCTAAAAGACTACAGAGTACAAGCCTAACAGGTCTTAGTAAACTGAAACGTTTTAGTATGAACCCAGCAATGTCCAATACGTCTTATGTTCAAGGATCAACTTAGCTAAGTTTATAGAGCCAGCAGGTAACAGAATTTTTCAGCCACAGAGTATTTTGAATTATGAAAAGATACCCTCCAATACACACATACCCCTTTTGATTATACTTAGAAGCATAATAATATGTATATAGTTTTATAGATATTTAACTTTAACATGTGAACCATATGTTTGTGCTATATGGAACTTTAGAGCTCTAGTCTCATATAATTTATGATTAAATTACTGCCATATGTAAATTAAAAGGTGATTCATATAAAAAGGGTCCCTCTTCCAGTTATAATTATCAAGTTGACCAAATCTGCAGAAGCTCCTTCTGTGGCTTATATTTTGCTTTGAAAAATAATTAAACTTCTCATAAAACTTAAGTGTTAAATGTCTGTTGTTCAGTTTATATTTTTATCATTTTACACAAATACTTTAGAAAGCAAAAAAAAAATATTTTTAAACTCAGATCAGCAGGGTTTGTTTTTTTTTTCTTTTTCATTCTGATTCTCAGTACTGAGAATTAACACAAAGCAAATTAACAAAATACCAAATTTCTGTGTTTATATAGTGGAAATGCTATAATGTAGCTTAATCATGAAGCTATCTTACCTTTATCTTGAATGTTTTCTTCTAAGATAGTTTTGGTGTCTGTCAGGACCCTCTCTGAAGCAGCATGTATTAATTTATGATGCGTTACACTTTTGGGATCTTCTAAGTTCCCATGTACACACTAGAAAAAATTAAAAAATATATATATATAGACCAAGAGAATCAGAAATAACCAGGCTACTGCACTAATCATTGTGGTAATAAGATACAATCCTAGACATGCTCTAAGTCAGCATTTAATAGTTATCCTTTCTAGCTTATAGATAGATGGCTATTCAGAGTTAATTTTAATAAGTATTTTAATAAGTTATATTTATATAGTTACATATATTTTATATTTATATTTTTATATACAGTTATATATAATAAGTTATATAAAATAATTTTAATAAGTTAATTTTAATAAGTGACTCGGAAAAAGCATTTTTGTTTGCTACCAGTTCTGACAGGAAAACAACCCAGGTAACAAGACTTCCCAGTAGCTGCTCTGCCATGAGGTCTCCCCTGGCTCTTTTACTGCCCCTCCAACAACACATTTACCTGTATACTATATGGACCATTTAGCAATATAGGTCAGCCTCCACTTTTATAAAGTACCTATGGATTGAGAAAGAGGTTGATGTGTTTGAAGGGGCTTCTGGCAGCAGCTACTGCTTTCTAGCCCATTCATTCAACTGCTCTATCTTCCTGAATGAAATAATGAATATGAAAGATTCAAAATATATGAACCAGTTGAAATCAGGGGTGCTAAACTTGAAGAAAAGAATATTTAAGGGAATAATGATAGCTATGAGAAGTGGTATGGTATGCCAGAAACACCACTAGATTTGGAATCGAAGAGATGGGTTCAAATTTTGAGTCTCCTACTTATTATCCATGCACAATGGGACAAGTAATAACATCTTTCTAAACCTGTTTCCTCTTTTGTAAAAAAAAGAAAAGGAAAAGAAAAAAGGGTAGGGGGAGTGGAGTAAATTATCTTTAAAGTCCTCTTCCTTTCAACTCCTCAAGTCCTCAGCAATGTACAATGACTAAATGAAGTGCTAAAATACATGTAAACTTTTATGTATGATTTCTTTTTCAGGTGCTGGAGGTGGGGAGTGGAAAAGGTACTGTGATTCACTCATTCATCCATCCAGTCAACAAGCTTTATTAATATTTATTATATTAATTTATTGATTTTATTTAATTAAATTTATCAATGATTTAATTTAATTATTTTTATTACTAATTTCTTTAATATAAAAATATTTTTATTATTAATTGACTTAATTAAACTGTCAGTAGATGACTTCTTAATGATTAATTACATAATTAACACATCAATTAGATTTATTTGTAAATATTAACTATTTACCATGTGCCAGGCACTACTAAACATTGGGAATAAAAAGGAAGGCAAAATTATAATCCCTACTCTCAGTGAGTTCACATTGTAATGGAAGAGACAGCAAGAAAATAATAATGCATACACAAGATATATACAGTGTAAATTAAAAGTAATCTTAGAGGGAAGGTACCAGTAGGAAGGGAGACCAGAAAAGGCCTCCTGTGGAAGGTGTTAAGCTGAGTCTTGAAGGAAATCATAAACAGCTAGAAGTGAGAGATGAGGAAGGAGAATGTTCCAGTCATGAATAACAGTCAGTACAAATGTGTACCTGTTTTCTCACAATCCCCTCCAGCATTTGTCATTTTCTTTGTCTGTTATGTTAGCCAATCTGGCGAGTGTGAGGTGGTGTCTGTATTTCTCCAATTACTGGTGATATAGAGTTTTGCAAATGGTTATTGAGAGTTCTGATTTCTTTCTCTGACAACTGCCTGTCATATCCTTTGACTGTTTATTATTTAGGGAATAGCTCTTATTTTTGTAGATTTGACTCAGTTCTCTATGTATCTTAGAAATAAGACCTTCATCAGAGAAACTTACAGCTAGTGTAAATGCAAGAGTCAGAAGAGTGAGGAATATGCAATGCAGGAGAAGTAGTAAATAATCAATGTAGCTGCACTGTAAGGTGCATTGAGAGAATTAAAGTTCAAGAAGCCTGGAAAGGTAGAAAAGGACAAGGCTGTAAAGGGCTTTAAATGTCAAAGATTTCATACTGGATCCGAGATAATAGAGAGCCATGATGGCCTACTGAACAGAAGAGTGACATGGTTAGACCTGTACTTCAGGAAGATCACTTTGGTAACCAAGTGAAGTATGGATTGGAGGGGGAAGAGCTGAAGCAGAGAGACCAAATAGAAGGCTACCACAATAGTTCAGGTGATAAGGGCCTGCACATGGGTGATGGCTATGTGAATGGAGGGAAGGGAATGTATATGAAATATGTTAGGAAGGTTAAAAAAGGCAAGATGTTTTGTTTTGATATGTGTGTGAGAATGTGGAGTGAAGGATGACAGAGGACACCAGCCTGTGTGAATAGGAGGACAGCTGCACTTTCAAAAACAATAGAAAAGTTGAGATGAGGGAAGGGATTTCATCAGCGTAAGACACTTCCAGTATGAATATTCTCTCTACCATTGCAAATCAGCAATTTGGTTGTCTTAGAGAGCTGTCTGGGACACAGACAGATGCAATCACTTCTCATGGTCACACAGCCAAACATGTGCCAGAACTAAAATTTGAACCCAAGTTTTCCTGACCCTAAGGCCAGACTTCTATCAACAGGCCACACTGCCTGTCTTTGATGTATGATACTGTACTGATAATCAGAACCACCTAGGAACTGTTTCCTAAGTCAAGGAAGATATGCTCAGCTAAATATAACAAAAGGATTAAGTGTAATTAAAGAGAAAAGTACAGCTTCTCTGCATATTTCTTAGCTTGTAAATAAACACAGAGTGGCCCGTCAAGCAGTTTTACAAAATTTATATTAAACATCCTATTTTATATCCTACTAAATATTCTTTTTATACCTATTTATATAGTTTCACATTTAAATTAAATATCCTATTTCAGATAGTAGGTAGAAAATTTGCAGTTTTCAAAATACAGATATCATTAGATGAAATGGAATAAATGGTTTTAAGAGCACTATCCCCGAAGAATCTAAAGATTTTTTTTAAAAAATTAATGTTTTCTCCTTTTTTTCTTTCTCCCACACATAAAGGGGAGGGAAGAAGAAATCTTTTGAGTCAAAGATGTCACAAATAAAATTATATCTTTAAGTTAAAATACATAAAAAAAGAACCTCATCCACTTAACCATTCCAGCATAATACTGGAAGAGAAATGAGTATTTAATGATACTACTAGTCTCTTTCAACTCTGGCACATTCAGCAATTATCAAACAAAACCTGCATGGAGAATTTAAATTATTTGCTAGAGATCACACAGCAGAATTTAAAGATTTCTATTCACACACAAATTATTTCTTCTAGCGTTTCTTCTCTAAGCAATATCATATAACCCTATCTACAATATACCATATGCATACATAGAATAATAATGCTTTCTCCTCCCTCTTTAGCAAGTATGATTTGATTCCCTCCCAAGTACCTCTTCCTCACAAAAAAGTTTCAAATGTTTTCTTTCCTTCTCATTTCCTCTGACCTTCCTTTCACAATACCTTAACATAGCGGTAGGTTAGAATTCATTCCTAAAACTAATTTCCAGATATGCATAATTTTAGACAAATAAAAAACAATGGAATCCAGAAAAAAAGTCATTTAAAGGGCCTCAATTCTTATTTCATTAAAAATGAGACAAACTCTTTGTAATCCACCTCAACATTTAAAGTTTGAATTGAGACTGACAGTATGATGATTCCATTGTGATAAATGCATGTCTTGTATGCATAATCATCTTTATGTATGATAACATCTTTGCCTGGGTTCATATGATTTTCACCTGACTTGTCTATTTCAGCACCACATTGCAACACATGATAAAATACACCCAGTTCACAATGACTCACCTTTATATAACATGCTCATTGACCTACAGTGATAACTTTCAAGAATATTACTACATAAGTGTACCTAGTTGTATCCATTCAACACATAATGGTTCAAATTTTATTGAGGTAAATAAAAGTAGAGTCACTGAAGGTAATCAGATAAATTCATCAGCTAGACTGAAACTAGGACATGGAACAAAAAGAAACTTTTTATATGAACATTAACATTCTTATAAAAATAAAGGATTTCTTGGTAAATCCTTTCATTTTCATTTTAACTAAGAAGTATAACCAGGACTGAAAAAACTTGCCATGAGCAATCAAATGTCATTTGATCAAATATATTTCTAAAATCAATACATAATCTCTCCTCTGACTTTAAAGCCATGACTAAACCTAAACTTTTATTCCTTCATAAAAGCACCAAACTGTAGTTTGAACACAAACCTAGACATAAAACCTAATATAATAGCACCCACATATCTCAGAGGATGTAACAGCTTGCTGTTGTTGAGTTGTTTCAGTTGTATCCAACTCTTCATAACCTCATTTGGAGTTTACTTGACAAAGATACTGGAATGGTTTGCCATTTCCTTCTCCTGCCCATTTTACAGATGAGAAAACTGAGGCAAACAGAGTTGAGTGACTTGCTCAGGGTCACACAGCTGCTAAGTGTCTGAGGTCAGATTTGAATAAACAATCTTCCCGAGTCCAGGAAGTGCTCTATCCACTGTGCTTCCTAGCTGCCTATAATAGCTTGAGATATCAATAAATTAGGGACACAATCCTTAAGAAACTTTTTTTCCTTTTAGAAATTTGTTCTTTCATAAGCCAGTGATTCTAAAATGTAGACCTGCAGACTTCTGATTGCTACTGCTCATCCACTTGGCTGTACTATTCAAGTTTATAATTTGTCAGATTCCTTATAAGACAGATGTGAGTTTTATATAGAAAACTTATGCTGGGCTGGGAAATGCAATCTAGACTTATTTAGAAGAATTCTGCTAAGCATCCGCTCATCATGTTATGACTGGTTGTAATTGTATGTGTATTAACCATCCTTACTGGAATATAAATTCTGAAGGCAGGAGATGTGACTGATTTTTGCTTTGTATACACAATGTAGGTGGTCAATAAGGGTGGTCTTCCCATTAGAGTGTAAGCTCCTTGAGGGCAGGAACTGTTTTGCTTTTGTTCTCCCAAAATCTAGCACAATGCCTGGGCACAGAATAGGCATTTGATAAATTCCTATTGACTGACTGATACTAGATATGTTGAAATACGTTCAAGAATTAAAGCTCTTCTAAAAAGAGCAATTATTCAGCAAATATAAAGTGAAAAGCATACAAAAATGTTATTTGTAATACGAAAATATATACAGGAATTAATAATGGATAAAGAAGCTACAAAAACACCAAAAATGACACTGAACTAAAAGTTAAGAAAAAAATTATTTTGCTTGTCATTATTAAAGCTAAATAAAAACACTTTAAAACTTAAAATGACATTAGTACTTTCATACTCATATGATTATTAATATTGATTAATTAGGGCTAAGTGGTAAAATCCCCTAAATATGGGGTAGATAACAACGTCAAGTTAAATAGCCTGCTCTGTGTTTTACAACTAATTACCTAATTGACAATATCTTTGCCAGATAAGCCCTGTCACAGATTGGAAAATAAAGATATGGAGACTACTATTTACTTAACTATAAGGAGGCTACCATATAATTATAATCAGAGAATTTTTAACCCTTATTAAACAACTATATTTTTCCAGTGGTTCAGTTATATAAATTTTATTCTTAATACCTGACATCCATTCCTGACTACTTACCTCATGTCTTGAAGCTACTAAGGACAGAGATACAGTGAAGGTACAATGTTCTATAAACTCTCAAAAACACTTCAGGCATTGTGACATTTTTTTATAAACTGTGACATCTTCTAGAGATGTCAGTTTTGTATCATTTTTTTTCCATTACCCTTAGATGGAACCAGTAAAACAGGATGATTATCAACACTTTCGAATGAGATAAACATTTAAGGAAAACAGAAGAGCCATTTTCCAGTTAAATGTACTGTTAATATTTATGACACAGAAATGAACTTTTTTCCTCTCTGAACCATGAATTAGCTCTGTTCCCACAAACCACAGTCTGGTTTGTTTGTTTTTATAGTGACATATTTGAATTATAAAGTTCAGAACCTATCTTATGAAATTTAATTTTCCAATACAAATCTCATACTGGTCTGCTGAGTCTGAACAAGACCTAAGAAACAGAACCTAAGAATGAGTAATCACTATTACATACTAAGCTGTTTTAGAGCAGATCAGGGTGTGGTAGGTAGTTCGTAACAAAGATATCTACATTTAGGTCACCAATACAACTCATAATTCTTTCAGCATCAATCCTATCCAGCTTAGCTGCACCATGGTTGGTCAAAGTATACACCTAACGTAATTACAGTCATGTTACTGACTAATTAGTGAACTAAATTTTCTAGAGAAACTTGTTTGACTTCATATTAATGATGTGATCTAAATACTGTTTTAGTAACCATGTTTTTAAGTTTAGACAATTAGTTGAGATCTTAACCTATACCTCAAAAATACCACAGATATTTTTAAAACAACTCAGTACAAGAGGGTTAATTTTGACATCTTTAAAAAGTGTAAGATCTAAAACAAAATGGTGATCTTAGTTTGTAAAAAGACAATCTGGTAAAGGTAATCCTTTCATTAGTATTATTATCATCTTTAAATAACAACATTATTATTAAATTTTTAGATGCTTTAAAAAAGAACATCCATTTCCTTTCATCAAAGATGGCAGGAATAGAGGAAGAAAATCATTGATAAGCTAAGTATACATCAGGGAAAAAAAAGAAGGTATAATATAAACTAACATACACACTCCAGTATTACTGCTCTGCAGCATGACATTCAGGAACTGGTTTCCAGGGTGACATTCACATATACAACTTCAGAATGATCACTTCCCTGACAAATGAATTCTGACTGCAGCTAAGGGGTAGTAGCTCAAAATGGTAAGGGATGTGGAGGTGGAAATACTTCTGATTGTTTAGCTATCTATCATTACACAGTAATTTATGCCTCACTCACTCAATGGATAATACCCTTTGTGGCCTGTTCCATACACCTGGGGAGACGACGCAATGAAGAAAAAACACAAGTTAAAGAATTTAATTAAAAAAACAACAACTACTATGCATTCTAGTACTTGCTAGAATAATAAATTTCAGGAATATACTAATAAGCATCATATCTAAACTGGCTGCCTAATTTACCCTGAGGTGTTCCAGAAATTCATTAACATGCATTTGTGATCAGTGAAGAATTTTCCATTTCCTGTTCCCCTCCATAAAATATCATCATTAGTAATGTAAATCTATACTATCAATTAAAAAGCATCGCTAAACTACATGTCACTGACAAACAAGCTATTGCCTACTAACCACTTTGCAAGCACTTAAAAATTAAAAAAAAAAATCTAAGTAGAAACAATTTTCAAGAACACCTACTATCACAGTAAAGTTATATAAGAAACAATAGCAAAGCCTGGCAGTCATTATACATAGAGACTAAAACATGGCAAGAAAAGCAGATTGTATCCAAATTTTTCTAGCTGTAGTGTACACTGATAATTTTCCAGAAATCTAAGGACTATATTGAATCTTCAAGGGCAAAAAAGGGAAGCAGTCTTAAATGTATAACCTCTAGAACCAGGAGATTAAGTATCACTGTCTTGACCTATGCATCTCATTTTTAGCTCACATGTCTTCAACACTTTAAAGTTTACAAAGCCCTTTCTATGAAACAACCTTTTGAGGAAAGCAGTATATTGTCATCACCATCTTATGAATAAGGAAACTGAGGCTCAGAGGAGGGAAGCAACAAACAAGCTGAGTTAAACCAGAAAGTGAAAGGGCCAAAATCCACTCAAAATCCATGGCTCTTTTCAATCTGTAAATGCCTTCTCTCTCCCTCCACAGTTCTATAGCAAGTAAATAAACAGTAGCAGGCTACACTCCATACTTTAGTGGATAACCCTATAAAAATAGCGACTCTACAGAATAATTTTCATTAATCTCTGAAAATAACTATAAACCAATGTTTCAGACAGCTACTATAACACCAAGGAATCTATGGGCTACAATTTACCCATATTTTAACATTCAAGGATAACTAATGTATCACATATAAATTACAACATGCATGTTCCATAGTCACATATACCTTATAACATGAATATTACATAAAGAAACACTTCACACTAAAAGGTTACTGTGGTGACACAGTCAACAGCTTTTCTCCCAATTCTAATGAGACAATGGCCTCTGGCACAACACTTTATGTAATCATAGTGACAAGTATTGTATTTAACTAGGCATTTATACATTTGGTCTATGAATTGTGTTATAAAGTTAAAGTTTATAGAAATGAGTAAGTCTCCAGGAATTCATTTCAGCCATTAGTTAAATAATATATGATAGCTACACACACACACGCAAACTCTTACTTCATTTGTGTACAATAAATTTAAAAGTGTGGTCACTTCAGAAAATCAGAAATCAGGAATCCATTTTTACTTTTTTTTTTCTTAAAGGTAGTAATTTCAAACCAAAGAGGAATGCCTTGAGAGGAGAGGTGACATTTTAGTGGTTTCAAGTAGGAAAAAAAAACTAAACCTTGCTGTGGAAAACAGGCAACACAAATAACAGTTAACAAGAAAAGTCCAAAATGCCAGGTTTTACTGAAACAGTTTTAATGTTTCTATGGCTTCATTTAAGTATGCCTTAAAACACTAATTATGAGTTCATGGTGAAACTGAAAAAAAAACTGAAACTTCACCAGAAAGATAGGGATTGGCCTGGACCTGTGATTTCATAGATATAAGAAATTCAGATTAGGAAATCCTCTTCCCAATGAAGGTCAGCACCTTCTCTGCCTAGAGCACTGAGAGGTTAAGGGTCATACAGTCAGTACATGTTACAGGCAGAGCTTGAATCAAAGTCTTCTTAACTCTATTCAGGGAGCCAGTCTGCCTCTTTATCCCTACTGTGCATCACTGAAAGTGACAGAGGAATATAAAGATCCTTTTCAAAATTTCCTTGAATCATCAAAAGAATTGAAGCAGATTATGTAAAGAGGGTAAGTGCCTGGTGTCCCACCTATCTCCCTGTGTAGTTCATACTACCTCAGAAAAGAAGAAAATAATAGAATGTGAGAACTAGAAAAGTCCTTTAAAGATCATCTGGTGCAACCACTTTATTTTGCAGAAGGAAAAGCTGAGGTCCAGAGAGGCTTTCCCTTGCCCTAAAGCTGCACAGCTTATTAGTAGCAAAGTTAGGACCAGAACCCATTGTACTACAAAAAGAGAAAGAAGGAAAATCCAGGAGAAGCAGAATGGAGGTGGGCGAAAATGAGTACACAGACTAAGGATTATTGAATAAGGTCAAGAAAAGATGTCAGAACAAAGGGGGATGAGATGAAAAACTAGAAGTAAAAGGAGAGAAGGAGGAAAAGGGAAAAAAACTGTAGGAGGAAGAGATATAGAAGACAGATAACAAGAAATGGAACTGTAAGAGGGGAAGAAGGGAAGCAGAAAAGCGATTAAGGAAGGAAAATATAAATGGGCAAAAAGAAATGGAAAAAATGAGTTAGATGAGTTTAGAAGTAAGAAAAAGGGCACAGAAACTATAATCAGGGAGGAGAAATGTGGAAAAAAGGAAAAGGTGTCTAAAACCACAAAAAATGTGAAAATATTGGAGGAAGGGGTGGGGCTTCTCAACCTCCAGTTCCCTCCCTCTCAGACCATTTTAAATTTAATTATTTTGCATTTTTTACTTTCTTTACATTTACTGTAGCTATATACACGCATATGTACCTATATGCCTCTCTCTCTTCCTACACACACACACACACACACACACACACACACACACACACACACACACACACACACACACACACACACACACACACACCCTATAGCTATGCCGATACAAATACAGATATTATTCCTTACTCGTCCAGCAGAAAGTAAGCTCCTTTTAAAAGTAGGGATTGTTTCATTCGTATTTCTATCCCCAGAACCTAGAACACTGCCTTGGCACATAGTAAATATTTGATACCGATTGACTATTTGGGGGAATAAGCTGTAAAATAAAGAAAGGAAGAAAAGGAAGGGGAGAAAGAGGTTAAATTAACAAAAAACAGAAATGAAAGAAAAGAAAGAAGGAAGGAAGTGGATGAAGTAGGAGAACGAAACTTCAGGAAAAGACAAAAAGCAAAGACACAAAACTGTAAGCAGGGAAAAGGAGAGGAAGGACAGAGTGAAGAAGTATCCGTGAAAACGAGAGTAAGTGAAAAGGAAAGGGGGGGGGTCAGCGGGGGAAGGAAAATGTAAACGCAGGAGAGAAGGGAGGGCAGATCGGGTCTCAGCTGTGTGCCACTGTCGGAAGCAGGGGACGAGGGGCGGGAGGCTGGGGCCGGGGGAACCGGGCTGAAGGGCGCCCGAGGCAGGGCCCGCCGGTCGGCGGCGGCTCCTTACGTGTTTGAGGCAGCGCTCCTTGAGCTTCTCCACCGTGGTATCCTCGGTGACCTCCTCCAGCCACTCGGCGCCTTCCATGGTGCAGATGTGAAGCCTCAGGACCTTCCTGGCGAAGATCTTCTCCTCCTGCACGAACATCGCCGCCCTCCCTCGGCTCCGGCCGGGCCCGGGCCTCGCTCGCCTCAGTCTCCCTAGCCTCAGTCACCCGCGCGGCTGCCGCCTCACACGGCCCTCCTCAGCCGCCCCGGGGCGGGGGGCCCGCGGCCCATGAAGGTCACCGCGGGCGGACGAGCGAGAGAAGCGGAAAGCTAGTCCCCCAAAACCCCGGTCCCGGCCCCGACCCTGGCTCCCGCCCCGCAGCGACCTGTCACTCGCCGCCCTCCGCCCGCAGCCGTCGCCCAGCCTCGCTACCCGCCGCTGCCGCCGCACGCCGGAAGTGCGGGAGGAGGTGCGCCCCGGGGTGTTCTGGGAGTTGTAGTCCCAGCTTAGCCCCGCCTCAAAGGGATGCCGCTGACCTTAAGAGCAAGAATGCGCGGGCTAAGATTTAGAACCGGAAGGGACCTAACACTGAAGAATATCTGGCTGAAGGACCAACATGAAATAGAAAACGTTAGGGCTGGAAGGGAACTTGGAAATAAATAATCTCATTTTGTAGATGAAGACGCTGAGACGCAGGAGGAAAGGGACTTGCCCAAGTTCACAAGGCTAATTCAGTTGGATGAGGAGCCTCCGCCCCAGCCTCTGTTCAGACTCCCCTTGGAGCTGTCCAGTTCTGAAGGCAGTCATTTGGAAGGCGACAACGGCCTTTGCTGTGACCTTGAGGGAGACATTCAAGAGGATGTCTGTTCATACGGGCAAGGCGCTGTGTTAGATACTGGGGATGTAGAGACAAAACAATAGCACAAACAGTCCTTATACTCAAAGAGTGTGCGTTCCACGGGGAAGATAAGGTATACACACAAGTAAGTGAATGCAAAAAATTCTCAAAGTAACTAGAGAATGAGAGAGTGCTAATCAATAGCTTGAATAGGAAAGGCCTTTATAATATGGCATCTGAACTGCTCTTTGAAGAGGAAGCTAAGCAGCTTCTGCATTAAGGGATCAGAGAGCTTGGAATATGATATTCAGAGGTTGGAGGAGATAGGATTAAAACCAAGAATCATCTACCCAGCAAAACTGAGTAGAATCCTTCAGGGGAAAATATGGTCATTCAATGAAATAGACTACTTTCAAGCACTCTTGAAAGAAAGATCAGAGCTGAATAGAAAATTTGACTTTCAAACACAAGAAGCAAGAGAAGCATGAAAAGGTAAACAGGAAAGAAAAATCACAAGGGACTTACTAAAGCTGAAATGTTTACATTCCTACATGAAAAGATAATATTTGTAACACTTGAGACTTTTCTCAGTATTTGGGTAATTGGAAGGGTTATATACATATAGACAGAGTGCACAAAGTGAATTGAATAGGAAGGGATGATATCTAAAAAAATAAAATTAAGGGGTAAGAGAGGAATATATTGGGAGGAGAAAGGAAGAAATGGAATGGGCAAATTATCTCATAAAAGAGGCAAGAGGGGAAGAGAGAGGAGGTGAGAGGGGAAAAAGTGAACCTCATCTCATCACATTTGGCTCAAGGAAGGAATAACATGCACACTCAATTTGGGATGAAAAATCTATCTTACACTATAGGAAAGTAGGAGAGAAAGGGATAAGTGAGGGCTAGGGGGGATGATAGAAGGGAGGCCAAATGGGAGGAGGGGGTAATTAGAAGTAAACACTTTTGAGGAGGGATAGCGTCAAAAGAGAGAATAGAATAAATAGGGGTCAGGATAGGATGGAGGGAAATATAGTCTTTCACAACATGACTTTTATGGAAGTGTTTTGCATGCCTGTACTTGTATAATATATATCAAATTCTTGCCTTCTCAATGGGGATGGCTGGGGAGGGAGGAAGGAAAAGAAGTCAGAACTCAAAGTTTTAAAAAGGAATGTTAAAAATTGCTTTTACATGCAATTGGGAAATAAGATATACAGGTAATGGGGAATGGAAATCTATCTTGCCCTACAAGAAAATAAATGGAGATGAGGGAAGGAAGGAGTGTAATAGAAGGTAGGGCAGATTGGGGCAAGGATTAATCAGAATGCACATTATCTTAGAGTAGGCAGAGGGGAGAAATGGGGAGAAAATTTGGAGCTCAAAATCTTGTGGAAATGAATGTTGAAAACTAAAAATAAATAAATAAATTTTGAAAAGAAAGAAAAGGAAACTAAGGGATTACAAGAAGTGGAGATAGAAGGAATACATTCCAGATATGGGAAGGCCATTTATGCAAAACATAGAAATGCCTGATGAAATGTGTGGGGACCAAGTATTAATTAAGTGGCTAGACAGAGCATCTATTAAGCATTTAGGTGCCAGGCAGTGAAGTAAATACTGGGTCTACAAATACAAGTATGTTTTTGTTGGGAATTGTGGAAGAAATGGATAAAACCTGTGTGCTGTAAGTTTGGGGGAAACATCTCTCCAGAAAAAGTAGCTTTAGAGGTCAAAGGGAGCTACAAGAGTGTATAAATTTTATTCAACAGGATAAGTCCATTGATTCTATCTGGAAGGAAGCCTCCACTCCCTTGGTGACCTAGGTTCTGATAGGATTAGCAACCGGAGTAAATAGGATCCTTGGTAAATCCTTAGACAATAAGTCATGACTGACTCTTCTTGACCCCATTTTACAGGTTTTCTTGGCAAAGATTTTATTTTGCAGCTGAGAAACTGAGGCAAGCAAGGCTAAATGATTTATCCAGTATCTGAGACCAGATTTGAACTCATGAAAATGAATCTTCCTGGTTCCAAGCCCAGTGCTCTATTCACTGTACCACCAAGTGTAACAATAATTTAAGGTTAATGGTGGGGGGGGGGTGGGGGAGAAGAGTTAAAGATCTTCCCCACTCATTAACAGGCCTCAATAACTTTTGCTAATTTCTATTGAGGCACTGGGTCAGAGGATCCTGCCCTCCTGCTCTGAAAAATGTATAGATACTCTGAGGTGAGGTTTTGTTTTGGGGCTTACTCATTGGAAATGTTTGTTTGGCCAGATGAGACTCTGGGTAGCTGCTAAGAAGCCCCCCGGTTTTGAAAACCCAGATATTTATTGGTGCTTCTCTCTCTGGTAACTATGTATGTACATTGGTCTGTGAGGTTGGATGTGTCTGTTGATCTGTGATGTATGTATTGCTTATGGCCAGATAGTTGGAAGCCCTGTCTATTGATCTTTATTTCTCTGCCTGTATTTTCTCTGAAGTTCAGGATGCTAACTTTTCCCCCTGAACTAAGTGAATGATACATGTGCTTGATTAAAATGGATTGTTGATCCCTCAAAAGTTGTTTTCCTTTTAGAAAAGCAGATCTAAGAACATGTACAGAAGGCCCTCCTGTGTATGCCAGTGTCCTTACCCTTACAACTAGCTGCCCAAGAAATGAGGTTAACAAATCCAAACTCCATTTAAAACATCACTTCCCCCCAAATCACCTGACATCCTGTCCCTATTATTCAATAAAGAAAGTACCTAAGTTGCCTCAGCTGAGAGATTTCTTATGTCACTGTAAAACTATAAAAACACCTTTTGCTGTGTAAAATCCTATGTATGTATGTATCTCCCTTGGTCTATGGCTAGTCACCTGTCAACTGCCTACCAGCTGATGATAATGAAACCTTATATCTTCTAGCTTTGCCTCTTGATTTATAAGCCTTCAGTCAAACAGTCCAAAGTGGGAGGATCTCTGGACTGAGTAATTCCTCAATAAGATACAAGTGCAACCACATTTTTGTTTTGACTGATTGAGGAGTAGTCTCTACCCTCAAAGAACTTACATTCAAAGGAGGAAAGACAATACATAAAGAGGAGTCGTAGAGTTGAGGGGTACCAGATCAATTGCCTATCTCCTTCTGCTGGAAAAGAGATGGAGAAGTTTAGAGAGTGATTGAAGAGAACAAGGCCTGAACCCCTCATAAAACAGTAATCTTGGCTAGAGACTCACCAGTCAGAAGGGCAAAACTCAAGGCAGAAGTATCTTCAGGGTGGGAAGACAGTTCTCAAGGGGGTTGAGAAGTTAGAAGTCTGGAGATTGAGGGGGCCTCAAGGTAGATTGCTGTGGTCAAGGCATTTTGCCCTAGCTCAGAGGAGTCCAGTGTTCCTTCTCCTTTGACAAATATACTACATGATATTTCACAGTTCAGGGTCCAATTTGCAATAGCTACAAAGTTACTACAGAATTAATACTAATAACTGTTCTTTAAAATAAAGTAGCATTAGATAGTTATCAAGACATCATTCTGGCCTTTGCATTCCTTTTCCCTACCGAAGGCCTGCTTGCTGGGGGTATGAAGGCAAAAAACAAAATGGACCCTGTCCTCAAGGCATGCTCTACTGGAAAAAGACAAAATATACAGATATGTAAATAATAAATACTTTGAAAATGGAAAGAATATGATGTAAATGGGAAGATCTGGAAAGCTTCAAAAAGGAAGATGTACCTTAAATGAGCCTTGGGGCAAGTGAATAGTAAGAAGGAAGCACATTCCAGGCACAGGAGATAGTGTAGACAAAGCCTGGAGAAAGCATGTCAAGCTTGGGGAACAGAGAGGTTGGAGGGAGAATTTAGAACTCAAAATTTTAAAAAAAAAATTAAGAATTGTTTTTAAACATAATAGAAAAAAAATTTTTTTAAAGTTGAAAGAACAGTTAACATTCCAATTTTGTAGGAACATAAAGCATATGAAGAAGAGAAATATGAAATAAAACTGGAAAAAAAGTGAAAGTCAGATGGGGATGATTAAATATCAAGTTGAGGAATTTGTGTTTTATCCTAAAAGTAACAGGATTTTTGAGTGGGGTGTTACATAGCCAGACCTGCTTTTAGAAAAGTTTTGGAAAGAAAAAAAAGTCCACTGTAAAAAAGCTGCCTTCCAGCTCTAACTTTCTTTAAGGTCCCTTTTCAGCTCTGATATTCTATATTTTTAAAGCCCTTTCAGCTCTAATAGTCTGTGTTCTAAGACCCTTCCAGCTCTGATGTTCTGTGCCCTAAAATTCCTAGCTCTGACATTTGACAATTGTATCAAGGGGAAGAGGAAAAGAACTGACCGCAGAAGTATCATTTCCTGGGATATCCCTGGCCCTCTTCTCCCTGTCCCTTCTTTTCTGGAACTTGATCTGAGCTTCAACTAGCATGGGACAGGAGAGAGGGAGAGAAATGGGACAGAAAGGCTAGAGGTGGCTTTTGGTTCTAACTTCTATGCTGAGCAAGCTCTAGTGGCTGAAGACAGGTTTCATTTTCCAGGACAGCAGCCTGGCTTTGTGCCCCAGCACCAAGAGTTCCCTTGAAAGAAATGGAATCTGTCCTTGGCATTTTCTGTGGAGGAGACCACATGAAAGTACTAGCTTTGCTCCCTATCTTTCACTCTGTGAAACTTAAGACAATTGGAAGAAAAAAAAAAGAATACTAGTCCCTGAGCCCATCCCACCTGACTCAGAAGGCTTTCACCCTGACTTTGGGAAAACTGTGGTGTTATTTAATGTTAATGTCCTAAATGGGCTCCTGCTGATTCCCAGAGTATGTACATTCGCACAACATCTAGGGAAGAGAAATTCAGATAATGGAATCTCAGAGCTTTAAGATGTCATAAAGATCCTGCAGTCCGATGCTTTCAATTTATAAATGACAAATTTAATACATTGAAATACACCTTTCCCAAGGTCACAGACTCTCAAAAATAGAAGGGACCCAGAAGTCAGTTTAGGGGAAGACCCTCTGTGACATTCAACCCTATAGACCTCTAGTCATGGGAACTAACTGCCCCATGTGACAGTCTATTCTGATCTTAGACAGCTCTGATTAGTAGGAAGTTTTTCCTTTCTTGGAGCCTCATCAAATCTCCCTCTGCACAGTTATCAGCACAGTTAGAAGTAGGATCTCAGTCTCTAGACCTCTTTATACTACCCCACAGATAACAAGTCAATTTTCCAATTTCTTGAATCCTGGTTTGATATCCAGGAGAAATCCATCATTGAGGAAGATTTAAGTGCTCCTTTAAGTCCCCAGGTGCCAGCAGGTATGAGTCTTGAGTGAGACCATGACCAAGGCCCATTGTGGAATCCCGAAGACACCAGAGAGCTTTAATAATGAAAAAAAAAACAAAAACGAAAAACCAGTTCCCTGAACTCTGAACAGGATAGACCGTGGACTTCAGATGACATGCTGGAGAGCTGGACTTCAGAGACTCTTTTCACATCCCCAAAGGAGCCAGAAACTCTCTCTTGTCACCATTCCAGGGAGGTGGAGATGAGGGGGAGAGGGGACAGATGGCTCAGCAGAGCTTCAGAACTCAAGCCCTAAGTGCCACTGATTAATTAATGGGAGCATAGAACTTTGAAGATGAAAGTGCAGGAAAGTTATTTTTTTAAAAGTTCTGGTGCTAAGGTTGGACCTGTCTCTCCCCCACTGTCTCCTGGAGGAACACAGCAGACTGGTGAAAAGGCAAGTAAGTTGGTAAAGTTCCCAGAGAGCTATGGAAATTTGTGGGAATTGGTTAAATTGGCCACTAGAGGGGAATGGTGAACTGTAGATTGAGAGAGATTGGGAGGTGAAGGAGAGAAGGGAATACAGGAAAGGAGAGACAGCAAGATAAGGATGAAGAGGGGGAGAGGAAAAGAGAGAAGAGTGGGAAGGAGGGAGAGGGAGGAGGAGGAGGAGGAGGAGGAGGAGAGAGAGAGAGAGAGAGAGAGAGAGAGAGAGAGAGAGAGAGAGAGAGAGAGAAACATAAGGTGTTAAAAAGTTAATGCTCAAACGGATCCCTTATCTCATCTATTCCCTCCATTGATGGAGAGGAAAACCCCTCCATACCTGCTCACCCTGCACAACTTTGTCCTTTCGAAAGTTCACCACAGGTGGTCCACCCAATGTGTTGGAGGCTTTCCTTGCTTTCTCCTAACATCAGAGTATACAGGTGGAAAGCTCTTGTCATCTCTCACTCTTGTTCTATGGATCAGTCTACCTTCTCTCTTTGTTCTACAATCATTTGATGACCTTCTTTATTCCTGTCCTTGGGAGTTCTTCTGTTATACATTGTGACCTGCTTACAAACACTACAGATCTTTCCATTGACCTTTAGTGATACCCATCTTTAGGTTCTGTAGTGGTATTCTACTATAGTTCTCACTGCTGCAATAGGTATATCGGCCAATGAAAATTCAGTCCTGAGAACATGCACAATATACCCTGTCTATAATCAACCTACATGGAGGCTTGGTGAGCCAGCTTTTGGGCAGGTATAATGGAGGGATTCTTTCCCCTATTTTAAAGCAGGCTAAAGTATCCCCTGACTGCTTCCTGAGAATGTATTGTATTGGTGATGAAAAACCTTCTAATTGAACTCTGACTTGAAACTAAGTAGATATACTTAAGGTTACCAGGCTCAGGAAGTACCATCCTCCTCTCAGATTGGGGGTAGGTATGTTTTGTAGCAACCCCTTTTGGTGTGAATTTCTTCTTTCCAGGGACCAAAGAGGAGTGTGTATAAGAGAATGAATAAGCCTCAGGACTGAAGGATGTCATTGAACTGTACTTCAATCTGCTATACCTTCTTAGTAAATTACTTCTGTAAAAGCTAATTGATGTCAGTTGATTAATTGGTATTGAGGAGAAGCTAAATGGTCAACTGAAATTGCGAAATACTGTTTGGAGGCTCGTGAATTATAGTATTAGAATTCACAATCCCAGAGAATTACCCAAAGAACTCTGAGGGGGAGAAGCTGTAACTCAGCTCCGGGTACCTGATCTGCTATTCTGAGTAGCATACACTGCCGTGCAGCAGAGCTGGTGAAATGTTTGGGTTAAAAAAACAGAACTTTGCTGTTACAGGAAACTTGGGTTTGATGAAAGAGATTTTCAGTTTCCCAAAAGTTCTCCCCTCTGTCTTCCCTCCTTCTCCTTTTCAACTCTGGGCTCATCTCACTGTCCATCTGTATTTTCTGTCCTAAATATAGATACAATTAGACATTATTTATAGGGTGTCCATTTCAAGTTGTTGCATGTTGAAATATGGGCAATAGATAACTCTTCATTCATTTGGTCTTTCTTGTGTGGATGGACAGGCTAAACTCCTTTTAGTGATGGCAGATCTCTTCTAGGAGGCTTTGTCATATCTTGGGGAATTGATGCAATCAGCACAATGCCACCTGCAAATAGAAAACCTCACGGTCCACTGGGGATCCCTTTCTAATCTGGACTTTACACTAGATCTCCTCCATCACAGGGGCAAATGCTTTTAGACATCATAGATCTCTTCCAGTTTTAGGCTTCATTTGATGATTATTATCAGATGGTCAAAAAGTAGGATTATTTCTGTTGTTACACCTTCCAGTTATAATGAATGATCTTGATATGTATTGAACAGGAAACATCTTTTGGTAACAGAGTCTATAAAGTAGTGTTTTGCTTTAATAATTTTTTTTGTAATCAACAATTACTAAGCACAATGGTATCACATAGTGTTTAAATCTTTCAGCCAGTTGTGAGATGGTAAAGATGTGGCCTGTTGTTGAATATCATTTGGGAAGGCCTGCTTATTCTCTACTAATGTCCTCATCAAGGATGTCCTTAATTAGTCTTTAGATGACTATAAAGCACTTATATAAATTGGAGAGTAGGCAAACAGAACACTACTTTTAATTCTTTCTCAGTCATCTTTTTTTCTTATATCAATATGGTTTGAGAGGTTTTTTTTCATTTCTTTTGAATCTTCCCCTCCTTTATATACCTTGTAAACCAGGCCCTCAATGCCTTCACAATTGTATCTACTGTAGCATAGGTCAACTCTATATTTGATCCAACCTGGCTGCTTTTCCCATCTTTGTTCTCTTTGTCATTTCTCCTTCATTACCTGTAACCACTATGATTGAACACCTGAAATTTTTCTTCAATTGGGTAGAGTTTGTATATAGATAGATTCAGGCACTTGCCTACTCTGTGTGATTTCAGACGTTCTGAGAAGTTTCCTTCTCTCCCCAAACTGACCCCTACCTACTTGAGGATGCCTCAAGTCTCACAATTTGGATTTCTTTCCTATACATTTTGGACCCTACTAAAATAAAAATTTCCTTGTCAAGGATAATGCTTTCAACTATTAGCCATTACAACTTACTGCAAGACAATTTTTCTGGTCCTTTCTGATCTCACAAGGCTAACACTCTTCCTCAGTCCCTCATCACCGATCATCTGGACTGTTATAATAGCTTTTAATTGGTCCCAGTCACCAAATCAATATTTGTAGAACATAAATCTGATCATATCACTCCACTATTCAAAAATCTAGGAATGCCTCTAGGAAAAAAAAAAGGTAAATTTAGCAGTCAGCATTCAAAATCCTCCATAATCTGATTTTACCTTTTCAGAATTTTTCATATTCTTCTCTTTCATGTGTGTTTCAACCAAACTGGCCTACTATTTCCTGAACTCAACATGACATCTTCCATATCTTAGCCTTCATCAAAACTGTTCCTCATTTCCTGAAATGTATTCCCTTATCCCTTATGTCTCTATCTCTAAAAATTCTTAGCTTCTTTCAAAGCTCAGCTCAGGGAAAAAGTAAGCATCCTTGAAGACATGGATAGTTTCATTTTTGCCTTTGTATCCCAAATCACAAAGCCTTGCACATAGTAGGTACTTATTAATAATACTTCCTGAATTAATTCCCTATTTTTAGTAGTAATAATAAATCAAAGCTTGCTTCTAAGTACTGAGGAGTTGAGAGGTGTTTTTTTTTTCTTGTAGCTTTGAGAAGAAAAGGGTCAGAAGGCAAGATATTTGTTTTCAAGTACTGAAAGGGCTGTTATGGGTAAGAGGGATTATACTTGTTCTGTTTGCCGCCAAATGGAAGAATCAGGAACAATCGTTAGAAGTCTCAAAAGGAACAATTAAATCTGGATTTCAAGAAAATTTTCTTAACAAGTAAGCTGTACAAAAGTGAAATGGGCTACTTTAAGAGGTAGTGGTTTTCCTCTCACTATAGGTCTTTAAGCAGAGGCTGGATAACCAGTTGACAGCTTGGTAAGTGTAGGAATGAGACTAAATGCTGCTGAAGTCTCTTCCAACACTGAAAGTCTAGGATTAATTTCTATAAATTTCTTTTTTAAAATTTAATTTATTTTTTTTGTTACATTTTAGGTTCTGAACTGTCTCCCTCCCTTTTTCCCTACCCCACACAAGAGAAAGTCACTATTTCACACACATGCACACACACACATGTGTATATGTGTATATATAAACATAATGTATGTATGTATGTATAGGTAAAACCTTATTATGCATACTTCTGTTTATCAGTCCTTTCTCTAGAAGTGGATAGCATCTTACTTCACAGGTCTTTTGTAGTTGATCTGAGTATTCATAATACTCAATAGATTACATATTTACAGTTATTCTTCCAATAATATTGTTGATACCGTGTACAACATTCCCTTGGTTCTGCTCATTGCACTCTTTATTACTTCACATTCTATGAGGTTTTAAAGTTTACAAAGCACTTTCTTCATTGTATCCCTCTGAGGTAGATAATGAAAATTTCATCACCATTTTTTCTGAGGAAGAAACTGAGAATTGAGGGGGTAAGATGTCTTGTCCATGGTCACTCATAGAGCTCATAAATTAAGTTTGAGATATGAATCCAGTTGTCCTAGTTCCAAGCCAATACTCTTTCCACTGTACCACACTGCCTCTTTCTTCAGCAGGTTTAGAAGATGAAGGCCCACAAGGAGAATGAGTGCATGAAAGGGCTGACGCGGAGGGAGGGAGGGAGAAGGCATAGAATGAGGTAGGTGACAAATTCCACAATTTTGCCAAGAACCAGCACTAACTAGCAATATGTACAAATTCTTTTAACTTCCTGGGTCTCTGATGAGCCAGAGCAGTTGAGTCTCTGTTTACATTCCTAGGTATTTGGAAATCAAATGCAGTTGACTTTAATAAGTGGTACAGGGGATCCTGGATGGCCATCTGCTTGGGACACTGAAAAAAGGGGATTCCAGTATTAGAAGGGGGATTGTACTTCATGACCTCTAAGGTCCTTCTCTTGAGCATGGGACTTTTAGTCAGGAGATCTGGGTTCAAGTCCTGACTCTGCTCCTTAGTAGCTGTGTGACCACATAAGCAAGTCATTTAAACTCAGTTTCCTCATCAATGCCTATTCCCCAGTCATCTTGACAGCCTTACCAAGTGCTTTGGTGACCACACCACAAAACGAATCCAGAATATTTTAACCCTTTTACCACTGGAATTGTCTCCCAGGGGTCCTTCTGTCCTAATTATTAACAGCCTATCATTTCTCATAATTTCAGGAAAACCTGGGATGTTTCACTTCACAGCTATCTTCTTAATAGTCTTATTTAAGTTTCTCATTCCATTGATCTCCCATACCCCTCTATTTCTTTAATCATGATAAAATCAACTCCAACTTTGTTTCTGATAAGGAATGGAAATCTCCTCCCCTACTACTGCACTCACCTCTTTGTAATCTTCAGGAGAAAACTGTCCCTCCTTAGCCCCTGCTTCCCTGTGAGCATCTTTATTAGACTCTAAACTCCTTGAAAGCAGGGATTATTTTTATTCTTGCATGTTTATCCTCAGTACTAAGCACAATACTTAAAACATAACAAATGCTTAAAAATGCTTTTTTAATTCATTCATCTATAAAATGGAGATCATAACACTAAAATCAGGAGTATGCCAGCACATTTTTATTTAATATTTTCTCAATTACATGTAGAAATAATTTTTAATATTTGTAAAATTTTAAGTTCCAAATTATCTCCCTCTCTTCCTCTCTCCTCCCACTGCCACCACTGAGAATGCAAGCAAAACATACATGCACAGTCATGCAAAACATATTTCCATATTAGTCATGTTCCATATTAGTCAAGCCAGAAAAATAAAAAATTTTTTTAAAATTATGCTTTGATCTCCATTCAGACGCCATTAGTTCTTTCTCTGGAGATGGATAACATTTTTCATAATAAGTCCTTTGGAAATGGTGAATATAGCAAATGGTAAAGTATGCTGGTAAATGTTTTAACAATTGGCTTTCCAGGGAAAAGTGGACATAAGACATGCTTCCAAGTTTAATTCACATTATTAACAATGTTTCTCCATCACTTTCTTAAGTCTAGACAAGAAATAAAACAATAAATCAAGCCTTGAATTATAACATTTGCCAACTTCCAAAATGTAAATGCTCACTGAAAATTTAATAATTGACTTTCTGGAACTTCACAGTGGTGATGTAGATTAGCTATAAATCAATATATTGCTAAATTCAAAGCATCAAATAATTAACTGCTATGAAGAGGAAAAATAAATTCAAAGAGGGGGAAAATGGGAGGAGAAAAAAGAAGAGAGAGAAGAAAAGGAAAGAGAAAAAAAGACAAAAAGAGGGACAGGATCAGAAAATTCTATTTGTAGTCTCAAGTTTAGTGCTATGCATTCATTCATGCAAGAAGTATGTATTGAGAGTTAGTATGTACCTAGTCCAACCCTTTGCTAATCACTAAGTAGAAAAAGGGGGGAGGGGATATTTTCCGTCCCCTTATGGAGCTCATAATTGGGTTAGGTTAGAAAGGCAAGACTCACCTATGAAACACAGTAAGATATGATAGGGGATGCATTTAATTGCTTATTACAATGTTCACGGTGTTCTCTTCTTTGACAAATGAAGGAATTAGAGTAGATGGACTCTAAGGTCTTCCTCAAAAAATCCCAATTCTATCATTTTCTTTGAGGAAGAAAAGCTCCTGCCTTCAAAACATTTATAGTCTAGTTGGAGATAAAATGAATTCACATTCAAGCTTTCATTTCTTGATTTTTCTGTCCTTCCCTTCCTCTTCCATTGATCGTTCTTTTTCCTCTTAAGTGGAAGGCCCAGTGACTGATTCTGAGACAGTAACCAGCAGACCCTTCTTGGCATGTGAGGAAGGCAGCCACAAAGCTATACTAAATCCAGAAGATAATAGGAAAACACAAAGGAAAACATCTATCTTGTAGATACTTGCTCAGTTGGGAATCAAGATTTATCCTTAGTAGGAGCAAGGGTCAAAAATTTTATTTTCATATCATAAGTGATATGTGGAGTTAGGATACTTAGATTCTGGCTCCACAGTTAATCCATTGTTGTGATATTGGGCATTAATTTTCTGGGTTTTAGGTTCCTTATTTGTCTAGCAGGAATAAGAATATATCCCTGGGCTTTCTTTCTCTCAGGATGAATGAGATAATGGGGATATTAAAGGACTTTGAAAGTATAAGTAGTTGCTATTATTTATCATTATTATGCCTCTATAAAAACTACTGACACTTCACTGTGGCACAGAGTTGATCCTGGGTTCTTGTTCCAGTGGAATACAAATTCTGGGAAGTTCTAACAAACTTGAACGGCCTTGACTATGGTTCCATTGACAGATTGTATCTGCTGTCCAAGGACTAGCCTAGCTAATATGGAGAGAGTTATCACCAGAAAGCTGGTCACAACAATCCATGAAACACAAACAAAAAGACAAAATGATCCCCAATCCTGTGCAGTTCCCCTCTGCTTCTCAGAGCTAATGACAAAATGTAGGAAATAAGAGGATAGCGAGTCCATGCCTGGAATGCTCATCCGCCTCAGCTCTCTCTCTTAGAATCCATGCCTTCCTTTATGTTGAGTCTATGTGTGTTGTTCATGTAGGTATGTATATGTGCACTTGAATTGTCTGAATGGGGCTTATGGAGAGGCATGAAGGGGTATCTCTGGAATATTGTCTACCACTTGCCAAGAGACTTTAATTCTTCTCTGGAAGAAATCAGGAAAAGGGTCAAATTGCTCTCTGAGAGGGGTACAAGACTAAATTATATCTCTCTGCTCCCTTTAAGAATTACTATTCTAAGGGATTTATTTTATTTTTTAGGTTCAAGCAATTTTCCTGGCTGCTATGCTTTAAAGAGGAAGGAGTATCCCAAGTTTGCATCCACAAACCTGACTCAGCCAAATGCTGGTTATACAAAAGACTATTAAAAATTATGAATAGTAAGTGAGGCAGTCTAGAATCTAATCTGTATTATCTCTGAAGTATGCCTATCTATAGTTTCTCCTCCATTAAAATGAAAGCTCATTGAGGGCAGAGGCTACTTTTGTTTTTTCTGTGTCCTCTATACTCAGCACAGTACATGCCACATAATATGTACTTAATAAAAGCTTGATTACTAAGAATCACATGTGGTTTTTTTAGATTTTTTTTTTTACAAACATGCATTTAACTGTCTACTACTCTAAATGTAAGATCCTTATAAACAACCAATAAATTAACATAATCCCAGAAGAACTAAGCACAGACAAACTGGCATTCTTGCCATAAATAAAATCTGAAGAGAAAAAGGAATTTCAGCTAAGTGACATAATGATTCATAGGTTCTCATCAGAGAGGCAAATAAAAGACTTGGCAGAGTTCTTTCATTATGGTCCTAAGGGTAACAAGAAAGATCACTTCATGGTGTATTTGGTCTATTGTCCTTCCAATCTTCTTGAGGTATCTTATAATATGAAAACTGGGGTCAGCAAGAGGATTTCCATAATAATTGCAATTTGTCTTGCTAATATCTGTTCCAAATTATGAAAAAGTAGAGGAATCATTCAAAGAACTAGACAAGATCCTCCAAATCAAGTCAACAAGTCCCTTGATACTTGGCGATTTCAAAACAAAAGTGGCACAGGTAAGGATGGTGAAAAATGTATTAGAAAATAGAGTTTGGGATTGAGAAAAAAGCCCAAAGCATGCAGGTGATTTAGAATCAACATGCCAGTATTTCATGAACATTTTCTTCAAGGAGGTAATAAGAAGGTGTTGGACATGACAGTACTAAGCATCGCACAGGAAATGAAATAGACTATGTTTTAAGAAATAGAAAATGACTGGTTGCTCTGTGGGAGTCATTTCAGTATCAGCTTATCTGTGGACAGTTAGATCATCCACTAGTTAGAACAAAGGTAAAACAAAGATTAAAAAAATCAAAATAGAAGAAAAGATAAAGATGAAAAGTTAGTATATGTTTTTATAACAGTTCCAACTTGACCTATCTAAACAAGCTCCTGACTGAAAAAAACAGCAAATAGAGTCATCATCATTTTGTAGAGGAAAAATAATTGATGCAAAGTAATTGCCACAATGTGCAAACCCCAGGACAGTCCAGAAATCACCCCAACCAACAATTACTTCTTTAAGAATTGATTATGCAAGACTGACATTTTCTTTTTTAACTTTTATTTTAGTGAGGAACTTAAAAAAGTAACTCATGCTATTCTTGTGGAAAATATGGTCAGGGTAACAGCAAAATTACATGGATTTGAAACTAATTGAAAATTAATCCAGATCCAAATTTAGTCCAGATTCAAAAACTGACTATCTTTTGGTTCAATGTTACCTTAGAAAGAGGTCTCCAGGGGAATAATCTAGAACTTTTGCTATTTAACATTTCTATCAATGCCTTGAATCAAGACTTAGACAGTGTGCTTATGTAACACAAAGTGAAGTGGGAAGAGGAAGAAAAAAGCATTTATTAAGTACCTAATATATGCCAGGTATTATTTGATCCTTAAACCAACCTGTGAAATGAGTACTATAAATTATGGCCATTTGAAACTGAGAAAAAAGTTCAGCGGTTTGCCCAGAAAGTATCTGAGGCTGAATTGGAATTCAAATCTTTCTGACTCCAGGTCCAGTCCTCCACTTATTATGCCTATCTAACTGCCTGAATCAGTATCCTGAGACATCACCAAAAAAGGGCTAATAAGAAGACATCATATTCCTATTTTTCATTTCTGTAAAACTTTATGAAGGTAGTCAATGCATTTAACTAATTCTATTAAATTCAATACACATTTATTAGGCATCTACTTTGTTTGTGGCACAGGATTAAGCACTGAGGAAATAATAAGAGCCTCCAAAAAAAAGTGCCCTGCTCTCAGGTAACTTATATTCTACTAGAGTATATAGCATACGTACAGGGAAGTAAACACAAAATAATTTGAGGTGGGAGAGCACTATTAACTAGGGGAAATCTGGAAACACTCAAATTGATCCCTGAAGGAAGTTAAGGATTCTGTGGAACTAAGGAAAGGATAGAATACATTTCACATGGGGAAAACCTGTATGAAGACATGAGAGAGGAGAGATGGGGTGTTGAGTTTGGGGAACATCTAGTAGGTCAGTTTGATTGAATGGTAAAATGTATGGGAGGAAATAAGTCTGGAAATGAGGGAAGAGTCGTATTGTGAAAAATTGTGTTTGACTTAGAGGTACTAGTAAGCTACTGAAAATTATTGAAAGGGAAAATTATATGGTCAGACTTGTGCTTTAGGAAAATTATAGAGGCAGCTATGGAGGATGGATTGGGGAAAAGAGACACTGGATGCAGAGTCTAAGAGGTTATTAAAAATAGTCAAGGTGAAAGGTGATGACGGCCTTAACTTGGGTGGTGGCCATGTGAGTGGATAGAAGATGAATTGAAGAGATGTTGTGGAAGGTAGAATGACAAAACTCAGCAACTGATTGCTTCCAGGGGTAAGAAAGAGGAAAGGTGAAAAGGCCAGGAATCTGGGTTAATATATACCTGGTGATCAGGTCACCAAGGATCTGAAAGACCAGAATTCAGAATCAGTTCAGAATGCCTTGCAGACTGCATCCTCACAGTCACATAACTGATTTAAAGTTTAAAAGAATATGAGATTCCATTGTATTTATTATTGGATGAGTACAATAATTCAGCATTCGACTTATTAGGGTAAAATGCAACCTTAAAAGCTCCTGTCTAACAAGGTTAAGATGGTAAGATCATATAGAATTCTTCAATGGATGTGTAGCACCTGGAGCATCTCCCTTATTTCATATTGTCCAGAAAAGTTACCCCAAGTTTACGTTATTCTATACATAGTTCATAAGCCCTAACATTTTCACTTTTTACTAGGCAGAAAGAGGATGTAATTAGTTCTAAGAGGTATTTAATTGTATGGGTGTGTAGGTATTAATGAAGGCAATTCTCCCACTTACTGGTACACATTATCTCTGGGCATAGGAGCAGGAAAGATAGTTGGTTAAACATAATGCTTATGTGCCTGCCAGAAGCATAGGCTGGCACAACTATTCAGAATGCAATGTTAGCATGAGCCACCAGGTGGTGCTCCAAGCTTGAGCTGCCAGACCGAGATCTCTAATACATGTGCAGATGTAGACTCTGTGCATGTGCCAGATGGCACTCCCTAACTCCCAGAGCCTGCTTGGGTTCCCTTTTGGCTCAATCTTGGGTTTAAAATGTAAAAAAGCATCATCATACCATATTTCATAATTTATCTCAATGGGTTTATACTTGCTCCCATCCCATCAAGCTTCTTATCTTGTTCCCAATTTTTTGAGATCCACAGGAAAACACTTGAATTATAGATTAGAGTACATTTACAGCATGATATCAGAATTAAAAAGATACAGTATTGAAACTCCCGATGGCTCCATCACTCTGGCAGTTATCTGAAATAAAAAATTCAGATCCCACCCCTTTCTTAGTACACCAGAAGGATCTTTTAGGAAAGTCCATTTCCAAGATCCTTGTTCAAAGTTAGTGAGGGAAAGAGAGAAGAAGCTACTCTGTCTCTGAAGATTTAGGGTCAGGAGTCTTCTTGGTCTTTACCTATGAAATATAGATCACAGATCTGCCCCCAAACTGCCCCCCAGCATTTCCGCTCAGCACTTTGCCACAGTCTATGCCTTCTTCTTTAGCTAGGCTCCAGCAATATTGCTGTTGTTTTGGGCATGTAAGACAGATGGGGGTGAGATATCACCTAGCTAATGAAAAAAATGACTCCCATTCACCATACTACAAATTCTCTAGCCATAGTCTCTCTGCAGAGTGCCTCTCTGACAAGATTTTCTCATGTGGTAACTGCATGTTCTGGTGTGACTACTGCAAAGTACTTCAGTCTGGTTTTAAATGCCCCGATAAGTGCAACAGTTTGGCAATTTACTCCCCACTCCCTTGAATTTTCTATCCCTCTCTGGTGCCACTCAGGTAAGAAACTAGAGGAGAATTCAAAATAAAAGACAAGCCCCATTAAAGCAAGTATTGCATGAAAATATGTGTAGTATAATAACAAGAAAAGTAGCAAAAGAACATTCCCCATCTGGACACATTCTCCCACAAACACTCACAACTGGTGAGAAAAGTTGATGCACTTAGAACACACACATTGAGGAGCACACATATGAGGAATATTTGTGGAGGACAGCTCACACCTTTGATGCTTATAAGTCTGCTGACATCTTCTGGTGATATCTGGTGACGTCTGCTTCTGCTGCGGCCTCAACATGTAATGTCATCTCTGACAATGTTGTAAGCTCTGCTGGGTGTGTATGTGTGTATATTGAAGGGGGTGATATGCTGGATGTTGTTCCATTCTGGTCTCATGTGATCGCTCCTAGGCTGGCCCCTTGGTGACCACTGATCACTGCTAAGAGTGGCTCTGCTAGGCACCAAGTTGTAGATCTTCTCTCTGGCATCAGCTAAAGTCACTGCAGGTGTGTCCCTCTTCCCCACGAGAGAAAAAGCAGACTCTGCCATCTGATCTCTTTTAGCTTAAAGAACAGAGGCTTAAGCTTCATCTCTTTAAGGGAAGCAGGTCCTTCATGCACCTTGTATAAGAACAGGAAAAAACCTTTAATGCTTTTCCCCACCATGAAAGTTCTCTGAACTTAGGCTATGGTCATCTTTCTTTCTCTCCTGATGGAGAAATCACTGCCAGGAGTCATACACTTTTAGAATGCATAACAGCTAACCAGCTACACAGTGTCTATAAGGATTGAGTTTCCTGCCCATTAGGGACAAGGCCTTTGTTCCATGCTTTTATATGACTTAGAGTTATATAATCCTTCTGACTCTGACTTGCTTCAAACTTTAGCTTTCAAAATCATTTGTTACTTTTTAGCACACTATCAAGTGCTGTCTAGACTGGGTTTCTCCAAGTAATCGTGTTTGGTTTCATCAAGCCCTTGAACACCAAGATTGATAGCTGATATTTATGTAGCACTTGAAGATTTGCAACAAGTTTTATGTACGTTATCTCATTTCAGATTCACAACAATCCCATCAATTAAGTATTACAGGTCTTATAAACTATTTTTTTACAGATAACAAAAGTGAGGCTCGTGGAGGTTAATCACACAGCTAGTAAATGTCAGAGTGTTTGGAACTGGAAACAAGATTTTCTTTACATCAGGGACAACACTCTATCCACATGACCATTCAGAAGAGTTTAGTCCAGTACTCTATACAGGAGAAACTCAATGGCTGATGAATGTGTATTGCTTAGATGACAACATGTTGTTAGATAGATAGCCCATTGAGTTAGTCTGTCAGGTTAGATATCTTGGACTGGCTCTGCAGATGGATAATGAGCTGGGTCCAGAATTGAATAGGAGGAGGAGGAGAAAGGGCTGGAGTGCATTTGGGAAATTACACAGTGCTTTTAACACAATTCATACGTTTTCCCAGAATGACAAGCATATTTCCCTAAATTCTTCCTGTTGTTTATTTAAATGGACCAATAATCATTGTGCCTCTACCATTTTTCCGTGGAGTCACACGTGACTCATGAGTATTCTTAGTCTGAATTTGCTTTTTCAGAGGACACACATTATTTTGTTTTTTAAATTTGCTGTAGTGAATACGAATGTTCCTGCTCTGGTTAATGAAAAAGCCAGGACAGCAATTACACAGGGTGTGTAAGTAGTTAAACACCCAGGGCTTATGGAGCATAAGGGCAAACTCATCCTCACATTCAGGATGAAATCTTGCCACATGAAGTGAAGTTACCTATGACAGATCTTAGCATATCTGTGGCTTAGTTTCTTCTTTAAAATGAGGATAATATTTGCATTAAAATGCTACATTTCATGGATGGAATGCAGCATGGTACAATGGGAACAGTCATGCCCTTCTTAGAGTCAGGAAGATTTGTATTCATGTCTCACCTCAGACACACTAGTGTGACCTGGCATAAGTCACTTACCTTCTCTGAGCCTCAGTTTCCTTATCTCTAAAATGTAGCTAATAGCTATAGTACTAATCTCCCAGGACAATTGCAAAGAACAATGAGAATATGCATGAAAAGTGCTTTTTAGTTATACATGTTATTTGTATTATGCCACTGCAGAGATGTGCTGGAGCCAGTTTAGACTGGAGAGGTGATTGTGAAATTTCCATTGTGAATGTTTACAGCTCAGATACAGGCAAATGATACAAATCAAGGTTTGATTTATTCTTTTGTTAATCGTCTAGACTCAAGAACATGCTGGCAGAAAATGTTAATAATGCAGATTAAACCTTCAGATGTCTCCTGCCTTTTCAGAAAGCCAATTGTTAAAGATTTACCAGCATACCACTGTTCCAGTGCCACAACATACCATGGAGGTAACATGGGGCTCTCAAAGGATTAGGCAACAGAATGAAAGGTGAGCTAGAAATACTGTGGCTATGATTTTAGTAATAGTGTTGTCTTGGAAAGGTTCTTCATCAAACTGGTCATTGTAAGATAGATTTTTTTGGCCCAGCAACTCTTCTCAGAGAACGGCTTCAATAGGCAATAGTGGAGGATAGGAGCAGTTGTGCTACCAAAATTACAGAAATGCCTGAGAATAATACTTGGACTCCCTTCCTTAAAGGTTGCAATGAAAGGGTATTGCAAACTTCAAAGCACTGTATAAATATAACATTATTATCATGGTCAAGAATTGAGGACAGGGATAAGAACCTGGGATAGTTTGGAGAAAGACTTCTCTCTCCCATCATAGGCTGAGTAACAATCCTCCCCACCACCAGTCTCCACCTCCATCCTCTTTCCTTTATCTTCAATCTCACCATCTCTTCTGGTTCCTTCCCCTTTGCCCACAGAAACAAACAAAAAAGTTTTCACTAACCTTTTTACCCGCTTCAAAACATCCTATATCTGCCCTCCCTTTAACTACTAACATTTTCTGCCTTCACTCTGTTACCACCTATTCTCTCCTCATCTCCTGCATTATTACCTCTGTCTATAATTTCTGAAATTTCTCTGAAGTTACCATAACCTCTCAATAGCCAAGCCCAATGACCTTTCCTCAGTCCTCATTGCCCTTGACCTGTTTAAAGTATTTGACATTATTGACTATCACCCATCTTGAGGCAGATAGATGACATTGTTGATAGAGTACTGAACTTGAATTCATCAAGAAAATCAGAGTTCAAATCCTGCCTCAGATACTGTGTGATCCTAGGAAGTCCTTTATTGTACTCTGTCTCAGTTTCTCCAATTATAAAATGAGGAGTTTGGATTCAATGGCTCCTACGATGCCTTCCAGCTCTAAATCTATTATCCTTCTAAATCTCTTCACCCTTGAATTCTAATTAATGCTGCTCTCCCCTAGTTGTCTTTCCATATATCTTCATACTCTTTCAGTGATTGATTTTCCTCTTCCTGTCTCCAAGTGGGAACATCCCATAGGCTCCATCCTTTGCCATCTTCTTGCTACACTAATCTACCTTAGTGATCTCAATCACTCCTATTCTTTCCATTATCACCTCATACAGAGGACTCCCATATCTGTATCTCTGGCCCTCATTTGTCCCGTGGATACTCCAGTCTCACATCTCCAACTACTTTGCTAAACATCTGCATTTAGATGTTCTGCCAATACCTCAAATGAAACATGTCAAAAGAGTCATCTTCATCTCAAAATCTGCTCCTTCTCCAAATGTCACTTTTATTGTTGAGTGCAACACCATCCTCTCAGTTACCTAGGTTTGAAATTTCAGTGTCATTTTTTATTTCTTCTTACACACGCACACACACACACACACACACACACACACACACACACACACACCAGCTCATAACATTCAAGCCCTCAGACTATTGTAATAATCTTTTAATTGGTCTTCCTGTCCACCATCTTTCACCTCTCTAACTCATTCTTTATACAGTTGCCAAATTAATTCCCATAATGAACAGGTCTATATCATTCCTCTATTCAACTAACTTCAGTGAGTTCTTATTACTTATAGGATACCAAGTCCTTAGCTTGATATTTAATTCCCTTCACATTCTGACTCTATTTCACTTTTCAAACTCATTTCATCTTGTCATATTAGAAAGAATTAGACACATTCTGCGCTTTCAGTGTAGAAGGAACATTCAAAAGAGTCAAAAAGAAACACCAGGTAGTGTACAAGTGACCAGGGCCAAAGGAATGATACAGACAGTACATGCTATGGGAGGTGAGAAAGAAGAGGCTGATGTGGACTGGGGCAGTCAAGGAAGGCAAGACTTGACCTGATTTTGAAAAACAGTTAAGATTTCTTTATGTTAAAAAAAGAAGACACACAAAGGGCTTACTGAATTGTACTGAACATATTCAGGGATGACTTGGCAGCTCACGAAATCATGATACAGAATCCTAGAACTATGGAATGGTCTAGTTCACCTCCCACCTACTGCAAGAATCCCCATGATGATAATCCCTGAGAGATAATTGTTCTTCCCTGGATCGACAGTTGCTTCACTTCCTCAGGAATCAATCTGTTTCATTGCTAGGAAACTGTAATGATTAGAAATCACTTCCTGATGTTGAGCTGAAACATGACTTTCTGAAATGTCTACCCATTTGACCCCAATTCTATCCTAGAGAACCAAGAGGAACAAACTGAATCTTTCAATTCAATACAACAAGCATTTTTTCCCCCAAATACATTTTGGTACCCAACTTAAAATGCCACTAGTAACAAAGGATAGAGGGACTGCCATAGTGTTTGGTTCCATAAAACTTCCAATTACAGGACTAGTTTTGAATTATATCTTGCTCTTAATAAATGCTGTTATATGAATGGGAATAAGAATGAACACTCATGATCTCTGGAAAGATGACTCCAAGGAAGGACAATATAATTCAAACCCTGAGTGATATAATGGCACATAATTTAATCAATTTTGAATGAATAAATGAATGAATGATACTTTGAGAATGACAGGGTAGGAGAAGGTAGTACAGCATATCTACCTTTCTACATTGAATCTAAATGAATTTTTTAAATCTCATGGGATCATAGGTGCTTGAATTTAGAAGTGGAGGGATCTCAAAGAAAGAACATTTAGTTCAACCCCCTACTGAGGAAAACCTAAGCCTCAGAGAAAATAAATGATTTATGGAAAGTCACCCAGATAGTTCTGCACAGCCAAAATGCACACTTGGACTCTAAATTCAGGGCTTTTACGTCTCTCCAGCTGAAAATGATCAGTCTCTTGTTGGATTTTCTTATAATACTTTGGATTTCTCCTTTGCCATTATCACATGCTATCTTTTTCTTTATTATTTGTACACATTGGATTAGATGATCTATAAGGTCCCTTCCACATCTAATATTCTTTCCCATATCCTTTCCACTAAACTGTAAATTCCTTGAAGACAGGTAATTGTCTTTTCTGATTTCTTTATCTTAATTGCCTAACATAGAGCCTTGCATATAAGAGGTCATGCAATAAATGTTGGTTGAATTTTTTAAATTGAATTTATATTCTTGTACAAAAATAAAACTGCTGATCTACACCAGTTATTCATTTTTCTGTTGCGAAGAGTGAGATGTTTGTCTGAAAGAAGTAGTAAAAGCTAATTGCCAGCTTAAAAGTTTTACATCTAGAGTGGTTATCATGAAAATCATTCCATCTTGGAGCTAGATGACAGCACAAGGAGCTATCCAGTCTGTCCTATCTTGGTAGTGGGAGCTTCATATCATCCAAATTTCTCACTCAGTGCTGTTATGGGCAATTCCGAATGTCTATAACAATTCGTTAAATGTGCATTTAAGAAGAAAATCAGATGTAAACTCACAGCCTTTGCAATTGACAAAGAGGGAACTGCTCAGATGAATAAATAAGAATAATTTATAATCTAAATAGCAGTTCTTTCAGTATAATTACATATTTTAGAAGATTAAAAAGTTTTTAAACTAAATTAAATTTAAAAGTTTAAATTATCAATGTTATACATGGTAAACATTCAATCAATATTGATTGACAATTACTTTCACAAAGAAAGTATTTGATAAATATTGGTTGATTGCTAGAAATTCCAAATTCATAAAATCTGAACTAATGATGTTTTAATCCCAGTTAGATATTTTCTAAACAGAATGGATGAGTAAAAGGTATTTTTGCTTTAGTTCCTAGAAGTGAATGTGTTTTCACGATGAACCTTTTTTTAAAGTTTTGTTGTTGTAATTTGTTTTTACATTTCAAACATTTACAGATTACTCCCACTTTGCAAGAGGCCTCTTGAAACAAAGCAAAACAATTAAATAAAACTAATTAATATAATGACCTCATCTGAAAGTGTATGCCACATTTCACATCTGTGACATCCCTCCCCACCTCTCTATTTATTTTAGTGAACAAAAATCTATTTTCTCACTCTCCCACAATCCACTTCAGTGGGGGGAAGAAAGAAAAACAAATTTCTTATAACAAATATTCACAAAATGAATTCCTTCAATGGCTGTATACAAAAATGTATGTACCATTCTGCTTGCTAATTCTGTCACATCTTTGTAGTGGATCTAAATTAACTGAGTCATAGGAATGGTTATTCTATTAGGTCACTCTAAATCAAAGCATCCTTGGGGTAATGTCAAGGAAGAAACAATGAGCAGCCTAATGTAAACATCATTACCATGAAGGGATCTTGATCCTAAATTAAGAAATCCAACAAGAGAAGAGAATAAAATAATTTTTACTATGAGGTGTTCCATTGTTGCTTATCATTTCCATAGAATTACAGAACATTAATTAAAACTGAAAAAGAAGTTAAATCAAGGCTTCTTACCTAGAGCCCAGAAACCTCAAGGAGTCCTTCAACTGATTTTAGGAGATCTATGAACTTGTATGGGGAAAAAATATATATAGCTTTATTTCAACATATTCAGTTTCTTTTATAATCCTGCATATATTTTTTATTTTATGCATTTAAAAATCTTAATCTGAGAGAAGGTTCATAGGATTTATCAGACTGCCCAAGGGGACCATGACACAAAAGAGGCTAAGAACCCCTATTTTACGTGATAATATTTTAAAACTTTTCAAAGCAGACTTGTCAATTAATAGGTGTAAGGAACTCCTGTTGAAATCTATTCTTTTGGTCATGTAGATCTGGCAACTGCTGTGCATCTTATAATCACAGAGTCACACAGGGCACTAAGAAGGCCAGGCACTTAGCCACAGTCATGCGGCTAACATTCTCGAGACAGGATTTGAATTTAGATCTTCCTGACTCCAAGGTGTACTCCATCCACTAAGGGAAGCTGGTTCTCAATAACAATAATAATAAATAATACTGGTGAAAATGTACTCAGTACTTTAAGGTTTACAAGAGTTTTGCATATACTATCTCCATAGTCCACAAGTCCCATCATCACTGAACCCTGACAGACTTGGGTTCAATTTGTGGGAATTTTTATGGTAATTTACCAGTCTTCATTTGTTTGCTCCCATGAAGTTAAAAATTGGGAACTTCTGATATTAGTTCAGGCCTGGGTACTTAATGCTCCCCGTGTAGGTTAACAGACCCACCCAAGGAAGAGTCCTGAAACAGTAAAATATTTAATCAAGGCAAGAATGACTAATAAAGCAACAGAAAACAATATCAGCCACATTATCAATTGAGTACAGTATCTAGACCATGAATATAACCTTATGAGATTTTCTAAGACTCCAGGTCCAAAGGAAAGGTATAGACTTGGTCTCTTATCATGGCTAGACTATACTCACAAATGATCTCCTAGGGCTAAAGACTTTAGTGAAATTCCCCTATGTAGCTGACTGCATGCTCAGTGTGCAAGCCAATTCTGTCTAGATCACTCCCCGCCTCTAATGCAGCTCTTGGTCCACCTTATATCAGGTGCCAAATTTTCTTGTTCTCATTCGTGGTTGTCTGAATGTTGATAGCTCAGTTTGTCAGTTTCTCCTTCTGGACATGAACTCTGGTAGAAGCCTTCATTATGGAGTCATTCTGATGGGAAAAACTTTTCTTCTCTCCTTGTGAATATGCAGTAAAACTTTTTCCTGCTGTGGCAAAGGGGTAGGGGATAGAATTTGACAAAAGTAAGTCCTTTGCTGAGGAAATGCAGGCTATATTTTACATGATCTTTACAGCAACTCTGCGAGGGAGTTAGTGAAAGTTCTGCTATTCCATTTCACAGATGAAGAAACTCGGAGTCATAACAAATTTGTATTATCTCATTTTAAGTAAGTTCTCACTACTTGGATCCTTATCTTCATCCCTAACAGTCTTGCTGATCCCTATCCCAACTTATCTAAACCTTTCCCTAGCTCTTCAAACTCCTTATACCACCCCAAGTGGTTTTCTCTCAGCAAATGACATTACTTCCATCTTTACTGACAAAGTGGGGAATTGTGAATTCACTCATCTCCCCTAAGAGGTGTTCTGGTGTTGCCTGCATCTTTATCCACTCTGTCCTCCTTTACTCCAATCTGTGAGAAAGAAGTGGTCTTTCTTGTTGAGGTCAACCCTTCCAGTGGTGTCCCCGGTCCTCATTTTCTTGAATCATATGGGAGTTTGTTCATCAATAGATCATTCCGTCTTTCTCATTCATCTCCAGTCTGCTTTCTCTGCTACCTAAAAATGCATTTAGGTCTCAGAACTATAACTAGAAATTCTGATACCTACGAAAAATTCAGTTAAACAGAGGGTAGGCAATGGAGAAGTCAGACTGTATGAACATCCCTATGCACAGTTGAGATAGATTTTAAAAAAAGAAGTCATGGGAGTTGAGTATGTTGAGGAACTGGGAGGCCAGGATCTTTGGAGGAGAGGAATAGTTTGGGGCTTTGTGAAGATGAAGCCTATAAGTAAGTTATTAATATATTGATGGGGGGGAGGGGAGAAATTTGTTTGGAAATCTATTGGTCCTCTCTTCCCTCAGCCTAGAAGAAAAAGAACCTAGAGGGGATGGAGGGAAACTCACTATGAATCTGCAATGTTCTTTCCTGAATACTATACTTCCCTTGGTTTTAACAAAAAAACAAAATTTCCCTCTTACATATCCCATATTGCCTTGAATTGTAGTTGATTGCGTAGCAATGGGAATGCTATTAAAGGAGGCTGTGAAGTCTCCATCCCTAGACATCTTTGAAGTTAAGATGCCCCTCTTTTTCTGAATGGGGTAATTTAAATTGAGTTCTCCTTTGAGGCAAAAAGATAAACTTAATGAATTCTAGAGATCCTATCCACCCCAGAGAGTCTGGAATTTTTAATCAAATATTCCTTCTAATCATTACCAGATCCATACTTGAAGCATTTCCAGTTTGGTAGTACTTGATTAAGCTTATACACTGGTGGCAAAGCTTTCCCAAAGGTCATTTCCTAATAAGAGTAGTTTCCCCATCTGCAAAATGAGGGGGTTGAACCCTAGGGCTTCTAGGGTCAATGTCAGCTCTAAATCTAATATTCTGTGATCTTGGTACTTTACTTGTAGTAGTCCAGTGATGGGTTGTACATCTATTGTTCATAAACCAGTATTACTAAGTATAGAGAAAGACTCGTTGACAGGTTGGTTATATAGATGCTTTTATTTGACCACAGCAAGCCTCAAGTATGATCTAATAAGGTATATAGTGGTTTTGATCAGTTGTTAGTGGGACATTCCTCTCCACATTGCACTCAGGGCTTTCTCTACCATGTCCCAGAAATTCCTTCATCATGGAAGCTCACTCTAACCCTGAAATAAATACCTTGAAAGTATCTTCCACCCCTGTGGCCCCTTCCTGTAACTGGAAGGCTATTCCTTGAACCTCCATTTAATCAACCTCTAACCAACTGCCCAGACCAGCCATCTCTTCATTTCTCAATAGGTTGCAGCCCAGACTTTCACCTTATGCCACCTAGGCATGGTACCTTTCCCTAACATCTACTCTTTCCTCCAAACTTCCTTTTATGTGTTGTCTTCTTCCATTAGAATGTAAGCTTCTTGAGGTCAAGGACTGTTTTTCTTTCTATTTGTATTTGCATTTCCAGGGCTTAGCACAGTGCCTGGAACATAGTAAGCAATTAATAAATGCTAGTTGACTTGATTTGACTACTCTCCATAGCAAAAGAATAGATTCTTGAAGTACTGAAGTAAATACTCCTTTAAAAGGCACCTTTGGCAGCATGGAGTTGTGGATAGAGAGCTGGCCTTGGAGTCAGGAAGACTTGGGCTCCAGTCTTGCCTCTACCACATACTACCTGAGTTACCCTGAGTAAATCACTTAACTTCCCAATATTATAGGCAATCCTCTAAGACTTGCAGAGAATGTTCTAACCTGAATTGATACAGGCAATTCTTTATGGGAAGATTCCTATACCAATAAAATCACAGGTCCTATCCCTATCCCTAAAGGGACATATGGGCATAGATTTAAAAGCTGGAAGGTACTTTTTAATTCATCTAGTCCAAACTCCTCATTCTTATAAGTGAGGAAGTTATTGCCCAGGAGAGGTGAAAAGACTTGTTCAAAATCATGACAGAATTAAGATTTGAACTCAGGTCTTCTGCATTCTTTTCTCTACCCCACAGTGCTTCATTACTTATTGACATAGATACAATTTTCCATTTCTAGGCCCCAGTACCTTAGTGATGAGTACAATCATAATCGTGTTGAAATAAGTGAAAAAAAGCCACACAGAATTAGACCAAAGAAACCTCTGATCAATTTCAAACTTGAAGGAGAATGCAACCCTACCTCCACTTAATGAATTTTTTCATGACTTGAATAACAGAAACAGTAAAGAATCACTATTTCCATTTTATACTCTATCACAATGGGCAGTTACGACTAATCACTATTAACTTTAATTTCTTTTGGCAGGGAAGAGGAAAGGTCAGGCAACTAGGGATAAGTGACTTGCCCAAGGTCAAGTGTCTGAGGTTGGATTTGAACTCAGGTCCTCCTGATTTCAGGGTCAGTGACCTATTCACTGCATACTCAACTTTCCCCCAACTTTAACTTCTTAATAAAAGAGATGAGAGTCTTTGCAATGCAGCTGGGTGGCACAGTGGATAGATTGCTGAGCCTGGTCAGCCTCAGACATCGCCTAGACGAGTCACTTATTTGTCTATTTCCTCAACTGCAAAATGGAGATAATAATAGTATTTACTTAATATTGTTTTGAGGACCAAATGATGTAACATCTGTGAAGTACTTAGCATAAGGCCTGGCACATAGCACATGCTTAATAAATGCTTGTTTCCTTCCTTTATTTCAAATTCTACAGACATTATAAGAAATAATTATGTTTGCACAGTATTTGATCATCAAGCAAGTGTTTATTGAGCATCTATTATATGCAAAATCTTTTTCCTGCTTATAATTAATTTAGAAAGGTGATGATAGGCACAAAAACAGCCAAAGGACAAGATTGCTTCTGATAAGTACTTCACAAAGACATAAGTTTGGACTTAAGATCATTAAAAGTGACTAAGTTGGGACTAGAAGTCGATGTGTGTCCCAAGTCTAAGTTCTAGTCCTCAATTAGCTGGTAATATTAGAGAAATCATGTCACCACCCTCTCAAGTCCTTCAGCTCTCAAAGGAATGGGTTAGACCACATATTGCATAAGGTCCATCTAGATATTATAAGGACATTACTGTTAGTTATGAAACTGAGCAGTCCTTCTCTAGTAACCCTTACATTGTACCTCTTTTCTGCTCTGGGTCCCAACTGAGTTTGGACTTGGTACATTAAATTCACATTTAGAGTGAAAACTTTGCAAAGCACTTCCTTTCTTACCACCCTCTGAGGTAGCTGATGCAAATATTATCAACTACATCTCTACAAATGATTAAGAGTTTACAACGTATGACTGGTGGAGTGCGTCAGTTTTCATGACCAATTCTCCACAGATGCCCTCCACTCCAGTTTCAAGTATCCCACTGTGACAAGGGTTCTCAAGCCAGGCAGCACATAGGGCTTCAGAAGGTAGCCCCATAAGAGAAGCATAAAGGTCAGGATTAGTCAGGAGTCATCTCCCCATTCCCTCACCTCAGAACACTGCCTGATGCTTAATCCTGATCACCAGTTTTAGTTCTGACTCGATCTGAAAGCCTGCCATTCCCTCATTATTCTAGGTCTATCTACTCCATCACTTTCATCCACTCCTAGAAAGTCATTGCCATTTCTGCTCCCATGCTACTCATTTACCCCTCAACTCCCTGTAATCTAACTTCTGACTTCCTCACTTTAATGAAACTACTGTCTTCCAGATTAGCAGTGATCTCAACTGCATAAAACAATGACCTTTTACTGCTTATACTGTGCTCTCTGACCTCTCTGTATCTTCTGGTTCTCTTCCTATCCACCTGAACTTTCTCTTTTATTGGACCATCATCCATTTCCTACCCCTCTTAGCAGGGGTGTTTTTGAAGACTCTTTCTTCCCTTTCCCTTGGCAATTTCATCAATTGCATTTGGGCCAAGTATAATCTCTATACAAATGACTCATATCTCTGAATCCAGCACTCATCTCACTCCTCAAGCACCATGTCATACTACCCAATTTGCCTTGCTACCCACGTCAGAAACCATGATGCCTTAGAAGTTTTAATCCTTTGATCTCTGGAACTTCTGCCCTGGGCCACTGCTATATGGATTGGTGACTACTTCTCCCACTATTTCAGGAAGGCTCCAGTCATACTTCACTTCACTCCCTACTCCCCAGCTATTTTCCCTAAAATTACCAATTGCCTCACTACCTGTACCCTTTCAAACATTTCTTACCCTCTCCTTATCCTAGTTGTGGAACTTTGATCAAATTAACCCTGTCTTTGTTGCTAGAATGGACATGTCATGTCAGTCTACTCTCCTTTGGCTTTACTCACCATTTTAGTAATTTTCTGGACAAAATCTTTTCTCTCTGGCCACCACTCTTCTATGTGCATTGTCTCTCCCTATTAGGATATAAACTCCTTGAGGGCACAATCTGTCTTTGCTTTTGTATTTTTATCTTCAATGTTTAATACAGTGTTTGGTTCATATAAGCACTTAAAAAATGCTTTTTAACTAATTAAATCTTTCCTACTCCAACCCCTCTTTATTCATATGAGGAAAGTAAGACCCAGAGAAAGGACTTATTTGTTTAAATGATATATGATTAGTGACAGAACTGGGACTAAAGTCTCAGTCTAGTCCTCTGCTTTTCTAAATTACTCCTACCTTTCTAACAAACTATTAACAGTTGTTCCAGATGTTCAAGCCCTGGTGAGGACAGTGTGATAGAGTGATATTTTCCTTCTTTAACTATACATAATTCTAGCTAGCACTTCAGCTCTGGAACAATCTTTAGTCATCTCAACCCTACTAGGCAAACAATAAAATAGCTCTAAGGATAGAACAGATGGGCTTGGGACTTACACTCTAGCATCTTCTACTTTTCCATACCAAATTCACCTGGGTTCAGTTTCCTGAAAGAGATTTTGGTTTAGGTCAAACTTCTCCATTCAAAAATCTTTGGTGGCTCTATATCATCCACCAAGTAAAGTTCAAACTCATTTACTTTGTATCCAAAGTCCTCTACAATGTGGCATCAACTGACTACGTTCAGCCTCATGGTTCATAAATCTCTTTCATTCACTCCATGCTTAAGCCAAACAGAACTACTTGCTGTCCTATCTACATGTATTCTACTCTCTTGTCTCAAGACTTCTTGTCAAACTGTTCCTTATATCTAGATGTCCTTCTTCTCCCCACTTTACCTGCTGAATTCCTACCCAATTCTTTAAAGACTAATCAAAACTAGTTCATCCATGAATCCTTCCCTGATACCCCAATTAGTAATGATCCCCCCACCTTACCTAACATAGCACTGTTTGGCAAATCAGTGCAAAGTACATGTATATCATGTAATATCATGTATCATTTCTTTTTGATGTCTTATCTCCCTAGTAGACTATAAACCCTATGTTGGCAAGAACTGTGTCTCATCTGTTTTCTTCCTCATTACCTGATACATTTCTCTATACACAGTAGCACCCTAATAAATGTTTGTTGAAGTGATGCAGCCTTCTTACATCATGGCCTTCTTTCATGTCCTTCTCCAAGGTGCTGAAACATCTTTACTTTGAGCAGGGCTCTTTTCTCTACTACTAAAAATTAAGAACTGTGTAGAATAGAATCTTGAAGTTCAAGAGATCTTAAAATCTTCTTGACAGGAAAATGGGGCTGAGAGGGAAGAAGAACTACTTGATCAAGGTCACACAGTCCCTCTCTCCTGGAAGAAAATAAAAGAGAGTAACCTGTGCATAAACCAAAGACAAGAGGTAATTGAGTGAAATTTAAAAATCAGTGTTATAGCTCTCTAAGGTGAGTGGTCCATGGAAACTTCAGAAGAACTTTGCAAACTTTGCAAAGTAAAAAGGATTTATTCTTAATCTGTCTTCCCTCACTTCTTTTACTTCTAACCTTCTAATTATAGCTTAATATAAAGGAAGACTAGGTAACTGCTTACATAATGGGAAATGAGAAGCTCCAAGAAGACCACAGTAGTCCTTACCCTGGCCAAAGACTAAACCCTAAATCCTGTCAGAGACTAAGTTCTAGTTCTGGCAACAAATTTTCTCCTAATTATGGCCACAAACTAACCCTTTACCCTGACCATAGATTGACTGATTCCCCAGTTTGGTCATAGATAGAGCTTTATCTTAGTAAATTCTTAACACTAACCACAGACTTAAGCTTAGTCCTAGACAATAGACTAAACTATGGAAAGTCTGTATACAGTTTGAGTCCCTAACTTTGTCACAGACTGGAACTTTTATCCCTGGTCACAGGCTGAGCTTTAACCTTGGCCATAGGATTTGATCCCTATCCCTGGTCACTAGGATCCCTGGAAATATAATTCCAGGCTGTTTAGGGGCCACTGGACAAAAGGGTGGATAAGGTGACAGAATGTGAATGGTTCAGCACAATTCCTCCCAACTATTTGGGACAATGCTCAGAACTCACAGTCTGCTGAGAATATGTAAAATAGTTCAACACACAGGTGTTACTTGTGTGAAATACTAAATGTTCCAACCCTAATATGATTATTGTTACAGAAATATGGAAAGAAAATAACAAAATCTCAATTTTCCGGAACCCTCTTTGCTTCTGTCCCCTTTCCCATGCTTATTGTCCTCTCCCTCTCCCATAAGCAATGATATAAATGCTGAAATGGTATTGAGTATTGAGTTATCCAGTCACATGATAATGGCCTCTGAAGATTTATAAAATAGCCTGTATTTGGAAGCTCTTAATGCAGGGAATGTTTGGCACCATTTCTGGGAACCCAAGACATTTATGCAATTTCCTTGTTGAATATTTCATGATGGACATTAATGCCTTTCTTGGTGTTTTTAATAACAAAACAGTACAAATTTTGATAGGTTAAAATGTGGTGATTCTAGAAATACTCAGTACTACAAAGAAATGACTATTGTACATTTTCATAGCATTTTAAAGCTATAAAGCTGCATTACCATTATGCTTTTGAGCTATTCATAGAGTCACACAATGGCAAAACAGGAAAGGATTTTAGGGACAATCTAGTCCAAAACATTCATTTTACAAAGAGAGAAACTGAGGCCCAGATAATAATATGTCTTGTACCAAACTGAAGACTAATTGAAAGTAGCTTGGCTCTAGAGTAACTCTAGAGTAAAATATTTGTTCTCAACTTCTGAATACTCCGTCAGGTCCCAAATAGCCAGAACCCCAGATCCTCCCAATCACCCTGAAAACATTTGTTAGTCCTCAGCACCCAACGGGGAGGATTTCATTGTGAAAGGTCATGAAAAGTAGGTATATGAAAGGAGAGGAGCCACATAATAGACTGGGCAAGTATTTTCTCAGATCAAACTGGCCTTGCTGCCAAGTTAGGATGAAAGGATGAAATGTTTCCCTCTCTGGAGGTATTTCTCTCTGTAACATGTTTTGACAATTTAATTTAGAAGTCACTGAGGAACAGAGACAGAATTACCTGGGGGGGAGGGAACATAAGAGAGTTCAGTTGCCTTTGTGATGAATTAGTGAGATCACAGAAATGACATGATGACACAGAAGAACATTGGAGAATGCCCAGCTAGCCAGGCTCTCATGGCAATAGGCATAGGGAAGGTGGAAGACTGTATTTCATTCAGTACTCTTGGACTACCATCACCAGCTCAATCTCTGTCTCTGTAATTAACAAATCACCATAAGCACTTTTTGAGGGGCAGCATAAAAAAGCGCACATATGTCATCACTCTGAGGATTTTTTTGGACCCTTTTATGACTATTGTCAACTTCCTTATTAAGCATAGACAGGAAAAAATCTGAGTTATCCAAATGCTTCAGATTTTGAGTTTGTAATTATAATGGATTTCCTTTTGTATAATTTAGAAAAACAAGGTTTACTGGATTAAGTAAATAATTTAAGAATCCTACCCTCCTTCTCCATTCCTATGAAACTCCTATTTCCACTGCACACTGATCTCAGATTACTATCAGATAGGGAAGTGATCTGGCAGTCATGCACACTCTGGAGAGAATGACCATATTACATAATCATTTACTATGATTACCCTTCCAGAGGCATGTATGTAATAATAATGATGATGATAATTAGCATTTATATGTTGCTTACTATGTGCTGGGTACTAAATACTTTACAAATATTACTTCATTTGATTCTCACAACAATTCTAGGAAATATTTGCTATTATCATCCCCATTTTACAGTTGAGGAAACTGAGGCATATAGAGATTAAGTGACTTACCTAAGATCATTCAAGTAAGTGTCTGAAGCTGTATTTGAACTCAGGCCTTCTTGACTCCAGGTGCAGGGTTCTAGTCACTGTGCCACCTAGCTGTCTCACCCAGCTATATTTTAAAAGTTGATGTATTAAGTCAGGGGATCATCTTAGTGATGTAGCAAAGAACACAGTAATAATCATTAGAAATTTCTTAGAAAATGAGTTTCAGCACTGAACTGGGCCTTTGAGCTCATCTCCATATAGTTTCATTTTACAGATAAGTAAACTGAGGCCCAGAAAGTGAAAATAACTCAGCCAAGGTCACATAGCATGTTTGGTAATAGAGTTAGAACTAGGAGAATATAAACCTCTTGGTTCCTAGTTCAGTAATCTTTCTACCACAACAAAATGTGTCCCAAAATGCACCTCCCACCAGATTAACCTCATTAACTCTGATATCATATTTGAACCATATCTTCCCTGTTTTCCCCTTTTGTCATGGATTGGGATACTCAAGGTCCACTGCATCTTTCTGCATTTATTGACATCTTGTTTTGTCTCTGCCTAAAGCTTCCCTGCTAGAGACAGTCATATGAAATTAACTGCTCACACTAGGGTAGGGGTTGGGGAGACCCAAAACCTCTCAGCTGGTATCTCTGCTGAGAAGACAATGACCACTCACACCTTAAAGGTAGAAGGTGATCAATTTGATTAATTTGGGGACCACATGTCTCAGAATGAATCTAGAACTCAGATCAATAACTCAATTTATAGCCTTTTCCTATTCCCCCAAACCCAATTCATTTTGGATTCCTCAGTTTCCTCATTGGTAAAGTGGAGGTAATACTATTTACTACCTTTGAAAGTGTTTTGTTAATGTTAAAACACAATATAAATGTGAGCTATTGCTATCATTCAAGTTCTCCTGGGGGTTGGGGATAGAGATATGTGCAAGGTTGGGATGGGTGGGTGGCCCAGATGGAGCTGACTGAGGGGCATGGAACCTGCAGTGCTATATTCTCAGCTAAATGGGCTGAATGAGACCCCTCACAACTTGTGTGCTGTCCTAGAGCTATTCTTCCCTTAATTTGAAAAACTTGATGCATTTGCAATGCAATCTGATCTATATGTTTCTGATTCAATTAAGCTAAAATGACTGGTAAGCACCAGTTAGTGTCTGAGAAGCCTCATCAGTTTCCATCTATAAGCTTTTTAGAGTATTTTTCCTGTTAGTACACAAAGTCACATGCTGTCTATAGAAAATTGCCCTGTAATTCAGAATCCTTCAAAATTAAAAACAAGGACTTGCCCTACAGCATACCAAAACAGGTACCAAGATCATCATATCAAATATTTTTCCTCTCCTCTTTACACCGTCCACATAGCTGAGCTACAATTCATAGGATCCCTTCCACCATCCCCAGTGTTAAATTGGTTATCACTGACATGTTAGTATCTTGGTACCCTTGCCCTCAGGAACATATGTGTTTTAAAAGAGGAGCCTCACAGAGAGCAATGCTTTTACCAAAGGAATAAAACTCTAATGGCAGAAGAACAAAAATCTTATACTTGGTGTATTGGAGATTATATTTTAGAGTGGGGGCTTTTTCAGCATCCCTCAGGATAGTTTTCCATTGGAACATATGGTAATTCATATAGCCTTGCTAGGAAAGACACCACTTAAATTCATAATAGATTCACATCACAATAGAATTATCAGAAATGGAAAAGTTCAAGCCCTTCAGTTTACAGATGAAAAAAAATTGTCCTCAGAGAAATGAAGGTGGTCACGTAGCTACTTTGGCAAAAGATGGGATTTGAATTCAAGTCTCTTGACTGAATTAGTGCTTGCTTTTCTATACTTTACTGAATAGGATTGATTTTGCCGTGCAAACATATTGAAGGCTTCCTGTTCTGTCACTGACTCAATGTGTAGCCTTTAGTCACTTTTCCTGTCTTGGCCTCATTTTTCCCATATGTAAAATGTGAAGGGGTTGGCAAGATGACTTTTAGATGACTTCCAACTCTACCATTCTTCTGTTCTATTTTCTTCACATGCTCCGTCTGCAACTTGGATAAACTAACTCCAGTTGGATGGTAGTGTCTTGGGAAGCCCCATGGCACAAAAGGCTGTTATTCTTCCTGTATTTTTTGTCTTTTGTTTTCTGTTTGTCGTTGTTGTTCCAGCCAGGCAAGAATGTTGGGCCAAATCCAAAAATATGAGATTGAATAAGGATAAATGTAAATAAAGTCTTACTCTTGGGTTCCAAAAAATCACAACTTCTCTCATCCATAAAATGAGAAAGCAGGACTAGATGACCTCTAAGGTCTTTTTATTTGCATGTATGAACCAATGACATGTGATTTCAATGATGTAAGAAATTCCCAGAATGGAAATTCTATTCTCCAACGCAGGCTGGCAAGTCATCTGTAATTTAATGTCTTTGCTGCCTGGGACACTGGAAGGTTAAATGATTGACTTGTGGTCACACAGTTAGCATGTATCAGAAGCAGAACCTGAACCCAAGTACTCCTGACTCTTTTGCCAGCCCTCCCAACACTATCCCATGCTGCCCCACAGCCTTCTCATAGGTATGATTAATTGATTAAAAGGATTACTGGGTACCTTTCCCCTTCTTTTTTCTTAACAAATATAGAAATCTTTATGAAAAATAGGCATTCAGGGGCCACTAGATAGCACAGTGGATAGAGCACTGGTCCTGGGTTCAAAAGGACCTGAGGACAAATTTTACCTCAGACATTTACAAGTTGTGCGAGCTGAGCAAATCACTTAACCTTGATTGCCTCCCCCTGCCAAAAAAATAAATAAATAGCCAGGCACTAAAAATTACAATTCATTCTCATTTCAAAAGATGATACATGATTTAGAGCAAGACAAAAAGAAATCCAAATTCTTTAACCCACCCTGGGCCTTGGTTTCCCTATCTGAAAAATGACAAAGTTGCTCTCTAAGGCACTCTTGTATCATGTCCCTTGGGCCTACTCTGCTTGTGCTGAGACCAGCTTGGGGATTCAATAGATGGTGCTCACTGATGGGCTGACTCCCAGTTAGGCAGAAGTCCTTCTGTCACAAAGCAAATACATTTTCCTCCCCATATTTAACATTCTGTATTGAGATGAAGGCCTCCCATCGTGCTTCTAAACATCCTGCCAGCAGCTATAAATATCCACAGCCCCTTACAGATATTTTCATGAAATTCTCTGGCTGTCTTCTGATGGCTGTAATGGGGTTGTTTATGGATGGCCCTTCTACCTCGATTTCCAGCCTTCATAAAAAGGACGCTAAACTCCTCTTTAACTGCCCCATCAGCCAAGCCCCCATCCTCTAGCAGAGCCATTCCAGAGCGGGGATGGCATTAGACTGTCGGTGGGGGGATGCTATGGAGGGAATATTCTCATTCCATGATGTCTTTATTTTAAAATGCATGGAATTTCTAAGCACAGGCTTTTAAGGGGATAGTCAGGAGCAGAAACAAGGTTTTGTTTTTTAAGTTCCACTTCATTGGAATACTAACAAACATATACAAATCATTTTCACCCTCTTTCTTCCATTTCTCTGTCATGCCTGGTGTGGGCCCAATTGAAACCAAAGAAAGCAAGTGGTCCTTCAAGGTCAATTCTAGTGGAGAAATCCCTAGACTGAGAGTCAGGAGGTCTGTAATCTAAGCCTGACTCTGACACTAATTCAGGGTGTGATTTTGAGTAAGTTAGTTCTGTTGAAATTTTCTCATCTGTGAAATGGGTATAAATACTATACTTGCCCTCCTCACTATATACAGCTTCTATGACAATATTAAGAATGAATAGATGAGAAAGTATTTTATAACAGTTTAAAAATGCTTTTGAAATTGTGAATCTATTTACGGGGACAAAAAAATATTGTTTTTATTAAACAGTGGGTCAATTTGTCTACGAATTGGGCTTAAAGGCCTAACTCTAAGCACTGGGACCCTGAGTAAGTGACAGAGACAGTCATAAGCAAAGTAAATATTTAATGGATCTACTTCCAGGCCCAAAAAGCCCACAAGGGACCCCTTCCCAAGAATAAGTGGACTTGACTACAAATCTGTGACTGCCTGTTGCGTTGGAAGATATGGAAGAGGAGCATTTAACAGCAACATAGATTTGGGCTAATCTGCTACCCTTTCTGGGCCTCAGTTTCATAACTTGTAAAATGAAGAAATTTGAAATTAATGATCACTGCAAATTTTCCAAGAAGGGCATATCTGTCCAAGATGGTCCTATCTGTAAGCTCTGTCTGTCAGAATTGGACCAAATGTCCTCTAAGATCTCTTCCAACCCAGATTCCAGAATTCTAATTTGTTAGATACTCAAACCCCTTGGGGAAGGGCAAAAAAATGATGAATAGGTTTTAGCTGAGTGGAGAAGAGAACATTGTCTAGAAACCACAAGAAGGGTACTGCTGCACCACTCAACTTCACACTGGCTCCATTTTAAAAGTCAGCATGAGGAGTAGCTCTGTTCAGTGGATGGATATTGGGCCTGGAATTAGGAAAATCTGAGTTCAAATCCTGCCTTAAGATACTTACTAGTTGTTTGACTTTGGGCAAGTCATTTAACCTTTGATTGCTTTAATTCTTTTTTTTTAAATGGGGATAATAAGAACACCTACATTCTGTGACGATCAAATGAGGTAATATTTGTAAAGTGCTTAGCACAGGACCTAGTATGTAGTAAATGCTTGCTATTATTATGGTCATTAGATGACACCCTGAGCACAGGATATACCTAGATGCTCTTTCTCAGGAATCAGGGTTATTGAACGCTATCTTGGAAAATGTATGTCATTTGGAAGGACAGTTGGTGAATTGAAATCACAGTACCTACTGGGTCCAGAGCTCTAAGCACTGTGGGGAGAACCAAAGGAAATTGAAGACTACTAGTCTCTCCCTCAGAGAATTAATAATCCAGGGAGTATAGTGAAAAGAGTATTGCATTTGGAATTAAATACAATATTAGAGCCTAGGTTTGAATTATTGCTCTGTTACTTATGACCTGTATGACCTTGGGCAAGTCATATAACCTCTCTGTGTCTCAGTTTCCTCACCTGTCAAATAAGAAGGTTGAACTCAATGACTTTCAGCTCTAAATCTATGACCCCTTTTATGAGATAAGACACTTCTCTCTAGGTTTCAGTAAATGAGGCAGATGGAATCTGAATCATCTTTAAGTTCCTTCCCAGCTCTTAATTCTATGATCCGAGTAGGGGTTATTAACATAGAGTTCAAGAATTTGTTTTTAAAAAATATTTTGATGATTATGTTGTTAAAGATTTCCTTTGTAATCTTATATATTTTATTTTATGCATTTAAAAATATAATTCTGTGTAGAGGGCCATAATTTTCACCAGGCTGCTAAAAGGGTCCATGGCAAAAAAATAAAAAGCAAGATCCACTGCATAAAGTTTCAGATTAGAAAAAGGCTTTAAACAGGAGAAAAGGAAAGGACATTAGCAACTGTGTAATAAACCAGTAGATATGCTAGGTTGATGATCAGCCTGAGGGACCAGGTTAGACACAGAAGATATCTCAGAGATATCAAATCTTGAAGAACCAAGCAATTGACTTAGGTCTTTGGAGCCAATCTGGTTGCTTTCATTAGGTTTAAGGGGGAAAAAAATGAGAACTAATTCAGAGGAATGGATGTGATGATGAATAATATATGAATTAATAAGAAATAAACAATGAAAAATCTGCTTATGCAAATGGTTGAAGCCCTTGGGAAGACATTGGTTTAGCTTAACACTCTATCTCCACCATCCTCAGGCCCCATTTCTTTTGTCCTTCTCCTCAGATACAATATTGTCATCTTTTTTGCTTATATTATAAATGCATTTAACTGATCCCAATCAGACTTCCAGAATGTTAGAGCTATTTATATTCCTAGCACTTAGCATAGTGTTTGAGCCTGAATTTGAACTCTGGTCCTCCTGACTCTAACGCTCTATGCCCTGTGCCACCTCACTGCCTCAGTAACAGAATGAGCTGTGATCCCAGTCCCAGATTGGACCGCCCAAACCTTAGATAGAGACTGAGTCTCAAACTCCAAACCCTGACATAATGTTAAAGGTACTTTTCCAAATATAGGGCTCAGTGATTCTGTGAATATAGGGTAAAACTAAAAAGGCATAAAATGAACACTAGCTGTGTGATCCTGGGCAAGTCACTTAACCTCTGCTTCAGTTTCTTTGTCAGTAAAATGGGGATAATAGCACTTATATCACAGAGTTGGTGTGAGGATTTAATGAGATAATATTTGTAAAGCACTTTCCAAACCTTAAAGTGCTATATCCATCAAGTCAATAAACATTTATTAAGTACCTACTGTGTACCAGGCACTATGCTAAGGGCTAGGAATATAATTAATTTCTAAAAAGACAGTCTTTTCCCTGAAGGAGCTTACAATCTAGTGGGGAGGATAACGCACAAAAGAAGATATATGGGCATGTATAACCATACATTTTTGCATATGTAGACATATGTGCATATACATATATAAACTATATAGATGCTAGCTATCATCATCATTATCACTATTGCTTGCACATGTTCTTCCTTACCTTACAGAGGTTTAACAGATTAAGATCTGTTTGCAAGATAATTGTTTTGGGTTTATAAGCATTATTCTTTCTTCCTTTCTGATTCCAGAGGTGAAGTCCCTTCTATATGGTATGGACCTGATACCAGACCTAGCAGACTGAGGAAGAGAAGATGCCATGACATGCTGATTGGGGAATTATTTACTGAAGTTGTAGATAGATATCTTACAATTGGTTGCTATCCCTCCTATGTAGTCCTGAAATGCCACATGGCTTCTGAGAGCTCAAATTATGCTTAGATAGACAGGAAATGTGCAATTTGGGGAGCAACTAATGGTATTGGGTTGCATGTAGTGCCCAAAGACCAGTGATAACAGTAAGTGCTATAGGAGATTTAGGAAGGAAGAGATAACCGAGGTATGGGAAAGCTTATTGGTACAGATGGGACTTGAGCTGAGCCACAAAGAATGAGGAAGATTTGGATAGGTGTAAGGAGTAGAAGTACATTTAAGAGACAGGAAATAGAGTGAATAAAAGCATAGAGCTAGGGTGAACCTAGCAGCTAAGACACAGTGAGACAATCCTATTTGAGTTCATGATGGGTATCAGTTGATATAAGGATGGAGGCAGAGGGGTGTGGTGGTCTGTGTAGGGTCTCAAATACCAGGAGTTTGAACTTTCTCCTGTATGTAATGTGGAGTCAATGAAAATTTTGGGCAATTGAGTGACATGTCAGCTAGGTTCAAATCCCAGGATATATACTAAGTAGCTATGTGACCTTCGACAGATAACTAAACCCCTTAGAGCATTCTCAATTTTTTGAACCTCTCTGAGTTTTCTCATCTGTAAAATGAGGAATAAAAACACTTGTACTAACTACTTCATAAGGCTGAAGAGAGGAAAGTACCTTGTAAACCTTAAATCTTAAAGGACCATATCTATCTGTGTATAAAATAGTGAGCATTTATATGATGTCTTATAGTTTATAAAGTTCTTTCCTCACAAAATCCCTTTGAAGTAAGAAATATGAGGAAAATTATTCTTATTGTTATATCTCCATTTTACATTTAAGGATTTAAACGTAAGAGGTTAAGTTACATGCCAAAACTCACAACTGGGCAAGCTGGGAGTAGAATCAGTCTCCTAAGCATGCATTATATGAAGGAGAGAGAGCCTAGAGAAAGGGATGCCTACTTATCTCTCTTTCTTATCCCATCAATTTGAGAGTGGTGCTGTAGCCAGAGGTGGCAGAGATGAATGAGTCAGGATTTGGAGGGAAGGAGAGCATCCTCCCAATTCCTTCCTCCTCCTGATTGGTGCACTTTGCAGTTGCAGCCCCCACCCTGAAGGGACTCGTGTTCTTCTCCCCCTAGAGAGGGCAGCTTCGACCTCAGTACCTCTAGGAGGGTCTGTCTTTCCTCATTCTGGCACAATGACACAATTTAATTGCTGGAAACAAGAGCATGAAATATTAACCACCCAGGACAATAGGATTTTAATTTAGCTTCAGGAACCAAACAGGCTGCAAGCACAGTGCCAGACTCCAGCTCTGTCTGGCATCCCAAGGAGCCCGATTTTGCCTAATCATTTGAACTACTGGGACAACCCATCCAGGGCATAGAAAACTTAATTGAGCTTATGGTGAAATGGTCTCATAATGCGAAGCAAACTGCACTGAGGCCACAGGATTATTAAACCACCCATTATGCTTTTTAATTATCAGCCTCGAAATCTCAGAGAGAGTGTTCATGGATCTTAATATTGATGTTGATCCAACAAACATGGCGGGGGAGGAAGGAGGGAAGGCCTCAAGGAGAAGCAGAATGGAGATCTTGCCTGCTGGATGGAAATTCCTTAGGATTCTTGGAGCACATAAGGGAGAGGAGACCTACAGTAGTAGAAGCAGTATTTGGATGGGTTTCACGGAACCTGATTAAACCTAGAATCCTAGCACATGGACTATGAGGGCTTCAACAGACCTTGGAGAGGGTATCTTATCTAAAGAACTTCATTTTATAGAGGGGAAGCTGAGACCCAGAGAGAAAGAAGGCTTGCACAAGATTAATACATGAGTTAGTAGCTGCGTTAGGAACTGTTCCCAGTCTCCTCCACCTTCCACAGGGGAAGCCCATCACGTACTAAAACCCAGTTCCATGTTTATTCTAATATATTGCTCTGCAGTTATTGCCCAAATGTCTTTCTTTCCTCATGATCCCCATATTACTAGAATAAATCAATCCATTCCTCCATCCCCCATAAATCTCTAAGAGTGGTCTAGGGATGTATCCTCTGTAAATTCTGACCATGTCAACCAAAGCAGGTAGAACCTGCAGGGTGAGAAAGTTCCACACGGGGGATGGATTCTGTAGGGATGGAAAGACAAGACTCCCTGTGTGATGTGCAAGGGATTATTATCCCCAAGCATGGCTGATGCCCAGCCTGTTCTGGCCTTTATCCCACTGCCTCCACAGGACAGATGAGAGCTGAACTAAGTTCCTAGGGCTCCAGGCTCCCCTCCCATTCTGATGATCAACTCAGCATCTATTCGGTCTGTGTGCAATCTCAGACAGGGCAGCTGGCTGCATATAAATACAGTTCCAATCGGCTGGAACACCCTGTTCACTTGGTGCTCTGCCAAGCTGGTGACCTGCTCTCTCTTTTCTCCTCTTTTTCTTCAATGTAACTCCTTGTAACTATTCTGTACCATGGCCCTTCACCCCAACTCCTGACACGCCAAGCAGAAATGGACTTGGCATGGAAATTCTTAGGCTTGGATGATTTTTTTTAGAGTTTGAGAGACCTAACGCTGCCATTTTACAGATAAGGAAGCTGAAGGCCCCAAGTCCCACAGTAACTAAGTGGCAGAACTTATTCTCTGGATTTCCTGACTCCCAAAGCTCTTTCCACTCTAATACTATTGCTATATTAGATATTACTATGCTATATATTATTTCTGCTATAGTACTATTACTATATTATTTTTATAATAGTACTATTACTATATATTGCTATGCTACAATATATTTTATACTCTATATTACTGTTATATTATTATGTTAATATTACTGTGTGCTATTCCTATATTGCTATATATTATAGTACTATCACTACATATCATTATTTTATTATATAGTACTATTACTATGTTATTCCTATATATTATAGTACTATTACTATATATTACTATGCTACATAGTACTATTATTGTATGTTTTTCTCATATTATTATATATTATAATACTATTACTATATATTATTCCTATATTATATAATGCTATTACTATATATTATTCCTACTGCCAGCCCTAAGAGTATGAAGGGAGGCAGCATTTACTGGGTGGATCAAACCACTGCTGCCACCTTGACCACATCCTTGCCTCAGACCTTGGTAAAGACATCTCAGGAACCTGCACTCAAGAGACTTGGGAATAGCAGTGAGTTACTAGCTTTGCTCCTGCTCTGCTCCCAACCCAGTCCCAGAAACCAGAGAAACAGCCACTGTGGGGATGGGACCTAGCAACTGTCTAGACAGGTGCTGCCTGCTCAGCAGCCATAGCTACTGAAAAGAATAGAAAGATCTCGAAGCCAAGATTCTTAGCACTATCAAATGGTTCAAACTCCAAAACAGAGGTGTTTTATTTTGATCTTTTTTTTAATCAATGGAAATGACACTATCTGTTTTGCCACTGAACCCACTGCACATGGGGGCCTTTCTGTCTGATTTGCAGCTGAAATCCATATAGAGTATCTCTCCTTATTAGAAAGTAAGCCCCTTGAAATCAAAATCAATCTTATTTTTCCATATTTAGCCCCAGAACTTTTACACATAATAAACACTTAATAAATGCTTGTTTTATTCACTTAACCATTCATTTATTTATTCATTCATAGTAATATTAGAATACTGACTAAAGTACAGAGGCTGTGACTCAGTTTCCTGCACCTTCCATAAGTTGTAGATACTCAGTGAAGTAACATTGAAAAGATTAACAAGGTCTCTGAATAAAGATCATGTGCAAGCTCATGACTAGTTTCATATTTCTCAGTCTCCCAGTGTTACTGCTTTAGTTACATGCAGTGAATTCCATAAAGCTAAGTAAAGGACTCTGCACACCCTGAGTTTTTGACCCTCACACTACTTATGGATCAAGAGCTTTAAATATTACCTATTGCGTCAAATCCAAAACCTTCCCCCTTGTTTTTCTAGAAGCACTCAATGGGTGTGGTTCTCCTCAGCCTCACTAGACCTGTATACCTTCTTTCACACACATGCCCTTTGCTGTAGACAGGGTAGTTTCTTGTTAGTCTCCTTTATGAATGAGGCTCTTTCCTCTTTCTGTGCCTTTGCTCATTCTATTCCCCCACTGCATTGATAACGGCCACCAAAGGTGCGCTATGAATATCGCATTGGTGCTACACCCACTTAGAATGCACTTTCTCAATCATGGAATGTCTGAATTGTAAGAGACCTAAGAGATCTCATCTAGACCAACCTATATCTGAACACAGGAATCCCAGCAGCACCCTAGATGAGTAGTGGCCATTGAAAATTCCCTTCTATCTAATCAAATCCTATTCATCCTTCAAGGCCCAGCTCAAGCCCCATTTCTCCAGGAATTCTTTTCCCTGCCCACAGTGGCCTTCCTGTGCACACAGCTATTTTGACACACATAGTAGATCAATCATCTTTGGTCCCAGGTCACTATAAAGTTGTTCAATGTATCAAAGTCCTGTTTCCCCAGGTAGATTGAGAGTTTCTTAAAGATAGGGACTAAATTGTCTATCTCACTGATATCAAAGTCCAACAGAAGACCACGAACAGAATAGATGCTTAGAAAATGCTGGCTGAATTGACTGATGGGTGTAAATTTTTAGAAATGAATGGTTTTCTGAAAGTTCACCACATTGGATATGGAGTTAAAGGAGGGGAAGAATCAATTTACTAGCTGACTTATTCTTGTAAACATTTAAAAAAAAAAAAGAAACATTTGTGCAGAAATTCATCTTGCTTCCTCTCATTTTACTCCTCTCCTTTACCTGGGGTATGTATGAAGGGGCGTGGTCTTGTCTTTGGTGACACAGAGTTAAAATATTGGGCAACACTAAATAATTCAGTTGTCGAGGAGGGCTCCGTGGAGGGCCCACAGCTCTTCTGCAGTGTAATTAATAGTCTTTAGATTAAATATGAAATCATTCCCTGCCATTAATAATTTAACTGCAGCCTCGCAATCATTAGAAAGGGGCACTTCATATTCTCCTCCAGTACACTACCTGAAATGCTTTGGAAATACTGAGTCTCCTTGACCTCTCCTATTTCTAGCACATAAGGTTTACCCCTGTCAGGCTTCTCCCTGTGAAATTTTCCATTCTGTATTGTATCTATGTAGGGTCCAAGGTGAGAGCTCATTAACCTCCTAAGACTCTGCTATACTAATGGTCTAAGACCAAAGGGCCAGATATGAAGTAAAACTGGTGCTTTTTCACTAGGACCTCCCAAAGATAATGCACCTTTATTGTCTAAACTTTAAAACTGAATTCTAGGCTTGCAGTGCCATGACAGGTCAGAGAGGAAGTATTTTAGGTTTTGAAATACCCATCAACACTACACTGCACCCTTTAGTCTTCCTGATCAGTGCTTAAGTCCAACCCTATGTATACCCTGAAACAGCTGAAGAACACTCTATGAAATGATGGATCAGAATATAAAAATAGAAAGGCAATATGGTGTAATTAAAAGATCTGGTCTAAGAGTCAGAGAATCTGGTTTCTAGTCCTAGGTCTACATCAGGTAACTGTGTAGTGATATCTATAACAAGGCACTTCATCTCTGTTGACATCAATTTCCACATCTGGAAAATAAAAAAAAATTGTAATGCCTTACCTGCCCTAAAGGCAGAAAACTGGACCATGATATCCTCTTAGCCAGACTATTCCATCCAACTATCTTCCTATGTTATCTATCCATCTATCTATCTATCTAGTAGAATGATCAAATTGCCCCCACAGGGCCATCATATATGGTGATTAGGGCCATCACCAGACCTGAGGGAAAACACTCTCCTAGGAAAAGAAGGGAAGGATTCAAGGTGTCAGTGTGAAACAGGCTAGACCAGATTAGAAATTGGAATTTCTCGGGATTGCCAAATTCAAGAAACAGAGATGGAAGTGGGATGCTGAGAGTCAAACGAGTTTCAAAGCAGGAAGGTCCAGATGGAGGTCAAAAGGCGTGCTACTATAAGTGTATGTGAGATGACTATTTTGTCTAACATAGTTAGGCTCCTTGAGGCTTGATCCTTTTGTTTCAGAGGTGTACATTCCCTACCCCCACCACGCACTGACATTTCAGGATGGTTTGTGAACCAACAAATATGCCATGCCCCTTTCTGACTCAGCCATGCTGGTGAAACTGTGGGCTAAGAAACAAAAAGAAGCATCTTAAAAGCACAAAGGATAATCATATGTGCATACACCCACACAGAGGGAGCTAGTTAATGGCCAGTCCCAGAGAAGTAATGCAAGTTCCTGGTTCTCTTCTTTAGAGTATACTTTTAAGGGTGTAGAAGAAGGGAGAATGGATAAAATGTCTTATCACCTACTCTTTGAGGAACTAAAGGAATCAGTTCCTCATCCTCCATAACTTGAGGATGAAGCTTTTAACTGAGTGTTTCCTAATAGGTTCATAAATTGACCTGTGACAAAAGTTTGCCTTTGTGCAAAACTTTTATTACAATAATAGCTAGAATTTACAAAGTACTTTAAGGATTGCAATATTTTACATGCTATTACATTTGATTCTCACAACAACCTTGTGTGATAGATCCTTTAACCTCAGTTTACTATGGTTTAAACATGAATTTACCTCTGTCTGCCTTGTGTGTCCAGGGTCACACAACTAGTAAATGTCTGAGGTAGGATTTGAAATCAGTTATTTCTGACTCAAAATCTAGCATTCTACCTACTGTATCAGATCCGTACTTCTTGAGACCTGTAAACTTTAACAACAAACCACTGAGTCCTCTTCCTAAAAGTAGAGAGCAGTTTGTTTAGAACATTACTATATAGTAATTTATTTGAAACAGATCTGGGGCTTTTGGTGATCTACAAGATCAATGTGAATCAATAGCATGATAGATAGTTCAGTCATCCAAAGCCAATGCAATCCTGGGTTGCATTCAAAGGGTCCTAGAGTTCAGGACTAGGGAGGTGAGAGTCCTACCATATCCTATTCTGGTCAGACCTCACCTGGAATTTCCTATTCAGTTATGGGTACTGAATTTTAGGAAGGACAATGATAAACTAGAGATTGTCCACTGAATGGCATGCAGGATGATGGAAAGGATTAAGGTCCTACAGTATGTGGATCAGTTGGAAAAACTAGTCATGTTTAGCATAAAAAAAGAAGACCAAAGAAGATGACATATGAGTTACTTTCAAGTATTGATGGGCTATTGTGTGAAAAAACTGTTTAGTTCCCAAACTAAGAGCAATGGGTAGAAACTGCAGAGAGAAAGATGTAAGAAATTTTCTCTTTCATAAAAAGATAAACAATTAGAGCTATCTCAGAGTGGAGGAGGTGACTTTGGAATGTTGTGGTTTCCCTCCATTGGAAGTCTTCAAGCAAAAACTAGATGATCCCTTGGCCAGCATATTACAGAGTGAATGATTTTTCAGATATGGGTTGGACAAGATGGCTTAAATTTCAAGATGAGATTTCTCCTTTTTCTGATATCCTATTCCTCCTTCCCCTGGATCTCCTATACCCTGAGCCTCTGAGAACTGCTGAACAAAAACTGTGAAGGAAAGAACCACCTGCGGTAGAAACTCTAGATATTTTGCTAGCCTGGAGTGTAGTTAAATTTTGGAAATACCAACCTAATGTCAGCTCTGCTTCTAACTCCCAGTGTGACCTTAGGGAAGTAGTGTCTTTTTTTCTGGGATAGTTTATGGATGCACAATTTAGTTTGGGTGGGAAAATAATCTTTTAAGGAAAATAATGGCACTGAATGCCCCATGTCCTTCTTTGGCAAGAACATTTGGGGCCTGATCTTTCTTCTCCTTTACTCTTCCAACCCTGTTCCTAATCCAAAAGCAAAGGTTTTTCTGTTTCCCAGAGACACTCAGTAGGTGTGGGCAATACTGTGAAGGATAACAACCCTCTTCTTCCCCTTCCTACTAGCCAGGCCAGAGAAGTCTCATTTTCCAAACCATAGCTATTTGAGTGCTATTTGTATTGTAATTCCTAATTAAATAGAACACAAAACAGGGGATTACAGAGCAGATTACCCAAACCTATTTTATTTTGGAGAACAAATATCCCGTTAGCACCACTTCTGCCGAGTACACATGGCCATAAAAACAGGGACATAAGGGAGCATATTAATGAATATGGAAACCTTCTTTTCTGGTATTGCACACTCATAAATGAATCCACTTTATGGAGCTATAGCAGAGGGAAAACGACTGCTCAGAGTCTGATTTATCTGCTAAAATGCTTTGTAGTACTTCAGATTAATAAAAATATTTAATAAAGAATCAAGATGGTTTATCTGTAATGCAAAGCAAATCACATCTCCTGTATTTTTATTACTGAAAAATTGGAACTGGGAAAAAATAATGATATAAGCTACTGTATAAATGACAAAAATACCCATTCTGGTTATATGCATCGCCATACAATCTTTCTCTCCCCTATAAACATAATATATTCTTTTGCCTATTTCAACAGATTCAGTAGTCATATTCTGCATTGTGTAGTTTAATATCATCCTGTCCTCAACAGCTCAGGGAAGTGATTAAATAAGAAATAAATTTGGCTGTCATTGCATTTAAAATCAAATCAAGGATCATTTGTTACCCCAAATGAACCAGTTATCCTTCTCTGCCCATAAGTAGGCTGCTGTTTGCTGAACCATTTAGAAATGTATATATAGTAAACTCTTTGCATAATGGCTTGTACTATAATGTGATCTTTATGAGCCTGCCGCTCCACAGAAGCTTTCGAGAACCAATAAACAGTACATTGCTTTTTTAATTTAAAGTTATAGGTATGAGACTTCCCAGGCTCTCCTTAGATTCATCTGAGTCTCGTTGGTGGAAGCTCATGCAGGAGAGGCAGGAGATACAGGAGCTGACTTTCTCTCGTACCCCCTGTCATGGAGGCATTACCTCAGAGCTATCTTTTCTAGAGCTGATGCTAACATGACTGTTTCCCTACCTGTACTACTACTCAGCTTTCAAAGGGAAGACTAGGGAAAAAGGTGGTAGGGCCATTTAGATTCAAAGCAATGTCTTTACTACTTGCAGAGTAAGCAGTGGATAGAATGGTTGGCCTGGAGTCAGGAAGACTTATCTCCCTGAGTTCAAATCTGACCTCAGATACTTATTAGCTGTGTGACCCTCAGCAAATTCCTTTACCCTATTTGCCTCAGTTTCGTCTTCTGTAAAAAGAACTGAAACTTTTTGCCAAATGGGCTCACAAAGAGTTGGATACCACTAGCAACACTTATAGAAGGCCTACTGTATACCCAACTTTAGGCTAGGTGCTTTTGGGGAAAACAAGACAAGACTACACTTACCTATCTAAAACATACCTTGAAACTAGGAGTAAATGAAGAAGAGCTTCAGAATAGCAAGAACTCTGGCAAAGCTCAGGGATTTTGCTCAGTAAGAAAGGAGGGAAGTCACTCAAGCATTCACTCAATAAACATTTATTAAGTATCTCCTATATGCCAGGCACTGGACTGAGTATTGGGGATACCAAAAGGGGCAAAAGACAGTCTCTGTACTCAGGGAGACCATAGACTAATGAGAAAGAGAAGCAAACAAGTATATAAAAAGCAAGCTCTCTATGGTATAAATAGAAAATAATTAAAAGAGGAAAAGCACGGGAATTAAAAGGGGTTGGCGAAGGCTTCCAGTAGAAGATAGAATTTTAGACGGGACTTAAAGGAAGCCAGAGAGTTTTAAGAGTTGGAGTAGAGGAGGAGAAGGTTCCAGGCATGGAGGGCAACCAGAGAAAATGCCAGGGACCTCAGACATGCAATGGGTGTTTGTGGAACAGCCTGGCGGCCCCTGGCATAAGACTGAAAAGTACACAGGCCATGAGTAAGGCATAAGAAGACTGGAAAGGTAGGAGCAGGGCTAGCTTGTGAAGGGCTTTACATGCTAAACAGAGCATTCTGTATTTACTTTTGGAGGCAATAGGAAACCACTAGAGTTTATTGAATGAGTGTGTGTGTTTGTGTATGCATGTGTGTGTGTGTGATGATCAAATCTGTATATTAGGAAAATGTCACTTTAGTGGCTGAAAGGAGAATAGATTGGAGTGGGGAGAGACTTCGGCTCACCCATCAACAATCTATTGCGGTAATTAAGGCATGAGGTGATGAGGGCCCAAACCAGGGTGGCTTCGGTATCAGAGAAGAGAAAAGGGCATATTTGAGAGATGTTACAAAGGTAAAATCAACAGGCCTTGGCAATAGTTTGGATATGGGGGCTGAGAGGTAGTGAGGAATCCCATAGGGTTCCTGGAGTGTAAGCCCATTGCTGTTTGCCTTTCTTTCTTGAAGAGGACCAATGACATGTCTTAACTTGCAAGTGAATTGAATTTAAGTGAGATAGAGCTATGCAAAGTCGTCAGCCTCACTCTCTCCTCTAGAGTCATCAGAATCCTATGGTAAGGCATAATTCAAAACAACTGGTGATGGCCCCAGATGCAGTGGGGGTTCCTTGGCCCTTTTAAACTAAGGCCTTTCCCATTTCTCTGTTTGTATGAGGCAACACCTGTTTAGTAATTAAAGAATATGAGAGACTGGGAGGATGGCGTTGCTCTCTACAGTAACAGGGAAAGGATGAGTCAGGGAGAATTTAGGGTGAAAGATAATAAATTGTATAAAAGAAGTTTGGATCACCTTACCAGATTATAAGTTCCATGAGGGTAGAGACTGCCTTATCTAACCTTTGTGTTATATTTATATTATATATATTATATTATATACTATAATATATATAATTATATATATATATTATTCTCTGCACACAGCAGATTCTTAATAAATGCATGTTGACATGACTCCAAGTACGCTACTTATCTCCTGACAGAAAGGTGATGGACAGGAAATACAGAATGAGAGAAAGATTTTTAATTATGTATGGCCAGTATACGTGGATTTGTTTTGCTTGATTTTTGCTTAACTGTTACTAGGGAGTATCTTTAAGAAAAAAAAATAGATGAAGGAAGTTTGTGAGGGGAGAAGGAAGAAGCTAGCGATCATGATACCAAAAAAGAAAAGAAAGAAAAAGAGGAACATTGATCATTTTAAAAATGCACAGCAGAATGCAGAAGGAAATTCAGAGGGAGGGACAAAGGACAGCTTTGAAACTGTGTTCAATTTATTATAATCTGTATATAATACAACACCTATGATTCATATATAATGGGGTCCTGGTTTCATATACAAAATCTTTTCTATATTTTTGTATATTGAAAGTTCATGCTTATCGAGTTCCAAATAACAAAAATTAAGAAATTATTTTAAAAATGTTTGCTGAAATGAATGGAACTTAGAATAAAGTGAATTGAACTAGTGAAATATCAGAGTCAATGAGCGCATATAAGCAGCAATGATAGGTGACAGCTGACAGCAAAGACAGAAGATGAAAGAGTCATAAAATAATTGCAGTGGAGAGTATCCCAGCTCTGATACTGACCAGCTGTGTGAACTTGGACAAATCACATCATGTCTCTGAGACTTCATTTCCTCATCCATTAAATAGGGATAATGATACATGTCCTCCCTCTCTGGAAGGTTCAACGTGAGTAAAATAATTTGTAAACATTGGTGCTAAGATAGTGTAGTGATCTGAAGTTGAGAAAACCTGAGTAAAAATCCTGCCTCAGATACTTACAAGCTGTGTGATCCTGGGCAAGTCACTTAACCACTCTCAGCCTCAGTTTTCTCATCTGTAAAATGGAAATAATAAGAGCACCAACAATGGAGATTTGCTACGAGAATCAAATGAGATAACACATGTAAAGGGCTAGGCAAACTTTGAAGTGCTATATAGATGCTAGATATATAATTACTTAGAAATTATTATTATGACTTGTTCAGTTGTTTCAGCCATGTCTATCTCTTCAGGACCCTATCTGAAGTTTTCTTGGCACAGATACTGGAATAGTTTGCTATTTCCTTCTCTAGAGCATTTTACAGATGAGAAAACTGAGGCAAACAAAGTTAAGTGACTTGCCTTGGGTTGTACAGTTATTAAGTGTCGAAGGCCGGATTTGAACTCAGGGAAATGAGTCTTCCTGACTTTAGACCCAGCATTATTATGACTTAGTGTAGCAGCAAGCAGTTTCATTGCACTGGACAGTAAAAGATAATCAGTTATGTGAGCCTGGCTCGTCAAAAAAAGGTTAAATTGTAGAAAAGGTACGATATGTAGAAGCAGCATCGGGTAGTGGGTAGAGCCTTGGAATCAAGAACACCTATGTTTAAGCCTCTCCTCTGACACACATTAGTTGTGTGATCCTGGGCAAGTCATTCATCCATCAGAACTTTGGGCAACTCTCTAAGACAAGTTGCTGAACAGTGCAGATAGTACTTTATGCTGATTAAATCTCAGGTCTGAATCTCTCTCCCCCTCAAAAGATAGAATTCAGAACAATTTCTATCAAGTAATTTAAACAACATTACATATTGGCTGGTACTGTTTTCTCTCTAACAAGAACCTGAGCTCTTCAGAGGCAGGAGCAGTGCTTATATTGATTTTGTATTTCCAGGAAAGCAGAGCATAGACCTGGACGTATAGTTTCAGAAGCTATAGTGTAGGATCACTGGATCCCCTGTGAAGCTTGGCACGGTACCTCTTCGAAGCCTGCAAAACTTTCTATAAATGTAAGGTATTGTTTTAGTTATAGCAAGAACTCAATAAAGCTGATTGGCTCAAACTACCACTAATCAAGAGTTCCTGAACCCCAGGCACAGGAGACAAAACAAAGAAAAATTGAGATGGAGAGCTCTTGGGCACGATTTTTCCTTTGCTCTGGGGAGTAGCTCCCCCTACCCTCTCCCAGTCTTGCCCTGTTCCAGGTGTTTGCCCTGACTCTGCTTGAGGTAGCATTCCCCCGTCCCTCTCATTTCCCCTCTTAGATGTCCTAATGATAGTCATGATATTTCAGGCTCTGCAGCAATCAGCCATATTCTCTGGATCTCTGCAGGACGCTCTCACCTTTCTGTAAGTTGTGTTCCATCACCCACGTGAAGGAAGGACACACGCTGTTACCTCATTACCAGCTGTCTGATCTGTATGCTGCTTTCCTTTCCCATAAGGATGCCCCAAATTACACTAATGTTCCACTCCGAACTGCCCGGTTATCTCTGGCCTCGGTGGATTCTGTGGCAGTTGCTGTGAGGAAATCTCAGCTCACAACTGGGCTTGTTCCTTAGTAAATGATTCTGCTGCCCTGACCCTAAGAAGCCCTGCAAAGCTCCCTGCCACATCATCTTCCCAGGCTCGAAGATATCTTTCAGTTTCTGTCCAAGGAGTCAGCTTGAAGGTGGTTATCTATATGATGAAATTAAAAGGGATCTGGAGAATCTCCTCATCCCCAAATGGAATCCCCTTGTCCCTAAAATATACGTAGCTGCCAGTGAGCCTGAAATTCTACAAGGAAAAATTCATTCCTTTGGCTTAAATATCATTCTTTTTGGTCCAGACATAGGATTTCCTTAACTCCCTAAGACAAAACTCCCTCCACTAATACATATAGGTAACTGTTGTACAATTTATAACCTTAGAGAGTGGCCTGAGGCACTGAGAGGTTACTTGCCCAGGATTACAGAACCTGTATTAGAAGCAGAGTGTAAGTCAAAGTTTTCATGATTCTGAGGCCAGCTCTCTACCCACCATACCAGGCTGCTTCTCAAGCAACTTTCATTTAAGTCCCAGCCAAGGATGTATGCTGTTTACGTCATTGCCAGTGGTACCGCATTTGGAGGCATTGGCTTAAAAGAAAATGTAGACCTGGAGATTTCACTGAAAAGGAGCTAGTTTCATTTGAGTGGACAAGGACTTGGCAAGGAAGATGTGTTAAATCATATATGGCTCCAAATATTGGTTAATGAAACAAAACTTCTCTGAGAAACAATTTTTCTATATGTCCAGACACAAAAGTTATTGGTATTGTGGGTCTTCAACATGTTAGTGCAATGGTTAGAGAACAGATTTGCAAGTACGCAATATAAGCCACTGAAAATTTTTTTTTTAAATAGTATTGTCTATCAAATACTTAATTCAGTCTATAATGTAGAGACCATTCCCTTGAGGGCTAGTAAGTTTCATTCATTCCTTGCTATAGCTGAGCCCTGAACCTGACCACAGACTAAGCCTTGAACCTAGTCACAGTTTGAACTCTGAACCTTAACACAGACCTACCCCAACAATCTCAGGTACCTGTTACACTGGTCAAAAGATGATCACTTTTAGTCAGTGTCCATGCCCATCCCCATTGCAGAAGAGTTCATGCTGTGTTCTTGATGGAAGAACAAGGGCAGGCTAGATTTTCCTCTGGATACTTCCAGGTAATTCATCCACCCTTCCCCCCCTTACTTTGAACCTAGTCTTTCACTTCCCTCAACAGCCTCAGAATCATTCCAAACACATTTCAAACATCAATCACAGTTCCATTCCCACTGGCTTGCGAATTCTTTCCAGAAATCGTTCACAGTTGCTGGCATTCCTATGGGGATGAAGGATGCTTTCTACCCCAAGGAAAGCCTCTCTTATCTTCAAAGCATTCAGGACCCCTCAGTGACATCACTGTGTCTACAGGTATCATCCCTCTGCAGTCCTCCATTTAGTGGGGAGAGACCAAAGCTTGATTTGCCAAGTACATTAAATTTAATATCCCCACCTTGTTAACGGCCCACTGTGTTATAATGTATAATATAAACTTAAAAATTAATTGCATCACCTTCTAAAGCTTTTTTAACTGCTTCTGAAAGGAAATATGGCTAATAACCATAATTTTAAAGTCAATTCTTAGTAGAAGATTATGTTTGACCAAATTCCTTTCGTTAGCTCATTATTTCACATTTTCTCCTTCCTCTTAAAAATCACCTCTACATTTTTTTCTGTAAGTTTTTAAAATTACAACTGTGAGAACTATGAAACTACTGACAAATGTTGAAACACCTGGTATTCTTAACAATAGTTTCTAGGTCTTTAATGAGCATTGTGAGAACAATCCAAATTATATCCAAGCTTCATGTATTATCCAGATGCATTTCACATGCACTTTACAGTTGGGTAGTCTTGCATTTGAAGCACAGGTTAATGATATCAAAGTCATGGGTCCAGTTTCTGGGAGATAATCCTTAGTCAGCCTGAGCCCTGACCTTTGGCCAAGGAATGAGCCCCTACCACTGGTCACTTATTAAGTCTCTAACCCCACTTACAGACTGACTCCTGATGGCTGTCCTAAATTGAATCCTAACCAAGGCCACAGACTGAGCCCTAAGAACCCTAACCAAGGCCATAGACTGAGCCCTAAGAACCCTAACCAAGGTCACAGACTGAGTCCTAACACCTGATACAACCTAGCCCTTATCCTGACCATAGGCAAAGCCTCTACTCTTGCCACTGATTGAGCCTTGACCCTGGCCAAAGACTGAACCCTAACCACTGGGCATAGAATGAGTCTCAAACTTTGGCCACATACTGAGCTATGGCAAAGATGGCCCAAAAGGAGATCTTTTAGGATTTTCTATGACCTAAGGCAACTAGGAACACCTGACTTGAGTTCAGATCCTGCCTAAGACACTTCTAACTAGTAAAATGGACATTATTTCTCCCTGGGCCCCTAGGCCAAGAGATCTGTTAGGTTACTGGGAAGAATAGCTTGCCTAGTAACAGTTTCCTTCTGTTGTTAAGCCCCTGTGAAAATGTTATTCCCCTTTGGTTTAATATCTGATGAATTGTTAACAGTCATCTCTTGTTTAGTCCATTTGCATGGTAACCACCTGTGCCCCCCCATGTTAGCCCCCCATTACCATGTAACCACCATCTGCTTAGCCCCCCCTTCCTGATTGACTACCTCTCCTGGCACCTGTTTTTGTTAGGGTCCTATGCCTAGCAACTCCCTGACAACCCTTTCTGTTTTGGGGGTTCTTGCCTAGTAGTCAGCCCCTCCCTTACTCTGTCAGAACCCTGTTTGTTATGGAAACCGCAAGACTGTACCGAGTAGCATCGAAATGCTTAAAATGCACTCACCCACCTCAGTTCAGGGCTGTCTCCTCTGGGTCTCTACATGAGGCAGCTGCCAGCCTGGCTAATAAATGATGCTCTCGAAATTTTCAATTAATTTTGCCTGTGACTCATTAATTCGGTCCATTTCACTATGTGATCCTGAGTAAGTCATTTCACTACTGCTTGCCTCAGTTTTCTCAATTGTAATAGGAATAATAATAGTATCTACCTTCCAGTAAGTAAGGATCAAATGATTAAATATTTGTAAAGCACTTGGAACAGTGCTTGGCATTTAGTAAGTGCTTCATAAATGTTTTCTTTCCTTCCTCTCCACTAACCCTGCTCCCAAATAGCCTGCCTAAGACTCTCCACAGCATTGGCCTCACAGATATTCTCTCTCCCTCATCCAGGTAAACTCTGAGAATAATTTTTCCCAGCTTCTTCCCAGAGCAGCTTCATCCGATCAGATTTCGGGCCCCATTATTTTACCAGGTTGATTTTTATTGCTCAAAGCACAACAAATCACACAGCTGACAATAATGGGGATGAACAGACACTTAATTATGTGGCCACAAGACAGAACAATTATTAATTTTAAATTGCTAAAACCAGTTCTGAAGGTTTGAGCCTGAAGAGTTATCGCAGTATCAGAGTCTACTTCTCTAGATCTATGAGAAGATTCTTCATCAGCAGAAATAAATCAAACAGGCTGCTTGTTTTTCCTAAATGAAATCCAAATGTATCCCTTGCAAGATTCAACCCTGAACCTTTGGGGTGGGGATAAGGGTGCTTCTTGCTACCAACTCTCAGGCTTATGAGATTCCTTAGAATTTGATTAGTTCTTTAGATTAGGAGCAGGGACGCCTGGATTTTAGTACTAGCATATTCTGGTATATTTAGCCTTAGGATTTAGAGTTGGAAGGAGCCTTAGAGAAAATTGAGTCCATCTCCTCATTTTACAGATAAGGAAACTGAATCCCAGAAAAGTTAAATGACTTACTTATTCCAAGTCATACAAGGGATGAAAAGCAGAGCTGGAAAGGTAAACCCAAGTCCTCCAAATCTAGGGTCCTTTCTATCTCAACTCTCAGATTCTATCACTTTCACTTCTGTGCCTAGCACATAGCAGGTGCTTACTAAATGCTTATCGACTGACTGTCACTAAATCAGCACACTGTCTCAAAATACATTTTTTTTTCCAGGATGGGGCTTAAGAAACTATTTCCCTCGCTTAAAACTGGTCTGAACAAACATTCATTTGCCTCTATCCTGCTCTGTATGGAGATGTGAACTCGGGATCAGGACCAGGACCAGGACTGGTCAAAGTTAAGAAGGCGGTGCAGTTTATTTCCAGTTCTCCCCTCCTCCCACCTCCCAGGACAAAACACTATTACCCTATCATCCATAATCTCCTTTTATTGAAGGGGTGTCCTCAGACTCCTAGTTATTCAGAATCTATCAAATAAATTGTAGGCCATATATTTGAATATGTAATGAAACTGGATCAGGGAAATTACTGATTAATTTGATTTTAGTCATTTTTCAGTCCTGCCAACTCTTCATGACCCCAACTGGGGTTTTCTTGGCAGAGATACTGGAGTGGTTTGCCACTTCCTTCTCTAGCTCCAGATGAGGAAACTGAGGCAAACAGGGTTAAGTAACTTACCCAGAGTCACAACTAGCAACTGTCTGAGTTCACATTTGAAATCAGGTCCTCCTGAATTGAGCCAGGCACTCTATCCAATGACACTTATCTGCCTTGATTAACTTGGTAAGTGTTCCAGAGGTATTTAAAAGGTACTTTCCACAGAGTTAGTCAAGCAACAAACATTTATTAAGTACTTATTATGTACTAAGCACTGGGTATACAAATACAAGTCAAAAGAAAACCAGTCTTTGTCAGCAGGGAGCTTATATTCTAATGGGGGGACTCAACACATAAAAGGAAACTGAAAAGGGGGTTGTAGGGAGAGAAGTACTCAGCATCATTTCCTCGTGGGAAATGAATAAATGAGTTCCAGGTGTTCTCCTTATGTAGCAGTTCTGAAAGGAGCTAACCTTCCCAGAGATGGGGAAGGACCTTAGAGGCAAAGACCAACATGTGAATTCCAGGGCTGAAGTGATCTTGCAGGATGTAGAAGTTTCTGGGGGTATGGTGGAGATGAAGGTAGGGTGTGGAGATTACTACCGGTTCATTAATATTAAATTTCTGGACCTAGGGCTATCTCCAAGATGATTAGTTGTTTGAGACTCAGGAGGATGGAATTTTATCAGAGGAATCACACCCTCTCCATGGACTATAAAAATGATTTGACAGAACCATTCATACTCTTGCTTTCCCTTGGACTTTGAGAAGACATACCAATGCCCAGCTCAGTGAATCTGTGCTCAGTGTGGTTTGAGTGTGAGTGGAAACAGAGTGGAGACCCTCTATCCATGTAAATTCTGCTTCCAGCAGGAGGATTTGATGGCAAATTGCAGCGGAAGTACATGGCAGACATAGACACATGTTGGGAAGTGCCCTGAGAGGGTAGTTCATGGACAATGAACACGAAGCCCAAACTCCAGAGTAGTGAAAGTTTGGTGCATTTCTTGACTTTCAAATCAGGATTTTGAACTCTAAGTTTTAGTTCCCAAGCTTGAAATTTACGACAATCAAAAGCACTGATCTTCTAGAGGGAAAAGATAAATCAATCAAAGAATTAGCAAGTATTTATTAAGCATCTACTATGTTCCAGACACTCTGCTAGGCACTGGGAATACAAGCACATAGAATGAAACAATCCCTACTCACAGTAAGCTTCCATTCTAATAGGAGACAACAATATAAAATATACGTACAGCGTAAGTGTAAAGTAAATAGATACAAACATATACAAAGTAATAAGGTATAAAAAGTATACAGCACAAAGTGAATAAATACAAATATACACAAAGTAGTAAAACACAAGGTAGTTTGGGAGGGCATTAGTAGCTGGGGCAGTGGAAGGCAGGGGAATGAAACCAGAAAAGACAGTGCCTAAAGTGGACTTAAAGGAAGAGAGAGACTCCCTAAAGTATGGAGGGAATGCATTCCAGGCATGAGAGATTGTGAGAGTCATTGCAAAGGAATAAAATTGGGAGATATTGTTCCTCATCCACTTGAGGAATGAAGACAAAGACAGTTTGACTGGATCACAGAGAGAAGGGCAGTAATGTCCACTGAGGCTGGAAAGATAGGCCAAGTCGAAGTTGTATATGACTTTAAAAGCTAAAAAGAGTCATTAATAGTTTATCTTAGAGGCAATGGAAAGACATTAGAGAAGATTTTCTCTTAGATCAATCAATTAAATTATAAACAGTTATTAAGTGCCTACTATGTACTAGGCTGTCTTAAGCACTAGGGATATAAAAAGAGGCAAAAGACAATTCTTGCTCTCAAAAAGATTACAATCTAGTGGACAAGGAAGAGAATCACTAATGTGGCCCCTGAAAGATTGAAACCATATCATAGAGGGGTGTGAAGCAAGGTATTTGGACTTCACCACTTCTTGATATCAGCAGCTGGGTGGCGCAGTAGGCTTGGAATAGAAAGACTCATATTCTTGAGATTAAATTTAGCCTCTGACATTTACTAGCTGTATGACCCTGGGCAAGGCTCTTAACCCTAGTTGCCTCAGTTTCCTCATCTGTAAAATGAACTGGTGAAGGAAATGGCAAACCACTCCAGTATCTTTGCCAAGGAAACCCCAACTGGGATCACAAAGAGTTGGACATGACTGAAACGACTGAATAACAACTTCTTGATAGTACCATGAGTTACTCAATATAAATCCATGAGGAAAGGGATTATTTACCTAGAATTCCTTAAAAAAGTTTGCATTTGGGAAGAAATCTAAGTCTCAGGATGACACTATGAGTCTTAGGGAGACTTGTATAGTAGTCCAAGGAAAAGAGGAACTCACTAGTATGTCAAAGAATTTCTCTGATAGCAACCACAAGTTCAGTCCCTTCCAAAGGGAAATGATGGGTCATTTGAATGCTTTATATGGTTCCATATCTGATTATAGGCTCCTGTCAATCCTTTGCATGTTTTACATTTTTTTGTGGGATGAATAAAGGCTGTCCCATACCCAACATGCATTTGCTACTTTGAGGTTTTTTTGTTTTTTTATAAAAGTTAAAGGCTCCTTGTACTCACATTTGGGAAAACCTAGACATGAGCTATAGCCAATTTGTGTTTTAGAGATTTTCTTAGGTAACTCCAATGAAGACAATGAGCTAAAAGCATAAATTACTTGGGGAGGATCAGACCCAAAGATGAGACCCAATCAGCCCAAAGTCTTGGGGGAGCCCCCAAAAGTCATAAAATCAGTATCTAAGGTTTCTTCAAGTGTGAGTAAAAAGAGTCTTTAGCTCCCAGGTAAGTACTCAAGATAGGACATTCAAATCTAGCTTCTGGGGAATTCATGAAATTGATCAGGAACTCCCTTGATCAACCCCCTTTCCAAATATACTAAATAAGGTTTAGCCAACAGCAACATGAAAAATCTAGGGGGTAAAGTTGATAAATACCACTATCCATCAGCAGGCAAAAAGCTAGCAAAACATTATGTATCACAAGCTCGTTTTTCACCTTGATGGTGGGCTTGTAGCAACAACAGTATCTAGCCTGAAAGATATTTAATAGAGAGAAAAAGGTTACCAGGTTTCTCTGGGTCAAGTTGAAGGAATATTTCTCAAGGATAATCTACTGTTGGCTGGCTTGTACAACAGGGAGTAAATGAGTTAGTTCAGAGCAAGCAACAGTGATTTTATGTCCTAGGGTAACGCCAAGAATGAAATCATTGTAATCCCTTGTACAACTGTAATAGCTCAAATCACACTTCTCTAAGTTCTTTCCTATTTATTTTCTCATTTCATCGTCACATTAATCTTATGAATAGTTAGGGCAGAAGTCATTATCCCCCTAGTATAGTTGAAGAGAGGCCTTGAGAGAGGAAATGACTTGACCAGGGTCATACAGTGAGTTACTTGGAGAACCCAGACTAGATCCAGGTCTCAGTCACATAGTATGTTATAGTTGGAAAGTACCTCTGAAACCATAAGTCTAACTGACCTCATTTCACAGATGAGGAAACTTAGAAAAAGAGGGGTGAGATGGCTTGGCTATCCAACACACCAAAGTGATAATTGGCTAATCTGTCCTAAGGGGAAAGGGATTACACCGGACTTTTCTCACTAGAGTTGTGACTACCCTCCTCCAAAGAAATGATTTAACAATGCGAGCTATCCAAAAGAGTATCAGATTGGCAGCCAAAAGGTCTGGTTTACAGTCCTGGTTCTTTTTCTGATTAGCTGTGTGACCTTACACAAGTCACTTTTCTCTGAGACTCAGGATCTAAATAATAAAATGGAGATAATAATGCTTATGCTGACTACCTGATGGATTGTGGTAAGAAAACTGCTTTGTAAACTGTAAAATTCTATGTCACAGCATGCCTAACATAGTGTTCACCAGTGCTGTTCAATAAACATTTGTTGTATCGAGTCCAACAGTAGAATGGCCTGCCTTGTGAGAGAATGAGCTGCCTATTACTATAAGCATTTAAGCAGAAGCTAGCTGACCACTTTTAAGGGTCCATTTAGAAGGGTTTTCTACATGAGTTGGAAGTTGACTAGACGACCACTAATCACCCTTTTAACTCTGAGAGTCTATAATTTTAAGGTGTAACTAATATTTGGATTATAAAGAGATTATAACATTCAAAGTATGTTCAATGCTTGTTAGGACATGCAGGACACAACAGGAAGCAGATGAGAGGTAGGTGTTGGTTGGTTGGCTCTTACCAAGGTACAGTTTGTCTTCCTGCCTCAGTCTTCTCTGGATCTATTCTTTGCTCCAGTCAGTCAGGGTTCTGCACACTCCCAGCCTGTGGTGGCTTCTTGGAGGGCTAGTCCCTGTGTCTCCATTCTTGGCTACAGCTAGCTCCCAGGGCTCCCAGGGAAGCATGGTGGGTGCCAGTCCAGTCCCAGCAGCTTGTGCAAGCCAACTGCAAAGAAAGCTGTTGGAAGTATGAGCTGCTTTTGGCAAGAAACGCTGACAGAGCGGGATCTGGGGATGTTTACAGACTGGCGCCAACAGTTTTTCAGCTGAAATCTCCATGGTTAAAAACATAACAAGTGAGCAGTGCCCAGAGTTGGATTCATGGAAGAGAGGGAGAGAGGAAAAAAGAAGAGAGGCAGAGACAGACAGGCAGAGAGAAGGGAGAGAGAGAGAGAGACAGAGACAGAGAGATTGGTTTGCTAAGAATGAGGGTCAGAAGAAGGGAAGGTGGAGAAATAAAACTAACCTTGATGGTGAAAACTGCATCTCTGTAGGGCCAGCCTGATGTTAAATTAAACTTAATAGAATTGGTCTATGGAATGCTACTATTTTTCCTCCCCTAGTCCTCCTCTTTACTAGTTCCTTTCCTGTGTCCCATTCTAGTAGGGCCTTGTTCTTGGTTGGCTTTTAACTGATCTCCTCTAAGGATCACAGAATCCTAGGTTTACAGTTGGAAGGTACCTTAAAAGTCACAGGGTTCAACCCCTATTTTGCAGATAAGGAAACTAAGAACCAGAGAAGTTAAGTGATTTACCCAAGATCATCCAGGTAATTAGTGAGAGAGCTGAGATTTGAACCCACGACCTGTGACTTCAATCCACTATTCTTTCCACTATAGTAGGTATAACTGATAATAAATGGGAAAGGGAGGAGGCTTGTTCTGTGTGGCTCCAGAGAGCAAAGCTGGGACCAGTGGTAGAAGTTACAGAGAGGCAAATTTTGATTCAAAATAATGAAAAATTTGTTATCAACTAGAAGCATACAAAAATTACAACAGGCTACATTGATAATGAATGAGTTCCATCTCATTGAAGAACTTTAAGTCAGGGCCAAATTGCTGCAGAGAGGGTTCCTACTTCACAAAGGATAGAACTAGGTTACCTTCAAGGTCCCTTCCACATTTAAGATGCTATTATGTTAGAGTTGGGGACATAGAAAAGGAGCCGATAGGGAGGAAGACCAAGAGAGGAAAAATATTAGCATTCCATAGACCAATTCTGTCAATTTTAGTTTAACAGCAGACTGGCCTTATAGAGATGCAGTTTTCACCATCTAGGTTAATTCTATTTAATTCTATTTCTCCACCTTCCCTTCTTCTGAATGAACTCCATTCTTAGCAAACCAATCTCTCTCTCTCTCTCTCTCTCTCTCTCTCTCTCTCTCTCTGTTTCTGTCTCTGTCTCATTCTCTTTGTCTCTGTTTCTCTCTAAAATCACCAAGTCTAACCCTCTGATATTACATAACGACAGCCAGAGAAAGGAAATGCCTAGCTTAAAATGACACAATGGTGAAGTGAGAGCTAGAACCAGCTCTGACCCACCCTGTGCTCTATCCACTAAAGCTGGTTATTTTTTCTTCTCCACTCATAGCCCTGGAGCTCACCTACTTCTCTGCATCTCTGATCCCTCTGTTTCAACTAGCAAATTCAGAAATGACCCGTGAGCATATAGGATGGAAAGGAAATATTTTTCTTTGAATAAAAAAAATGGAAAAAAAAAAAGCTCCTCCAGAGCCTTTGCCTGCTCCCCAATTAAGAGAACAAATACTTTCCAGGGTGTGGATTCCAGGACAGCTTACCTGCCACATGCTGACTTCCCAATCTGGCATCTTTCAGTTAGAGCACAGCCCCTCTTAGACAAGCCTGGTATTCAATTCATGCCCTTGGGCAAAAGGGGGACAGGGCATGTGGATAGCTCTGTGTAGCATCTCCCCACAACTTCAGGCATAGATAAAAGTATGTGCCCTAATAATGAAACAGCTAGTGTCACCTTCTTATGAACCAGATGGTACCTTAATGGCCCTCCAAATTACCACTGTGGCAGGTAAAGGTGGAAAGGTAAGCATTGAGAGGGGTTGTTCAGTACCCCACTACTACTAGAAATTGACATCTTTACAGAAAATCCCCACTCGGTGCTGACTATGGAATTGGCGCTCACTGGACCTCAAGAACTGAGCCAAGGTCCTTTCTTAGCACCAACAAAAAAAGGAAGCACATTGCAAATTGCTGACCCAGGCAAGTAATCATATGCAAATTATTTCTTTTCAAGGGAAGAACTCATTGACTTACCTTTGTCAACTCGGGCCCAGCCAGGTTCCTAAGGTATCTCTTTAGCCAGTCCCCTATTTAAAGGGACCTCTGTTTGTCCCAGATAAAGTAATCTCCCGACCACCAATGGGGCACCACCAGGCAGTCATCTAGTTCCTGGGGCGACCTCATTGTTCAGGACCACCGTGGGACAAAAATGCTACTACTGATTTGCTCAATGAAGAGGGTGATCTATAGAAAACTGAAGGGGGCTTCATGTATTAGCCCCAGCCCCATCTCTAGCTCTGAGTGGTCAGCACCCTATGGGGCATTGGTCAGAGTAGACAATTGTATTTCCTGGCCCCCTTCATGCTAGGACTCCCATGCCTTGTGTCACTCAGCTCCTCCTGAAGTTGGGTGATAAATGCAAGCTTTTAAGCCAGAATGGATTGATTATTAATAGCTTAGATACCAGTTACAGGAACTGCAATAAAACTAGATTTTAATTCCCCTCTCTATTATGAGAGCTCATGTTTCAGTCAATCTGGAGACCAGAAGACTTTTTTTTTCTTTTTGGAGGGACAAAGTGATTAGATTTATTGCAGCTATAAAAGATCATTGGTGCACTTTATCAGGAACTTTCTGTTTGACTGGTTTTAAAGGAAAGTGGGCATTGTGGGCTTGAAGTGGGCTAATGCTGGTACCCATGCTTAAATGGGCACCTCCACTGGGTGGTCAGCTGCTCTAGGGGATGGCGCTAGAGAGACATCAGGCAGATTGGCATTCTGATCAATGTCAGAAACATCCCCTAACCTCACAATATGGACTGCTTCCCCTAGCCTGGACAAGAAAGATCAGTGGGCTCATAGACTTAGGGCTAGAAGGAATTTAGATGTCATTGAGTCCAATCACTTCATTTATAAATGAATTGACTAAAGGCTAGAAAGAGGGTATGCCTTGCTCAGTCTCACAGAGATAGGAAATGTCAAAGGCAGAATTTGAACCCAGGTCCTCTGGATTCAGATCAACCACTCTTTTAGACTGTCCTATACTGAATTCACACTGGATCCTAGAAGAGATTGGCAGGGATAGCTGATTTCCCCAACCCAATATATATATTCTTATATAAAGGGATGAGAGAGAAGAAAAGGACAGAATCTCAAACTCTATCTCAGACAAGAGTCATTGATTTGTATAGCTATAGAGGCCCTGAGAGAGATCTATTTAAACATTTCCATTTTATAAGTAGGGAAACTCTGCACCATAGCAGCAAAGTAACAAGTCTGCTTTGTGAAAAAGGTAGAAGTAGTAAACCAAGGCACACCACGGACAACCATCTCCAGAGAATTCTAGAGTGAGCAGGCTACGCAGAGCAGTGGGACCAAAACCTCTCCATTATGGCAGGTGGCACATGCCTGTAATCCCTGCAACATCTAGTAGAGTCCTTGAGCTGTAGTAAGGCTAAAGCTGATTAATTGTCTACACCAAATTTGGCATTCACATAGTGAGTCTCCAGGAAAGAATGGAGGGCACCAATAGGTTGTCGGAAGGTGGGGCAAACCAGCTCAGGTCAGAAAGCATCTGCAGCAATCAGCAGTGGGGTTTGGTGGCCACTGCATTTCCAGCCTGGGTGAGATAGGGAGACCCAGTTTCTAAGATACAATAAAATAAAATCCCTTGATGGAGCACATGAAACTCATGCACTAAGGAAAAAAAGAGACAAATTATCTCTAACTGCAAGGTCAATACCCTTTGGGTCATTGTCCTTGCCAAAAAAATCCCACTTCAATCCAATTCTAGGCTCAATGTCAAGACACTAAGGCACTGTCAGTAAGCTGAAGAGGCCAGATCCACAGGGGAACAATAACCAGCAATGATAGGTTGTGGGGTGGGGAGAGGCCTCCATCTGCTGGCTCATTTTGTCTCTGCCCCAGGTAGGCTCCATTCTCTTGGTTCTGCAATGTGCTTGTAACTATGATCTACCTAGGTAGTTTCTGCTCCCAAGACAACCGGCTGGATTAGCAGAGCTGAGAAAGTAGGCACAAGCCCACCACTCTCTGGACCTGTGGGACAGCCTTACCTGAATGGTGTCAGCGCCAGAGGTGCTGACAGAGACAGTAAGGGAGCCAGTTTCCTTCCTCCTCCTCCTCAGAATCACATTCACAACCTGGCAATGGAACCCTAAGGACCATCTCTTGATACAGCATCACCTTCCTAATTAGCTGGTCTTGCATCAGCAAAAATCTCAACTGTAGAGTATCTTTATAGACAGGCAGTTTTAGCATTTTGAACTACATACACTTACATACAAGTCAGAATGGGGTTGCAGAAGAGGGGAAGCAGAGGTCCTGCTTTAATGAACAGATAAGAACTGTTATAATTAGCATATCAAAGCCCCAGTCAGAACAGAACTGGGGGGGGAGGGGGAAGGGAAGATGGCTTGCTTACACAGCAGTTACATTGTTTGGGTGTAAATAGTACAGCTAAAAAGCCTGAAAACAGTTAGTTCTTAGAAACGTTCCCCTTGAAATCTTGTTCATACCATTAACTTGCTTAGCAAACCCTTTTTTCAGAGATAAGCACAAAGGCAAACTTCAGCCCATTCCCTGGAGGAACACCAGTTCAAATTATTGAGGTTTTTATTATAGGAGGAAAGAGAAATCAAAATTGCAGGTAACCCAAAGGGCAAAGGAAAGACAAATGAGAACACTTGGACTGTAGCGAGATAGCCACATCGACATGTTTACAAGAAATGGCATAAAAGACCTCATCAAAGACATGTAAGTCCAGAAAAGGATGAGAGTCAATCATATAAAGAGATAGAGGGATGTCTCTAGCATGACACTGTGATCTTGTGATATTAAAGGAAGTAGAAGGGAATTTCTGTGTCCTAAGACCATAGATTCAAAGCTGGAAGGAACCTAGGGTGTCACCTAATCTAATCCCCTAATTTTACAGATAAAGAAAAATAGGGCCAAAAAGGTAAAATGACTTGTTAGCAGAGCTAAGATGTGAATCCATGGCCTCTGACATCAAATCTTGCATTCTTTCCACTGTACTACACATTATTGTGTGGATCCTCCATAGAGGATTTGGGAAAAAGCAGAAAAGCATGAAAGAGTTGTGATTTGCTCTGGTGGATGGTGTGCTCCCATCTCTGAGAGCACGGATCCATCCAAGGGTCTGAGTTAAGGAAAAGGGAAAAACACTGAACTGGAAGTCAGAAAACTTGGGTTCTAGTTCTGACTCTGGCTCTATCTACTCATCACACAACCTTGGGCAAATCCCTTCCTTTCTCCAGTCCTCAGTTTCCCCCTTTGCAAAATAACTGTTTAATCAATCTATCAATAAGCATTTACTAAATGCCTACTATGTGCCAAGCACTGTGGTACGCACCAGGGACAACATGGGCAAAAGCGAAACGTCCCTGCCCTCAGGGATCTTACATTCTCTAGAGGAAGACACCTTTATGTATAAGCACATTCAAAATGTGTGTGCATCTATGTGTATACAAGGTAATGGGGGTTGGGGGGTGAGCATTAAGGGAGTAACTGGCAGGAAATTAGGAAAAGTTTCATGTAGGAGGTGATATTTGAGCTGAGCTTTGAAGAAAACTAGGAATTCTAAGAGGTGGAGGGAAGGAGGGAGGGAGGGCATTCAAGGCACATGAGACAGTGTGCAATGGGAGATGGAAGATCCTTTATGAGAAACAAGGCCAGTTTGGCTGGGTAGTGGCCTTCATGAAGAGAAGTGATGTAGAAAGCGGCTAGAAAAGTAGATTGAAACTAGGGGGGAAAGCTTTCAATGACTAACAGTGAAGTTTTTATATTTGATCCTGGCAGTAACAGAAAGTCACTGGAGTTTATTAAGCAGGAGAATGAGATGGCAAATACCTTTATCTTAAGAAAATCACTTTGGAAGCTATGTGGACGATGAATCAGAGAGGGCCGAGAGGAGGCTGGGAGACCTGTCAGAAGATTGGTGCAACAGTCCCAGCTTGAGGCGAGGACTTCAACTAGGCTGGTGGCGATGCGAGGAGGGAAAAGAGGATGGATGTGAGAGATCTTTTGGAGGGAGATTGCACAAGACTTAGCGATAGGTAAGGAGGGGTGGAAAGCTGAAGAGGACACAGGTTGAGAAACAGCGATAGGGATGGTGGCAGAAATAGGGAAATTCAGAACACGAGTGGGTTTGGATGGAGTTGGACTAAATGATGCCTCAAGTTGCCTTCCAAGAGGTCTCTGATTCTAAAAGATCATGCTTGTGACATCATGACAAAAGAGGGAGATGGTGATAGATAATAGGATACACAGGAACCCAGGTTAAGTAGGGCAGCCGATCATAGAAGAAAGAATATTGGATTTGGCATCAGGATCTGAGTTTAAATCCTGGCGGTTACTTCTTATCTGTGTCACCTTGGACAAGTAGTTTCTTTTCCCTGAGTCTCAGTTTTCTCATCTGTAAAATGAGTGATTTGGACTAGATGACCTTCAAGTTCTCTCCCACCCCTGCTATTTTATATCCCAAGATTATATCCAGGTCTAAATCTGCTGAGGAAGCAGGTAGTTATTCAATTGTATCCAACTCTCTCATGGCCCCATTTGAGCTTTTCTTAGCAAAGATACTGGAGTAGTTTGCCATTTCCTTCTCCAGCTCATTTTACAGATGAGGAAACTGAGGCAAATAGGGTTAAAGTAACTTGCCAGGGGTTGTACAGCTAATAAGTGCTTGAAGTTAGATTTGAACTCAGAAAGATGAGTCTTCTGATTCCAAGCCTAGCACTCTACGCACTGTGCTGCTGAGCTGAGAATAAAAGCAAAAAAAAAAACCAAAATAAAACAAAACCCCAAAGAAATGAGAAAGCTTTCAGATATGAATTGATCCTCGCTGCCAGTATTCCCTGAATTTCTGTCTGCCTGATTCAGGTCTCTAGAACGAATCCTTATGTTCATAATCTCCAAGTCAGTCTTTCCTACAGTTTCCTGGATGTGTAAAATCCCTTCCTTCTATTAAACACTATGCCCAAAGTTTCCTTTGTTCTTTCTCTCTCTGCTATAGGTTCCAGCAGACTCTCCAGCTCTTTCTCCTTTCTTCTACTTGATTCTTCTTACAAAATTAAGTGATAAGGTACAACATTATAGCCACTTTCCCAGTGTATACTGATTAACCTTCCTCCCTGCTTGATGCATAGCATTCTGATGGGCTTCTTATTATCCCCTCAAACATACCCTGGGCATTCTCCAACCTACCTTGTTACTCATGGCTGCTCCCACTGACTGGCATGTTTTCCTACTTATGGTTCTACCTTTAGCTAAATCTGTACAGAACCTTCAAGTTCCTCCTCAAGTTTTACTTGTTCCATGAAACCTACCCCTTGTCACCCAACTCCAAAGTCCCTCCTGCTTATACACAGCCTGATACCATTTAATTTTCTAGATACAGCCTAGGGGGCTGCCAGGTTACAATGGATAGAACACTGAGCCTGGAGTTAAGAATAACCTGAATTCAAATCTGGCCTTAGACACTTATTAGCTGTGTGACCCTGGGCAAGTCATTTAAACTCTGCCTGCCTCAGTCTCCTCAACTATGAAACAGAGATAACAATAGCGCCTACCTCCCAGGGTTATTGTGAGGATAAAATAAGATAATATTTGTAAAACATTTAGCGCAGTATCTGGTACATAGCAGGTGTTTAATAAATGCTTATTTCTTTCCTTCTTGTTTGCTCATCTAGATTATACATGTTTCTAAGGCAGGGACAAATTATACAAGATGTCTTTTGTTTCTTCTGAATAGCACCCAATATAGTGCTTCATCCATAGTAGGCACTGTTGAATGAAAGGAGTTTGAATATGTGGCAGGAATGGGGCAGAAGTTTAACCAAAGGACAGTAGGGCTATGCTCCTAGGCTAGTAGGGAGGGAGACTTTTGGAAGTGAGGGAATAGTAATGATCTGAGACCCTGGAAGTTCTAATTTGTGTCATAATTGTATTCTAGGCTTAGGTTTACCATTAAGAGTAAGGAAGGAACTTAGAAATCACCAAATTTGACCCCCTCACTTAATAGATGAACAGTAGTAGCTGGCATTTACATGGCACTTTAAGCCTTACAAAGCACTTTATAGAATTATCCCATTTGATCCTCACAACCCTGTGAGAGAGATGCTATTACTATATCATTTTGCAAATGGGAAAACTGAGGCTGGGAGAGGTCAAGTGACTTACCCAGGGGCATACAGCTAGTAAGTGCCAAGGCAGGTCTTCCTGACTTCAAGTCCAGCATTCACTTTATCTGAAGTATCACCTTACCAGACAGCTAGTGTGTAAGGGTGGAATTTGAACTGAAATCTTCCTGATTTCAACTAATTACAGTGCCCTAGCAGATAAGACTTTCATTCCGATTGTGAGAGCACAAAAAAGAGAACCCCCAACTTCCCTCCCATACTCACTGCCTGTGAGAGGTATGACCTCTATGTTGGAATACTGGAAATCATTGGAGTCTCAGAGTAAGAAAGAGCTCAGGAAGGAGGAGAGGAAGATCCTATAGGTAGTGGGGGGCTGGGATTGGCCAGTGAGGACCCAGTCCTTATGAGCACATGCAACATATGCTGAAACCACCCCAGCCTAGTCTGCTGAAAATACACAGTTACTATTCCCAGTCTGTTCATTATGTGAAGAATAGGAGGATTTGGATTGGACACTGAGCTGAGAATGCTTTACCATGGTCTGGCCTTCTTTTCCTGCCTGAGTTCCAGTGAGGAGAGAAGCCTTGGACCTCTTTATCTGCCCACTTGGGCCTCGGACATGTGACCCATGAATGTGACCCACCTCTGCTCTTGTTTCTTTCCATTTGATTGGACTAGGCTGTGACCTTGTGAGTTTTGGAAAGTTGGGAAAGTGAGCCTCTAAATGTTGGGGATCATGTGAAATTTTATGCACATCCAAGCCCTATCAGGAACTTAACCCCGTGTAGAAGTGGATCAAATATGGCCAAGAGGAAGCAGCAGCAGCTCATTCACTGGCTGTGTGGCATTTGGAAGTGACCTTGGTGGGCTAAACACTTTGTAGAGATTGCCCACTCTCCCCAAGGACCAAAGTGGTAAATGGTAGAGGATGTCCCAGTTTCAGGAAATGGGCTATCTCTAGTCTTGTTATATTTTCTCAGACAATACCCCTTTTTTTTAGGCAACTGATGGCTGTTAATTGGTGAAATGATGGAGGAGGGGACTAATCACCAGTAATCAAAATTGGGGAGAGCACACTGTAATGATGGGGGAGGGGTCAAGCTGATAGATCAGAGAAAGGCAACCACACTGTTCTTCAGAGAGACTCTCAGAACCCGAAAGGTTAGACTGAGCCTATCTTTGCTCTGGTGGGCCCGATTCATTAGGGAGAGTGCAAGTTGAGGTAAAGATCCTCAGATGCCCCAAAGTTTCTGAAGAACCTAAAAAACCATAGATATTAGAGCTGGAAGAGACCTCAAGATAACTTGATCCAATATCTTCATTTTATAGATGAGACAATAGAAACTTTCCTTATAACAAAGACACTAGTGAAGCAAAACCAACTGACACATTGACTATGTCTTGATAGCATATGCAATACTCTGCACCCATAGTCCCTCACCCCTTCAGGGAATGGAGGAAGGTTGGGAGAAAGATTCAACTTTCCATTCTGGAAGTTGGAAGTTGGAAAGGTTTTGAATATGATCTCAATGATAGATGGAAGTTGTTGTCTGAGAACTAACTCAGTTAGTGTGGACAGATTCATCCCGGATTAATTGTTTTCATTTGGTGATGGATTCTTTGGTAAAGCAACCCACGAAACAAAAAGTCAATAAAGCATGGCTCTTTCTTCTATATAGTCTCCTACCACGTCCATAGTGGCGATTGTAGAGAGGTAGAAAGAGACTCAGTGGGAGCTAAGATTACAGTTTTTAGACACTCATTTAACTGGTGATACTCTAAATGTGTAATCTTTATTCAATGATCAACAAATTGATGTATTATTGGAATAACTGAACCATATCAACAGCAAGTCTTTCAATAAGGGAAACCAGAAGACAGTAGGAAACTGAAGCCAAATGGAAAAAATGGCTCATATATTCTCCTTGGAGAGATAAATAAAAGAGTTGGCAGTCAGTTTTATAGTGTGCCCAAAAGCAATAAGAAACATTATTTCATGGGATATTTGGTTATTTTCCTACAATGTTCATGATGCCCAGAAGCAAAAAGATTGTCATGTCAATCATGGAAGCTTCTTTGTCAAGGAGATAAAGAAATTTTATAAAGAACTTGACAAATTTTTCCAAACTCAAGCCAACATATACTTTGCTATTTTGGTAGCTTAGATGCAAAGGTGGTCATAAGTAAGGATTTTAAAAAGCTTGAGGGACATAATGCTGGCTTAAGAAATGATGGGGCAGGATGGTATAGTAGAAAGTTATCCTTGAATTCAGAAAGGTCGAAGTTCAATTTCTACCTCTGACACAGAACTGTTCTGTGACCCTGAACAAGTCACCTACTTAAGTTTTCAGTTTGATAGACAATTCTCTGACTATAAATTAAAGAAGGGTGTGGACCCACTGTACTAGAGGAAATTTCCTTACCCAGAAATTGCCTATACCAATGAAATTATAAATCCAGTAACTATCTCTAGCCCTTAAAAATGAAAAAAAAAGTCAATGGCTTATATACTACTCAGAAACATCACATCAAGAGTTTTAATTGAGAATTCTGGCAGCTGAGTCAAGTTCAACTGAGGCTGGGGACAGGGTGTGAAGGAGGGATTCTAAGTTGTGACCATTCCTGAGCATAGAGGAAGTAGAGGAAGAGGGTCACTGAGAAATAAAGTTGAGGAACTGGAAAAGACCATATTTGAAGAGGACAGGGAGTGGGGATGAAGAAGAAGACTGACTGTGAGCCAGGTACTGAAATTTTTGAAAATGAAGGAGAATGACCTGGAGTTTACAGGTGACAGCAAAAAGGATCCAAATGGAGTAGAGTGAATTTTAGAGGAAGAACTATGGTTGTTGTATGATGACAGAGGGAGGGTCTGAAAATAGTTATAAAGAGCAAGAAATATGGAGAGTTCTCCTCCTGACCTGGTGGGGGTGGAGGTGGGTAGAAATAGGATGGAGAAAGTGGAGCAAGCTGTCTTGTAATAATTGCAGAGATATGTCTGCCTTCAAGAGAAATCTAGGTTTCAGGGAGGACCAGAAGATATAAAGAATTCAAGAATAAGAGATCTAAGATTATGGGATCATAAATTCATTAGAATTGAAAGAGACTTTATATGTCATCCAATAAAATATTTTACAGATGAGGAAGCTGAGTCCAAGGGGCACGAAGTGACTTGCCAGAAGTCTCACAGGCTAGTAAATGGCAGAGCCAAGATCCCAACTCAAGTCTTTTGATTCTAAAACCAGCACTTTCCATGGCACCACAGCAGAAGGAACTTCTCAAAGGTCATAAGAAAAGACCACATGACAACAGTTAATAGACAATGGTTAAGGCTAAGCTACTACTTCACCTTCTTGATAATCTCCCCAACTGATCCTATACTGATCCCGGCCATCTCATGTACAGTCAGGCTAGGAGATTTTTGGGATAGAAGACAGCTTAGTCTACCTGGTTTCTAAGGGAAGGCACCCAGGGAGAGGGGGTCTGATGGCCACGGAACCTTGGGAAGGGGGATAGAAGAGGGTGCATCTGTGGGCAGAGAGGGGACTGGGCAGGTGGTTACAGCTGGGTGGGGCAAGTGATAGGCAAATGAGAAGCACAATATCCTCCACCCCAAAGGGATCTCATCTCCTAGGATATTGGTATCTGGAATTCAGCCCCTGTAGCTCTGTCCTAGTGCTGACTGCAGTTTTATGAATATACATATATATGTACATATATACATACATATATATGTGCACACACACATATACAGACATGCATATATGCTTAGATACATGAATACTTTTTTCAAGAGAAAAGTTCTAAGCACTGACCTAATAGGTGTCTTATAATATCTCTGAAAAAAGTGAAACTGACTCTATCTGGAATATCTTAACAAGAAACAACTGGTTACTGGTTTGGGGAACTGTTTCAGCATCAATTGTCCTTGTACAATCTGACCACAGACTAATTAGAGCAAAAGCCAAAATCAACATCAAATTAGATTGAGTCATGTAACCATGAAATACATCTGGGCTATCTCCTTAAATAATTCAAATGCATCTATATGCAGCACCTCACACAGAGTAGAACTTAATAAATATTTGTTGAATTGAATTGCTCTTTTCAGATCTCATTACGATGGAGGAAAGTAGGGACAGTAACCAAACAGCAGATAATCCTGCATGAAGCCTTCCGTGATCAAACCTGTAAGGAAAGATGTCACTTGTGTGACCTCACACACTCACATAAGATTTTGTATCTCCTTCATGTACATATCATGTAATCTTCTATATTCCAGTCACCAATGTTTGTGCATCACTCTCCTACTAGACTGTGAGTTCCATGAGGGCAGAGACTCCATCTTATCTAAGCACTGTACCCCTCATGACCTACCATGATGTTCTACACACAAGAAGTGATGAATTTAAATGAATGAATTTTTGTGTTCCAGTACTCATCAAAAAGCCTTTTAGATTGGAGGAATTTTATGATTTCACCTACATCCTTTAATAACTGTAGTCTTAAAATGACCTTGGATTTATATATATATATATATATATATGTATATATATGTATATGTGTATGTATATATATATATATACATACATATACAAATAATATCTCTCCAGTAGAATGTATGAGATATGGGAACAAGGACTACTTCCTTTTTTATATATCTGAAGTCTACAATGCCTGTTGACTAATAGGTATTTAATAGAATTCAGTTTAACTGAATTTAGTTGATAGTGCAGGAGGAAAAACCATGAATTCAGAATCAGAGATCTGGGTAAAATCCTAGATCTACCCCTTTCTACCTCTTATGATGATGGTCAAGTCATTCTACCACTCTGAGTCTCAACATTCTTCCCTGTAAAAAGGCTTTAGATTAGATGATCACTAACCTAGTCTAGGGTAGCTAGATGGCCCAGCAGATAACATTCAGGAAGACTTATTTTCCTAAGTTCAAATCTGACCTCAGATACTAACAAGTTGTGTGACCCTAGGTAAGTCATTTAACACCATTTGCCTCAGTTTCCTCATCTGTAAAATGAAATGGAGAAGGAAATGGCAAATCACTCCAGTACCTTTGCCAAGAAAACCTCAGATAAGGTCATCAATTGTCAGATACCATAGAACAACATTCAAGCTTCAGATCTTTTTAATGTGTAGAATCCTTCCTTTTCATCTGAAAGGGATTTCTTTTATATCTCAATATCTTTTGGTACTTCAAGAAATTCAAGTCTTCTAGAAAGAATCCTCCTAGCCATCTTCTTCAACACCATTTTATATAGAGATTGTGTGATTTACTCAGGGTCAAAGACACAGGTGGTTGGTCACACCACCCACTATCAGACAACTATCAGAAGGTACAGCCAGACTTGGAGGACTTCTGCCTCTCTCCCCTAACTGTGATTTTTGGAGTGTACCTTAGTGCAGGGGTTGTGGTCAGGGTGGAAATGGCCAGTGAATTAGCCTTGTGTCCCCACCCCGCTAGGAAAATGGTTTCCTCTTTTCCTGTGTGTACATGTGCCCTAATCATGTGACCAGGGTAAAATGGAATCAACCACACACGTGCTTTACTCCATATCTTTACTCAGAAGGACTACTCAAATGAATCTGTGATAATATCAATTTCAGAATTTCCTCAGTGATGCAGACAGACTACAGCCTATCTGTGCCTGTCCATCCTGGGTGACTCTTGTCCGTATTCTCCCAAAAGCTGGTAACATTTAACATGCCAGAGGCCTCCCTTGTTTTCTTCCAACATGACAGGGTACCAGTGGACCACTCTGCCTGCCCACCTGTCATCCCTCATTCTTGCCACATGACTAGCCCAATTTTCTTTTCCTGTTATACAGTTCTTTGATGACATCCTTTACCCAGGACAAAAGAAACAAAAGGAATCCAATAAGATTAAAGGATCCGCATTAAAAATATCTTTTATATAATTTCATCCAAAGCTTCTTTCAGACCCAAATTACCCACAACCAGTCTACAGACACACTGAACTCTACAGTGAATAGGAACATAATTCAGGTATCTAAACTGCCTCCTGGCCACTGCTCTCACAGGTAAGAGGCAATATTACCATGATCGTTGCACCTACAGCCTTCAGGAGGGTCACAGCTCATGGATGGCATTTGTGAAAAGGAATACCTTGATGCTTCGTTATGATGGAGTCCCAATAAAGCTGCTCCCAGCCCCAATATTCTAACTTCCTTATAGGCCCCACTGAATAGCAGGCCCACGGCCCCTACCTAACCATCCCCTCCAGTATCTTAATTTCTTCATATATATGCCTCACTGCTCGCTAGAACAAGAAGTATGTCCACAAACTCATATTTCTCACAGAAACAGCAGGCATGTCCATATGATGGAATCTCAGCCACTGCCTCTAGCTAGCCACTGCCCCCAGACCCATTCCTCATGTTTCCCACAGAAATAGCAGGTGTGTCAATGCATTCAACCACAACCACATCCATTTAGTCTTAGACAGGACCACAATACTCAGCCAATCAGAAAGCAGCACCATCAGGATTCCCAAGCAGGATATGGACCCCAAAACAATAGGAGGGACTTTCCCTAAGTAGGCACCTGCAAAGTAATAGTAAAGAACTGACCTAGAGTGAATTTATGATGTAGAGAGGCTTATTATAATATCATTATCATACATATATACCCCCTCAATGGGTTTTTTCTGCAAGCATTGCACAGTTCCACTGTGGCTGGGACCCCTCCCCTATTACCTAATCCTTTTACAAACCCTCCTGCCTTTTCAATATTCATATTTTCTGTTATGTAATTACATCTTTACTCTATAAAAATCCATCTTGCTTTCTCTGAAGTTGCTGGCTCCTCTTGGAATTTAGCCTGCTTCGTGAGAGGCATCAATCTCAATAAATGCCTAAACTTGGATTAGAGATGGTTTGACTCTGAATTCTTTGAGATGGTTCCTTCACAACACATCATGAAACCCCAACAGTTTTTGGTGTCCTTGGGTGGGCAGAGCCTAAACCCCAACAGTTTTTGGCAACCTTGGGTGGGTAGAGTTGAAACCACAACAGTTTTTGGAGTCTCTGGGTGGGCAGAGTTTAAACCTCAACACTTATGACTCAGAGAAATTAGCATGGGAGGTCACCCTAACTTGGATTCAACTTTAGGGTCTTTCTCCAACTGCTTCTCTCTACTGGAACCACTCTACTCTGGCCACATATCTCTTACCTCTCCTACCTGTCCACTCTCTTTATGAACCAGGCCCTGCCCAGAGGTTCCACAATTTTTATAATAGAAAATTAGCTCCACTGCTAATGCCACCTCTATTGGTGGAATACTTTTTGTCCTGATCACCATCTTGCCTTCTCCCTCTCCTCTTCTGTCTTGAAAAACCTTCCTCCGGTCCCTGCCTCCTTTGCTGCTTCATTTACATCATCTCCACCCCACACCCCTCAGGGGCTCTTTTTACTTTATGGACACACCCTACCCTGGAAACTCCTGACCTATAGATGTAACCTAGGGACACCAAGGCCAAGCCTTCTATCTCAGTATTGAGTGCCCTTTCATCTACCTGAAATTCAGTTTATTTTATGTATTATATCCCCTTATTAAAATGTGAGCTCTGAAAGTAGGAACTCTCGATTTTTTTCTGTTAGTATCCCCAGTGCTTAGTGTACTGTTGAATACATTGTTTAATAAATATTTATTTATTTATTCACTCACTTATCCTCATAAACTTCATGAGTAGAGAAATGGAGGACATGATTAGGTAGAATATAACCCTGATACATGTCATGTAAAAATCTGCCTTCATGATTATAAGATCATGAAATTAGAGCTGGAGATGACTCTGAGGACATCTAATCCAAACCTCTCATTAGAAGAACTGCAACCCAGAGAGGTTAGACTTGCCCAAGTTCACAAAGTTTATAAGTGGCAGAGCAAAGGTTCAAACCTGTGTGCTTTAACTCCCAATACAGCATTGTTTCCACTTTACCATGCTGTGTCCTGCTGTTCCACCACTCTCCCCACCCAGGGGAATGTAAGCTCCATAACTTACACTCTTTGTTTAGCACTGCTCTATTTTGACCTTGTATCTCTTGCATCTTTCACAGAGCCTGGCCCATAGTAGGCACCCATATAATGTTGTTGAACCAAATTGAAGTAATTCCAAGGTAACATCTCATATCCTAAAATTGGTGCTAACTGGAGAATGCTAGAAAAAAAATCAAGAAATTAATGCCTGAAGTGGGATAATTGTACTAAATACCTTCAAACTCTGGGAGTTTATCATTGTGTATTACAGTCTATCCCAGAGTCTAGATACAGTGATTCATAACCTTTATTGTCTCATCAGTTAGTGATGATAATGGTGGGCATTCCAAACCAGACAGGATAGGGGTGGGAAGGGTATGTGTGTTAGCTGTTCCAATGTAGAGCTGTGGCAATGAAACTAAACTAACAGGTGAAACTGAAGGTACAGACATGAAGGCAGGACTGACTGGCTTCTATTTACCTTAAGATCAGAGTTAGAATTCAAGGCTATGAGATCTTAGGGCTCTAAGGTCAAAGCCCTTCACCCGCACATGCAGAGCAAGGCATTTAACACTAAGAGTTTAGAAGAAATTGCTACCTCTGAGACAAATAGCTCCTAACATTTCTAATAAGTGTTATTAATGTAATAAGCAATTTGAAACAGTTGTTGCAAAACCTCAATATTTTCTTTAAAAAAATAATCAATTGGTACTTAATTTCCATACAATAACTGTCTTATTAAATCTAAATTTAATGTGTATTTGGAAATCTTAATTTAAAGTGTTACTGCATTTGCCATCTGCTCTCCTCTTTCAGTACAAATGTGGTAAGAGCATAATTCAGAGTTGTATCATAAAACTAAGATATAAGGGATTAAAATGCACAACTGTGCTGTTCTGTCACGGCTGGCTGTCTGGGCTGCTCTGCTCCACTCCCAGGTCCCATATAATTCTGGGGTCCATCTATCTCTTGAGTTTTACAATGGGGAGGACTGAGCTGGGCTCCTGAAGCTTTGGTTAATGTCCAACAAGAACTACCAACAAGATAAAATAGAAATGTCTCTATTCTGGCCTTATTGTTCCTCTACTGACATTTCTTTGGTGTGTCCCCTATTGCCTACCAATTAATGTTGAAACCCCTTTGTCTAACATTAAAAACCCTCCACAATCTGGCCCCTTCCTGACTTTCTTATGTCATATTACCCCACTTTACGTATTACATAAATTAGCTAATTTGGACCACTTTCTCTCTATCTTGGGGCAGCCAGTTGGTACAGTGGATACACAGTAGGCCTGCAGTCAAGATCTGAGTTCAAATCTGATCTCAGACACTTACTAGCTGTGTGACCCCGGGCAAGTCACTTATCCCCTATTTGTCCCAGTTCCTTATCTGTAAAATGGGGGCATATTGGAGAGGGAAATGGCAAACCATTTCAGTATCTTTGCCAAGAAAATCCCATGAGGTCAAACAGTCATAATTGAACAGTTGAACAACAAAAAACTGTCTCCCTACACATGCTATACTTTTCTACTTCCATGCCTTTGATCAAACTATGTCCTAAGTCCCTACCTTCATATTTAAAACTCATAACCATCATTGAAAGTCCATGATATCTCCCACAATTCTGTCCCAATATTGTAGCTTTAGGAACTTGAGGTTCATCAAATCTTAGACCCTCATTTTACAGAGGAAGAAACTGAGAGTCAGAGAAGGGAAGGGACTCATTCAAGATTAGATGCTTAGCTGATTACTAGTAGAACTGAAATTAGAACTCAATGCTCTTGATTCCTATCCCAAAGCACCTTCCTGTGGATATGTAGAGTAGTTTAGAGGTGTGAAATAAGGAAGATGGGAGAGCTCACCATGGATGACATTGATTTTCTCAGTAACATAGGGCATTTTTTTTCCTTTTTAAAAACTCTGACCTTAACAAACACTAAACAAAATTAACCTTTCCATATATATTGTAGAACAGGAGTGGATTACACATGAAAATGTGCATTTATTATATAGAGCTTGTTTTTCTTTTATAAGTATGTAAAAAATTCAATATGTAACTTTCAGAGCTATCCTGCTTATCTGAGAGTCTTTCTGGTCTTCTTTCTCTCCTCTTTCCATTTCATTTTGGGGGGCGGGGAACCCTATTCCAACTCACCCTCTCCCTCCCATTTCCTCCTACCAACTGAAAGAAAAAAAAAAACATGACCAAGGTAACAAATGGACTTAGTCAAGCAAACCAAATTCCTACATTGGCCATGTCCAAAAACCCATCTCTCATTCTACATTCTGAGTCCATCACCTTTCTATCAGGAGATGGATAATGTGCTTCATACTCTAGAAGGGAGTTTGTTAACAATAGATCAGTAGTTGGAGGGAATCTAGACTTAAATTTAAAAAATTTTAAGTATTTGCTTCAATAGAGCAAAATGTTTATTTAAAGACTCTCCTCCAGCAAAGAGTATCATATACACGTCAATATAATACAAGATTATTTAAAAGGAAGTAACTGACATTTGAAGCTCACTCTCATCTGAATTGGTCAAAAGAAGGTAGATTAAGGTAGGAAATTAGTCTTAAGCAAATGAACTTTAAGTATGTACAAAAAAAAATTATAGTCTTTTTGGGGTGGCAAAAAATTGGAATCTGAGGGGATGTCCATAAATTGGAGAATGGAAGAACAAGTTATGGTATATAAATGTGATACAATACTATTGGGTTGAACTCTTATTGTTGTAATGACTAACCAGGATTCCAGAGGTCTAATGAGGAAACATGCCCCTCATTTCCTGATAGAGACATGAAAGACTCAGAATGCAAAATGAGACAAATTTGTTGGGACATGACCAATGTGAAAATTTGTTTTGATTGGCTATTCATATTTGTAATGGGCTTGGTTTTTCTTGTGCTCTCAATTGAGAGTTGGGTGGGGTAGGAGGGTGAAACATAGCAACAGAGAGTACCTTACTCAATGAATGATTATAAATATCAAGTGAAGCATAAACAGGGAGAGATACGCTTACCAAAGGTATTTACTGATCCAATTCAAAATCCAAACTGAACAATTTTGTATAGATGGTGAGGTCCTACAGATGCATATTTGTGGATGACATTGTATGATGTTTATCAAGCTGTGGGAAATTATAAGTCTTTCAAAACAAGAACCATTATCACTCAAAAGAGTTTGGCTTTTCTATCCACACAGAAAAATACATAAATAAATGGACCCGTCAATCAGACGAGTATTTATTAAGTGCCTACAATGTGCCAGGCTTTGTGCTAAGTACCGGGAATAAAAGAAAAAAAGCAAAATCAGTCCCTGACCTCAAAAAGCTTACATTCAATGGGGGAAATTTGCACACATGTGTGCATATACATATGTATGTATGTATGTACATATACATCTGTATGTATGTGTATATATGTGTGTGTCTGTGTATCTATATGAAGTAGCTACAAGCTACCTTTAGAGGGGAAGATACTAGCAGCTGGGGGAACAGATAAGATAATCAGAAAAGGTCTCCTGTAGAAGGTTGCAGTTGAGCTGAGACCTGAAGGAAGACAAGAATTTTAAGAAGTCATAGTGAAGATGGAAAACATCCCAGGCAGGGGGATCATGCAAAAATATGGAATCAGGAGATGGAACATCTTGTGTGAGAAGTGGCAAGTAAGCAGTACACCTGGATCATAGAGTGTGTGAATGGGGAGTATTGTGTAGGAAGGCTGAAAAGACAGGAGATGGCAAGTTCTGAAGAGATGTAAATACCAAAGGGAAAAGATTACATTTGATCCTAAAAGAAGTTGAGCTGTATGGAACATAGATTAGACAGGAAAGAGATCTGAGTCAAAGAGAACCATTAGAAGACTATTACATCCACATTCAGAGAAAGAGTTGATGGAGTCTGAATGCAGATCAAAGCATACTATTTACAATTTCTTTATTTTTTTATATTTTTCCCTTTTATTCATTTCTTCTTTCATAACATGATTTATGGAATATGTTTTACATGATTGCACATATATAACCTGTATCAAATTGCATTACCATATCAGGGAGGAAGAAGGGAAAGGAGAGAGGGAAAAAATTTGGAACTCAAAATCTTATTTAAAAATGAATGTTAAAAATTGTCATATTTAATAGGAATGCATGTGAGGAACCTATATAAAATTGTATGCCATCCCAGGAAGGGAAGGGGGAGGTGAAGGGAAAGGAGGGGGAGGGAGGGAAAAAAAATCTAGGTTATATGGTAGTGATTGTGGAACACTGAAAATAAATAAAAGAAAAAAAGAAAAAATCATCTTTAAATGTGATTGGAAAAAATAAAATATTATTTTTTTAAAAATAAGATTATTACAATAGTTCAGGTGAAAGGTGATGATGACCTGAATCTCAGTGATAGCTGTAAGAGTGGAAAAAAGGGAAAATATCCAAGAGGGGTTTAGATAGAAATGACAAGACTTGTCAATTGATTAGATAAGTAGGGTGAGTGAGAATAAGTAAAAAAAAAAGAACACATCAGTTACAAAAACTGGGTGATGAGAAAGATGGTATTCTCAAAAATAACAGGAAAGCTCAGAAGAGCAGCAAGCTCTGGGGTGGAGAGACAGTAAGTCTAAAAATAATTATTGTCCAGTTTGAAACATGAAGTTGTATCCAGAACCCATAGAGTTAGTTCATTATTATATACATATGTATGTGTGTATATACAAACACATATACACTCAAACATCTCAACAGACAGTACAAATGGACAATGAGTTTGGCTCAACGTTGAGTAGAAGGAGAAGAGTGGGTAGTATTGCCTTTGGGAAACGACCCAAGTTTTTCCCTAAAACAAACGTCATCTTTTTAATATCAACAAAAAAAGTGTCTGGGTAACATGGTGGAGAGAGCCCTGGGCCTGAAGTCGGCAAGACCTGAGTTCAAATTCAATCTCAGACACTTACTAGCTATGTGACCCTGGGCTTAAACCCTTTTTGCCTCAGTTTCCTCATCTGCAAAACGAGAATAATGACAGTACTGACCTCCCAAGGGTGTTGTGAGTATAAAGTGAAATAATATTTGTAAAGCACTTTATAAACCTTAAAGTGCTCGCTGTGTTGTGGCTGCTGAATGTGCTTAAAATCTGCAAGGACAGGGGGCGGAGCCAAGATGGCGGAGTAGAAGGACGCACGTTTACAAGCTCCGAAACCAAAAGCCCATAGAATTAATGTAAAAAGAGTCCCCCATAACTTCTGGGTCAATACAAGGTGTGCAGAAGCAGAGTGGAAGAGATTTCCATTTCAGGGAGCCCTGGAGACCCGTCCCTAGGGTCTGGAGTGCCCCGGAAAGTGGACCCCACCCCCAGCGCTGCCCTGGCTGCGGCCCCAGAGAAGCTGATCCGAGCAGGCTTCAGAGACGGAAGTTCCAGCAGCCGGAAAAGTCCCTCCGCCCACAGAAGCTACAGGTCAGTGAGAGAGAAGGCTGGGCTGGAGAAGAGGGGAAGCAGGGCGTCTCCGTGACTCGGGCCCCCTCGGGAGGAAGCTGCGGCGGCAGAGACGGGGGCAGGAAGCGGCAGAGGCAGAGGGGTGGGCAGCGGCTGAGGCAACAGCGGACCGGGACTCAGAAATCCCCCAGCAGCAGGCAGGATCTTCAATACGGAAGATTCCCGCATAAAACCTGACGGAGCTGAGCCTGGGAGACGGCCCTGCCCCCACCCTGCTCTATTACTGAAGGCTTCTGCTCAAAGCCCCCAAGGGAACTGAGATTGGGAGGCGGGCCCCCCACCCGCTCCATTCCTGAAAGTCTCTGCATAAAGTCCCTGAGGGATCAGAGCCTGGGAGGCGGCCCTGCCCCCACCCCAGCACCTGAACTAAAGCTCACTGATTGACAGCCGGCAGGAGGAAAGCCCATTTAAATCTCAGAGGCCAAGCACTAGCTGGGCGGATCCAGGCGGGGGTGGAAAGGAATCTCAGAAGTCAAGCAACTGGCTGGGAAAATGCCTAGAAAAGGGAAGAAAAATAAGACTATAGAGAGTTTTTTCCAACAAATGCAAATGATCCCGACCTTCGGATATGATGACGAGGACGTATCCTTGCCATCAGGGAAAGACGTGGAGGGCAGGGCCTCAGTACCCCAGACACCCCAGGGGGGTGGCGGGTGGGCTCAGGCCCTGGAAGAGCTCAAAAAGGATTTTGAAAAGCAAGTTAGACAGGTGGAGGAAAACCTGGGAAGAGAAATGAGAGAGATACAAGAAAAGTATGAAAAACGGGTCAATACCTTGGTAAAGGAGACCCAAAAAAATGCTGAGGAAATTAACACCTTGAAAAATAGGCTCACTCAATTGGCAAAGGAGGTTCAAAAAGCCAATGAGGAGAAGAATGCTTTCAAAAGCAGAATGAGCCAAATGGAAAAAGAGGCTCAAAAGCTCACTGAATTTAATAGTTCTCTCAAAATTAGAATGGAACAGATGGAGTCTAATGACTTTATGAGAAACCAAGAAATCACCAAACAAAACCAAAAGAACGAAAAAATGGAAGAGAATGTGAAATATCTCATGGGAAAAACAACTGACCTGGAAAATAGATCCAGGAGAGACAATTTAAAAATTATGGGACTACCTGAAAGCCATGATCAAAAAAAGAGCCTAGACATCATCTTCCATGAAATTATCAAGGAAAACTGCCCTGACATTCTAGAACCAGAGGGCAAAATAAGTATTGAAAGAATCCATCGATCACCACCTGAAAGAGATCCAAAAAGAGAAACTCCTAGGAACATTGTGGCCAAATTCCAGAACTCCCAGCTCAAGGAAAAAATCTTGCAAGCAGCTAGAAAGAAACAATTCCAGTATTGTGGAAATACAATCAGGATAACCCAAGATCTAGCAGCTTCTACATTAAGGGATCGAAGGGCGTGGAATAGGATATTCCAGAAGGCAAAGGAACTAGGACTCAAACCAAGAATCACCTACCCAGCTAAACTGAGTATAATACTTCAAGGGAAAATATGGTCTTTCAATGAAACAGAGGACTTTCAATCATTCTTAATGAAAAAACCAGAGCTGAAAAGAAAATTTGACTTTCAAACACAAGAATGAGAAGAAGCATGAAAAAGTAAACAGCAAAGAGAAGTCTTAAGGGACTTACCAGAAGTGAACTGTTTATATTCCTACAGGGAAAGACAATATTTGTAACTCTTAAAACTTTTCAGTATCTGGGTAGTTGGTGGGACCACACATACACATGTACACGCATGCACACACATACACACATGCACACACATACAGAGATAGAGAGCACAGATTGAACTGAATAGGATGGGACCATACCTTAAAAGAAACTAAGGTAAATGGTGAGAGAGAAATGTAGGAGGAGGAAAGAGAGGGAAAGGGAAGGGGGTAACTATATGTCATTTAAGAGGCAGGTAGGAGTTTTTCTTAGTGGAGGGAAAAAGAGGAGAGCTGAGAGAAAAAAAAAAAACAAAAAAAACAAGAAGTTTACCCTCATCACATTTGACTAAACGAAGGAGTGAAATGCACACTCATTTTGGTATGAAAACCTATCTTACAGTATAAGAAAGTGGGGGAGAAGGAGATATTGCAAGGGAGGGGATGATGGAGGGGAGGGCAAAGGGAGGAGGGAGCAATTTGAAGTCAACACTTGGGGAGGGACAGGATCAAAAGACAGAAGAGAAACAATGAGGGGCAGGTTAGGAGGGATGGTAATCCAGTTAGTCTCACACAACACGACTATCAGGGAGGTCATTTGCAAAACTACACAGATAGGGCCTATATTGAATTGCCTGCCTTCCCAAAGGGAATGGGTGGGGAGAATTTGGAACTCAAAGTTTTAGGAACAACTGTTTAATATTGTTGTTGTAACTAGGAAAGAAGACATACAGTTAATGAGGAATAGAAAGTCATCTGGCCCTACAGGAGAAAAGAGAAGATGGAGACAAGAGAAGGGAGGGATGACAGAAGAGAGGGCAGATTAGAGACAGGGAAAATTAGATTACTTGGGGTATTGGGGTGGGGGGAGGGGAGAAAAGGGAAGAAAATTTGGAACCCAAAAATTTGTGAAAATGAATGTAAAAATTAAATAAGTAAGTAAGTAAATAAATAAATAAATAAAATCTGCAAGGACAAACAGAATAACTTAGTCTCTTATTCTTCTAGTACCAGAGTGCCTGAACATTGCTCTTTCTCCATAAGAAGGCAGCTAAGTGGCACAGTGGATAGAATACTGGACTTCAAGTCAGAATAACCTGTGTTTGAATCCTGCCTCAGACATTTATTAGCTGTAAGACCCTGGACAAGTCACTTCAACTATTTGCCTGAGTTCCCTCATCTGTAAAATGGGAATAATAACTGCACCTACCTCTGAGGGTTGTTATGAGGATCAAATGAGAACATGTAAAGTACTTTGCAAAACCTTAAAGAACTACCCAAATGCTAGCTATAGTAGTAGGAATAACAATTCATATTTCTATAGCATTTAAAGGATTACAGAGTGCTTTCCTTGAAACAACACTGACATAAATAGTGTAAATATTATTATCATCATTTTACTAATGAAAAAAAGGAGACTCAAAGAGTTTGAATGACTTTCCCCAAGATCAGACAGAAAGGGATGGAAATCTGCTCCCCATTATAGAGAATATACTTTTTCTTTATTTTCTTAATTTATAGAATAAAATAAGAATTTCCATAGCATAGTATGATAAAAAAGATGATTACACATCGAACTGCCAATCTGCTATGTATAACTTGTGATTTCTTTTAAATACACAACAAAGTTATCATGTAAATTTCTTTTTTTCTTTTTTCCCTCCTCTCCCATGTTAGAGATGGCCACCATGAGACAAAATACAGGTATGTGTGTATGTGTACATATATATATGTATGTATATTTACATATATTCACATACACACATACACATATATGTAACATTATTCTATGAATCTACTTATCAGTTCTTTCTCTGGATGCAGATAATCTTTTTTTCATAGGTCCTTTAGAGTTAATTTAGGTATTTATAATACTTATAAATGATTTATTCACTCCAAGCTGTTCTTAAAACAATTTTGTTGTATATAATGTTCTCTCGGTTCTGCTCATTTTGCCCTTCATGATTTTGTGCAAGTCTTTCCATGTTTTTCTAAGATCATTGAGCTCATCATTTCTTATAGCACAGTAGTATTCCATCACCATCATATGCCACAACTTGTTCAGCCATTCAGAAAATTAGCTTTTAAGGTAATCACCTGATTTAATCATCAGGCAATGAGTTCATTTTCTGTCTCTACAATGTGGTACACAGATATATCCCTCCTGTCATACTCTGGGACTCCCCTTTTTCCTGGCACTGTACTGGATGATATATAGACAAGGGCTAATGAACACAGCAGTTTCAGCAATACTCCCCCATTCTGGTTTCTCCCCTACAAAGGAGTAAGGATTCTGCCATACGCTTTGTCATACAATAGGAAAATATTCCAAAAATCTCCACCAAGAAATCATTACTATGTCTTCTTTCCCTTTATTTGCTTTGCTTCCCTGCTGTTTGGTGGGTAAGCTTTTGCTAAAACTTGTAACCAACAAATGTCATTTTTATGATTCCAGATTTATGTGTGCGATCTAGCCATACATTACTATCCCATGTCTAGGGCTTGATGAAAAATCAGAATCACTTTCAGTCCATTTATTACAATATTAAAACTCCGACATAAGAGGACTTTTATATCCCAGATATCTTAATCAAACAGACAGGATCAATTATTCTAAACCTCAAATCTTATCTTTCTGCCTGATAATCCAATTGTTCCACTATTGGTTAATGTAAAAATAACTTTTGGTTAGAAATACTCAGCTACCAACCACTGCTTGCTCTAAACATCTTAAACAATAGGTAGTTTTCTGAGACCTACCAAATGGCACTCAGTAAAGTGTCAGAAAAAACAGTCTAGAACAATCTTACTATGAGTGACAAGAGATGTAAATTAATTAATCAATACTCAGGCAATAATGAAGGGAGACTATATGTAAAGTCATGGGTCTGATTATTTAACAACTCTATCTCCCATTAACTATCCAAATGAGTGTTAGTTCATTTTAAAAGGCTGTGCATCCACTCCAACAAAGTTGCTATTGCTAAGAATGTGCCTGGGATTGCACTTTACGGGGTGGAACACAGGTAATGTTTTCTAGGGTGTCCACAATGGAGACATATCTTTGTCCTCTGAAAGTGAGTTCAGATTCTAGAAATAGTCAAAGTACTTAGTCAGATCTGGTGAATAAGGTGAGGAGATCACACTGATCACACGGTTTGGGTCAAAACTGAAATGTAACAATGAAATCGTGAGACTGAATTCCTTGACTAATTCATAACCTGGCTCTGTCAACTGAACATCGACTGACCAACATGAGCCCCTCTGGAATAAGCAAGTGACCTACTTTGAAAAGAATGTAAGAGGGAGAAAAACCTGGAGTTAGAAGACTTGGGTGAAAATCCCAGCTTTTTCATTTAATACTTTGGTTTCCTTGGGCAAGTCACATTGTCTCTAGACGTCAGTTCCTTAATCTGTGGAATGAGGGGAATCTGAAGGCTCTGTAAGGACCTTTTCTTGTAAATAAACTAATAATAATAAAAATAAAATAAATTTGTAAAACTTATAAATCATATGAACCAATAAGGACAATACTCTTTTAAATAAAAATAGTACACACCAATTTATAGCAGGGAAAGAGCAATGGACTTAAGAGTTGGAGGATCTGGCTGTCTGTGTGAGCTTGTGCAAATCTCTTCCCCCTTCTGGTCTCATTTTCCCTCATCTGTAAAATTGGGGCGTGGAGTTGGTAAACTAAATCTCTAATGTTCCTTCCAGTTCTAAATCCTATGACCCTAGAAACCTGTATATACATAATATTCTCTTTCATTCTCTCATAGTCACACTTACTATTTATTAAATATATACTCTATGAAAAGTCCTGGGAATTGGGAAACACATAAAAATATAGGATTTAGCTTCAGATTTGAAAAACTTCATATTCTAGCTGGGGAGGTGATATATTTACATGCAAATAGCAATACTACAATTACTATGCTGCTCAAGGCAGTTTGGAGGGAGGAGAAATCAGTGTGGTCAAGGATAGCAAGGGAAGTCTTTATGTTTAATGGACAATCAATCCTTGAATGTGGGCTTTGAGAAAGAAAGAGTTAGGAAGCCTTCTTCTGTCCTTAGGAGGGAGCTGATTTGACACAAAAAAACTCTTGGAAAAGAAGGCAGCTTCTAGGACCATACAGCCACTGCTGAGGCTTGGATCACAAGAAAGTTTAGATAGATGAAGGTGAACAGAAGATAAGGAAAATAGAATATGAGTTTATCAAAGTAGAGATCCAGCCTTAACAAGCGATTAGTGAGTATATTTCAAGTAAACAGAACCAGACAGAACAACAGGTTGGGTAGAGAACTTCCAGAGACTAAAATTATTAAGAACCCCTAGAGAGGTTATGGAAGCATCTGAAAGATCAGTATAAGGTGGTCTGTAGCCCACCATGTTAGCCCTTGATTTTCTGTTCCAGTGATGGTCTCCCTTAATTATTTCCCATAGAGGGTGGGATCCCATCGAGACTAAGTCCTTTACCTGTATAACTCAAGAAACTTAATTGTTCATATTGGAATAGGGACAGGCGCCTGTCATTTCATTGGTGAACTCCCAGATGAGGAAGCTCCCTTTACCCAATTCAGTTTGACACCTCTGTAAGGCAGAGTCTTAGAGAGTTCCCTAGAATACCAAGAGGCTGAGTGATTTGCGCAGGGACACAGAGCCATTAGGTGCCAGAGGACAGCGTTGAACCCAAGTCTTCCTGGCTCCAAGGTCAGCTATCTCTCCACTGTCACAATGTCTCTCTCACCTAAGTTTGTAAGAGCTAATTAAACAGGTTGTACTGGACTATGCAATCTAAACACAAATCTGCTATGATATTTTATATCCCCCCCATCCTTAAAACCATGATATAATCCCTTAATTCTTCTATGCAACATGACTAATGTGAAAATGTGTTTAACAAGAATGTATGTGTAGAACCAAAAAATAAAACAAAACAAAACAAAAAGAACCCATAATATAATCCTTCCAAATCCACTCCTTGCCTCCCTACGACCACTCCTCATAGCTACCATCCTCTAAACTGCCCTTAATTTCTGTCCTTGTTCTTTACACATGGGGATGGTATCTACCATTTTGCCAGGGTCAGCCTGCCTGAGAAATAGCTTGACAGAGGTTTCTTGGCAGAGGTTTTATAGTTTGTTGGCCACTATGAGGAAGTGTTGGACAATTGAATAAAAAAAACCCATCCTAGATTTGGTGTCAAATAGTATCACTGTTCAATCATGTCTGACTCTGTATGACTCCATTTGGGGGGCTTCCCTTAAGCAAAGATACTGGAGTGGTTTGCAATTTCCTTCTCCACCTCATTTTTACAGATGCAAAAACTAAGGCAAACAGGGTTAAGAGACTTACCCAAGGTGGTAAGTGTCTGAGGTTAGATTTGAACTCAGGTCTTTCTGACTCCAGGACCAGTACTATATCTACAGGGCCAACTCGTCACCCAGTATATCAGAGGGCTGGGATCCAAATCTAGGCCCTTCTATTTATTATTTGTGTGACTATGGGTAAGTCACTTAACTACTCTGGGCCTTAATTTCCTTATGTATAAAAGAAGGGGGTGGACGTCCTAGAGAGCAATTTGGAATATGCCCAAAAGGCTACTAAACTGTGCACACCCTTTGACCCAGCAATAACACTATTAGGTCTATACCACAAAGAGATTTAAAAGAAAGGAAAAGTATTCATATGTACCAAAATATTCATAGCAGCCCTTTTTGTAGTGGCAAAGAATTGGAAACTAAGGGGAATTAGGGAATGGCTGAGCAAGTTATGGTATATGAATGTAGTAGAATGCTTTTGTGTTATAGGAAATGATGAAGGAGATGGTTTCAGAAAAACCTGAGAAGATTTAAATGAAATTGTGCAAAGTGAAGTGAGCAGAATACACAATAATAGCAATATTGTAATGAAAATCAACTGTGAAAGACTCAGCAACTGTGATCAGCACAATGATCCACCACAATTCCAAAGGATTCATGATGAAAAATGCTATCTACCTCCACGGGGGGGGGGGGGGGGGAGAGAGAGAGAGAGAGAGAGAGAACTGATGAACCCCCAGTGCTTACTGCAAAATATCTTTTTCTCTTTATTTTTTTTGCTTCCCCCTTTCCCCATCCTCCACAACATGGCTAATGTGGAAAATATTTTGCATGACTTAATATATATATAATAGACATTGTATTTCTTGCCTTCTTGATGGGTAGGGAAGAGGGTAAAGGGAGAGATAGAATTTGGAGTTCAAAAATAATTTTTAAAAGAGAAATCAAATTAGAATTTAATTTTTTTAAAAAAAGGTTGAACTAGATGCTCTCTAGGTCCCTTCTGGCTCTAAATATATTACCCTTGTACAAGAGCCCATGACTTAATTGGTCTAGTTTACTTTTCCTTAGTCTTGATTGACACTGGTCCTTTCCACAAGAACAGATGTATCCTGTTGACCTAAACATTCCCACAATTTCCTACACTAAACATATGTTGTGTTTAGCACAATACAGCATAAACATTAATGAGCTACAATGGAGAGGAAACTGACTTGACATGAAATATAGAGCAAAAGCTTAACATGCAATAATATTGCATGAATGCTAGCTAAAAACACATTCCCTTATAACTATTGGTTTGATGCATAATTGAGTTCCCTTAGGCAAATCCCTCAAGTCTTATATTAATAGTTACGCAGAAACTAAGCTTCCTTGCTTCCTTTCCCATCGAGCATTATCGCACAAATATTAGCTTAGTGCACAACACAACCTTTAAAACAAGTACTATCCCCTCCAAAGGGACTAAATTTTTGCAATAGCCTTCTGTTTGGTCTCCCTGCCTCAGCTATCAAAGTGATCTTGGTAACGTTCGGGTCTGATCATGTCATCCTCATATTTAATAGAAGTTAGTAACCTCCTATCACCTTCAGGATCAGATATAAAATCCTCTGTTCAGAGTTTAAATCCCTTCTTTACTTGGTTCATTAACTACCTTTTCAGTGTTCTTGCATCTTAACTCCCTTCATGCCCTCACACACTCTGTGATTTAGAGACATACTGACTTCCTTGCTGTTCCACACACGACACTCCATCTCCTGAATTTATGAATTTTCTTTTTTCTTTTTTTTCACATTTAGAAAAATAGAGAACTCAAGAAATTTTCACTGGCTGCCTCCTTATTCCTATATCTTCTCATCTCTTTCCTTATCTCCACTTCTTGGCTCCCCTGACTTCCTTCAATGATCAGTTAAATTCCCACCTTCTACAAGAAAACCTTTCCTTGATTTATATGCACTGATGCTGAGTGAAGTGAGCAGAACCAGGAGAACATTGTACGTGGTAACAGCCACAGTGTGTGTGATGACTGATTTTGATAGACTTAGCCCTTCTCAGCAATGCAAGGACCTAAAACAATTTCAAAGGACTCATGATGGAAACTGCCATCCACATCCAGAATCAGAATGCAGAGTAAAGCAGATCACTTCCTTTTTTGTATTGTTTTGTTTTTCTTTCTCATGGTTTCTCCCATTCATTATAATTCTTCTATGCAACATGACTAATGTGAAAATGTGTTTAATAGGAAGGTATGTATAGACCCCATATCAGATTGCATGCCATGTTGGGGAGGGGAGAGGAGAAGGGGAGAAAATTGAAAACTTATGGAAATGAATGTTGAAAACTAAAAATAAATCAGAAAAAAAAGAAGCCTTTCTTTTTCCTCCTTAATGCTTGTGCCTTCCCTCTGTTGATTATCTTCAGTCTATTCTGTACAAATCCCCTTTGTCCATAGCTATTTGCAAGTTGTCTCTCCTATTAGACTGGGAGCTCCTTCAGAGCAAGGACCCCTTTTTTTTTTTGCCTTTGTATCTCCAGTGCTTAGCACAGTGCTTACCACAGAGCAGGTGCTTAACAAATGTTTGGTGGTTTGACTTCAATACAGACTCCAAATATTCAACAAAGGGAAGGAAACCTAGGGGTCCAGAAAGGAGTAGACCTTCTTCCTCCCAGGGCCCATGGACAGAGACAGACCTGAGAGGACCAGGACACAGCCAAGGCGATCACATGAGAGCCCTTACTCAAAGACAAGGATGTATGTTCTGGGAGAATTTGAGGTTCCCCTTAGACCTAGTAGCCCTGCCAACCTAAACCTAGCTCAGACCAGAAGACTCAGCATCTTTGTTTAGCCTTGAGACTCACCACACTTAGCAAAGAACTTCCATTTACTCACAGGTCATTGTTTGCCTGATGTTCCTGGTGTTCTGTTTGCCAGAGAGTCTTAGTTAAATTCCCTTCCTAAACCTTCAAACTTTTTGTAGAATTTTCAGGGACTTACTCAGGAAAAAGAGGAGGAGCAAGGTATCCCCAGAGGTTGGTGGATCAGACCAAAATCTGGGGTAAAAAAATAGAATAAGGGAACTAAGGAGGGAGATGGTGCCAATTGTAAAGCCTGCTTCCCTCCCATCTTGGCTTCCTCCCACTCCTCTCCATGAGGCCAAATATACAGCAGCGAAATTCTAGCCTATTCCTCAGTCTTCATTTGCCTTTGAAATAGCTTGTTCATCAGGGCACTGTGCCTGACACATGTTTATTTTGAGACTCCTTTCCCTCCAAAGTCAGTATTTCCTCTTAAAAGTTTAACATATTTTGCAGGAGTTGGTTTTAAACCCGAACCACAATTCGCTGCTTCTTCCACTCAAGGTAATTTACTTCTCTCTAATCAAATTGATTTCCATTCAAATGAATTCTCATGTCCGTCTCCATTCCAGGAATGGTATTTTAAGCATAGGCAGGGCTGGCTACAGATGTATAATCAAACACTGAGATGCACAGGGTATTGTGGGGGCTCTGTGGCCAATCGAATAGAAGTTAAATTACCCAAGCTTTTAGGCCTAATAATTTATGTATTCCCACTTCTATGTGGGTCTCCGGCAAAACTGATCGCATCAGCCCCTGAATTTATCTGTCATCTAAATTTAAGACTCTCCTACTGCTTTGGTATCAGATCAGAGTGATCTAATTTCTTTCACAACCTGCAGTTACTGTGAATCTAGCTTAGGCTGGGATGCTATTACTGCTGGTCCGGACAAAGAACAAATTCAGAGTAAATGCCACTAACTTTTTGAGTCTTTCCTCGGTTGACAAAGCGATTAAACAGGTGAGGATAACCTCATTGGATTATTGGATTTGGAACTTGAAGAGACTTTTAGAGATCATTCAATTCACTCCTTCATTTTTACAGATGAGAAAACTGAGGCCCCCAAAAGTTAAATGACTGGATCAAGATCACACAAGTAGCCAATGACCCAGCTGTTCTCTGTCTCCAAATATTGAGGTCTTTCTGTCCTCACTCTCCTTTTCCTAGAGTCCTTCAGATGACTTTTTTTTTACCCCTTTCACACCCAACTTCTATTACATTTCTTCGTGTACCTTTGAGTAACCCTTTTAGCAAACTGTAAACTCATTGAGGGCAGGAACTCCATGATTTTTCATCTTGGTATCCGCAACACTTAATACTTTGCATGTATTAGGTACTCAATAAATACTGATTGAATTAAAGCAAATTGGCAAAATCCTCTCCCGATCATTTCCACAATTAGATGATTGAGTTTGAATCTGGCTTAGATTTCCACATTCCAGCTTTGCACGTTGTCCTAAGGCGAAACTTCCCTTCAGAGAAGTAACGTATGTGACATTCTTTGTATAGCAAAATACAGTCCAAGGTTCCTGCTGCATTTCATGTGATATGATAAGTGTGCATTGGCTGAACTGGGTCATCCATACTTTCACTCAGTCATCCTTGTTACCAACAGCGTTTTGAAGGTAATTGCTGAAGGTAGGAGAGGACTACATCTATGGCCAGGGTTTGAGTTCACTCCATAGTCAATTCATGGATGTTCAATCATTTCTGTCATGTCTGAGTCTTCATGATCTCATTTGAAATTTTCTTGGCAAAGATAATGGAGTAGTTTGCCATTTCCTTCTCTAGTTCATTTTTACAGATGAGGAAATTGAGGCACATAGGGTTAAATGACTTGCCCAGGGTCACACATCTAGTGAGTATCTGAGGCCCACTTTGAACTCAGATCTTCCTGACTCCAGGTTTGGTGCTGTATCCACTGTAGCCCCCAGCTGCCCAATCCATAGATAGAAAAGAGCAAAGTAAAGAGGTACTAAGCCATAAAGTATTCATTATCATTGCAGTCTCATTACCAAACTAACCAGCCAATCACCATTTCAGAGCTCAGCCCCAGATTCTGTTCTGTCTCAGAAGAAGAGTTAAAGAAAAGAGTCTAGACTACTGGATTCTGACTCTGAGCATGTGGGTTCAGATCCCATCTCTGCTACTTACTGTGTGACCTTAGGTAAGTGTCTTTCCTCATATATAAAATGAGAGGGGTGGACTAGATGTCTTTTGAAGTACCTTCTAGCTCTAAAATTATGTTCAAATTATCTAGCAAATGAGGAGCTTTAGAAGAGCAGACCTTTGGCATGGCTCTGATCCTAACGGTCTCAGTCGGTGAATTATGAAGTTCCATGGATGAGAAGAAGCAGACAAAAGATCCTAACCCTAATATTAGAAAGCCAGTGGGCTCCATCTTCCATTCACACTATATGGCACCCATGCTAGTCGAGAGCTCAGATAGTACTGGGTATTCCTCCAGCAAAGGAGTAGACATGCACTGGGAGACAGAGATCAGGTACTTTTCCCATCTGTCCTCATTCACCAGGAACCTTTCGTACAATACCTGCGGACTCTATCTCAGGAATTTCACAGACACATGTCATTATGGCAGAGATAGAAAACCATGAAAACAATAACACCTGTCTTCTAAAGAGTTTTCAATGATTTTTATTTAGATACCTCTCCTGCTTTCTAGTCAGTCATAGGATATAACTAATGTGCTGGTAAATATTATCAATTGGTTGGGGGAGGGGGATAGGCATGACAAAATATTTAATCTGTGTTGTTAACATTTCCTTCATCACTTCCTAAAGTCTAGACTCTAGACTTGATTCTCTAGACTCTAGAGAATCAACAAAACAATAAATTAAGACTTAATTTGTAGCACTTGCCAGTTCATGGCAATGAAAATTGCTCACAAAGAAAACTGAACAATTGGAGCTTTAGCAAACCTCAAATATAAATAAAAGTTATTATCCCAATTTCACAAACGGAATAGTTGAGTGAATTGTTTAGAGGGTCATCTAGTGAACGGTGGAGCTGGGTCTTGAGCCCAAGTTCACCAAGACCTCCACTTTACCTGCTGAATCTAACTTTTTCTCTTTTTTTCCCCTGTCACCCCCCTACTAACCCCTCATTACCAATCCCCTGGATTATTTCAGTAGATTCCTAATGGGTGTTCCTGCATTTTTTGACCCTACTTCTGCTCCATTTTTCCTTGCTCTTGTACTACTTGGTAAACTGCCATTTTCTCACATTGCTCCTGAAATCCCTCATCTTCTAGGAAGCCTTCTTGGATTGGTTAAAGGAAGGAGGACAGCTCTCCTAATTGTCACACTGAGCAGCCTCAAAATATTCCTCCAGCCTCCCTTACAAACTCTGTATTTGGTATCTTTCACCCAGGTGTAGAGAGATACTTCTGTTAAATGAGGGGGTGGAGCAGATGATTTCTAATGTCTCTTCCAGATCAAAATTCTATTATCCTAAGCAAAGGTGGGGATAGGGATAGGAAAACAAAATAATGATTACAACATTAGTGTATTAGAAATATGCAAAAAATGTGCTATATGTGGTCTGAAGAAGGATGTTGCCAAAGTGGGAATCATGGAAGGCTTCATGGAAGGCTTCATGAATTTGACTCTAAGTGACAGGTAAGATTTCATCAGGTAAACAGGGGAGGTCAGTCATTGAAGTAAAGGAAAAATAATGTATATCTTGCATTGATAGTGGAAGAAAAATAATCCTCCTTCCTCAAAATTTCTACAGCCTCTCCTTCCAAACTTCCCTGCAAACTATTTGCTCATTCTTTCTCTCTCTCCCTCTCTCCCCCCCTCTCTGTATCACTCTATCTTTCTTTGTCTCTTCTCTTTCTCTCTGTCTCTGTGTGTCTCATCCCTCTCTGTCTCTTCTTTATCTCTGTGTCTCTGTCTCTATCACACACACACACACACACTTCGTGCTTCCACAATTACTTCCCACTGTGCCTCTACTTACCTGTTGAATCTAAGCCTTTTTATCTTTTCGTCTTGTCACCACCCTACTAAGCCTTTATTACCACCCACCTGACCTATTTCAGTAGCTTCCTAATGAGTCTTCCCATATCCTTTGACCCGACTTCCACTTCATTTTTCATGCTATTGCAAGAATAATCTTTTTCCCTTATAGATTGGGTCATGATACTCTTCTGTCCATAAATCTTCAGTGGCTTCCTCTTACCTACTGAGTAAAGCTCAGACTCCTTCGCCACTTAAGGCCTTCCAGTATCTGATACTACCTTATTTCCATACTGTTACAGTTAGACTAAACTATTCTCTGCTACTGTCCCTGCCCCTCCACAACATCCTCTGCTTTCACCTACCCCTGTGCCCTTGTACATTATGTTCCTTTTGCCTCAAATGCTCTTCCTCCCTTTTGTTTGAGAAATCTCACCTATTACAAGCATACCTCGGAGATATTGTAGGTTTGGTTCAAGACCACTGCAATAAAGTGAATATTGCAATAAAGTAAACCACAAGAATTTTTTGGTTTCCCAATGTACATAAAAGTTATGTTTATACTATACTTCAGTCTATTAAGTATGCAATAGTTTTATATCCCCAAAAAAAAGTACAGGGGGCAAGTATGTAGCACAGTGAATAGAACACTAGCCCTGAAGTCAGGAAGACCTGAGTTCAAATCCAGCCTCAGACACTTGACACTTATTAACCGTGTGACCTGGGCAAGTCACTTATCCCTGTTTACCTTACAAAAACAACGAAGTACATACCTTACTGAAAAAATTCTTTATTGCTAAAAAAAAAAATGTTAACCATCATCTGAGCCTTCAGCAAGTTGTAATCTTTTTGCTGGTGGAGGGTCTTATCTCAATGTTGATGGCTGCTGACTGATCAGGATGGTAGTTGTTGAAGGTTGGGGTAACTGTGGTAATTTCTTAAAATAAGATGTCATGAAGTTGGCCACATCAATTGATTCTTCCTTTCACTTGAACATTTAGAGGCCATTGTAGAGCTATGAATTGGTCTCATTTCAAAATTGTTATGTCTCAGGGAATAGGGATGCCTAAGGAGAAGAAGAGAGATGGGGAAATGGCCGATTGGTGGAAGAGCCAAAACACATATAACATTTACTAAATTCACAGTCTTATATGGGTGTGGTTTGTGGTGCCCCAAACAATTACAATAATAACATCAAAAATCACTGATCACAGATCACCAAAACAGATAAAAAAATGAAAAAGTTTGAAACATTGTAAGAATTACCAAAATGTGACAGAGAGACAGAATGTGAACACATGCCATTGGAAAAAATGGTACCCCTAGACTTGCTCAATAAAGGCTTGCCACAAACCTTCAATCTGTTAAAAACAAAACAAAACAAAAAACCAAAATCTTCAAAGGGCAATAAAGTGAAGCACAATAAGCTGAGGGATGCATGTACTTAAAGCCAAATTCAAACGCCTTCTCCTGCATGAAGTCTTCCATGATTCTGCCTATCGGTAACATCCTTCAGACCTCAAATAGCACTTTACTTTGCACATCTGTACTTATCTTTCAATATTTTTATTATAGTTCATTTGTTTCTCTATCTCTATCCTCATCTTTGTTTGGGATATTAGAATTTTGATCTGGAAAGGACATTAGAAACCATCTCATTTTCAAAATGAGTAAATTGAGGCTGAGAGAGGCAATGACTTGCCTAGGATCATAAATTAAGTGCCAGCGCCAAGACTCAAACCCAGGTCTTTTTATTTTAAATTCAATGCTATTCCCACTAGAATATATATCTTATACCCTAGTCAGAGATGAAACCAGGGCAGGAAACCTGAGGCTTTATTCAGGGTCCCAATATTTGGAGAGTGCAAAAATTTTTAATAATAATTTTTTAAATTTTACAATTTTTAAAAAGTAACACTCATTTTGACAAAGCTTAGGTTTCTATTTGCATATTAATAACCAAATTTAATGCATAAATAGCATTAAAATAGGAATAATGTCTGCAAATGAGGAGATGCTAAAGGGGAGGGAGAGAGGGAAAGGGAGAAATTCCCGCCCCCCCACCTGCCTCGAACAATCAGGTGGTTTTCTTCCTGGCCCAGCTTGTCCCTACCTTGCTCCCCCCATTCCATGTCAGGCCAACTTGACCAGCAGTAGCCTTCATATGTTTTAGGGTCTCCCCACATGGGCCTTGTTTTCAGGAGTCTCCCCTCCCATGTGTCTAAATTTGTCATAATTATTTCTTTTATTCCTTTTACATCATGAATTACAAACTTAATTTGGAGTCTCTTTTTTGTTTGCTTGCCCATGTCTTTGCCACACTCCTCTGCCTTTCCTCCTCCTTCCCTCAAATGGGATGTGGTTAACTAGAAAGAGACCAGGGTTAAGAATTTTCTCTGCCCCTTACCAAACTGTAAACTCCATGAGAGCAAAGATTATGTTTTGGCTATATGTTGCATCTCCTCTAGGATCTGACACAGCATTTTACACTCTTAAAAAACTGATCATTGAATAGCCAGCCAGCCAATAAATGTTTGCTGAATGAACAAGGTTATATGATTTTATGAACCTCCAGTGACTAAGTATCCAAGCATTTCTGCTCTCTAGCCTGGGCTGGAGCACATACCCAGAGACACTCCAGAACGCAGATCCAGTGGTCCCATCACACCCCTCTGTTCCATTCAGGAGCACACAGGGTTAAGACAAAGAATCACCTATATTCAGCAGTCTTTGTCTTCTTGGAGGGTAGGAATCAGGAATGGTGACACAGAGAAGCTGGTGCCTGGGGGGCAAGTGATTTATCCTTGACACCAGCTGGCAACAGTAAGCATCATTGTAAAGACTAGGGGACCATGAATTTTCTCTGCAGGGGAGAGACCCAGGAGCAGAGAAGCTGTCCCTGAAAGCACTGGGAGCTGGAAGAGAGTTTGCTCTAAGGCCTCCATCCTCTATGCCGGAGGGAAGCCACTATTTAATTACCTTCGTTCTGAGTGCAGACACACTTCATAAATTGGATAATTGTTGCTGGCCCCTACCCGTGCCAACATTCCTGGGCTCTGGATACGCCTCTGGACCCCACCAGATGGTCACCCCACCCTCTGGCCCCCTACCCAAGAAAGCTTCCTCATCAATGTGTTTATCTTCCAGTAGGGGATCGATCTGTAAGACTGCAGCAACCCCCATGCTGACTTTTGATCGAGATCCCAGAAACTACTTCTCCTCCCAGTGTTGGTTGAAGGCCTCATAATAACCCGAAAGTTCTATTAACCATCCCATACTGCTTCTCAGGCTGCAGACCTTGCTCTCTGCTCCACTCCCTCCCTCCCCGCTTCCCTCTCTTCCTCCCCTTCAGCATCTCCTCATTTGCAGAGTATCCTATTAGATGAAGAAAAGTTTCTGAGTATCTGAGTGCTCACCTTCCAGGGTGGGGACTGGCTTCATTTTGCAGGTAGTCAGAGCTCTCAGGGACACTATAGGCTTTGCTATGAGCATAAAACCCTATAAGCCTCCCTTAGATCTAGAAGCAACTAGTCCAAACTCTTCATTTTGTAGATGAGGAACCTGAGCCCCACGCAGGCTCAGCAACTCACCCAAATATAGCTGGTCAGCGACCGAGACAGGACTCGCGTCTTCTGACTCCCCAGTCCCTGACCTCTGCTGTATTTCAGCCCATGATCTCAGCGTGCTAGCCCATTCCTATAAAACAAACAAACAAAAAAACCACGTTCTTATGAAGAACACATTTATAGAAGACAGTGGTTGTGCATTACAGCTGAGCCCTGCCCTGCTATATCAGCCATAAATTCTGTTTCTTTTATGCAATCAGAAATCAGGTAGAGAAGATCAGTTATTCTCAGTCCCGAGGCTATGACCAGCATTTGCCTGCTATCTTTCCTAGGAGAAGCTTTGGCTGTTTCTATTTCCCCAAGCCCTTCGGTCACAAGCCAAGCCAGTCTTACCTGCAATGAGAAAAGGTGATGTGATTTGAAGAGAAATCAATGAGTCCTTGTTGGCTCCCAATCACACTTTCCACCCCTAGCCTGCTTCAGTGTCTAAAATTCCACCCTTTTAACTGGTTTCATTAAAGCCCAATAAAAGAGAAGGCAGGGACATAGACTCTTGTCTCCTTTCCAACTTTATCTCCTCTTGCTCCCCTACACAATCTCTACTCCAGCCAAATTAATGTCCAATCTCTCTGGCACAGCTTGCCCCTTCTTGCCTCTTTGTCCCCTCCTTGTCTCTTCATTCTCTCATCTCTGGTATTTTTTTCTGCCTGTCTGATCCCATCCATCCCAGCTGGGGAGACTTCCTGGATTCTGACCTGGCCCAACCTCCAACCCAACAGCACACCCTTTGATAATTTTGCAGCTCTATCATTTCTGTGATTATTAACTGGTTTCTCTTGTTTTGCGCAGTCAGCCTCCCCCAAAAGGCAGGGACTGTACCAAATCTTTAGCACTGAAGACAGGGCTTTGTACTCATACATCCTTTGAGAACCCTAACAGTTAAACCAACCAATTTGTAGCTACTGTTTCTCATCCCTTCCTGATACATTGAAGCACCTTTTCACCAGCAAATCCATAAAGTCCCTCAGACAGGAGTAGAAGTTATCAAATCATAGGTTTAGAACTGGAAGGGACCCTAAAGTACTGAGTCCAATCCCCCCCCTCCACTGTTTTATAAATTAAAAAACTGAGACAAGTGTCACTTGCCCATGGTCACATAATGAACAACTCTAAATCAGGATTTGAACTCCACTCCACCTGACTCCAAATACAAAATTTTATCCACCATACCACCTAATTCAAGGTAGGAATCCCTTTAAACCCTGCTATTGGGGAAGCTGAAGCTGGTGGATCGCTTGAATTTGGAGTTCTGAGCTGTATTAGCATTAGCTGATGGGTATGCACTGTAGCACAAGTATGGCGAAGGCCCCCGTATTCCTCAAACATACACATACACATACACACACACACACACACACACACACACACACACACACACACACACACACTCCTGACAAGGATCAGGTTGTCTAAGGAAAAGCAAACTGGTCCAGGGTGGAAGTGAAGCAGGTCAACGTCTCATTCCAATAGTAGTGGGATACAGCCCGTGAGCAGCTATTGTACTTCCAGTCAGAGAAGGGAGAGGAAGGAGAACGAGAAGGAAGAAGAGGAAAAGAAGTAGGAGAAGGGAGAAAAAAAGGAAGAGGAAGAGAAAGAAAAGGAGGATAAGTAGGAGAAGGAAGAGGAAGAAGAGGGGGAAGAGGAGAAAGAGAGGGGGAGGAGGAAAAAGAGAGAGAAAAAAGAAGTTCTATATCTTTTCCCCTCCTACTTCCTATCTGCCTGACTTTTGATTCTCAGCTGGTGTCCCTGTTCTGTTAATAATCGCTCATTATATGGCATTTTAAGGTTTACAAAGGAACAGTTAGGTGGCACAGTGGATAGAGTATCAGACCTGGAGTCAGGATGATCAAATCTGACCTCAGACACTTCCTGGCTGTGTAACCCTGGGCAAGTCATTTAACTCTGTTTGCCTCAGTTTCCTCATCATGAAAATGAGTTGAAGAAGGAAATGGCAAACCACTCTAATACCTTTGTCAAAAGAAAAACCCAACCCAAATGGGGTCACCACGAGTTGGACATGACTAAAACAACTGAACAATAATAATAACAAAAGGTTTACAAAATAGCTTTCTCATAACACTGTGGGTACCTAGTACAAGGGTCATTACCCCCATGGGTCAGAGGAGTAGACCAAGGCTCATGGAAGCCAAGTAACTTGCCCAAGTCCAGACTGATAGAATATTGGCGCTCTCTTGACATCAAGGCCAGCATGCTTTCTGTCATACCATTCTGCCTCTTTTGAAACATGGTCTTAGCCTATGTTGAATACCTACCTATCTGGTCCTTCAAGCCAGTCCCATGGGTTGGGCTCTTCATCCTGAATCAACAAGTCAATGCTACCCACACCCGAGAGTGACATCCAGATTGTGGGGGAGGGGAGTCACAGGTGCCAATCTCTCTTAGAGTAAAATGAGAAGAATAAGAGAAAAATAGACTTAAATTCAAATCAGAGATATCAAATTAATTCTCCAACATGTCATCAGCCAGCGTACAAAAGACAATGCTGTGCAGCAAGCTTTCAGAAAATGGAAATTGTTTCTCTTAATTTTTCTCTGCTATTTTTCAAGCAAGCTATTTCCCATGCCTCACAGGTAACAAGTTTCCTTTGTGGGTTTTTTTTTTATTTTTTTTGTAGGAGACTATGTTCTAATTCTTTTACTCCCTAGAACTAGGCTGGGGAAATAAAAGAGCCATCATTCTGGGCTCTGAAATGACACTCAAAGCCATTTGGGGACTGGAAAGTTTTGCCACAATTTGGAGAGATTTTCCTACATGCAGAAGTTGGATTTTAATTTTTGGTTTTCTCTTTTTATATATCATTATTCTAAAATTGCATTTATTTTTATTATTCTTATCTTTAGATCTATGGGACAAGACTGGGCTAGAATGTATCTGTGCTTAACCATTCCTTCATCAATAGGACCAATATAAGAGTATAAATGGGATTATTGGAAATATCTTTAAAATACTTAGAGCAAGCTCTTTCTGAAAGCAATTTTGAAGCACTGGCTTGCATCTAAATAAAAGAAATGTCCATTACAGAACATTCTCATTAATTCATTAAAGGTAGGTCTTCTAAGGAATTCCACTGAGTAAAACTCTGAGTGATTCTTGTTTGCATTTAAAAGTAACAGCTTTTTTTAAAAAATTGTTTTAATCTATATGATCCTGTTCCTGAATGAGTCTGAATCAGTGAAATATGTGACTATATTTTATTTAAATACCAGACTTTCAAAATTCATTCAAAACTGCTTATTCAGAGCTTTCTATGTGGAAGACATTCCATTATGGACTAAGGAGGATACAAAGATGAATGTCATGGTCCTTTACCTCAATGAATTTGTGGTCAGATAAAAAGAAGGCATGTTCACATACAAATATAAGACAAATTGGAACGTATCAATGTATAAGGTTGAGAAACAGCATCAAGTAGTGAATAGAGAGTTGGTTTTAAATTAAGGAAGACGTAGGGTTCAGGTCCTGTCTCTAACACAGACTTGTTGTGGAATCTTGGGCAAACCATTTAACCTATCAGTGCCTGCAAGGCAACTCTCTAAGAATATAAGCTCCAAGTAGATTATGGATCTGCATAGGGTGGTGGGGAGGGGGAAAAGAGGGGGAAAGGGACAAGCATCTATTAAGTGCCAACTATATGCCAGGGACTGTCCTAAGCACTTTAGACATAGCATTTCATTTGATCTCCACAACAACCCTGAGGGTTAAGTGCTATTATTACCCCCATTTTACAGTTGAGGAAACTAAGATAGGCTTAGTTTGTTAAGTGTAAGTTAGTAAGTTAAGTAAGTAAATTAAGTGACTTGTTCAGGGTCATACAGTCAATGAGTGTCTGAAACTGGATTTGAGTGTAGGTTTTCCTGATTTCAGACTCAGCACTTTATCCACTGTGTAATCTGGCTCCCTTGAAGGAGAGAGGGAAAGAAGGGAAAAGAATGAGGGAGAGAGGAAGAGAGGAGGAAAGAGAGAGAAAGAGAAAGGGGAGAGAGAGAGAAAAGGAAAGAGTAGGAAGAGAAAGAGTGAGAGAATATAAGAATCTAAAGTGTCGTGAGATGTATTCAAAGTGTAATCTGCCAATTATCACTTGGCACTTCCAAGTGGAGTGGCCTCAGTAGCATTCTTTGTAAAAAGAGTGCTTAGGAATATCTCTCACCTTTTTCTTGGATGTCTCGAGAGCCTGGTGCAGGCCAGCTACCATTCTGTATTCTGTATGTCAGAATCAGGATCACGAAAGATCTTGACAAGCTAGACTGATGGATTTAATCTAATAAAATGAACTTTGACATAGGTACATGTAAAATCCAACACATGGGATTAACTGAAAAATGACACAAGTCTAAGACTGGAGAAGAATGACTAGACAACGTTTCCTGTGGAAGATGTCTGGGGATTTTAGCTGATTGCAAGCTCAAATATGAGTCAACAATTTGACACTGCAGTTAAGAAAGTGCTATTTACATCTTGGACTACATTAGGAAAGGCATAGTATTCAGAATGAGCATGGGAAAGGTCCTACAGAATTCTGGTCCTGGTCAGACCAATTTGGAGCATTTTATTTAGTTTTTTATCTTCTCTTGAGTTCCTGGTCTCTACCATCTGCTGCCTTTGCACCAACATTTGTGCTTCTGAACAAAGGTGGAGAAAAGTCACACATCTCTGACTTAGATCCACTACGAATTCATATTACATAACATCAACCCGGCAATCACTGATGCAGGGGAGTCCTTCTATATCTTCTTCTTCAACCCATATCTCACTTTGTACAATAGCTATTCCAAACCTTTTCATCCTTTTTCAAATTCCCATGACTCTCCTTCCCCCTGCCCTCTCAGATGAGAACCTTTCCTCATATTTTATGAAAAAATTCAGGTCATTCACTGAGACCTCCTTCTTTTCCCTCCTCCTCGTTTCATTTCATTCAGATCTCTTCTGCCTTTATCTCCTCCTTCACTCCTGTCTCATGTAGAGGAGTGGCCCTACTCCTAGCCAAGTACTCTACCTGTACAAGTGATCCCATTCCATCTGTTCTCCTCCAATATATTGGACCCTCTGTTATCCCTAATCAATCAACCAGTGAATATTATTAAGTGCTTCCTATGCTTTCCTTTATTTTCAATCTTGCCTTCTCTACTGATTCATTTTCTACTGTCTATAAACATGCCCATGTCTTCCTCACTCTGAAAAAAAAATCCTCATCTGATCCTTCCATTCATTGTCTTTTATCTGTTCTTTGTTACTAAACTCCTTGAGAAGATCTTTCACAATCGGTGCCTCCACTTCCTCTCCCCTCTCATAACTTTCTACAATCTGGCTTCCAACCTCTTCATTCAACCAAAACTGCTCTTTCCAAAGTTACTACCAATCAAATTGCCAAATCCAATGGCCTTTTCTCAATCCTTATCCTTCTTGCCTCTCTGCAGCCTTTAATGCTCCTTGATATTCTCTTCTCTCTATTATTCAGGACACCACTGTCTCCTGGTTCTCTTCCTACCTATCTTACTGCTCCTCCTCCATTTCCTTCACTCGATCTCTATCCAGGTCATGCCCACTAACCATGAGTGTCCCATAGGATTCTGTCCTGAGCTCTCTTCTCTTCTTCCTCTATACATATACACTTATTGATTTCATCACCTCCCATGGATTCATCATCTCTATGATGATGATTCTCAAATACATTTCTCCAGCCCTAACCTCTCTGCTCACCTCCAGCCTCACATCTCCAACTGCATTTCAGACATTTCAAACTGAATGGCTACTAGACATTCAAAACTTGATATGTCCAAAATAGAATTCATTATTTTTCCCTCAAAATCAAAGCACAGTTCAAATGCTACCTGCTATATGAGACTTGTCTCGTCCCTTCTACTACTAGTGTTCTCATACTCACTAAATTATTTTTTAATTTACCCTGTATATTTTGTATGTACTTATCTATGTACATGTTATTTTCCCTAATAGAAGTTCATAAACTCCTTAAGGTTAGGGCAGGGAATATTTCATTTTTGACTTTGTATCTCTGTCTAGAATGGTGCCTGTAATATAATAAGTACTCAAATGCTTATTGAATTGATTCAATTCAACGAGGATGACAATAGATCTGGAAAGTCATGCCATATCAGTCAATCAATAAACCTTTATTAAGCACCTACTATGTGTCAAGCACTGTGCCAACTCACGGGCATAAAAAAGAAACAAAAGAGGGAAGGCACTAGAATTAAGAGGGATCGGAAAAGATTTCCTATAGAAGATGGAATTTTAGCTGAGACATGAAGGAAACCAGGCGAGTCAAGAGGAGGGGACGAGGAGGGAGAATATTCCAGACATGCGGACAGTCAGACAGCTCCATCTAAGGAGTCAATGCAAAGAATTTGGGGGAGGGGTTAAATCTGGTAAAGAAAACACGGAGGAAGGAAATGATGCTGTCTTCAAGTATTTGAATAACTACCCTGTGCAAAGGCATCCTTCTCCAAAATGCAAAAGTGGCAGCAGCGGATAGGGATTGCCCAGAAGCAGAGTTTGCCTTGATGGAAGGAAAAACTTCCTAACAATTAGTGCCCCCAAGTAGAACAGGCTGTCTTGGAAGGTAGGGGGTTCCTCTTCACTGGAAGTCTTTGAATTTCACTTGTTGATGTGGTTAAGAAGCTTTCTATTCAAGTATACAACGAATTAGATGGCCCCTGAGGTCTCTTCCAACTGTGGGACTCTGCGATCTACCGACTTAGCACAGAACAGTGTTTGCTTAGAGAGACAATCAGCCAACCCAGTGAAACTGACGGTTAATAATTAGGCCCTCAGTGCTGAGGGGGTTGGCTGGAGAGAGAATACTCCTCTAACCCAGAGAAACAAGAGCTTGGGGAAGGCTAGGCAGGTACTTGCTGTCCCCAGACAGGAAGTTCTGTGAAGCCAAGACATTGGCTAATTGATAGAGGCCTAAATGAGATTTTTTTAAACCTAGACTAACCCCTCTGCATTTGCCAGGGTGGGTAAAAAGAGAGATCTACTCTGATTGAAGTCAGTCAGTTTGTTGAGGGTTAATTCCTTAGCAAGCTCTGGCCTTCCCACAGAAGTAGCCAAAAGTATTGGAAAGAAGACTTGGAGCCAAATAGAAGGCTCCAGGCCAGCTGCCTTATCTATCTTTCTCTCTCCCTTAGCTAAATTTACATATCATCCCTGTAATCCCCTGATGAGGGCAGCTTGGAGAGTGCTTGATTTTGCCATTAATCAAGGAGAAGGTTGTCATTTGGAGGCCTGGGATGTCTACTTACATACTCCCTCCCTGAATTTCTTTAAAGGAAAATCACCCAGGAGAAAATTTCAGGAAGAGGAATCTTTAGAATGTTTAAAAAAGAAGTCACTTAGAGGATGAAGGAGAGGGAGGGATATTTACATGAACAAGATTACTATTTGCTAAGACATTCACAAGAATAAATGGCATAGATTATCAATGCTTGTGCTTCTGAGCATCAATTGATTGTTATCTAGGCTTGGGAAATATTCCCCTGTTAGCCTATCATCTTAAACTGCAGGATGAGTGATAGGAGGGAGTTCTATAAGGTTTCAGAGGTAGTTTCAGTAATGTGAGTGGCTCATGGTGCAAATATTCTGTGATTCAGACATTCTCCTATTCAGGCCTGTGAAAGTTCTGCAGAGGTAATCTGATCCAGCTCTGGTTTTCTAAACAGAACTGTTGTTCAGTCATTGTGTCCAGCTCTTCATGACCCTGTTTGAGGTTTTCTTGGCAAAGATACTGGAGCAGTTTGCCATTTCCTTCTCCAGTTCATTTTACAGATGAGAAAACTGAGACAAATAAGGTTAAGTGAGTTTTCCAGGATCGCACAGCTAGTAAGTATCTGAGGCCAGATTTGAACTTAGATCTTCTTGGGTCTAGGCCTGGTGCTCTATCCAGTGCACTACCTAGCTGATCCCCAAAACAGGGCTGTACCCAAGCCATCAAAAGAAAGGAGAAAGGGAATTTACCCATCTCTCATTGATTAAAAGATTGTAGAATCTAGACAGAGATTCTTAAACTCTTTTACATCAAGGACCCCTTAGGTAATCTAATGAAGTCAATGGACTTCAATGGGAAGGGGTTAAATGGGAAGTGAGAGAGGCATAAAAATGAAAAGTCTCAGTAAAAAATTATTTTAATTGTATGGAACCATAAGGAAGCTAGGTTCAAATCCTGGCTCTGATACACATTAGCTGTGTGACACTGGGTAAGTCATCTAACTGCTTTAAATCTCAGTTTCCTGACCCATAAATTGGGAATATTTATACTACCTACCTAATAGGGTTCATATGAGGAAAGAGCTTTGTAAACCTTAAAGCAGTCTTGAAATGTGAGTTTATTATTATTATTTAATCCAGAAGCCCATTTTTAATGGAATGGCATTTGGAGACCCCATGACCCACATGCCCATAACCTTGCTTTTCCCTCTGAGTCAAGCTGTGGGCCAGCAGCCAGCATACCACGTGCTTGCCCAGACCATGGAAAGGGCTTCTCCATCCATTAGACAGGCCACAATGACTTGCCCCCAATTCTGCAGAGTAGCTGATGTTTGCCTGAGGCAAGGCCGTTATGGGAGATGTGCTGCTTGAAGGAAAAGACAGATTTGAAAACAAGGCATCACCAGACAGCCAGGAAGCACTGTTTTCTTGCTCCCTAATGGTGCTAACTAAATTATCAGGATTTGCACACGCAGCAATCTGACCACAAATAGGGTCACAGAATTAAAGTGTACAGTTAACTTCTCTCAGGTTTTAATGTACTTCTTTACACTGAGCTAGAGAAGAAGGTCTCTAAAAAGCACTGATATTTTCAGGGTGGTGAAAATCACACCTTCCAAAATGCTGGCAAACAGTTCAGCTGGGAAGTGAAGAGGGGAAAAAAGGAGTTTCTGTTGGTTGTAAACTTTCCTCTCAGAACTTTGGGCTAGAGAAGATTTCTGACATCATCAGAAAGCAGCTAAAATGGGGTAGACATCTTACTTGGTTTTGTGCAACCCTTTTCAAATTAGGACATACATACCTCTCAGCTCCTTAGGACAAAATGAATCCTTTCCAGTCATCTATCCATTTGGTCATCTTTTAGGGGGTAATATTTATTTAGGAATAAAAGAGATCTCAGAGATTACCTTACAGATGAGGAAACTGAGGCTCAGAGAGATATTTCTAAAGTCACATAGATGATATTCAACAGCATCATGGTTTGAACTCAGGTCTTCCTGACTTCAGACCTAGTGCTCTATCTACTGACCACCTAAGCTGCCTTGGTATATTATTAGTATCCTCCTTTTACAGTTGAGGAAACTGAGGCAGAGGTTTAAGTGACTTGTGCAGGGTCACACAGTCACTAAGTTTCTAAGGTCAGATTTGAACTCAGGTCTTCTTGACTTCAGGTCCAGTGTGCCACCTAGCTACCTCTAGACAGGAAAAGATCAAGAATAGACTGGTTTGGCAGAACAAAAATGTATGATGAGGTTGAAAAGGTATAAAATATTAGAAGTGGAGGGGACATTAGAGATGATCTAGACCAATCCCCTCATTTTACACATGAGGAAACTGAGTTGCACAGGACAAAATGGTCTTACTCAAAATCACATAGACAGTGGCAGACAAGATTGGAACCCAGGTCTTCTGACTCTCAGACCAGGGCTCTTTTCATAGATTATAACTATAATGCTATTTCCACTATTCATCCATATCCCTATACTATATAGCAAATATACATAGAACTGTGCCCTAGTGATCCTATTTCCTCTTTGCAACACTGTCACTGCCACCTCAACAAAACTGATCATTGGTGGTGAAGGAGCCCAGGATATTCTAATGTACATACCAAGAACTTTTATAGCAACACATCAGGAGATGCAGAACAAACTGGGAAGGAAGCACTGGTCTAGTCCATATTGAGGACATTGGTTTAGTGCCTTCTACAAATCTAAGCCCATCAAATTTAGACCTTTAATGAATGTTCCTACCCAAGACCAAAAATGTCTGTCTACTCTTACAAAACACCCTCAATTCTGAAGAACTGAAAATGAATTTCACACAAAGGGCAATGGAGAGGCACACGGCAGGTGTGAGCAGACTGCAATATACAACAAATGAGGAACTTCAAAGAATAACAGGAGTAAAATATGTCACCAGAGAAGTATATGATATAAAAAGAAGATAGGACTGTCTCATGGCAAGGTTCAAAAATGACAAGTGGACAGCCCAGGTTCTCCATTTGCATCTTCAGGAGAAAGTGAGGAAGGCCTTCAACACTTTGAGTACAACCCTCTGTGGCAAAGAGAGAACTGGACAAGAGAGGCACGGGATGGGCCAACATGTATAGATTGAGAGAGAACATTACTTTGTTGAAGGGAACATTCAATTTAATGAGATCCAAGTCCATTCGAGTATTTGGGATTAAGCAAATGGTGGAGAGAGAGACACATAGAGAGATAAAGAGGGACAGAGAGAGAGACAGACACAGAGACAAAGGGAGGGAGAGAGACAGAGAGAGGGAGAGGGACAGAGGGACAGAGAGACAGAGAAACACAGAAAGACAAAGAGAGACAGAGATAGAGAAAGACAGAGTAAAACAGAAGAGAGACAGAGATAAAAATAGCTATGTGTCTACCTATCTGCCCTAGCCCAGTGGATTAGTATCAGAATTCATATAAGAATAGCTAGCTATAAAAATACCTAGCATTTATATAGCACCAACTATGTACCAGGCACTGTGCTCAACACTTTCCAAACACTATCTCATTATACCTTTCCAACTACTCTGGGAGTTAGATGCTATTACTACCCCCATTTTTCACAGTTGAGGAAACTGAGGCAAACAGAGGTTAAGTTACTTGCACATAAACTAGTACGTGTCTGAGGCTAGACTAGAACTCAGGTCTTCATCACTGCAGGCCTAGGGCTCCACCACCATAACCTTAAAAACCACTCAGCTTATATGACAGATAAGGAAATGAAAATGCAGAAATGGGCAATGATTTGATGAAGATTAAACTTCTAATCAATGACAGATCTATGACAAGACCTCCATGCTTGGCTCTGCCCACTACCACCCTGTGTTGGGGAGTCACATCACAAACTCAAATTTATCAAAGCAGTTTTTTTTTTCATTCTCCAGGCACATCTGCATTTCTGTCTTAGATAAATGGTCAGTGTTTCCATCCATGAGGCAAGGTTTTGGTAACATTTTTACTTGAGTCTTTTCTTGTTGATTCAATTTGGTCCAGATTGCTGGTCTGGGGTTCTGCTGCCTGAAAATAACAATTTTGAAATTTATATTTTTTTCAATATGCTTCCTGTTGTTCAAAGTTCTTTCAGGTGAAGTTATTTTAGCCTTGCAAGAACTCAAGGAAATAAGTGGGACAAGCATTATGATCCCCATCTTTAGAGATGGAGAAATTAAGGAAGAGAGAGATAAAGTGATTTGCCTTATGTCTCACAGGTCTCCTGGATTCCAAGCCAGGGTTCTTTCCACTCCTAAGGGAGCTATGAGCATCTGAAGATACCTGCTTATGTTTCACATCCTGCTGGAGACCAAGTAGGCAAAGGAACAGCAGAAGGAAACTATTTCAATCAATCACCAATGTTGATGCCTCAGCTCTTATCTGTAGCTTTACTACATCAAGAAATATTAAAAAAAAAAAAAGACTATTAATGGGGTAAGAAGTTTTAGGAAATTGGCCTAGTTTTCCCTCTCCTGATCACAGTTACTACAACCTCAACAAATATTTCATTTCAGCAAACTCTTATTAAGAACCTACTGTATGCAAGACTTTATGTTGGGCTGAGAACACAAACATAGATATGATAGACTCGGTTCTGAAGGAGCGTTCAAATAAATATGACATAAGGGAAAGTGAAAAAAATGTAAAAGAGAGTTCTCAGCAAAATGGTAGAAAAAAATGTGAGAGACTACTTTTGCTCAAGTGAGAAGAGGGTCAAGGAGGAGAGGACATCTAAATTGGGCTGTGAAGGAAGGGAGAGACTTCAACAAAGAGAGATGTCAAGGGAACCCTGGGGGATAGTGAACACATAGGCATAGAAATGTGTCTCATTATGAAAAATATTGAATGTATCTCTAATTTATATTCAGAGTTTTCAGAGGAAGAAATTCAAGTTATCAATAACCATATGAAAAAATGTTATAAATGACTAAGAATTATTAGTAATATTAATTAACTAGCTATTAATTTTTCTCTAATTAGAGAAAAGAAAAGTTAAAACAACTCTGAGGCACCACCTCAAACTCAACACATTGGCAAAGTTGACCCCAAAAAAGGGGAAAATAAAAAATGCTGCAGATATGGGGAAACAGGCACACTAATGCACTATTGGTAGAGCTGTGAACAAGTTCAGCCATTCTGGAAAGCAATTTTGGTACTACGCCCAAAACTATGCATACTCTTTGACCCATGAATGTTGCTTCTAGATCTATAACCCAAAGACATCAAAGAAAGAAAAAAAAGACCTACATGTATGCTAATAATCATTTTTTAATTATTTTATTTGTTTTCAGTTTCCCACAATCATTTCCAGGTATCTTAGATTTTCCCCTTCCTTCCTCCTACTTCCCCCTCCTTCCCCAAGACAGCGTGCAATCTTATATAGGTTCTACACATACATTCTTATTAAATACATTTTCACTTTAGTCATGATGTATAGAAGAATTAAAATGAATGGGAGAAACCATAAAAAAAAGCATAATGCAAGAGAAAATGATCTGCTTCATTCTGTGATCCTGTTCCACAGGTCTTTCTCTGGATGTGAAAGGCTACACTAATATTTATAGCAGCTCTTTTTGTGGAGGCAAAAAACTTGGAAACTGAGGGATACCTATCATTGGGGGAATAAACAAATAAGTTTTAAGTTATGGTATATGAATGTGATAGAATACTATTGCGTCACGAGAAACGAAAAAAGGAATGATTTCAGAAAAACCTGGGAAAACTTGTATGCACTGATGCAAAATTAAGTGAACAGAAACAAAAGAACAATTTAACAAATGGGGGGGAGGATGGTGTTTTTTCCCCTATAAACAACTCTGAAAGACTTAGAAACTCTGATTAACACAATGGTAAACACCATTCCAAAATACTCATGATGAAACATCTTTTATTGCCAGATAGTGAAATGACACATCCAAAGTAAAAATGAAGTAATTTTTTCTTCCTTCCTTCCTTCCTTCCTTCCTTCCTTCCTTCCTTCCTTCCTTCCTTCCTTCCTTCCTTCCTTCCTTCCCTCCCTCCCTCCCTCCCTCCCTCCTTCCTTCCTTCCTTCCTTCCTTCCTTCCTTCCTTCCTTCCTTCCTCCCTTCCTTCCTTCTTTCCTTCCTTTCTTCCTTCCTTCCCTTTTTTCTTTCTTATTTTTGGACATGGCTAATGGGAGAATTGTTTTTCACGATTATGTATATTTGCAATGGGCTTTGTTTTTTCTTGTCTTTTCAATGGGTAGGATAGGGGAAAGAGAAGGAAGGTAATTTGGTACTGAAAATAAAATTGAATTTAAAAAATAAAATAAAGTTAATTGAAAAGAAAATAGTGAATGGACAGCTGTCCGGTTCAGCAGAGATATAGTATATAAGGAGAGTAGTATAAGATAAGCCTGGTAAAGTTGGTTTGCAGACCCTAGAAAGAGGCAGTTGGTAAAAAGAAAAAATCCCTAAGAACCTGGATTTGAAGCCTATCTTTGTCATTCAGTATCAATATTAATTTGGGAAAATCAAACTCCTCTGACCCTCAGTTTCATCATGTATAAAACATGTTAGTAGATAAATGTTAGATAAATGCTTATAGTTCCCCTTCCAGCTGGAAATCAATGACACTAAGTTCTTATCGCCACTAGGATCAGGAGTTTAACCTTTATTCCCTGGGGGGGTTACTTACTGGTGTTTGAGCTGCGGAGATACATGATTAGGAAGGTACATTAAGAATATGATACAGGCAATAGTTTTGATAACAGATGAGAGAGAGCCATACTGGAGGCAGGGAGATCAGGTGTGAGGCTACTATAGAAGTCAAAGCAGAAGGTCATGAGAGTCTGAGCTGCAGTAGTGACAGTGGAATTGGAAAGGAGGGAGAATGGGAAGAATTATTGAAGAGATACAATTGATAGGATGGAGCAACTGACTGAATTAGAGAATAAGGGAAAGGGGGGAGAAACAAAGATGACTGAAGACATAAAGCGGGGCAACTGGGAAGATGGTAGTGCCTTTATTACAAATAGGGAAGTTTAGCTGGGAAAGGAATTCCGAGTTCAATTCCAGGCACAGTGAGTTTTAGGTGCTGGTAGGACATCAAGATGGGGATATCCAGGAGGCACCTGAAAATACAGAACTCAGATTCAGGGAAGAAATGGGTGTTAGAGAAATAGATATGGGAGTCATCAATCCAGAAGGGATCATGAAAGTTATGGGAGTAGATGGAATCATTAAGGAAGAAAGTGGAGAGAAACGAGAGTATCCCTGGCACCTAGCGTAGTACCTGGTACATAGTAGGCATATAGTCTATATTCGTTGATTGATTATTAGAATCCTGAGGGAATGGTTACATTATTTAAGGTTTTGGAGAACAATATGGATCCAGCAAACAAGACAGAAGAATGTTCAGAGAGGGAGGAGAGTGTAGCATTCAATTGCCACAACTTCTCACCTCAGGGTCTTCAACAAGAATTTTCCAAGAGCCCTGAGAATCAATTTCAGTCAATTCAATAAAAATGAATTCAATTGAATTCAACAAACATTCATTACACACCAAAGGACAAGCCACTGGACTGCGGGGTGGGGGTGGGGGCAGCTAAGCTGAGATTTGAAGATAAAACCAAAATAGTTCACCCCCTCAATGAGCTTACCCAAATTGATGGAATTAACCTTTTACAAGGTCTCTCTCTTGGTTTGAACTTTGAGGAATTATTTTTCTCTGGAAAGAAGTAGATCTTTACACAAAACACTTTTACAATCATCGACTTATTTGGTCACTCACCATAATAGTCCTGTGAGATGTTTAAGGTAGGGATTACTATCCCTGTTTTACAGATGAGGAAATAGAGTTCTCAGAGGATAACAGTCACTTGCTCAAAGCCACACAGTGAGTTATTAGAAGACCTGGGGCTAGAACCTAGACCCTCCCAAAGATTGTCACAGTTTCTCTCCAGTCCCCTCCTCTGGCCCTTCTCTCCCCCCAACACACCCAGTGCCCCAAAGAGCTTCCTCCCACCACAAGGCTAGACCAGCTCACTGCATTGCCCAAGTTTTGACACAGACTCTGATAAAGGGCGACAACAGGAGCTGGAGTCAGATGCTGGGCCATGGGCATGAAGGCTCCCTTCTCCTCCCCCATCTGCTGCCAGCTCTTGAGAAATGGGATTCCTTTCCTGGAAATTCAAGAGGATTTTTCTTCCTCTCCCCTCCCCCAAGCATCAGTGCAATCCATCTCTGGGTGTCAAGCCTGCATCTTCTCATCTTCTGTCTTAAGTTGTTAGTCAATTGCCCCAGTCCCAGGGGAAGCTACAGTATAATCATGACCTCAGAGGATCTTCTACAATCATTTCAAGATTTAATGTCCATAATAGGGGCCATTGATTCATCCTGGGAAGCTGCCTAGGTAGATGAAAATAGCTCTGGACTGAGAGTCAGAAGACCTGGGTTCCAATCTTGTCTGTCACTGTGTGTGATTTGGGTAAGTCCATCCTCCCCTGTGCAACTCAGTTACCTCATGTAAAATGAGGGGATTGGGCTAGATCATCTCTAATGTCCCCTCCACTTCTAATATTTTTATAATTTCATATCCTAGAATACCTTTGCAACGTCACTGCACATTTTGCCAAACCAATCTATTCTTCTTTCCTATACAGAGGTAGCTAGGTGGCACACTAGACTGGGAGTCAAAAAGACCTGAGTTCAAATATGACCACAGAAACTTAATGACTGTATAACCCTGAGCAAGTCACTTAAACCTCTGCCTCAGCTTCCTTAACTATAAAATGAGAATATTCGTAGTATTAATTATTCTTAAGAATATTAAATAGGTGACTCAGTAGATATAGCACTAGAACGCAAGTCAATTGGAACTCAAAAATTTTTTAAAACTGTTAAAAATTGTTTTTACATGTAGTAGGGGTGGGACATTTTAAAAAAATTAATTCATGAGATCACAGAATATATTTCCAGGGACCTTAAGGAAGGAACTTAAGAGGCCATTAAATCCAACCCTACTGGGGACACTCTGAGGTGCAGAGAAGTTAAGTAACTGCCCAGGGTCACACACAAAAAGCATCTGAGATTGTATCTGAACCAGGTCTTCCTGATTCTATGTCCTGACCTCTAACCACCATGCAACACTGTCTAGAATTAAATATACCTGAGTGAAGGAGGGCATTACTAGTTGAGTATGGGCATTTTTTCCAGATCTTTTCTTTTTTCTTATAGTCAGACTTATGTTATATTTACTTTTGTACATTTCATGCAACTACCCTTGCTGTCCCCTCATTCCCAAGAATGTAAGCTCCTTGAAGGCATGGAATGTCTCACATACAACTTTTGCTTGCCCATAGTGGATGCTTAATAAGTATTTATTTAACTGAATTACTGAACTCCCTTATTTCATAGGAGAAGAAGCAGGCCCATAGAAGTTAAAGGACTTTCCCAAAGTCACATAGCAAGTGACAGAATCAGGACTAGAACCCAAGGCTTCAGATTCTAAGACCAGTTCTCCTTCCAGAATACCACAAGTATTCTAATTCCAAGCTCCATCCAGTTGGGGTTCTCCCATAAAGCCTTCAAGTCTACTACAACAATAAGGAACTGAGGTAATGAATGGTATAACCCTGCAGGAGAGCTTTATTCCCCTGCCTCAAATTTAGTTGTTTACCTAAATTCAAGATCTCTTCCTTCCCTCCCATCCCCACTCCCACCCCACCCCCTCTCCTTTAGTCACCAAAATTAATCACAAATAATGTTGCAGCTGAATTTAGCGTTGCTGACAGCAAGGGCTTAGATTGGTGTAGAGCATGAGTCATCAGCCAGGGTTGGTCTGTCAGAAATTCTGTCCACCTACAATTTTCTCTTGGGTCTAAAGTATGCCCACTCACTCTCCTAGTCCTCAACACTATTGCCCTCACCTCCAACTAGAGTGTCCAAGGTTGACAGGCTGAACTTGCTTTTTGAAGGAAAGTTTTATTTGGATTAGAAAAACCAACTCAGAATGGACCATCTCCAGAAAAGTATTAAATGAGGCAAAACATTTGCAACAGGGCTAATCCTCAGAATAGAAGATTGAAAATTGGTAGAGTAATATAAAGAAATTTTTGAACTGCTGAGAAAAGCTATAGATGAAGGAAACCATTCTAATCTTCTTTTTGACATTTCTAATATGAATAACTTTTCCCTTACAGCAATAGGAATATAACCATACTGACCTCAAGGGTGATCACAGAGATTTGGGTATATAAATGTGTATTCCAACATATTTTTCAGGGTAGGAATCCCTCTGCATCCTCCTTCACAAAGCAGCTCATGGCCTCTGCTTGCACACTTTCAGTGACATAACCTTCTGAGGCAGTCAACTCTACTGCTTTTTCATTGTAAGGAAGGTCTTTCTTGTATCGATCTCTGACTTACACTCATTGATCCTAGCTCCACCTTCTGGAGTCACGAGTATCTGTTCTTTCTTGTGAATAATGATCCTTCAAATATGTGAAGATAGCCATCATGTCCCTCCTGGGCTCTCTTTTCCAGACTGAACTTTCCCAGGTCCTTCAACAATTGTTATATGGCAGATTTGAATTCTCTCCTACCTCCTGAGGTTGTTGTAATGAAATAATAATTGTAAAGCACAGCACAGTTCTTGACACAAAAGTGCTACATACATGTTAGTTACCATCATTATTATATTACTATGATTTTAGTTGCCTTCTCAGTACCCCTTCCAAAATGAGACATCTCAAAGTAGCCACAATAGTCCACTTGTCATCTGAGGAGGGTAGGGGATCTTTTCCTCTACTCTGGATACTATACTTAAATTAATGTAGCTTGAGATTATACTGGCTTTGGCCTTGGTTGTCACCCCTGGCGTCAACTAAAGAACCTCTCCCTCCTCCCCTAACTTTTTCATTTGCATCAGTCAACATAGGGAAGGTATTTAGTGGTAGGGGACTACTTTCTGAGTCCTTCACATGATACCATTTTTATAAAAGAACTCATGGTTTCCACCTCCAACCCATCCCTTCTCTAAACTTCCCCAGTTGTACTCAAGTCACCCAAATCTACAACCTTGGAGTCATTCTTGACTCCTCTCCATCTTATGCCTCATCCCTCCTCCCATCTCCAATCAAATGCTAAGTCTTAGTGAGCCTGCCTTCACAGCATTCCTCCTGTTTGGCCCCATCTCTCCTTCTGCACAGACACCACCCTAGTTCAGGCCCTCATCACTTCCCATTGGGGCTATTGCAATAGCTTTCAAATTGGTCTCTCTCCCTACAAGTCTCTCCCCTTTATAATTCATCCTTCCTACAGTGACCAAATTGCTATTCTTAAAATACAGATCTGACCAAGTTACCCCTCCTCAGGAATCTTTAATGACTTCTAAATACTTCTAGGATAAAAAACACAAAGCCTTCAGCTTGATATTTAACTACCTCCTTCCAGAACCTGGCTTTTCCTTACCTGTCCTTTCTTATTTCACTAGTTATTCCTTCTTAATACAGCACCCCTGCCAACTGGAAAATTCACATAAAATTTTTTGGCCCTCCCTTTCTACCAGAGAAGTTTGAAATATTATGGTATTAAAAGATCATATATATTGATATTATACTATACATGCATTTTAGGCATTTCTGAGTTTCTAAGCTATTTTTATGTCATCTGCTGGCCTTCATGTGTCATCTGGAACTTTCACAAAACTATCCCAAAATTTCCATTTAATTTCTTATGCCGACCTATGGTATGTGAAACCACAGTGGAGAAAGTCGTGATGTGGAAGGGATAACTGTCTGCCCCTTTTTGCATGCTGACGTGCCCTCTTAGCTGTACATTTCACTACCTGGAACTTGTTCTCTTATCTCCTTGTCTTTACATAGACTATTTCCTATGTCTGAAAGACATTCCCTCCTTATATCCATTTCATAGAATTCCTAACTTCCTCAGAAGTATAGCTCAGGCATCACCTCCTCTATGGAGTGTCATTTATTTGTGCTTTATCTTTTTTGAAATTGCTTTGTATTACTTTATCTACACTTGGCTTTTACTTACTTGTGTACATATTGTATGTGTCCACACCCCCTTTCTCCAATATTAATGCAATGCATAGGGATTTTTATTTTTGTCATTGTATCTCCAGCATCTAGCACATTGCCTGTTATGTAGCAGGTGTTTAAATGAATGTGTGTTGAATTGAATTTTTATTGAATAATGTGTGTAAGATCCATTTCTATCCCTTAAACCTGCATCATCAAAACCCAAGAGATATTATAGATCTTACTCCCTGGCTTGACTGCCTGGGTGGGGCAAGAGGTAGAAAATGGGACATCTGAGAGTACAGACTTTCCAGAAAGTCATTTCCAGTTAAATATCTTAGGTATATACAAACATATTCAAAGAAACTGATTCTACGGGTTTTCTTGTTTTTGTTTTTTAAAAAAGCTGCCTTGCTCAGGGAAAATGAAGAGGGCAGTATGGTAAAGAATAGAAGGCCTGGGTTCAAATATGGCCTCTGATGTTTGCTATCTATGTAGCCTTGGGCAATAATAGCCATGATAATAATATTAATAATAAGAGTTAGCATTTATGTGGCACTTCAAGGTTTGCAAAGGGCTTTATAAATATTATTTCATTAGAGCCTCACAACAGCCTTAGAAAGTAGGTGTCATTATTATCCCCACTTTTTAGATGATAAAACTAAGGGCAACAGAGTTGATTTGCCCAGAGTCACGTAGCTCTTATACTGAAGCTGAATATGAACTCAAATCTTCCTGACTCCAGGCCCAATGTTCTATCTATTGTGTCACCTTGCTGCCTAGGCCAAGTCACCTGACCTCCCTTAGGCTTGGTTTCCACATCTGTAAAATGAGGGCCTTAGACTAGATGGCCTCTGAGATCCTCTCCAGTTGTAGGTCTATAGTCCTATGAGTGGAGAGCTGCTTACAATTACCAGGAGAATCCTCTAAGCTGGGGACTGTCCCCGAATTTCCTCTCCTCCTTATTTATTCTCCTTTACAATAGACGATGTATTAGCGAAGATGATCCTGGAAGGGAAAGTGAGCAAGGAGGAACAAGGAGCTGGAGGGAAGGAGAGATGGTCAAGTGAGGGAATACCAACCATGGTCACATACAGAAGGCACTTTGTGTTTCCTGAGCTCTCCATAGGAGATGTGAAGATCTAGCATTGATTGACCTTGACCAGCATGATGAACTGTTCCTATCAGGTTAAGACACAGGAGGGACAGTTGTTACTTTTGTTCAGTCATTTCAGGTGTGTTCAATTCTTTGTAACTCCCATTGGGGGTATTCTTGGCAAAGATACTGGAATGGTCTGCTATTTCCATCTCCAGCTCATTTTACAGATGAGGAAACTGAGGCAAATAGGGTTCAGTGACTTGCCCAGGGTCGCACAACTAGCAAGTGTCTGAGGCAGATATGATCTCAGGTCTTCCTGACTCCATGCTCAGCACTCTAATCCACTGCACCACCTGGCTGCCCCACCAGGGACAGTATAGCATTGGAAACTGACCATATTTTAAATTGTCATGATGCTTAACTTGACATACAGGACAGTGAAACAAATGGTGATCCTTTATTTTCTAGTACCACAAGAAAGCAAGATACATCCGAATAAATCAGAAATACCAGTACCCCACCTGACTGAAATGCTTCAGTACATGTGGTTCTGATCACCACAATTGTTCATTAAATGGACCGAAGAGATGAATGCTTTTATTGTGCACCAGTACTATATAATGGCAAAATTGGAAACAGATCTTACTGCTTACGGGCAAGAGCTTTCGTTGCTTTTTCTCAATACTATCTTCAGCTCTAAATTACACAACCACATACTGCAGATCAATCCAGGGCAATTGTAAGAAATGACTTCACTCCTACACCCAGATTTGAGGACAGAAGAGTGCAAATTGAAGGGTTACTTGAGTCAGGAGAGGAAAAAGCTGAAGAACTTAAAGGCATTGGGAATGTGTAATTAACACAAACTCTAGAAGTGCTAGTGAATGATCAAAAGGATGGCAAAAATAATGTCTTTCCCTTGATTTTTTGAAAAGATAATCATGCTTAGAAAGGAATTTTGAAAAGTTTTTTTCTGAGTTGGATGGCATGAATTTAACTAAAAGACTAACTGTACCAAAACAGAATAATTCAAAAAGTTGATGTCTGCTATAATATCATGATAGAAATAATAACAAATAATACCTAGCATTGCTATACTATTTTAAAGTTTATAAAATTCTTTACAAATACTATGTCATTTGATTTCCACAATAACCCTGGGAGGCAGGCTCTATTATTATGCCCATTTTACATATAAGGAAAGTTAAGTAACTTACCCAGGGTCACACAGCTTTTAAGTGTCTGAGGTAGGATTTGAACTCATTTCTTCCTGACTCTAAATTTAATGCTATCTGCTACACCACATAGCTGTTGAATAAACTCCTCCTAAAATGTTGGATAGAGTCTAAAAAACATTTCAGAATTTGGATACAATAGCACATGATGTGGTTGTTGACATGGTAAGGTCCATAGGAAGAAAGGTGGAGTTAGCTAAGAATACATCTGAGGATAGGCATGAAATACCATGGCAGAAGTATCTGAAGAAAACTGTTCAATTTGTGGAAAGATATTGGAAGATTATCTCAACTGGTATAGGTGGCACAGATTATCAATAATTGGCATAGGTGGCATAGCAGATAAAGCACTGGTGTGGGAATCAGGAAGACACATCTTCATGAATTCAAATCTTACTAGCTATGATCCCAGGCAAGTCACTTAACTTTCTTTGCCTCCATTCCTCATTTGTAAAATGACTTGGAGAAGGAAATGGCAAACCACTTCAATATCTTTGCCAAGCAAACCCCAAATGGGGTCACAAAGAGCTGGACATAACTGAAAAATGACTTACCTGAAATGATACAACAGAAACCTGTAAGGCCATATCACACAGTTAAAGGTAATGGAAAAGACACATGAGGAAAAATATCCAGAAAACAAAGGTTTATCAGGAGGGTTTGATATCCTTAATCAGCAAACAAACAGGAAAGCCAAAAGGCTAAGGTAATTCAATAATCAAAGCAATATAAAGAATAAAATAAACAATTTAATCTCAACTCAGAATGCTACTATATAGGCTTAAGAAGTAAAGAAATCAGAGGAGAGAGAAAACTCCTCGAGAAATGAGATGTGCCCTGATTGCTTCACAAAAAAAAGAAAGATGTGGAAAATTCAAGGTCCAACACAAAAAAAACACAAGTTGGATCAAATAAAGAAGAGAACATTTGAGCCCCATTAATATATAATGGCTCTTGTGTCATTTGTTAAAGGAGATGATGGAAACTTGCTTCTGTGAAAAAGGAGAAAGCAATAGACCTGGATAAGATCCAGAATTACTGGCTCCAAAGCTTCACAGTGGTACATAAACTGTTAGTAAAGCATTTGACTCTTATACATAAGTCTAATCCTGCCTTTCTGGACAGAAAGTTTTACACATCTACTACCCAAAGTTAAAAAAAAAAAACTAATGACCTCTCCAAATATATGTACATGTATCTTATTTCATAAACCACAAAAACCAATTTTAAAAAACTATAAACACATACAAGAATGTATTGGCTAAGGAGTAAAAATATGTGCCCCAAAGTCTCACAAGTGTAAAGAGTAATATATTACTAATTCAATGATTATTGAACAAGTCAACTGAAAGTGATAACACACACTGCCATTTTCCATGGAAATAGTTTTTACTCAGTGTAGTTATGTTTTAAATACATTATTATTATCTCTGCTAAATCAAAATAAGTATGGCTTCCAAGTTAAATCGTGAGGGAGAACAAAACATCTCATTAAGAACTTGATGTACATGTCCCTACGGCTCTCCTTAAAAACATATCAAATAGTTCCTTTATCTCATGGAACCTTTCTGCCATGAAACCAACATGTCATTTGGGATGAATAATTGATAAGAATTGATTGAATATTTTGAGCTTAAATCTGGAGGTCACACTAGACCAATGGAGAAAAATAGTATCTACCAATACTTCGGTCTCTTCCAGCAAAGACACATTGAACATAATGATAAATAGAGGAAAATGTGGCTTAATATGTTAAGGAAAAAATATTTCCTGGATCCTGAAATCAAAGTTAAAAGAGAAAACTTTTAAAGTAGTTAAAGCCTAGCCCAAAGGTGTCAAACTCCCCCTGGGAACAAGATTAAACTGTAATTGGGAAATTACTGACAAAACTCAATAAAAATACAACATAGATAATGTTAATTTATGGTTTTCTAAGTCAATGTGCAACTTGAGGGATCCATTTTTATTTGAGTCTGACACTGCTGACCTATGCAATAACAGGATTAAAATACACTTTCAGACCTTTAAAATGGATCACAATGGATTTGGCAAGTACAATATCAGTGCACATGTACAATATCGGTGAAATTACAAGAACCATCATCTGAAATGTGAAATATGGAAAAGACTTCCTCACCAAAAGGGAGAAAACATTGTTAGAACACAGGATAACCAGATAATAAGAATGATTATTATTCAAATGTTCTATAACTATATATATATGTAATATATATATATAATTAGGAAATTTAATGAAATAAATAAAATATATGTAAAATAATGAAGATTAACCTCCCACAAAAAAGTGGTTTTATTTTATCAAGAAATTTGGAATCATTAAAGGAGATATGTAATTTGGGAAATGACCATGATCACTTTTTAAAGGGCTTTCACATCCATTTTTTTATTGTCCCCGAAACCTTCCAAGTAGTGCTTTGGAAAGAGCCCTGGGCTAGCAATGAGGAGCCATGGCTTCTAATCTTTATTCTGTTTCCAACTGTGGACAAGTCAAGTCCCCTCTCAATTTCCCCTTTTGTTAAATGAAGCCATTAGAATAGATGATCTCAAAGCACTTTCCTTTCTCTGACCTTCTGAATATACGATTCTATTCTCATTTAATAGACTGAAATAAGAAATGACAAACAGGAGGATTTCAGAAAAGCTGGAAAGATTTATATGAACTGATGTTGAGTGAAGTAAGCAGAACCAGGAGAACATTATACACAGTAAGAGCCACAGTGCGGGAGGACTGTATCTGATGGACTTAGTCCTTCATAGCAATGCAAGGATCTAAAACACTTCCAAAAGACTCATGATGCAAAATGCCATCCACATCCAGAGAAAAAGAACTATTGAGTCAGAATGCAGAATGAAACAAACTGTTTTCTCTTTTGTTATGTTTGGTTTGGTTTTGCTTTTCTTATGGTTTCTCCCATTCATCTTAATTCTTCTATGAAACATGACTAATATGAAAATGTGTTTAATAAGAATGTATGTGTAAAAACCATATGAGATTGCATTCTCTCTTGGGGAGGGAGGGAGAAGGGAGGGGGAGAAAATTTTAAACTTGTGGAAGTGATTGTTATAAACTGAAAAAAAATTAATTATTAAAAAATAGATTGCAAACAACTTGCCAAGGATACAAAGCTAATCAATGTTAGTCTAGTTCTCTTTCCAGCTGTTTTGTGCAGGGAGGAGGGAATGTGGATGAAAAAGTTTGGAGTGTATATAATATATAATAAAGATATATTATGATGCTCATGATAAGTATATGCAAAAATTTACCATGCAAGTAATTACAGTTTATGCACCACCATCTAATATGAAAAATGAAAAGATAAAGAAATTTTGCAAAGAACTCAATGAAACCCTTCAAATTAAATCAATGTATTCTTTTGATACTGACCAATTTCAATGGTGAAGGGATGAGGATGGTGAGAAATATGTTGGAAAATATGGATCAGAAAGAAAAGAATAAAAGACCAAAGAATTATTGATTATACAGAAACATCATGCCCCCATGTCATGAATTCTTTTGCTGAGAAAAAAAAAGTAATTAGTTTCTAGGCATGGAAAACACCAAATAGTATCACAAAAATGAAAGTGATCCTATTTTCACCAACAAGAAATCACTTATAACTGATTTGCTATTCCTAAATCAGCTGTCTACGTACAGTCTGACCACCAATTTGTTTGAGCAAAGATCAAAATTAATACAAAGCCAGAAGAGAATTAAAATAAGAAAAGACATGGTAAGCAATTAAAATAACATGATTCTGACCTGTTTAAACAAGCTATTGATGATCAAGAATGTGATATGGATGAAAGAAAGGTCGTAGACTTTGATTACAATAATAAGAGTGACTTAGTGGATGTTGAACACGCGTATGACTCCAAGTCCAACACCCTCCACTGGTATCCTTTAGAGTTCCAGAGAAAGTGAAGATGACCTTCCTCTCCTCTTGACTCCTCCTCCCTTTCTTCTTTTGGCCATCATGTGGTGAACTTATTGTTGCATGGACAGGAAAGTATAGACTGATAGTAAGAGGCATCACTGGAGGAAACAGTTGCATCAGTGCAATTATAGTTCCCTTGGAGTATTATTTTTATTACTGCTGCTGCTGCTCCTGAGTGTCCTGTGCTAAGCACTGTCAGGACAGGAAGTGAAAATTTAGCTTGCATTCAAGGAGTATTTCCTGACTGATCTCATCCATCTCTCCTAATGGGTCCTCTTCTCTCTGGCAACACCTGTCCCTTCTTTTTTTGTAATGGGTCCCTAACACTCAAAGAAACATCTCCACATTGGCCTGCTATGAGCACAGATTTTTTGGGATTTATACAACTTGACTTCTTAGGGTCACATTTGCTTAATCAATTCCCTTGCTCAATCGTGCCTTCCCAACTCTGTTCTTGGTCCTCCTCTCTTCCTCCTCTCTGTTTTCATTTGAGAATCAGCATTTCATAAGAAGCCTGAGATGGGGGGGATCAGCATTCCAGGTCAATCTAAGATTGCAAACTGGCTCCTTAGCCAGCTAGGCCATGACTGGAGGCTTTTGAAGCCTAGGAGGATATAAGCTCCTTGAGAGCAGGGACTGTTTCATTCTAGCTTTTGTCTCATCTGTTCCTGGTATATAGTACTGTACTCCTTAAACACTCCTAGAATTGAATGTACTCTACCTTCAACCAGATGCTTTTAGTTCTTTCTTGTGTCCAGGCAGAGTAAGCCTGATCCTTCTTTGTCAAGACACCTTGCCACCTCACTCCCATGGCCCGTCTTCTTTTCTAAACATCCCCAGTTGCTTCTAAATATCCCCAGATATTTTTATGGCATGGTATCCCCTCACCATCCAGGTTGTCTGGATACACCATAGTTTGTCAACATCCTTCCTAAAATAGGGTGTCCAGGGCTGGACCAAGTCCAATCTCAATCACTTTTCCTAAGGCTTAAGCTCCCACATGGGAACACAAAATTCAGTTGTATTCAAATTTAATGAAAAATTAGTACAACTCCCTCATTTTACAGAGGAAGAAAACTGAGAGCTAGAAAAGTGAAGTGACTTGGCAAGTCGTAAAGATAACTGAAGTAACAGGGTCAGGACTCAAACCCAGGCCTTCTGACCCCCAATCCAATGTTTTCCCCAGATAGCACATTCTGCCATTGATTCCCCCAATCTACATCTTCAGTGCTACCCTCTTCTCAAAGCTCCAGATCAAGGTCTCTTGTTGCCTGCAGGTTATCTTTAGGTAGATACTCTCCTATAACCTCAAACTCAACATACCCCATGCCAAACCAGGACATCCTCCTCCATAATTCAGGTGTGCCCTTTATTTCCCAATGATTACTCTCTGTGATATCACCATTATCTCCATTCTCCAAGTCATCTTTGATGGCTCTCCTCCTTTCACCTACTACATCATCAGTTGCCAAGTCCTGTTCTTTCTCCTTTTGAAATCTCTCTCACTTTCATCACCATTTCATGCCCTATAATTCTCACTGCCACCCACTTGTCCAGGTTTCATCATCTTATTCCTGTACTATTGCCGTAGTCCTAAATGATCTTTCTCCACCCAAGTCCATCCTCCACAGGCTGTTGAATCCAGCTCTGCTACACCCAATCAAGTGACCTTGACCAACTAGCTTAACTTCTCAAACTGAAGAGTAATACAAGGGACTTGAACCAGATTTCTAAAGACCCTTCTGGTTCTCAACTCCCAATATAGCATTTTCACCATGCCATGGTTCTGCTCAAGAATTTTCAATAGCTCCCTAATGCCATCCTAAGTCTCTGTTCTGATTTAAGGCCCTTTATTATTGTTCATCCTTCATTCTGGAAAATCCTTCCTTCATCATCTAGTGGTCTTACTTTGCCTGCAAATTGGATTTAAATGGGGTAGAGCTGCTCAGTCACCAGTCTCACTCTCTCCTCCAGAAACATAGGAGAACAGTGGCAAGACAAAGTCAAAACTAAGGTGATGACCTCAGGCTTTTTGTATAGTAATAGCTCCACTATCCTCATCCTCAGCCTTACTCAAATCACCCCGAAAGTTTAGGCCAGGGGTGGAGAGCCTGTGGCCTCAAGGCCATATGTGACCTTCTAGGTCCTCAAATGCAGCCCTTTGAATCCAAACTTCACAGAACAAAACCCCTTAATAAAAGATTTGTTCTGTTAAAATTTAGATTTATCCAAAAGGCCACACCCAAGGACCTAGAAGGCCACATATGGCCTTGAGGTCACAGGTTCTCCACCCCTGGCCTGGGCTATTCTACTCTCAATCTCTTCTCAGGTCCAATACTACTCCCCAGTCAGGCTGATGTAGCATCTAGTGTCGTACTCAGGAGATAGAATGACCCAAGTTTGAATCCCACATCAAAGCAACCTTGGGCAAATCACAACTCCCAGTCTCAATTTCTTCATCTGCTAATTGGGGATTAATGATAGCATCTTCTTCATAAATTATTGAGAATCAAATAGGATATGTAGAGAGCTTTGTAAACCTTAAAATTATGTATAAATGTTCACTATTACTTCCCCCAAAAATGTTTCCATCCATATTCTTCATATCTTTCAAAATACTGTCCATGGCCCACCTCCTCCATGAAGCCCTCCCTAATTCAGTCCACACTGACTTAGCTCAATTTCCTGTGTCATTTACCTTCTGTACCACAATATATTATGGTATCTTCAGAAAAGGCAAATGCCTCTGGACAAGTCACTCAGCTCTTCAGTGCTCCAGCTGTTCTTCATTGGCAGAGAAAGTGTTCTCATTGGGAACTGCTTATGTTAGAGAAATCAGAGGCCTAGACCCATAACTCCCAAAATGCTTCACCTAATTTTTCTGCAATTAATATGTTCCAATTAGTCTTGTAATAATTCCAGTTAGTCTTCCTCTAGCTACTGTGAATTTGGGAAGGATGAGAATATATTTTTGTGCCTTTAAAAATGTTAGTTCCCCATCAGCAAGGGGCACATGATAGCTAAAAATTCACAATGCATCCCCAAGATGCTTGAGAGAGAGCTTCCACATATAGGTAGCCAGAAGGGTGTTTCAGATTGTCTAGTTATGGCAAAGTAGGGGCTTAAACAGGAGTCTTTCCTCTCCAAATACAATGTACTTTCTAATATCTTTTAGATTATCTCAGTGTTGATTATTGGTGCTCTTCTGCCTTCCATTCTTACAAGTGACTTTTTTCTTTCACCTCAGGGAAGGTGAGTGATTTGCTAGAAAGGTGCATTTTAAGATTTCAATGTAGCCTTGTCTCCTTGATATAGATACTCCCTCTAGTGAATCAGATCCTCAGTCCACTCCTACGCAAACTTAGGTCCAAGTTATACTCTACGGAGCTTCTACACACCACATTAACACTTTGTGGGTGCCAATGTGGCACCAGGGCTCTTATCCCTCCTTCATTTTCAATACTTGGCAAGCCCACTACCACCTCTGATCATCTTTTTCCAGATGGCTTCACTTCTCAGGAGGACAAATCTTCATTGGCTATATACTGCAACCTTCTTGAATCTCTAGGTATTGTAAAGCATCTGACCCAAGAAAATCAAAGAAACCCTCCCCTCCCTGCCACACCTTTCCTAGGGAACAGTGGTCCCTTTTGTATGTATGTATGTATGTATGTATGTATATATGTGTGCATGTGTGTGTGGTGTGTGACAGAATGCAGACATTAGCCCTACCTTCACTCTGAGGGGTTAGAAACTGGCTCACTGATGGGGAGTGACTAAGGATGTTCTAGGCATTATTTGCTCCAAAGGCTTCAAAAGGCCCAATCTACAGTCCAAGGACCTGAAGAAGGTGAGGAAGAGTGCATTTCTTGTTCTGAATAAACATCAAGTATTCAAGGAAGGCCAGGTTAGGGCTTAGTTATCTGCTCTGAATTCTGAGGATAAAAGGGGCTAGAAAGCTGCTGTTCACTTAATTTCAGTGGTTCTGAAACCTCAAATGTTGGCCATCCAAGGTGGTCAAAAGCTAACAAGAGGGAGTGAGATTATTTATCTTGAAGCAAAAAGGTACTGTGGAAAATCTGGTATTGATCTAACTGAAAACATAATCTCCACACACCACACTCCACCTTAGACCTTGGGGAAACAAAGAACAGACGTGACCTATCTAGCTTACTCCAAACAACTTCAGGCAAGACACCAATCGTTGTCAGCAAAACACAGCACGCAGACATACATACCAACACCCACAACTATATTCTTCCTTCCTTAAGGGGAAATGGATTTTTATACCAGTTCTGTTTATTATAAACTCACTATGTGATTTTGGGTCCTCAAGTTGCTTCATTGTCAATGGGTTAATAGTACCTATTTTTCCTTTACAGTATTAATGTGAAGATCAAATGAGTTATTCATAGCAGTATTTTTAAAAAAGTGTAAAATTTAAAATATCCCATGTGTCTAATTAATGACGAATCTGCTGGATTCATATATAAATGTCATTCTGCCATAAATGACAAATAATTACATATATATATATATATATACATATATATATATATACAGAATGGGGGGAGGGGGAGATAGAAGTACCCCCCAAGGGCAAGTGCATAAGAGAAAAGGTTGAGTAGGGTATAGAAACAAATAGGATATCTGGGTTTTTAAAATTCTGTTACATCTTTTACCATTTATTAATTGGATTCTCATGTTAAAATTTTCACGCACATTAAAAACTTTACCATGACTTCCCCAAGATCACAAAGGAAATCACTGCTGTCCAATCTACAATCTAGCCAAAAGTCATCAGGAATGAGAAACATCTCCTGTCTTACTAATGCAAGTTAGAGGTTTTTAAGCTGGGGTCCATTGAGAGATTTCAGGGGGCCTATATATTTGGGTGGGAAAAATTTATCTTTATTTTCACTATCCTCTAAACTTGAAATTTAGTATTTCAATTATGGAAAGAAAAAAATAAACCCTTATTCTGAGAAAGAACAGGGGGCATCACCAGATTGCCAAAGGAATCCATGATTGAAAAGAAAACGTTGAGAACTGCAGTTGTAGGATAAATTTCAGCTTTCAGGAAAACTCAGTTTTCTAGGCTGAAGATACCAAAGTTATGTTATTCTTTCCACAGACTTTTTCAACTTCTCCAGATGGTACATGCTCCAAGGATGACTATGAATGGTTAAAATGAAGAGAACAGAACGAAGTAGGAAAATTGCTGTTACCAAATTTTGAAGTCAAACCTCAGTTACAAGGGTATGGGTTCCGACTCCTCTAACCCTATCCCCCCCAAGTTTGGTTAACAAGGTGATGGGCAGCATCCCATTTGTCTGACATCCTTTGCTGTCTGGGGATTGAAAGCTCATTCTCCAACAAAGGATACTTTTTGAGGCCCCTAATTTCTCTCCACCAAGTCCCCAGAAACAAAATAAAACCAACCACAGGGGCCTCTAGCCCCAGAAGGAAGCTTGAATTGGAATCGACTTTATTATTTTGTAAATGTGAATTTTACAAAGCGTTTTACAATTAATGATTGTAATCCTCCTTCATGGATTTTGCATCTGATGGAGACAGTATGAGCACACTTCAAACTCTCGGGGTATCCTTGGTCGGCTATTCAATGTCATTTTTAGTTACTGATATAATGTGTCAGCCATGGCTAAAAAGTAACACTCTTAACTATGCAGAGTAACAACACATAAATACTGGTGAAGGAACAAAATTTTTTCTGTTCTTAAAAAAAAAAAACAAACTAGCATCTTTTGTGGCTGAAATGTAACTCCGTGGCACTGTGAAACTGCCCGTCCACAGTAGGAACGATTTATTTCACTCAATTGTTTTATTTTTTTTTAACAGTCATGAATTACAGTACTACTTTACTACCCTAAACAGACTCCCAATTTTTTTTAATTTTAAAAACAACCATCTACTACTTCTTAAAGTCTTTTTTTCCAAACATTCTGTCCAAAGGATTAATGTTCTATTTGAGTCAAGTGCCATCCAAATCTTCAAGTCAAAAATATTTATACATTTATACTTAAGTTTTCTTTTTTGTCTGCTAAAAATAGTATTGCAAGTTTTGGCCTTTTTTTGACATAAAAATCACAATTATGTGCAAAACGCTGACAATGGAAGCGACTGATCAGAACATGAGAAGGTTTTCCAATTTGAGTGCTTTAGACTTCTGCATAATATTTTTCTTTTTTTATTAAAAAAAAGAAAAAAACCCTTTTCAATTTTAGAAACATCTTATACCCAGCCCTGAATATCTCTGGTATGGTAATACACACATTTGGGGCTTGCTCACTGACATAATGACAAATTTATACAGCAGGGACATTTTGAAACAGTAGTTAAAGCCCAAGACAGCTATGAACTCTCAATTCTGTGTTTACGATTTACTGCCAGTGGAAGCAAACAGAGGTTGTCTCTGCGTTTTCAGTTGGTTAATGGGCCATAGGCCCTTCCCCACTTGCAGCAAGCGATTTCCATAAAAATAATCCATCTGAACACAACCCAGAACGATTAAAATGACTGGGGAGAGGCAGCAGAGCCTCATAAGAGTAACCTACTAGAGGGCTATGGTCCTTTAAACATGGGTTAAATAGGGAAGCAATTCCAAATATGATGGGCTGTCAAAAAGCCTGAGCCCATCACAACTCACCTTTAACACTCCCCTGAATGAATTGACAAGTCTAGGATTACGAGTGACTGCCTTGCTTAAACACCCTGGAAGGGTTAGAAATACTTGGTCTCAGTGGGTCAACGCCAAGGCTGCCCATGTAAGATTCTCTAAACCCTCAGAGGGATGAGGAAGAGGGCTTTGTCATCATCCTTCTCTTGCTCTCCTTGATCCCCAGCCTCCTTGATCTCAGAATTTTTACCCAGCACCTTCATCACATCACTAAATATGAATACTGAAGAAAGAGAATCCAGGAAAGAAAAATAAACACACTCTCAAATAAGTTATGACCCAAAAGCCAGGTTATTATTTTTTTTTTAATCTCAACCCAAGCCTTTGACAATATAATAGAGGATCGCAAAAGAGGGGATAGGCTGATGGATATCAGAGTTAAAGAGAACAAATGGGGGGAGGCCCAGAGCACTGTCCTGCCTCTATATCACTCTCTCTCTCTCTCTCTCTCTCTCTCTCTCTCTCTCACACACACACACATACACACACACACACACACACACACGTAGGGCTACAAAGATAAGTATTCCCACTTTCATTTGGCCCTTTTATTTTTCACAGATCCTACACCATAGTTAAAAAGGAGAAGGAAAAAAAAACAAAACCCAAGAACAAACACAAACAGACCTCTCAGGCAAGACCAGAGACAGGGCAGAAAACAATACAGAGAATTCAAGTTCTGAGAGGACCGCAACACAAAGCCAGCAGTATCTGCTTTATTTAATGGACAATTGTGATTTAGTGTTTGCTCACCACTGGACCAGATGTTCCCTCTGTGCTCTTTTACAACCTTGTGTTAAACCAAGAATTGTACAGGGGTCCAGCACATGGTGGGCCTAAGCGAGCAATGTCCTGACACCCTGGTATTAATGCCCTAGTGACTCTGGGACCGACTTGGAGTCCTTGATCACATCTACTAGGACAAGAGCAGATGTCTGGCCTACTATGGCAGCTGCACTTAATGTTAGCTCAAACTCTGTTCAGTCTTTTCATTTTTAAAAAATTTTACTCCTCAAAAAGGTGCTTGATATAATTTAGATATATAATATAATATAGAGATATATTATACGCATATTGCTAATAGTAAAACGTAAGAATAAAGGTGCAGACATATCATAAATACTGAGGGTTTTTTTTCCTCTTTTGTTCTAGTGGATCTAGATAAATGCAGTTTCATATTCACATGACAAAGCAGCCCCCGATTCTGGAATTGATAGTGTTGTAAACAAAGGAGAGGGAAACATGGTCTGATTTGAAAATATGTTTTCCTTGGGAAAAATGATCCAAAAAATTCTAAGGCACTCTGGAAAGCCCCATGAAAGCCAAGGACTGCTTCGGTTTCACTTTACATTCAGTATCTTCAGGGATTGGTTTTCCTCAAAGGATACAATCATCATCCCATATACATTTTCAAACATATCATTCATTAATCCTCTACACACAGGAAACCTTAGTGCAAAACACTCACCCTCACCCAGAGAAAAAGGGAGAGCTCAAAACCCATTCACATTTTAAAAGTTTTAACAAATTCTGTCTTCTTACCCCAGAACCAAAAAAAAAAGAAAAAAAAACACCAAAAGAAGAAAAAGAAAAAAATGAAAAAAGAAAAGAAAAACTAGGAAGTTGTGCTAGGTATAAAAAAATAGATAAATTTTATCTGTGCAACCTACAATCTTGTCTGATATAACCACAATGTCTTTCATCCATTTCACTTAAATCAGTCACTATTCACAACTGCACAGCTTACCCATCATCCTTGAGCCTCGTGACTGTGACCACCATATTGAATTTTTCTTGATGGATAGAGTCTTTTTCATTCACCAATGATAACATGTCTCTCAGTTCTGAATGTTTCTCAAGTAAAACTCAAATTCAAAGTGCCATTGTGGCAGGGAATGAAGTGAAAAAGTTTTAACTTTCTTAAAAAATGAAAGGAACACTGGGTAGTACACAAGGCATACTGCAGACTGGAAATGCTCTTTAAACTCCCACCCTAGAGGCAGAGAAGAAAGTAGAGTAACTCATTTCCTCTGATCTCAAAATACATGCCAGCCCAACCCAGAAGGACTAAAACTTTCATTTTACCTTTTTTTCTCTAAGCTGAGACATCAATCCAACATTATTCACTTCGCATTTCCTAAGACCCTTGACTGTCTCTCTACCCTCAAGGCTCAGAACCCCTTCAGTAACCTCTAAAAAATCTGGTCACAATAACCATGTATTTCCCCATATGTGTATTAATAGGAATTTTACCTTCCTGGCCTATTCAAGACTAAATCATGGCTGAGCCACACTTGGCCCATACCTGGGAAGAGTCCTCTAGGACTCTCCAAAAATTCTAAGAGTCAAAGGCCAGGGCATGAAAGAATTAGGACAGCCTGAGCTCCTAACAGGGCAGGCAGGGTCAGCGAGGAGATGACCACGAGCTGAAGCCTATGATGACTAAGTAAAGAGCTGAAAAGCTCAAAGCTTCCATGTCTTGTCACCTCTTATGTATCCTCCTACAGCTTCATTGATATTGGAAGAGAATAAAGATCCAGACTTTCTGGACAGTCAAGGGAGACAGAGGCATAAGAGACTTGAGACAGAGGGTAGTGCAAAACACAAAGGATGCCAGCTTTGTTAAGAGTGATTTACATTGGTTTCATGACCTCTGCCATGCAAAGTAGTAGTGGAAATTGTTCAAGGGCTTCAAAAGAAAATGTGAATTCTGTTTAAAAGCTATCCTATGTTATTATGGCAATGATAGAATAAAGTGACTTCTTCAGGAAAAGATCCTTTCTTCTAGGTACTAACCTTGGCTCATTTTATGGAAGGATGGTGAAATTTGCAAAAGAGACTTGAGATTCAATGGGAATATCAGAGAAGCTGACACCTTGGAGGGGGAAGAGAAGGACACAAAGGCCTGTGATGGCCAAGGTGTCACTTGTCAAAAACTCCCTCTTCCTGCACAAGAAGCCAGACAGAATCCACAGTACAGCCGGTGGAAATGGAAACAAATAAATGTCCAGGATGGGAGCTGAACTACAAACCCAAGTGTGTGGGTTGTTTTTGTTTAAATACAGGCGGGTATCAAATAGGGAAGGGAGTTTTGGGGCAGGCAGGGAAGAAATAAGCAAGCATTTCTATGAAATACACAAATAGTTTCAAGTATCGGGTTAAATAATGACCCAAGATGGAAGAGCTGCCTTCTGGAGCCCCTTTCACTAGTGTGGGGAGGAATGGAATGCCCCTCCCCAAGTAAAACAAAAAACAAAACCCAATCCACAAACGAAAACAAAGAAGTCAACTCTGATCAGTGACCAATTGTGTGGATTTTGTACTAGCTGTTAATTTTTCCTTTACTTTAAAAAAATTAAATTGCAAAGTAAGCATATTTCAATCTCAGAAAATTTAAAACAAAAACCCCTTGCATTGCCCTTTCACAACATTCTGCCCATCCCCACCCTCACCTTAAATTCTAAAAGCATCCCGCCCCAATGCTACAGTATTAAGCACCTGTTTCACACCAACGGTTCTTTACAAACACCATGGACTCCACATTGTCTACCACACGGGTAGACAGCATGACTATTCACCAATCCAGCTTCTGCTCATGACGCTATCCCTATTTCTGAATCTCACACACTTGGACATACACCTATAGCTAGCCAGCCATGTAGCCTGAAAACAGAGATGTTGGAGAGGAAATACTGGCACATATTGAGCATGGATTCAGTCAAAACCCATGGTCTTCTCAAGATCCACTGTCCATGGTGGTAATGGTGGGAGGGGGTAAGAAACAACAAGTGGCACCAAGAAATCATGGAGGATGTGAGAGGGGACTTTGTTCTCCCCTACCCACCACGTCTCATGGATCTCTCCACTGAGCACAAGCCCCAGTTCACTGTCACTACTTGCACAAGCACCTATACACATTCCAGATCCCCCTACGGGATCTACACAGGCAAATGATCACTTTGCTACTTGGCCAAACTTTCCCAGTAGGGGCAAGCCATCTACCCTCTGGTGGGAATGCCAGCAATGGAAAACCCTCTCCAAATGGAAATGGAGACAAGGAAAATGGCAGACACATTTTCCCTTAGCCTAACCCTACCCCCCTACCTCCAAGTCTGGCCTCTTCATCCTGCAGCAGAGGTCAAGGGAAGCAACATGGTCTGGCTTTTGCCAGCAACTGATACTTTGGAGAAAGTTCTCTGCCTACCAAAGTCAAGTTGCCACTTCTCCTTAAGGGGGCAATGGTCATATTTCACCAAAAATGAGTGGACAACAGGTCTATGCCTCATTCCCAAAAATTTGGTCTATTTGGGGTAGAGGGGAAGGGAGACAAAGAAACTGGGAAATAAAGTTTTCCTTTCTATCATAGAACATAAGGTCATACATACAAAATTTAAAAGTTTCCAGGAAAGTCACAAAACAATTCCACACAAAAAAGAAAGCCAAGAGATGGACAATCCCTTTCACCCCTGCTCTTACTTCACAGGAGGGAGAGGAAGGTTCTCTGGAATCCATCCTCTCATATTAAACTCACTCATGGCGAGATCATGGGAGCTCAAAGTAGACCCTAAATGAAGGGTCAAGCCTGTAACCATATCTCTACCACCCAGCTAACTCCTACAGACTCATCACGGCTCCCCCCAACTCCTCCAGGGTGACCACCACCGGGCAAGTGGTCCCTCAGATTCATGAAAATGGGGTTTCACATGAGGGATGAAGAAGAGATAAAGAATGCACATTTTGGGGTGGGGGAAAGAAGTGAAAGCCAACTCAGAGGGCTAATTCACTGAGGGTTATATATTGAGTGGTACCTCATTCAGTAGGAAGAGAAATAAGGATCTGATGGGAAGGAAGGAGAGGGGAGGAGTAAGGACAATGGGGTATCCCCACATATTCACATACACCAATCAGTGCCAACCAACATGTCCTAAGACTCCCATACCAATAATATCCCCCACCTCCCTCTATTCCCTGCTGCTGTGACCTCCAAAGCACATGCATGAGAAACATAAATCTGGAACCATGGCTAATCCTGACACGGAAGGAAGAGTCTCTCAGTTGGGGGGTGGGGGTTGGGGATGGGGGAACAAAGGGAAGAGAGTTTGGGGAGGCTTCCTAGGGAAAGCTTTCTGCCTCACATCAGCCTGCCCACCCCCCCAATCTCCATATCCCCAGGATGCACTTAAAGACTCTCAAGATGAGGACCACCACAAGTTAGGAATGGAGTGTTAAGTGAAGCACCTCCAGTCAACCACCTGCCAAGTCCTGTGAGTCCTTAAACTGTCAGACATTCTCTGACGATCCAAAACCTTTCTCCTCCTGAATGATGGCACAACCTTTTACAGAGCAAGGAGGAATTAACATTGGCTTTAGTTTTACGCTGGGAAGAAAGGGGTGGAAAAGACCTGGGTGCAGGAACCATGGGAGGGGATGTCTCAGTCCTCCTTCACCCCATCCTCTTGTAAGGAAGGGGAGGAAAAAGCTACAAGTTTAGAGTCTAACCTCAGGAGTATAAAAAAAAAAAAATAGAGCCCAGGAACTCTCTTTTAAATAGGCCATCACTGACCTAATCATTTACAGTATAACGAATGCGATTATTTCCTTCATAAATTTTAAATACAAGCAGAATAAAAATCACATTTTTTTCAGGCAACAGTAGCAGTTCAGTAGGTAAGTGGCTTGATCACATTTTTTTTTTTTGTATTAGTATGCATGCAAGCAGCTTTAGTATTTAGATCCCTTATAAGTCACAATTCTTTTCTTTTGTTTAGGTATCTTTACAAAGTCCCTCCATAAGTACCATCTTGTCTTCTCACCGGTGTCTCCGGCCTGCTGGTGCTGGCAGGACCTTGTTCGAAGGATTGGGGAGTGCTTTGGCTATCCGACGGTAGAGGCTCTGGCCCAGCCACCTCCTGAATGACCGAACCGGCCCCATCTGCCTCTTCACTTGGCTCAAATGGCGGGTTGGAAGCGCTGCTCAGGTCTACGTTGACCGTGTTAGTTCTCAGAGCCACAATGGTGGCGGCATCATTCCGCCGCTCTGCGTAGATTCTCTGCTCAAATACTTGGGCTGTGGTGGCCTGGAACTCAGGCTCCAGGGGGACGCTGGCAGTGGTGGAGCCCATGACGGTTCGGTACATCTCCATCCCCTCAGGCAGCATGGACTTGATCTTGGGTAGCCAGCGTTTGCGAACTCGTCGAGCATTGGTACACATGTCTGCAGCTATGACATTCATCTCGCTCTCCTTAAAGCTTGGGGCAAAATTCTGACAATATACTGCAAAGACAGGGAAAAAGATAGCCAGCAGAGGTCAAATAGGGTTAGGTGGAGACTCAAGGGGAGAAAGTCACATGTACCCAAATCCCTCCTATGCCTCCCAGGAAGCTTATCTGCTTTAGGGTAACAAAGTTCCATCATTGCTACTTAGAGGGCACCTACAACCATGAAATCCATTCTGTTCTTAGTTATAGATGGGGATATAGAAGATGCTAAGGAACTACAAACAACGTATCTTCCCTAGCAGGTTTGAATCAAGCCCTTTCAGAAGGAGACAACATAGGTAAAAATTCATTTCTCCATTATTAAGGGTCATCAGTTTAGTTTGTGGGTCTTAAGGAGTTTAGAAATTCATTGTTCCAAAGAGGCATGATAATCTTCTTTAAGTGTCCTCCATTTCTGACATTACTGTTCAGTTCTTTCATGCATGTCTGACTCTATGTATGACCCCTTTGGGGGCTTTTTTGGCAAAGATACTGGAGTGGTTTATCATTTGCTTCTCCAGCTCATTTTACAGAGAAGGAAACTATGTGATTCGCCCAGCATCATAGGGTAACAGTTTGAGGTGGGATTTGAGCTCATGAAGATTAGTCTTTCCCAAATCCAGGCCAGACACTCTATTTACTGCATCATCTTTCCATCCATGTCTGACACAGGGTACTAAATTTGGAGCCAGGAAGTTTAAATCCTCCCTCAGACACTAACTAGCTGTGTGACTGTCCAAGACATGTAATCTTTGTACTTTATTTTCTTATCTGTCAAATGAGGGGGGGGTTAGACTAAATGGCTATAAGATTCCACCAATTCTAAAAAATTTATTAGCCAATGACATTCACTTATCTAATTGCTAGTATTTTTTTTTAAATGCCTGCCTATAATTAATCAGTTCTGTCAATTTCAGTGTAGTAAACACTACTGAAAATTAGCATCTCTCCTCCTAATTCCTAATCCACAATGAATGCCTTTGCAAGTGAAAATTTCACTTTACTGTAAAATATTAAGACTCATCTTTTGGGGAGAATTTTCTGGCTATAATTAATTGACAAGGGATGGTCAAAACAAAGGCAGGGAAAGAAAGAAAAAGAGGAAAGTCCTCTAAAATTATGTTTAGACACTAGCATGTGGTCTCAATGTGAAGAGACCAATGGAATTCCAATCAAGACCCTACATTCCTAGACCTGACCACAGATTTGCAGTGAAACCTTGAGTAAAATCCTTACTAATCTGTTGAAGGCAGAAAATAGTATCTACTTATCTATGCATTCCCCTCAAGCATTAGCAAGATCCTGGTCTCAGTTTCCTCATCTATCTGAGTAGGGTAATATCGGCTAGTTATTTCTCTCATAAGTTTGTTATGAAGGCCAAATGAGATGATGGATATGAATGTGATTTACAAATTACAAATCGCTAAACACATGGAAATACACTATGGATTTGACTACATTAACACTAAGACCCTCCCCACTCCTATGACTGAAATAAACTACAAGCTACAAAGAGGAAGAATTCAGTTACCACTCCTAACAAGTTAATTATCTGGCAGTAAGTCACTAACTCAAATTAAAATCATTCTTAGCCTAATAATCTCTATTGTTAAGGTCTATACCTCTGTATCCAATCCCTAAATTACTACTCCAAAATTTCTGAAGTGACATGCTTTTGATTAATTATTATCAGGTGTCCACCAAAACAAAAAAGAATGTAAAATTTGGGGCCATTTTTAAAAATTAAGGAGTGTGTATTAGCTTTTCTGTCTGAGAAATAAAAATGTTGAATACATGAGGGAAAAAAAGGGGGCTGGGGGGAGGAGAATAGAGCTAACTGGATGATCCACACCAGCTTTCTCATCTTCAAGTAGGCAGGGGGAGGAGGGTGGGCAGAGAAAGAGGCAGTCTACCACCCAACAAGGCCGAGCTCAGTGCCTTTAGATTATCCCAGTCCAGGAATGAGAGAGAAGATGGCCGAGCAGATGGCAAGGACTTAAAATAACCACAAAATGTAAATAGGGGGGTTTGTTCAAAAAGGAAATTAAATCTATTTCACATATTAAAATAGTTTTGCAGCTGAAATCATCAAGCTTGGAAACCCACCAAAAAGCTTAACACCTTGAGACCTCATTCTGGAGACTGCTCCTTTATCCTGTTCCACCCACTTGCTGAAAATGAATGCTTTGCACATTCCCCGGAAAAGACTCATTCCAGGGAAGTGGATCAAGCAACTCCAATTATCAGTCACTAGGAGGCCAGGCTGAGGAATGCATACACCACTACTATGAGCCCAAGAGCCTTCAGGTCACTAGAACCAGCTATCAAAAACTCCCCCCCATCCCACCCCCAGACCAGAAGGGAAAGCAGGTGTTGGAAGAGGGTCCTAAAAGGTGTGTGTTACAGGAGTGTTTTCTAAGTGGGAGCTTCTTATGGAGGCTCTGAGGGGAAGGAGTCAGAAAACCCAAGTCTTCAGGATCCCAGATCAAACAGGATCAAATAATGATGGCACAATCCATTACCTGGAGATACAAAATGTTGTTTTGATCTCCCCACCCCTACCCAACTTGTTTAGGAATTCTTTAACAACCACCCCTGCTCCTTTGAGTCTTAGACCTTACATTTCACGGCATTGAGGACTCTGCTGTCCAAAGGCTTCCGGCTGGGATCGCTAGTGGAAGAGCGAATTCCAGTCCCACAACTGTTGGCTAGTGTATTCCTGCAGGAGAAAGGAGGAAAAAGAAAAGATTAAGGTAGCAAATACTCTTAAGACTCTGGATAAAAATCCAAGTCAACTAACTGCATTATAATCAACTCATTATTTGGCTATCTTCGATAACACAAAGGGGAGTACACAGAAGGGTGGAAAGGATCATTGCCAAAGTCAAGCAAATATTTACTGCTGGAATGCTTCCTATAGGGATTGCTTCTCTGCAGATTTACCTTCCTAATCAGTATCTACTTTGGCTAATATGAAAGTTGGTTGGCAGTTCTGAGTTCACCCTTAATAATGCTGGTAAGATGGACACAGCTCAGTCATTAGTGAGCAAAGACGTCGACCTGGGATTAACCTTTGGGTGGGCATATTTTGGTCAGGGAATGAGGACACCTGGATTCAAGCCCTAATTTTGCTACTCGAGGATCTGTGTGTTCTAGGGCAGGGACATCACCTCAGCCACCCAAAACCACATTAGATTGTAAATGGAAAATGCTTAACAAAAACAATTTTAAAACATAATATTAATCTGTGGTTTTTAAATCAGTCTCCGGTAGAGACTGAATCTAGAGTCTGACACTACTGCTATAGACAAATCATCATTTCTCAGTTGATATCAATTTCCCTACCTACAAAATGCCTAGTGGCTAACTCCAACATTCTGAGATTACAAACGTTTAAAAAACAATAGTTGACATCTTTACAAAGAAAAAAAGAAAAGAAAAATGAAAAAAGGAAATCTGTACTCAGTGAAAATATGGAAGGCAGGAATTGTTCCAAAACACTGAAAAGTGTTATAAAAAACAGGTGGAGAAAAAAAATCAAAACTTTTAAAAAGGCCCAACCTGGGCTTTACCCATCTTCTCATACCTATCGAAGAAAGTAGCAAGAAGCCGTCTCAGTAAAACTTTGTGTTTCACACCGGCACAGAGGTGACAGTTCATCAGCTGACCCCGTGTGATATAGACTCCAGAGCCTGTAGCCAATTAGAACATAAGGTAAAAACCCTCAGAATTAGTCCTTCAAGATCAGAACTTACTGATCTCCACTCAAAGAAACACCACTATGCTCTAGACACAATCAAGTGAAACAAGAATTTTGAAGTGAGATGTATATATAGCAAGGAGATCTTTTTTCCCTATTAAGAGTATTGATTTATAACATTCTTTTTGTGGTGCCAAAGAAGTGAAGTTGGAGAGTGACTGGACAAATTGCGTATGTGAACGACCAGAAAACAACAGGGGGGAGGAGGAGACAACTTCAAAGAAACCAGGGAAGAATTTTATGAACTGATGTACAGTAAGTAATAGTAGAAGAACAAAACATATGATAACAATAACATAAAGAAAAACATCTTTGAAAGAATTAGAAACTCTGAGTCATAGAATAATCATAATTCCAAGACTCATGATGAAATACTCTCTACCTACCTACACTTGATGGGAGAGCTCATGGGCACTGAGTTAAGACTGGGACATATTTTGGACATAGTCAATGTGGGAATGTTTTGCCTTGACAACTCATATTTCTTACAAAGGGAAGGAGGTAGGTAGGAGGGGAAATAAGTTTGTTAATTTAAAAAGACTTTCATATTTTACAGCAATACCTACATGATGTTTCCTCAGTTAACATTCCCCATCAAATAATGCAAACTTTGTAGTGGTACTAGAAAGGAGGATTCTCCCTCCTTTGGTCTTACACAAAGATGAGATATGTCAACTTGAAGCAAGAAAAAGAAAATCTAGAATTCAACACATAGATCTTCACACTGATACATGGATAGTAGATGGACATGGACAGACATCAGAACAACTAATCAGATATGTCTCTTCGGGATGTCCCATGGTTCTTCTGATACCAGATCTGATGGGGATGGCACCACTGATCATCTTTCATGACACTAACCCAACCTTCTCAGTTCTTTTCCCCCTCCTCTCTCTCACAAACACACTCATACTCACCCTGCTCTCTCATTCTGGGATCTAAAATAAACCCACCTAGAGCCCACTGGTATTTCAACATATTATCACCCATTGAGTAAAATGAATTCTACAAATCTATTCAGGACTCTGTGCCACTGTGTGAACATGAACAAATCTTCCTTCTTGAAAGTCCCATCTGCGATGGTATACTTATTTCATTCTCCTTCTCTGATCACTTCTCCTTTGCTTCTTAATCTCGAGACGGTCTTGATCCATGGGTCTGTTCTGCTCTTTATATCAACCATTTGCATCTCTCTCTGCACATGCTCAAATTGACATCACCAGCCTTGACCTCTCTCCTGAACTACAACTACAACTTCTGCCAAATGTTAAATCTTAACATCAATCCAACAATCTAACCAGGTACTCTTAACTAAGTGGTCACAGCAATATAGGACATGCTCAACAAGAAACTAAAATACAGTTGCTTTTACTTTCTGCTTTCTAAAGCTAGTTGGGACCACTGTGACAAGGCCTTAGCCTAAAAAGGCCAAGGTCTCCGATTGCGTCCTGGGCCGTCTCCAGTCATCCTGATGAATATCTTGTCACTGGACCCAGATGACTCAGGAGGAGAAAGTGAGGTTGGTGACCTTGCACAGCCCTCCCTCAATCAAAAAAAAAAAAAAGTCAAGTCATCATTTCTCTGATGTCATAGTCTTCTTCAAAAACGAAGGACAAACATAAGAACAACTTTTCCATAACAACCATCACTCAATGATATATTATTGCAAAAGTTAATTATCAAAGGACACTTCTACTTCGAAGATGCTAGCTGTGACACAATTAAAGGCAGGCTTAGCAGGCTGGACATTCCACTCGCCAACTTTTCAGCAATCTGTAACTCCATCATCAAGCTATCCAAGGATCTCCTTCAATTTGTCTTTTAATTTCACTCAAATAATCTGGCACTCAAATTGTTTTCTCCTTATGAAAGTATCCTAGTGGCTGGAGCCCTTCAGGGTAGGATGGGTTCAAAATGGTGGGCAGTGGAGCTGTTGTAAAAAGTCCTGTCTTCTTACTCATAAGCCATGCCATCTCTCTTCTACAGAGCCCCTGCTATTCCATACTGGTACCTGGAGAATCCCTCCTATTATCTGCTTTAACTGTGGCTAAGTCAAGGACTCCCTGAAGAAAATGACTAAGTTTTCATAATTGATTATGGTGTGAAAAATCCTAGGTGGTGGGAACACCTCTGGGATAGTGCTACTAAAAAAAAACCTCTATATATGCACTTCACCCTTCCCCCCCCACCCCAACCAGGCAGACATCCTTGTCACTTTCATTAAATTTGAGAAAGTAATTAGCTTGCTATGGTTTCTTTGGTAACCAAGATCTTTCCAGCTCATACCAGCTGACCCAATCAGGTATAGCAGAGAGTAATTTTTGCTTAAACACACAAATACAATAAATACACATACACTCCTCCAACAAGCCCGAGAAGCTATTAACTGAATAGATATTAATCTCCTCACTACAGGATGAGAAATAAAAAAAAAAAATCAAAGACAAAATGCTGCTGGCCGATTAAAGGTTCATGCTGTGAAAAATCACTTACTCCACATTTTCCGTTTACAGGAAAAGAAACTTTACAAATTGTAAACCAGTCCAGTATAAATATTCCAACAGGGAAATCAGTGCCCCTAATCTCTAGGCAACATTTAAGACAGTGGTTGGGCTGAGATATGATGGGAACTAGCCCACAGCTAAAATGGAGAATTTTCTAGAAACGAAAACCTTTCAATATCCTGCAGGGTCTGCTAGTCATTCGTCCCTGGACAAGTCACCTACTCCTTGAGTGCTCCAGATTGTTTTCTAACACATTTAAACTACACCAAGGAATTGTTACTGTGGATTGGTGGAGAGTGTTTCCAAACCAGGGGAAATGACAGACCTTCCCCTGACACTCTGGGGATGACGGATTTTAGGGAGGTGGGGGAAGGGGGCACAGGATCAACAATGGTTGACATTTTGACAATATAAGGAACAGATCATTTAAAAATAGCTTAAGACAGACAAATTTTCAGATGTGAAAGGGTTAGATGGATGATCTTTTTCACTGAAAAAACTTAAAGATACTCCATCCCCATCAGACTAAAAAAGAGAAAACCATTTCAAACACAGAAAATATCATCCTGGGCAAAGTGCTAATATACTTTTAGATCAAATTATTGCTAGTTTTCTTAAAAGAAATCAAATTTTTCAATCTGCCTTTGCTATTACAAAACCTAAAACCATTACCCTGAGAATGCAGTAATTTGACACTTAGAAGTTGGGGTGGGGGTAGGGGGAAAAGAATCATAAAAATACACAACATGTTTTTGTCTGCAACCTAAATTAAAATACAATTGTGATGCAGCCCGTACCAATCAGGAAGAATACAAGCCGGGGGAATTCAATTAAAATGCTAAATTAATTCAATTGAATAACTTCTCTTAATGACACATTCTTCTAAAAGGAAATTAAGGGAAATTTAAGATGTTCTATCCTTTCTTTTTATTTTTTTTTTGACTGATTGGTGATGAGTACATTGTTCACTGCTCTGAAGAGAAAGGAAAATAAAAGAAAGGACATTTACACGCAATCTCTAAAATTACAGGGAGGATTCGGTTTTCCTCCTCTGCTTAGCATTTTGAGGATATGGGGGTGGGGGTGGGGGGGTTTGAATTGGGGGTGCGTGCATGAATCCCTAAGAGGAAAAGGTCTATGAGCACCATGGGTGGGATGGCAGAGGCAGAAATCTACTGTGACATTACCTGCAACAAGCTCCAGCTTTTCACCAGGGTCACCCTCTGAGTAGAGCTTAGGATGGCAGCGGTAGCCGATTTGGCTAATGAGGCTTGCAGGAAGGGCTACCAGGTCTCTTCGGATTAGGACACAAGAGCGGCTCTCCAGAGGAATCTGCTCTGGTTTCTCTTGCACTAGGGATAAAAAAAAATTACAATTTTTTTAACGTTAGTTTGGTATTCTTTCAGAACCTAACGCATCCCCCAAAAAACCATCCTGGATTATCATTCCCATGGTCATTGTTCCAGTTCACAAAGTGCTTTCAACTCAATCTATCCTCTCATGTAGTTTTGACAATAAGGAGGCAAAATGGGTCATCCCTGTGTCTTTATTTCTAAAGACTGGGACTCTATAGGACAGAGGCCTCTTGCAAAAGGAAGGTGATGTTTTGAATTGATGGCAGAGCTAGACCTAGAACCCGGTTGAGGGAACTTGACATTTCGGGACCACCTTGGTGGCTTGTGGCTGGCCCACAGAAGAGTGACTGTCACAGAAAGTGTTACTAGTAAAAAAAAAAAAAAAAAAAAAAAAAAAAAAAAAAAAAAAAGGTTGAAGAAAATGCTACTGAGCATTCAGGGAGTGACTTGAATGGGGGTCAAGGTGGTTCTAGCTCACTTGGGGCTTTTCTTTTTAAACCTCTATCTTAGTAATGTCATTTTGCTCTTCTTCCAACACAAAGGACAATTACTACCACCACACTCTAACTATAGTCTAATTCTCTCCCTTATGACATATGGTACTGTTTTCTAACTGTTTCTTGTGAGAATCTTGTCTTTTCCAACTAGACATGTCAGATCTTTTCATAGTTAGGGTAACACCTAGCATTTATAGAACATTGGAGATGTTATCTCATTTTACAAAGTAGGTACCATTAGAACCACCGCTTTATCGATGACCAAACTCATATTTAGAGAGCTGCCCAGGGTCACACAGCTGCAAAACTTCTAAGGATTTGAACTCAAGTGTTCCTGACTCCAAGTCCAGTGCTCCATTCACTAAACAATCTGGCTGCCTCATCATCCACACAATTGCCCATGCAAAAATCTGGATTCAATACAAACGCTCAATAAAGACAGCTTTTGGGGTGTTTGTTAAAAGCATGTCTGAAAAATATAGTTATAATCATTACTATTACCATTTTATGGCAATTATTAGCTATATGACCCTGAGCAAGTCACTTAGTTTCATTTGTAAAGTAAGCCAGAGATAGATAGCAAACCACTCCAGTATCTTTGCCAAGAAAATCCCAAATGAAGTCACAAGAGTCAGACACAAGTATAAAAAAATTTGAACAGGTAGGGGTGGGGGTTGGGGGATGGAGAGGGAGAGTGGAAGAGTACTCTAAATTAACCAATGAATGCTGTCCTACCCCAGGATTATTCTCATCCATTTCTAAACGGGCAAACATGGCTGCAGCTCCAATTTTCCCTCCTTCCAAACACATGCCTTCCCTACCTATGCTTCAGTCTCCAATGGATGAGACTAGCTCCAACTCACCTACCTTCTGAAACAAAGCTGCTGTTCAGTTGCTTTTCAAAGTGCCAGCTCTGATATCAAAGAAAAATGGGTCAGGTAGCCCAATAGACAGATGCTCCCCTTCTGTTCCCCCCATATTATCTCATTATGAACTATCCTCAACAAATGAGAAAATGAACAGTCTGAAATAGAACTCCAAATACAGCCATAAAAATTCGTTTTCATACATTGTTTGGAAAAGAAACTTTAACAGAATAACAGCAGGGATTCCTTTGTCTTCTGTCCCTTGCTGGTATCTTTTCTATGGACTTAAAAGATTATTGGCTTTTTTAAAATATAAATTACATATAAACAAAAGAATGGTAAAGAGACATATTAAGAAATTGTAACAAATAATTTTAGTGCCAGAAAATAGATGAAGGAATATTCTTTCCTAGAGTGGTAGTAGCACCATGCAGTAAAGAAATGCTGCCGTCAGAAAATCCAGGTCCAAATCTAAGTACCACCATTTTAGAACCTGTGTGACCTTGAGCAAGAAATCTTGGCCTTTGTTTCCTCATCTGTAAAATGAGAAGACTTGACTAGACTTGACTATAAGGTCTCTTTGAGCTTTAGGTCCATCAAGGCTAGATGAGGTGAGGGTTCTGGGATAGGGGAAGTGCTTTCACCTTTCCAGGTTCAACTGATGGTTTGTTTGCACTAAACTGATCTTCTTTGTTACTATAGAAGGCTCAAGAGGGCTGTGTTAGGGTGATGGAGTACCGCACCCCAGAATAATTTCAGTAAAGAGAAGCAAGGAAACAATATATGACACACACAAAGCACTGTCAACAAGCATTTTCTCAATCTGTTGCCTTTACACTGTATTGTCATGAAGGAGATGACAGGTGAATTTTGAAAGGTAGCATTCAGAAAAGGGAAAGGAAAGGGGAAAGGGAAAAGCAAAGGAAAGAAAAGGAAAGGAAAAGAGGAAAAGAAAGAGAAAGAAAATCTGAAGCCAAAGTCCCCCTCAACACTTAAAGCTGAAGTCTGCGTCATTAGGTTTAAGCACCAAGGAAGTTTTTGGGTATATTTTCTAATCCTGATATAGGTTGTTCCTCTGCTTCAATCTACGCCACACCCCAGTTTTCCTTTCTTTCCTAGCTTGCCACATGGCCCAGATCTATATCCTGATTTGGCACAGTACTTCTGCTCCCCGGCCAGAGGCTCCAGCTATGCTTTATTGCACTGCGCTCCAAGGATCTCCATACTCTAGTGTCTACTGGGGCTGGGTCACTGATGTTTCCATTTCCACTACACTGTCTGACCACTCTTCGGCAGTTCATCTCCAACCTTCTGAGGTTATTCTCATCACCTAGAATAATCATCCCCTTCCCTCTGCCCGTACTAAGCTCTATTATTACATAATGAATTGAATGCTTGACTCTTGAGTCAAAAAATCCAGATTTAAGGTCCTGGTTTTGTGATGTTACGGATGTTGCTGCCTTAATCAAATCACAGCGTTTAGGCACTCAGTTTCCTCATCTGTAAAATGGGAAGAAGACTGCACTACATCAGGGGTGGGGAAACTGCAGCCATGAGGCTACATGTGACCCTCTCCTCAAGGCAACTCTTTGATTCCAAATGTCATGGAAAAAAATCCCCTTTAATAAAAGGATTTTGTAGTACAGGAGTGCACTAGATGACTAACATTTCTTGAAGCTGTAAATTTATTGACACCATCCAAACACTTAACATTCTACCTTCATAGGACTATTCTATTGTAAGGAGTATTCTCTAAGTTTGTACAGCATATATTATATAATGGCTATCATGACCTATCTCCCAAGGCTTAGTTCAGCCTCTTCATCATTGGAAAAAACCTTCCCTGAACATTTTCTGTCCCATAGACACCATCCCAATTTCTAATAGCTTTTGTCTATGCAGCATAGGTTAGAGATCATGTGGTGTAGCAGATAGAGAGTTGGTGTGAATGTGAGGATCCTGATTCTGACACTCAATAAGTGTGACCTTGGCAAGTCACATAACCACTCAGTGCTGGAGGCAGAAAAATAGCTGCCTTGTATTCAGATTAAGTTGCCACATTTGAGATTTTTATACCCATGAAATCATAAGCCCAGTCCCTATTCCTCTGGGGCACAGGTAAGGAATAATAGTGACATAATGGTTTCCTATGTTGGAACATTTCCCCATTGCCCATCCCAAGTTACATGATTTTTCAAGAGGAACCGAATTCTCTCTCCTATTCCTGTAGTCTTAACAACATCTCTCCTGTTTCCTCTTCCTCCTTCCCCCATCATGTTATTGTTCAGTATTTTTTGCAGTTGTGTCTGACTCTTTGTGACCTCATGTGGGGTTTTCTTGGCCAAGATACTAGAGTGGTTTGCCATTTCTTTCTCTACCTCATTTTACAAATGAAGAGACTGAGGCAAACAGGGTGAAGTGACTCGCTCAGTCATACAGCTAATAAGTGAGTCTGGATTTGAACTCAACAAATGAGTCGTCCTGACTCCAGGCCTGGCACCTTAATCCAATTCACCACCTACCTACCCTTCTCTCTCATGCCATTTCTGAATCAAGTAGAAGGACAGGCACCTAACAACCATATGTTGAACAAACCTATAGAAAGTACAAAGTTTTGACTATTGCGCTTCAACAGTAGATTTCACTACCTGACATCTCAGTCCCATGGCCAGGCTGAGCCCTAATCCTGACAAACTTCTCTGTTAGATCTGCCATTGAGTCATGAGGAGACCAAGAATGAAAATGTGGGTGGATTGGTAGAGTTCATCCCCAGTTCAAAGTAGCATATGAAGCTGCAGGAGGGGTATTACAGCCAGTGGATTGTCCTTCACTAGTCTTAAAGCAAAGACTAGAGAATTCAGGGGTGGGGAACCTGGGGCCTTAAAGGCACATGTGGCCTTTTAGGTCCTTGGGTGCAGCCTTTTGACTAGGTCCAAGTTTTACAAAACAAATCCTTTTATTAAGGGGATTGGTTCTATGTAGTTTGGATTCAAAGGGCCACACTTGAGGATCTAGAGGCCACAGGTTCCCCACCCATGGGAATGGTTACATGTCATATTATAGAAAGAATTTGCATTTAGGTTAAGTTGGACTAGAGGAACTTAAAATTCAGGGAGTCAAAGATTCAATGATTCTACAAGTCAGGAAAGTCGGAAGGAAGTAGTGATAATTAACCTGTTAATCCCTATAGGCAAGTATGTCTGCCTAAAACAATCAAATCCAATGAGCATCTATTAAGTGCTATCGCAGTTACCTCCTTCTAAGTGAGTACCTGAAAAGACCAGCCTAAGAAAACCAAGATCTTCGGCCACTGCATCCTCGGCCATCTCCAGCCATCCTGATGAATATCTGGTCCCTGGACCCAGATGGCTCAGGAGGAGAAAGTGAGGTTGGTGACCTGCATAGCCCTCCCTACTCAAAACAAAGTCAAGTGCAAGTCATGTCATCATTTCTCTGATGTTATGGTCTTCTTCAAAAACAAAGGGCAAACACAAATTTATTTTATGTGTAAAAAACTGAATGAAGTAAGAAGACATGGGTTCGAATCCCAGTTCTGACAGTTACTGTATAACCGTTATAGGCCTATCACTTAATCTTTTCCCAACACAATCCAATAAACATTTATAAAGTGCCTGTTATATACAAATCTTTAAAGAATGTCAGTTACAAAGTAAATTAAGCCCCAGAACTGATGTATAGTGAAGGAAGCCAAACCAAGAAAACAATATGAACAATGATGAAAAGCCAGGTAAACAGAAAAAACAAAAGCCAGATGAGATCCTGCAAAATCCTAAGTGATCCTGGCCTCAAAGAACAGGAAAATGTCAGCATCTTTCTTTCTTCATAATGTCAGGCTTTTAGATCTGTTATTTCATTTTTCTGAATGTTTTTTCCTACTTGTAGTTCTTTGGAAGGGGGAGTAACTAAGTGGCATTTGCATGCATGTAATTTAAAAACAAAAAGTAATAACTATTTAAAAATAAGCATGTATTATTGAAGAACAAATTAAAATTGAAATAGATCTGTTTTATTTTGAGGACCAAACTTGGTCTCATAGAAGCAATAAGACAAGGCATCTCCCTATTCAGAAGCAGGGGATTATGGATGTGAAATATTATATCTTATGAGAACTGATATTTACACACACACACACACACACACACACACACACACACGGCCTGCAATACTCCCAAGCCATGAACTAGATTAAAGCATGAACTGGGAAATATTTAAAATAAAACAGAATATGGAAAATATTAATATGTAGTTTTCTAAGTCAATATGCTGTCTGCAGGGATTTTTATGTACACACAATTTAGTAGGTCCTGATAATATCCGAGTTTGACACTGCTGTTCTACAGATTACTTGCTGTCTTGTGGAGGGAGAAAAATTTGAAACTCAGAATTTTATAAAAATGAATGTTGAAAACTATCTTTACTATGAAAAAAAAAAAAAGATCCAGTTCTCAAGGAACATTCTACTGGGCTGGTGAGGAATTGAAATGTATTCATATATTTCAAGAAGGGATTGAAAGACAGCAACTGTGGGGAAGGAGGGGGGCAAGGTGAGCAGAAATCAATATGGGCAAGAGAAGCAGTTAGGTGTGGCATAAAGCACATACACAGGTTCAAACCTAACTGCAGACACTAACTGTGTGATCATAGGCAAGGCATTGAACCTTGATCTGCCTCAGTTTCCATATCTGCGAAATGTGGACAACAACAAGGTTGGGCCTGGAGTAAGGAAAACATTTTCCTTAGTACAAATCTGGCCTTAAATATTTCCTAGATGTGTGACCCTGGGAAAGTCATTTAACCCTGTTTGCCTTAGTTTCCTCATCTGTAAAATGAGCTGGAGAAGAAAATAGCAAACCACTCCAATATCTTTGCCAAGAAAACCCCAAATAGGACTGGTTACAAGGTCATGAAAAGTCTGGTACAACAGAAATGACTGAACAACAAAAATAAGTGTTACTACTATTAATTATTTTCTGTCTTAGTGTAGAATGCAAAGGAAAGGGTGGCCACAAAAGCAAGCAAAGGTCACTCCAGCTTCCTCTGAGTATCTGCAAATAAGACCAATGACAGCAAACAAGGAGAAGACCTGGCATTCTCTGGCAGGGAAAGGACCCTCTTCACTCCTGGTGTTTCTCCTGTCACTCACTCAAAACATCTTCCTACTTGAGACTTTCTAAGCTTCTCACAGCACTGTGGTTGCTGGAATAGTAAGACCCTCCTAGCTGTCTCCCTCTCTCCTGTCTCTCTGTCTCTTTAGATCATTATTCATATATATATAGCTACCAAAATTAAGAAATAGGTCTGATCATGTCAAGTGCCCTAAAACTTTCATTGGCTTCCTTTTGCCATTTAAGGCCCTCCAGTCTGGCTCATCTATTTTTTCTATCTTATTTCTCATTTCTCCTTGGCATACATCTATGTTACAGAAAAACTAGACTACTAGTTGTTCCAGATACACCATCTTCCACTACATTTCCACAGTCCTGAAAGTGATCCCTTACGTCCAAAATATATTGCTGCCTCATTCTTTCCCCCCACCACACTGCTAATCCTTCCCTACTACCATGCATTTATTATATACATTTGTAAATGTATACACACACACACAAACACACACAATAAACACACACTCTCTCTTGTGTGCATACATATTTGGCTGCTCAGTGCAAGCATTCCTTGCGAGTGGGGATTATTTTTTAACTGCCCTACCTAATAGTGCTTTAATACATGTGTGTTGAATTAAACTGGAATCCCAAGGCATCAATCAGCCTTCAATATGAGCTTCAATTAGAAGCATGCCTTGATGAAGATTAGGGTATAGCAGAACAGATTCCAACGCCTTGATGACAAGAGCTGTTCTTCATTTCTGTCTATATTCCTAGTGCCTTCCACATAGTAGGAGCTTAATAAATATCTGTTTAAATTATATAGGCCTTAAGGCCTATTCAGGAAGCTCTTTGGGAACTAAATCCCTTGTTTCCTTGTCCTTAATCTCTTTTGCATAAACTAGAGTGCAGAACAATGGTCTATCCCTGGACCAGACAGCAGATTTCCTGAATGTCAGACAAATCAGTGTTTCTGGTGAATATCTTTCATGAGGGCATCACTGTATTAATCCTCCCATTTCATAGCCCAGTACGAGAGGCAAAGAAAAATTTCTCTGTCTTCCATACACAGTGTCTGTACATGATTTCCCCCCATTAGAATGTCCTCTGTGAGGACAGGGGCTGCTTTTGCCTTTCTGTGTAGCTTCTCACTTTGTGTCTAGCACACAGTAAGTACTTAATAAATGCTTCTTACCTTAGCGCAGTAAGAGGACCCAAATCTTTCTGCTGATCCATTAGTGTGCCTGTTTTGGATTCTCTTTGCCATTAAAAATAAAACAACAAATGTTTCTTTGCAATATCCAAAGTCTTTTACAAAGTGTACTCCTAAATAAGAGATATGACTATTGATTGTTAACATAAAGGAGTGATGTATGCTATTATTTTATCTATCTACCTATCAAGCTACCTAGCTAGCTAGGTGTCCATTTTGAGTCTATACTTGTGGAATGCCTTCAAAAACACACTCCCAATTCACAGTTCTGTTCCAGGAACACATCCTGGCTTCTGATCACTCCCATCCAAACAGGAGGAGACTCTTGGGACATTTTGCAGACTTCAGTGGCATTTACTATATAAATTATATCTACTCAAGCAAAGGGACAGGGACCAACCAGCAACTGAAAGAGGGGAAGAGACAGGGAGGGATAAAGGGTGTTTAAAATCTTAAGAGTCACCGGGCCTGTACAGGGAAGCTTGCACAGAGAATGAGAAAAGAAAAACAATCAAGATGATATTTTAAAACATAATTACCCCTCCCCCTTTTACTCCCCCTGTTCAGCATGACATGATTATATATGCAAACGAGAAGTACTTTGTAATGCTGATACGCAGTGACATTTACATAAAGAATTTTCACCAACAGAAATAATTCCCAATTTACAATGATGTACATTGGGATGATTTTTTAAACAGCAGAAGTTGTTTGCTTCCCACATGCTCTTTTTTTCTCTTTCCTCCCCCTACCCCAGTAGCCTGTTTTTTTTTTTCTTTTTCTTTTTTTCTCTTTTTTAGCAGAACCAGAGACTGTCAGATCCAGAAGAGAAACAACAACAAAAATCTACATTCTATTTCTGCTTTTACCATGTGCTGGATACAGCCAGTGGCTAAAAATACTTCCAAACTGAGTTGTAGCTCATCTGGAAAGGTGCTCCATATTTCTTGCATCCTCCTTCCCTTTCCCCTTTTCCTTCTTCCTATTCCCTCTCTTCCCTGGCTTCTAAAACAAAAATAGATTCCAAAGCACCTACCTATATTCATTAGTAACCTACAGTTAATTTTTTTTTTTTTTTTTTTTTTTTTACAAAAAGGCTCTGTGCCTTCCTCGGATGCTGATGGTGGTGGTCACATCTATGGGAAATGAGGAAACATTCAAGTGATTAACATTAGGGCTTGGGGGTCTGACTGGAGGAAAGACTCTTCTGCCTCAATAATAATGGACATGGAACAAATGTTTCCAGGACCTTCCAAATTTCAAACCATCATCATACTAAGGCATTTCCACTTTACGGGTAAATTCTAAGGATTATAATCTGAGCAAAAGATAGCAAATTTCAAGTCCATCTTCATGTGACAACAGGGAATCTTAACCATCATTTCTTTGCTGGAGTTAAAAAACACACACACACACACACACACACACACACACACACACACACACACACACACACACACACACACACACAAACACTTAGAAAGTATCTGAGACTGAAATTGAACTCAGCCCCCTCCCACAACCCTGGCTTTTTTTGTCCAAAATATCAACATTATGGTTTTTTGAATTGTTCCCATTCCCTAACTCCACTCCATGCTCCCTAACCAAGCCTAGGGAGAGACTCAGACAGCAAGGGAGGAGACTGTGCCTCAGGTGCAATGGTGGTTACTTCCACGAGTCTCATCTTTACTTTTTTCAGTCTCCTCAGTTTCTTACCCCGTCCTAGGCCCTTTAGGGGTAAGCAATGAGTATGCCCACTGAGCTGATCAAATGTGAACTGCTTCATCATCTTCCTTCTTTTCTCTCCTTCCCCCATTGCTTTTCCAAGGTTAATCATGTATCAATTATATATTACATCCCTCTTCTCCTCTCTCTCTTATACTTTCAAATTTCCCTTTCTCCACTGACTTCTTCCCTTTCAACAAGCATTTATTAAAAACCACCTGGTGCCATGAACTAGAGAGAAAAACACAAAAATTTAAGTTTTTTTCCTCATGAAACTTACAAAATTTTATTGATGGAGAAACAAAAGAATATGCATTGCAATGTAAATAAAAAGTTGGGGTCATTAAGTGATGGGAGCATTAGCAACTGAGGAATTCAGAAACTGCTTCTCACTAGCTTCCTCCAATGACCCCAATGACCTCAGTACTTAAATCTTTGTTCCCTTTGTCCTATTCTCATTCTCCTGTACTTACCTGAACTAGGACCACTTCCTTCCTTCAGAAGTCCTAGCTTTCAAGTGCTACTACTATGCTTTCTTGTCTTGGCTCTCCTCCAACTTCTGCAAACACCCTTCTTCCATCTCCTTTATTGGTTCATCACACAAAACTTAAAGTGAGTGGTCCCCCCCTCAAGATCTTGTTTAAACCATTTCCCCCAAAACTATCCTTCAATAGTTCCCTTCTTTTCTAATTTCAATTTCTTTTGTAAGCTACAATTCTCCATTTTCAATTGCATGTTGAAATTTTCCAGTACCTCAAAACTTATCACATTAAAAGTTATATGAGGGTGCAGGAGGTGCAGACAGCCTGGGCAAAGGCACAAAGACAAAAATGCCTACGATGGGTTAAAGGAGTTGGCCAACAGACGTAAAATGAAGTCGAAGTTCCAACACTAACCAGTTTGCCTGTCAGAAGAATACCAATTTTTCAGGAAAGTCAGATCCTTTTAATCTTTTAACATAGTTTCAAAAAAAGCCACCAATAAATTGAACCCACCTATCTTGATCCATGACACTTAGTGAAGGTACTCTCTTCCAGCAATGAGGATCACAACCTGTCTATAATAAGTGGGCTTCAAAGGATTGTTTCAACCAAAAATTCATCTCCCCATACACAGCCAACCTGGTGATGCACATCTCTCAAATAAGTCTGGTCCTTGAATGACCCCCATGAAGTCTATTTCAGGGCTTACATTTCTAAGTCTTCACAATTAGATAAGACCTGTCAGAACTGCTGTTCCCCCAGCAGACTCCAAGAGCCCAAAAGTCACCTTTGTGGTAAGACAAAATGCTATGGGTAAGACCATATATGCATCAAAATTCTGCTATTGCTTTGCTGAGATGGGAGGAGAGCTGTAAAGACAAGGGAGGCAGGGAGAGGGGAGGAGAGAGGAATGATAGAGAAGAGAGAAAAGGAGAAGAGAGAGGAGAGATCTACTCCTGTCTCAAGGTTCTGGTAACTACCTTTTTTTCTCTTTCATAATCAAGTTGCCAATTTACAAATCAATTCTACCAAGCAAAGGTTCAGCAGATCTAGACCTATATTTAAAACTTAAGCACATCCCTAAGCCATTTGCCAGTGATGCAAGGAGTGGCTGTGCATCCCTAGGCTCTGTAAACATGTATCCACATGTGACACATCATTTCAGGCATGAGAAAGTACTTCCTTTGGGAAAAAAAAAAATACAAACTCTTAAATAAGGGATTCTTCCTTTTCTTTCTCCTAATGACTACAATTCAGGGCATCTCAAGAGATAAATAAACTTTCCTCTCTTCTTGGCAGTGGTATGATATATATGAGTTTGGAACCAATATGGACCCATAATAAACTATATGGGATTAGAATAGGAAGGGAATGTAGAGATTACCTAGTCCCAAGGTTCTTAACCTGGAGACTATGTGCTAAAAAAAAAAAAATTTTTTTTTAACAGAAACATTTTAATAATTGGTTTTCTATATAGTCCTATGTATTTTATTCTTACTCAACTAAAAATCCTGGAAGAGGATCATAGACTTCCACCAGACTATCCACAAGGACATGGCAAAAAAAGTTAAGAATCCCTGACCTAAACCAATGCTCTTGTTTTTAATGTTGCAAAATTTCAGGTCCAGAGGGATAACAGTCTCCTAACTTCCAGTCCAGTAACTTTTCCACTCTTCCATGTCATGGCCATCACCATCATGATAGGGCATTTCAAACCGTAGTTTTTCTTCCCTCTATAGAATGTCATCAGAATATTACAGAGGATGCTTAGGAAAATTTCCAAAATAAATCTAATACAATTTCATGTTATAATATAATTAATTTTCTATTTTAAAATTATAAATATTTTCAAACTAATGCATTATACCACTAAGCAAGTAAGTCAAAAGATAGGAACAGAGAGTTTTCAGAAAAGAATTGCAAATTATAGATGAACATTAGAAATTGTTATAATACCAAAAGAGTAAGAGAAATACCAATTAATACAACTTGAAGCTTTCAGCTTATACCAAGAGAATGTCCAAAGAAATACAGGAGCAGCCAATACTGAAAGAAAGCTGCTGTGAATGTGTATAAATCTGATCCAACCAATTTGGGTATCAATTTGGAATTATGCAAGAAATCACTAAATTTTCCATGACCTTTGACCTAGCATACCACAATGGGATACATAACACAAAGAGGCAAAAGGTAGAAACTGAAGTCTAACATATACCAAAAGAATCCCTGCAGACTACTTTGTGGTAGAAGAGAAATGGAAACCAAGTGGGTGCCTATCAATAGAAAAATGACCGGAAAAGCTGTAATATTTAGTAAGCACTTAAAAGAATACCAAACACTCAGTGAAATGAAAAAACCAATGATGGTCCCAGAGAAGAAATAATAAAAACATTCCACTCTCCTCACATCACACTAGAGACAAAGAACAGTGGGCAGATTGTTGCATTACATTGTCAGATGTGGTCACTTTATCAGGGGTTTTCGTTGAATTGTTTTTCTTTTTGCAAGGGTGGGGGGAGGTCATTCTCAATCTGAAGGGAGCAGTGGTTTACACCTCTCCAAAAGAAAAATAAATTCAATGTAGAAACAACGTTCCCAAGATGTAGACTATTTTTCCAAGTTTGACCTTGCTTAATCTTTAAATCATCAGATTCTGATAATGTACCATAAATGAATAGAAAAAAAAACCTAAAAGCCTATAAATAAATGTAAAGGTATTTTTTATAGTACCCTCACATAGTACTTTTATGGAGAGTAAGAGGAAAGGACCTGTTAGGAAACTTAGTAGTGCTGATGCCCCAAAAGTCGAGAATTGCTATCTAGAATTCACCAAACAGCCTGTCCTCCCAAGAATATCAAGGGCTACTCAAGTGATACAAGTCACAAATGGGACAAAAATCCTTTGTTATTATGGCAGCTTAATAAAGAGCTTGAAGGCATACAGACTAGGAGGTATTTTGAAGAACGCCTAACCTGTTAAGCTGTTGAACCACTGAAGAAAGTGGTCATTTGTAACAGGAGGCAAAAAAAGGAGCCCTAGGTAATTTGTTTCAAAGAACACTATAGTATGCTAACCTTTTATTTAATCAATACCTCAGTTTAATTCAGGAGGGGTTCAGGTTCCAGAGCAACCTTTACCCAACATACATCCAGTGACATGAACACAATCATGGCATCTTAATGCTGTTTTGAAATTGTGTCACCTCCTAAAAAACATACATCATGATGTGGCTTGACTAGAACAACTGGAAACAGCAAGAGGAAAGGCAGGAACTACCTGGGAATTCCTACATACTAGTTGGCCTACATGCCCTCCTTCCTGGAACATACAGTCCATATTTTAAAAAGAGGTGGAGAGGAGCCAGAATAGACCACATGTAATGGAGGCTGCAGAAACTTGATTGTTCGAGCTGAGTATGCATTTTTCCAATAAAACTTATTCACCTGTGATGAATTCTCAAACCCCATTTTCCTTCTCAACAAAGGCAAACACTTTAGGAATATGGTTCAGAGGCTCAGGGGTTAAGGACAAAACAATGGTGACAAATAGCTGGGTGACAAGGAGGGTGAGGAACAGACCGATTCTTCTCCATGAAGTGTACATTAATGAAGAAATAAAGGAAGAATGAACGTAGGGAAAAAACTAATCCTCCACATGAATGTAGGAAACAAGGAAGGGCAGAAACAGAAGAATAAATATGGCTGCAAATGGGACCAAATATTTCTTCTCTACATAGGAAGTTTTGGCAGATACAGCACAAGAAGCCTACAAGGTCACTAATTTAGTCTATTATGAGCTACTCACCTACAGAAAGTGGGGAAATTTGATCAACAAAAGTTGACTGAAATCCTTCTATATGCTTAATAATTACTGTGCGCCAGACCCACGAGTTAAGTCTCAAAGGCTACAAGTTGCAAAATAGGTATTGGTTTGCATTAGATTAAAAAAATTTAAAAAGGAGTTTCTACACAGAGAATGTCCTAAATCAATGAGATCACAAGTTCGATTTTTTAAAATAAATGCACAATGCTACTAGGCAGACACAGGTAAAACAGCCCCATCCTTAGGAACTTTATATGCTACTGGAATGGCTACATTTACATAAATATTCCTCATGAAAAACTGAGGAAGGAGAAAGCAATAATAAACTGGGGGACTGGAAAACTTCCCAAAAGGTCCACTTGAGCCAAGTCATAAAGACAAAGACCAACTGCAGGTGAGGTGGGGAAGCTATTCCAAGCATGTGCTTCTTTTGTCTTTTTTCAGTCATGACCCATTTTGGGGTTTTCTTGATAGAGATACTGAAGACGTTTGCCATTTCCTTCTCCAGCTCATTTTACAGAGGAAGAAACTAAGGCAAACAGGGTTAAGTGACTTGTCCAGGGGTCACACAGCTAGTCTATCTGAGAGCAGATTTGAACCCGGGTCTTCCTGACTCCAGATCCAGCACTCCATCCTCTCTGCCACCTAGCAAGAGAAGTATATGTACTTTGAACAAATAGCGTTAAGAAAGAATGAGAGAGCAGGAGAGCAGGGGAAGGAGAAAGGAAGGAATTATTTATATTTACTAAGTACCTACTATGTGCCACATACTGTGCTAAGTGCTTTAGAAACATCTCATCTGATCCTTACAACAACACTGTGAAGTAGGTACTACTTATTATCCTCATTTCACAGTTGGGGAAACTGAGGCAGACAGAAGTTAAATGACTTGCTTAGAATCACCTCAGCTAGTGTGGCCAGATCTGAACCCTGGTTTTCCTGACTCTAGGCCCAGCATGTCCTGTACCACCTAGCTGGAGTGAGAGGGAGAGAGAAAGCAAGAGAGAGGGAGGGGAGGAGAGGGGAGGAAGAAGGGAAGAGAAGGGAGAAGGGAAGGAGAACTAGCATTTCTATAGCTCTTTTTAAAAGTTTGTAAAAAACACAAGCTTGATTGATTATCTAATTTTATCTTCAACAACCTATTGAGAGGTTAGTGCTATTATTATCCTCCAAATGAGGTAACTGAGGCATACAGTGACTTCCTTAAGAATCACCATATACAGCTAGAGTCCAAGGCAGGACAAGAAGTCCCAGTACAGCACGCTATCCACTGTGCCACCTAGCTACTGAGTTCTGATGAACAGTTAGCGGCTCCACTTGGGTGGTGTGTAGCATTCATGAGAAAGACCAGTATTAAAGAAAGATGAAAAGTTCATTGGGAGCCAGATGACGGAAGGCCTTAAATACCAGGTTGAGGAGTTTCCACTTCATCCTACAGGCACAATGGGGATCCGGCGAAGATCGGATCTTTTGGCAGCTGTGACGCAAAGGTTGGACAAGGACAACACTGAAGAATTACTACGAGTTTAGTTGGAAAGATTTACTATTGTAAGGCAAATAACAAATTTTCCACCTTCAGACTTCATGAAGCCCTTTGGGATACATTTTACATCTGCTATATTTAGCATTATATTTATTTCCATTAGGTATTTTACCTTCCCTATGAAACTGTAAGCTAGCTCCATGAGGAAGGACTTACATCTTATACATCTTTATATACAGGGAATGCTCAATAAATGTGCGCTGAACTGAATGGATCTACAGAGAACAAGATTCAAAATATACAAGTACACCTCAGCTTGAACAGGAATCAAGATCCAAAGTTTGGAGGTAAAGCTGGTCAACTTTATGATGATCCGGAAAGATCTATGAAAACGAGGAAAGGAAAAGACATTTCAGGGCAGGGAAGATGAACCCAACATTGCATTAAAGTGAAGGAATACTCTTTCTCCTCAAGTATGGGGGAAAAGTGAATGGCTGTGAATAATGCTTACTCAGTGAAAAACATACCCATGTCAAACACCGATCAAGTGCACCAGGAATAAATTTACTGAGAAACATGCTAATAAGTACCTTAAAACAAGCAAAGGAAAAAATCATGGAATGAACAGCCACACCCTAAAATCTACCTCATTTAAGAGCTTCCAGTGTCCCCTATTAAGTTATAACTCTTCAGGCCTGACATTCAATCCTTTGGTCCAACTGCCCAACCAATATTGTTTTCACTGTGTGCCGTGTGCCGTGTGTGTGTGTGTGTGTGTGTGTGTGTGTGTGTGTGTGTGTGTGTGTGTGTGTGTGTGTGTGTGTGTGTGTGTGTGGCTATAGATTCTCTCTAGTCAGCCTCATTTCCTTCCTACCCTTATATTTACTTCATTACTTCTAAACTTTTGCTAATGCTGTTCCTATTAACGAGAAATCTTTCTTTTGTCCCTATCCAGATTCTACTCACCTGTAAAGACCCAGATAAAGTCCCCCTACTTCCATGAAGTCTTCCCATTTTCTACATTCCCCCTTCTATTACTACTATGCAGTTTAGATCTTTAAGCCCTCTCAAATGAGGTTGTGAGTCTTATCTCAATTAGACTGTGGGGGCCTGTGAGCAGAGACTATATCCTCCTTGTTCTTTATTCCCTAGCACAAAGCTGAGAAGGATTTGTAGTAGTGAGACCTGGTTATGTGGTTCCTGGTTCTGACAGCTCTGTGACATGGGGGCAAATGATTCTTGAATTGCAGTCTAAGAGGGCTATTGAAAAGAAAGACTTTTATAACAACAACATAAAGACCTACTGCCTCACTAATCAAATGAGTCTGGGAATGGGGGAGCTGGAAAGAAGTATCCTACAGGCTAACACAACAGCAGAGTCCAGAACTACCACGCTAGCGGCAAACCAATCTTAAGGGCTGGGATGACAACCAATGCCTCCAATCCACTTGGTCAGAAAGATTCAAAGCTAGTCTCCAAAATGTGCATCTGACACCTGGCCTTTGCTACCACGCTCTGGCTGGGCATTAACTGTAGCGGTTTACCTCCTTTCTTGATCCAATATAACTATCACCCCACTTTCTGTAAGGAAGCCTGAGACAAATTAAATTCCATGTAAATTAACTCTAGTCCAAAAGAGCTAGATTTAAAAGAAATTAGCTAGAGAGCATAATAAAAGGTATTGAGTGATTCAGACTCATTTACTTACTGAGTATCTTGAGCACCTACTTCCTGTGCTTTGACTAAGTCCATGGCAAAGATCATGGTGCTCTCTCTCCAGGATCTCACATTTTTGGTGAAGAGATAGGAAATATTTACTATAAAGACAATTATTTTCACATAGTACTTTTACTGTAGCAAAAAGAAAATATGGATCCTGTTGGATAATGAATTATGGCACATGAAACTAATGGAATATTAATGCACCATAGTAAATAACCAACATGAACATTGAGAAACTTGGGAAGACTTGAATGAATGGATGTTAAAGTAAACAGAATTAAGAGCCATTTAAACAATAACCACAATAAAGGGAAACAACACTGAAATACAACAGAACTCTTAACCAATGGAATGATTATTAAGCCTGACTTGATGGTAAAATACATCTTTCCCCTCAGTAGAAAGGTGTAATGAGGAAGGAATCAGATTTATCATTAGCTATGAAGAATAATATCTTGGTTTCTTTTTTATGGTTCTGTTTTTTGAAGGGAGGGTAAATCATAGGAAAATGCCAATAACTTTACAAGATTTGTTATGAACTAAGGTGATAGAATTAGGGAAATCATATGCACAGCTACATTAATATAAAGAGGGAGAAAAAAACACATTACAAGGCAACTGAACTAAAATGTAATGACCAGATGATTCAGAGAAGAAATGATAACAAAACATTCACTCCTCTCAATAGGTAGGAGAGTTCAAGTTGATCGGCTATGCTCAGATAGTTTTCCTTGTAAGGAGTTTTGGGAGAAAAGAAATAAGGAATTGACATGTAAAAAAAAAACGCTACTAAAATCTAAATAGAAACGAAAATTATGTGTGATGATGGAGCCAAATGTGCAAGGTATAAAAGTTTTGTTCAGGGATTATTGTAGGGTGGATCAGGAAGGCTTCAGGGAGGAATAGAGAATGTGAGCTATAACCTAAAGGATGAATAGGATTTGGATAGACTACAGGGATATTAGTTTGGACCCTTAGACAGCTTTCTTAGCCTAACAGTCACACATGATTATCACTATGCATGTAACCCTCTTTCTCCCACTCTAGCCTTCCCTCCTTCTTTAGCCTGTCTGCTCATGGCAGGTGCAGCAAGCAGCCGCTGCTTCAATGCAGGAGAAGCAAAATTCCCAGTGATCTCCTGCCTGACTGCCTGCCTCTCCGCTCCCCCCCACTCCCCACCCCCTGGCCTGCTACAGTGCTTAGCTTGCAAATCTATTGCCATGTCACTGAAAGCACCCAAGATTTGATTTGTGCATTCCATAGAAAGAGTTAATTCCAAGTGAGTTCAGGCGCAGAGCTGCTGGTTTATAAATACCCATATCTTGCCTTTGTTTCGGATTTCAGCAAAGAGCAAAACATCTGCCAGTCTAAAATTAAACATCTGCGCCTTCATGGGGAAGGAAATGGGGGCCCGCAGTTTTATGTGCAAAGAAGTCTACCCCAGGGTCAGGGACATGGACATCTGATGTTGGCCCCGGGGTTTACTATGAAGATGAGAAGAGCAATCTTCTCTGTGAACTAACACTTGGCAGGGAACTCTGGTTAGACTGAGGGTGTAGATCAGTAAACCTGGAAGCCATCTGAGAAGCGCTCTGGGATTTGAGAGTGGACATGGCGATGGTCCCTCTCCAACCCACCTGGAACATTCTTAATCTTATTCTCAACTATCTGCAAAAGCCTGGAAAATCCCCATTCCTTCTGAAGTGAGTAACAGCTGCCTGACGACATCCCTTGTTCCTGATTTGGTAACCAGGGTTAGAGGGTCCCGCAAGTAGCTAGAATGAAATGAGTATCCACCACAAGCCTATTCTATTCCTGGGGCAGATTAAGTTAAAAGAATACAGAAAAAGACTCAGTCCCCTGCATAGAACATCACCTCACTGCAGTGGCACCTGAACCTGGCTGGTCTCAGGGGGAAAAATCTTTTAGGCCGATTTTCACCACAGGTACTATGGATTTAAATGCAGCTGCCTTTTAAATGGGGCACAAGTTAGGAAACATGCAGCTTCACATTCTCCTGGTTCAGGGGACAATGGGCTGGAGACAGGCCTCTCACAGCTCCAATTCTACTTTCTGGCCTCACCCTTGTAAGTCTTCTTAAAATTTATATCACCTGCAGGTTCAAAGGGAGTAATGTATTGAGGGCCTTTTATCTTCGGAGGCACACCCCCCTCCCCCAGTCATTTAAATCCTTCTCCTTCCCTACATTTCTTCCATCATTTCCAAACTCGACATGTTCCCATTCTAAACTCAACGAACATTTTATTAAAGGCTAACTAAGCACAAAGCATCATGCACCATCAATATTGGTGACAAAAAACCCTTGACCATTCTCCATGTGATGTGTAATATTCCTTCCACAAGATTCACTTAATTAGCATACAAACACTGAGATCATCCTGGGGCCACTTACAGAGAGAGAAAATTCAAGGCACAGAAAGAAGAGTGACTAAGGAAACAACATGGGAATCAGAGTCAGGGGGCCTAGGTTCAAATCCCAAATAGCTTTGCTACTTTCTATCTGTGTGATCTTGAACCAAATTAAACAGTTTGGTTTTATTTCTTAATACTCTAAAACTCAACATAATACTTAAAATACTTGTTTGACTTGAAATATTATTAATCTCCCTAGTTTCTCATTTGTTAAATAAAAGGACTGGATTAAATACATAGCTCTATGTGGCTGTGTATTTAGGATCACAGAATTTACAGCAAAGGGTCCTTAACACTTTTTTGTACCCTGGACCTTTTTTCCCAACCTAGCAAAGCCTGGAGACTTCTCTGAATGTTTTTAAATGCGTTTTATCTACCTGAATACAAAGAAAATTATACTGAAATACAATTACCAAAATACTTGACTATGAGACCCTAGAATCATCTATCTAGTCCAAACTTGAATTTTATAGATTAAAAAATAAAATTTTAAGTTCAAAGAGATGTCAAGGCCTAGGCGCTATATATTACTACGTGGCAGGGCCTATTAGTGTTCCAACTCCAAATCTAGAGTTTCCTCATCAGACATTCACATCTGCGCTCTTCCTTCTTGGGCATCTTTGCCTCTAAAAGAATACCATACATGTACACGAGAAAGTTCATTGACAGGAATTTGCCATCTACGTTTCAGGGGTGGGTGAAAACATTTTAAACAGGAGTTAAGGAGGAAGAGATGAGGAAGGAACCTGAGATAGTTGCGTAAAAAACTGTTAGCACATTTTACAGCTGTATCATCACAAAGTAAACTCAAAATTGGCAATTCCAACTAACTGGGCTCACTGAGCAATGTAGTGTAGAAGCAGAGAGCCCCTTGTATTTTCTTCACAGCAGCTCAAAACTACTCATTGTGGTTGGTTAGTTCTTAAATATGAAATATATGTAGAATCATAAACAGATTAAGGCTCTAAAGGGATACTAAGGAAAATCTAATCTAGTCCCTTCATTTTGCATAGGAAGAAACTGAGGCCCAGAGGGTTAAGTGAATAGCCCAATGACTCACAGGGGCTCTTTTATATGCAAAGGCTGTCTCTGAGAATAAAAGAAGCTTGTGGATTCTACTGGCTCAAAGGAGAAAACTTGCCTTCCAGAAAATATCCTCTCCCTACAAGCAACCTCCCATCCCCCATGCAAGGGCTCAGGTCCACTTAGCAGGGTGCTTGCTATTCCTAACTGGTGAGGTGGCAGATAAAAACACAACAAATTCCAAAGGATCCTTTTGTGCCAAAGCCCATCCTAGAGTTCCAAAGGAAGCTTTTGTATCTGATTCCCCATAGCCAGGGGGTCAAGAGAAGGAATTAGGCTGAAAATAGAGACTTCTCATGTTAACTCTTGAGAGAAGCCAATGAATGAATGCTGCCAACCCTTCGCCCCAGAGAAGCAGCTAAAGTGGGGGTCGGGACAAAATTCCCAACATTCTGTTCTAAAGGCATACTTAAAACATGAACCTCAAAGCTTCTCTAGAAAGATAGCATGTAATATATTGTAAAGTGTACTGGGGTTAGAATCAGGCCAAGTTTGACTCTTACTTCCAAGGCTTATTAAACTGGATGATCACAAGCAAGTCATTTAATCTGTGTGTCAGGTACCTTGCCTGGGAAGACCGGGCAACTTCTGTTTTACTTACTTTCCTTACAGATTTTTGTGAGGCTCAAATTAGATCATGTCTACAAAGTGCAAGCTTGAAAGTACGATGTAAATGCCAACTGATTTTATTATTAAGCTGACTGCTCTCTTTGTGGTAGCCAAAAATTAGAAACTAAGTGGGTGTCCTACTGGAGAATAGCTAACGGGAATATTTTACCAAGATGAAACCGTTTCAGAAAGAGAAAACTGAGAAGAAATCTATGAATGGATGCAGACCTAGAAAAATAATGTACACAGTAACTACATTTAGATTTTAGAATTCCAACAATTTAGATTTAGCCTTCAGAACACCAATCAATGATAAACACCACTGAGTCCAAAATAATAAACATGAAACATGCCACTTACCTCCTGAAAGAGACTATGAACTTAAAACATAGACATGTGGTTTTCAGATACATCAAAATATGGGAATTTCTTTTGCCTTGTATGACTATTAAGGACTTTATTTTGTTTGTTTTTTCAGTGGAGGGTAGTGGAAAAGAAAGCTAAATATTTTTTTTTTTGAGTGACTATTTGATTGTATTCCCAGTGTGTAACAAAGCACTGTACAAACCACTAAGATGAAAACCTTTATTCCATTACACATCCTCAGAAAACTCTTTCCTGACTTAACATCACCAGTGGCTTCTAGAAAGGCACTTCTGGGAGGCCAGACTAGTCTTCCCAAAAGAGACAGCAATGTCAACAGCACTATTTCAAATAACCTAGATTCTAACCAAGAAAAACACATATACACCACATTTCCTTGACCCACTTATGGTTGGTGAACCACTTTAAAACACAATCACAGCCTTACAGAAATGGCATCATGCTATAGCTAGAAACAGTGGTGTGAAGAATGCAACAGAGAGAATTGAATTTAAATTGAGGGGATTCAGGTAAAGAGTATGAATAATAACTAGTTCAGTGAAACATCCCCATGGACTCTAATGATTAATATCTTTATGGCAATTCATACTTTACAGAGTGAATTCACATCTATCTCACTGCATTCTTCTAAAACTCCCCTCAGAGATAGGTCAGAATATTCTCCCCATCCTATAGATAAGGAAACTGAGGTACAAAGAGAATAAACAGTATAGACTATGATGATAAAATCTGAAATAGGGACCATGGCTGGACTTCTAAGCCTTGGCTCTGGCATAATGAAATGCCAAATACTCATATTTCTCCCTAAGAGACCAGGAATCCAAGTCTGATTTTCCCCCTCCTTTTAAAGATAAGGAGTTTGATCACAGAGAAACTGACTAGCTCAAGATCACACACAATGCCTTTCTAAGTTTTTAAGCCATCATTCGAATATAGATCTCTCACCTTCAAGTTCAGTGTTCCTCCTACCACACTTCTGCCTCTATGTGACCTTGAATGAGTTGCTTTACATGTATGGGTCTCAGCTTCCTCATTATATTATCCCTCATAATACATAGAGATGAACATCAAACATCACTAAGTATGCCTAAGAAGACAGAACATGCTAGTGGCTGAGTGGAGAGTAGAATTCAGTTCTCGATTTCTAGCTTGGGTTTGTTTTTTGTTTTCAAATTCAGCAAATACCTGAATCAGAGTTCGATCTTCATACAAGGAGAACTAGGCATACCCATTTCATTAAAACTAGATGTCTGGGCAGTAAGCCATTTGATTTCGGCCTGCTGCATAAGAGATTTTGCAGTTATGGGCTAGTTGTCACCCCCTCACCCACCCAGGTTCAAAGCCCATTACCAACTCATGCTACTGGATGCCAACCTCTGCCTGGCACCAGTATACCACCATAGGTCTCCCCACTATTATAAGATTGCGTTTTTCTGATGGAACTACCCCTCCTCTGAGATTGGCACAGCCTTCCCCCACCCTAAAGTAGTGTGACATGAGCTTCCTCTGTTAAAATGGTAGGCAGAGAAAACTGCACCGATGGACAGATTTCTCTTCTCCCGCAGGCCAAATCGGCCTTGTTGTCAGAAGGGATTTGCACGCGCAAGCACACATACATAAATGCACACACAGAGTTTGTTTTCAGGAGGAGCAGAGTGAGAAATTCTCTGAATTATTGAGGCCAAATTACAAACAATACCGTTTGCTGACCCAAATCTCCCGTTAAATCCAACATGCTGCCCCTATACTTAAAACACAGGGCACCCTCCAAAAGGAATTTTACATCCATAGAACCAGCTCTCTGTACACGCACCCCTGGGGAGTTGCTGGCTTGCTTGAAGAATTCTTTGCAGCACAGGAAGTGCTAACTGAACCCCTCTTGGTTGTACCCCGGCCAATGGTCCTTTGAGATGAACAGCATTTGCTGAAAGTCTCCTTCTATTAGAACTATATTGTTTCAAGGAAAATATTGGTGCTCCAACCACTTTAAATTTCAAATGGAAACAGAAAGACCCTTGGAGGCAAGTGACCTGGGTTTACACCTAAGGAGTGCCTAAATCAGACCAATATTGTCATGGTATTCTGAATATATGTATACACACAGTCTTCCCTGCTTACCTGCCCACCATTCCTGGACTCAGAACAAGAAAAAGTCACCTCTCTGAAAATAATGCAGTACAATATTATGCTGCAAGAAAAAAAATCCGAAAATAAACTGGAGCAAAAGAAACTGGTTACTGAAACTTGTTGCTAACTAGATCAGTCACAGGAGCTGGCAAGGAGATTTAAGGAAGAGGGGCAGACCAGGAAGAATGACAAACATCTCCTCTCAGAGGTTTGCCCTGCTCCCTATCCCTCTCCAATCATCACTATCAGGTCAAGGCAACACAATAAGACTACAGACAGAGAGGCAAGTTCTCCCCCATCCAATCTGATCATTGTGAAAACTCAAGAGAATGCAAACTGCTGAGTGTACCATCTCCAGGCCCTGCATACCAATTAGGAACCTCCCAATTGCTTGTTGGGGCTAAATAAGCCTTTCTTCTTATCCTGGGGACTGAACCTTACCCAAAAAAACAAAAAAACCACTTCTGCCATCCACTTCTCTCTGTTGAAAGGGATACAGTTCAGCAAACCCATCAAGCTAGGGATATTTTGTGAGCAATTTTCATACTGGCTTTCCCCCTGGCAGAGGAGGAACATAAATGAGTTACAAGTCTAGGAAAAAGGGAAAAGCAGATAATAAGATACCAGGGAAAACTCCTGGCCCTCCAAGATCAGATGCCAACCAACATTATGCCATCAAATCTAAACAAGCTTGGTCTCTGCAGCTATGACCCCAGCAACTACCTTCTTTAGACTAGTCATGGTGGTAGATGCCCTCAGTGCCCAGCATCCTTCCTGAATCTACAAGTCATTTAGGCAAAAGAACATCAGGGGTACAAAGACGACAAGAGACTGTCCCATCTCCAAATGGAGCAATCTTATCCCCATTTGGCCTCTTGCAAATGGAGTGGAAAAGTGATATGAATGCAGAATGGGGAACGTGGGAAAGGGCACTGTGGGATTTCCTGCTAAATCTTACCTGTCTCCACTAGATAGGTAGCTACAGAAAGAGAGAGAATTAAGGAAGTTTAAAAACCACCACAAAAACCAAGCTCTGGGACCTCAGTTCCTACTTTAAGTAGGAGCTTTAAATCACTCTATAACCTTCAGTAAGCTAGAGAACCTTTTGGGGTCTCATCTCCACCCCCCCCCCCTAAAAACAGGAAGCCCAATCCATGTTATGGATTAGCTCATGGTCTATCCCCCAAGGCACGGGGAGGCTCAAATGCACAAAGCTCCATGAACACTTCTAGAAAGCATAAAGCACCAGGAAAACACAAATGATCTGTCATTTTACTCTATGACATTACCTGAGTAGTTGCCTGTGGACTTGATATACATCTGGCCGTACTGCTCCTCTACCATTGTGTCATAGGCCTCGTCGTCCTCCTCATCCTCTTCATTGTGGTAGGAGGTGGGGCTGTCAGTGGTGGGGAGGCTGCTGGCCCCGGGGCTGGTCCTCTCACCCTGGGAGTACTGTACCTGCTGGATGTTGGGGATGAGAGTGGCCAGGCTGGGCATCCCATAGTACGATACTCGAGACAGCTTCAGAGGTGCCGCCCCGCCCACTGCCGCCCCGCCGCCCCCCGATCCATCCCGGGCCCCAGCTTCCAGGGGCCGCTTGGCAGCCAGGCCTGGGCCCGCTGCTGGCTGGAGCTCCAGGTTCTCATGCTTCACGCGGGTGAGAAGCGGGATGGGCACAGAAGGGGACATGACATAGGGTGCAGGGCCTGGCTGTAGCTGGTTGCAGGGGCTCTGGGGCTCCGAACTGGTGTCCTCGATCATGGCGGTCTGTGAGTCACAGTGGGGCGAGCTCACCTTGAACATCAAGTCTGTGCCCCGCTCCACAATGTGCTGGATCTGCAGGAAGCCGGCCGTGTACATCACCACGAGCTGCTCGCTGGCCGCCATCCTGAGCTTTCCCGTGTAGCAGAAGGAGAGGATCTGCTGGAAGCAGGCAGGGGGCACTGTCCCGGGCAGCTCAAAGGCGCTCTTGCTGTTGCCACTAAATAAGTCCCGGAAGTAGAGGCTGCTGGCTGCCAGGACAGCACGGTGAGCCTTGAAGGCTTGCCCCTTGACAACTATGGAGACATCGCAGTAGAGCCCCAGTAGACGCTGTTCATTCAGGCAACCCAGGACAGTGTTCCCAAAATTGGGGATCTCTATGTGCAACATCTGGGACATGACTGAGCAAGGAGCCAGGACACCTTAGACATTCAACACAGCTGGTTCCAAAGAAGGGCACATCTGTAAAGAAGGACAGGGGAGGTTCAGGATGGTGGGGAGAGATGGAGAGGAGACAAGTTTGGATCAGTTTCTTTTATGGGGAAATGAAAATTTGTGAAAATAGCATGAAAATTCAGTTCAAGGCACTTCTGGAGTGGTGGAAGGAACGTAAGTTAACTCAATGGATATTCTGCTTTAAAGAGGAGAGAAGGGGAAGGCATATTCTCTAAGCTCACATTCCCCCTATGACCAGCTTCCCTGCTTCCAGAGTCCTTTCCTCACCATAGAGCTTTCCAGAGGTTCTTAGGCAGCAACTTTGTTTTTTTACACTGAAACCCAGCTTTGGAAGCAGGACCAAAAAAACCAAGAGTAGGGGGAGGGAAAAAAAAGTCCTAAATCCGAAATATGCACTTGGTCCCTGAATTCTTCCTCCTCTAAACCATCTCCAAGCATTCAACGCTAATATGTTTTTCAAAAGGGAGAGAAACAAAAAAAGGATCCCAGCAGCAAAGGAATGGAGCTTTTGAAGGGAGAATTAAACACCTCCTCTTGCCACCTTTCCCTCCCCACCTCCCCCACCAGACACCTAAGGCAGACAAGAGACTGCAGATCAGCAATTTGATGTGGCCCAGACAAGAACCCTTTGGTTTCAGAAAGGGCCCAGGGAATGTTGCCAACACTGATGGTATTCTTTTCTTCTGCAACATTTCTGGAAGTTAGCACCCTTCCAGAACAGCAAGACAATCCTCACCTACCTATGGGCAGGAGGCATGTATGTACCCATCTGAGAGAGGAGAGGCTACGAAGGAGGAGGGAGGGACAGATACAGACACAGAGAAATATTCACTAGTGTAGTGCAGTCTATCAAGGCAAGAGGTTTTAAGTTTTGATTTTTTTTTTCTTTAAAAGCATTCGGCCCTTTTACTCCAACAGGAAAAGACCTGCTAGTCTATGTGTCCCCCTTGTTCTTTCTTGACTTTCACCGAAAGAAAAAAAGAGGTATGAGAAAAGGTTAAGAGACTGCAGGAAAAACTCCACCACTTGGAAGGAATAATTAACTCTCTGGTGACAACCTCCACCCATTCCTTTGCCCTCTGCCTCCCAAAACACTCCAAGATCCAGTGGTTTTTTAAAGCTTTAGCTTCTAATCAGCTATTTTAAGGGACTGAGTATGAGGGGCACCACCAGTTCGTCGGTCCCCCACCCCCAATCAAGCAACCAAACAGTTAAGTCTCCAAACTCAAACTGGTTAGTCTGGGCTGCACTAGCAAATGAGTTACAAACTAATTAGAAGATTATACAGAGCCAAATGCTGTCCAAACTTATATACCCCTGTCCCCCCAATACCCTAGGTAGGGGAAATCCCAACCTGAGACTGCCAGTAAGGAAAAGATACTGAAAATGGATGGGGGGGGTGGGGTGGGGGGGTGGAGAGAAGCTTTGAGAACTGGACCAGGACCAGACAGATCCTGGGTTGCTCATGAAAATCCGGCAGAGCGACTCAAGGGATGTTTACCTGATGATAAATTCTTTAAAAAAAAAAAAAAGGGGGGGGGGGGGATTAGAAAAAAATAAACAAAAACAGCCAATTTAGAAAAGGCCAGAAGTCGCTCACAAAGGGCTGCTCTGTTCGGGAAAAAAAAAATATAAGTCCAGTTCTATCTGCAGAGATGGGGAACAGGAAGGAAGGAAAGAAGGAGAGAGACGGGCTGCCAGACAGGCAATCTCACTGTGCTGCTGCTAGGTCCAAGAAAAGGCAAGAATACTCTCTGGAGAAAGAACTTTACTGGCTCCCAGTCTCCTGGCTGGCAAACCTACCTTAGGATACCGCGGGACTGTAGGTTGTCACCGCCAAAGGCTGGCTAAGTGACTTGTGCCTCTACGGGAACTGCAGCAAACGGAGGAGAGCGTGCACTCGGGGCAGAGGGGCAGCAGGGGGAGGGAGGGGGAAAAAAGTCTCCAGTCCTCCGTTTGTATCTACTGGAGCTGAGGCTATATTAGCCGGTCCAATCTCCCAGGCAGCGAACGGCATCTAAATGAACAGGCCGGATGCAGATGAACATTCAGGCTGCTCTGGGGAATGAATAGCCGTCTTTGATTAGGGACCCGGAGTAAATGCCAACTTCAAACTGAAGCTTTAAAAACAGCAAAATCTCAGAGCCAGAGGAATGCACGGCTCCGAGTGTTGGTACAAGACAGACTTTTGATGACTCACTGCAATGCAAACAAAGATGGCAGAAATACTGTACTGTACGCTGATGAAATGCTTAGTGGTGCCACGGCAACTGAGACAGGCTTTAAATTTATAGTGCAGTTTTGCATATGAATTACCCAGTAAACTGCCTCCCCTGCCATCTAGTACATCCAGAGTGTCAAAGCATTTAAACTATTCCAAACAGTCTGCAGGGTTGGCATCGCCCCTGCTTAACTCCTCCAGGGAGAGCAGGAAATGAGTTGGAGGAGAGCAAAAGGAGGCAAAGAGGCAGGAAGGGATGGAGTGGAGAGGGTTGGGGGGAGAAAAGGAAAGGGAGCAAGAAATGGAGAGCACAGGGACAAGCGAGGCCGTCAAAGAGACAAGCAGACAGGGAGGGAGAGACAGTATCTGGGACAGACAGATAAAAAGAAGGAAAAGCACAGGAAGATGGTGAGAAAAGAAAAATAGGAGATATCTGTACACCACCACCCCCTTTCAAACTGGTTGAAAATACCAAAACTGTATCTTGAAAATACCAAAGCAACACCCGCGTCCGAAGTTGGCTGATGTCTGGTCAGTTGAGCTCTGTTCTCCAATTCAAGTTTAGCATTTTATTTTGGATCCCCCTTTGAAAAACCTTCCTAAGCCCTAACTCTTCATTCAACAGGCAACTTTATGAAATTTGATGGAACAACGGACTTGGACCAAAAGATTCCCACCCGGCAAGGAAAAGAAAATGACAAGGCTCTCATCTCTTCCTCTCCCAAAGAACCCCTCACCACCTTTTCTTAACACGCTAGAAAATCATTTTCAGCTGCAGGAACCACAATGACTGCCCCATGGGAACGGCTCTCAGGCTGCAGCTCCATCTACTAAAAGCAAATCCATTTGCGTAAGTAATGAAATCCTAGTCACATTGTCTCCTCGCTTCAGATTCAAAAAGTATTTAACATGTATTGAACGAGTTTGGGCCTTTTTCTGGGAAAGGGTCCGTCCCTCACTTGTCTGTTCTGCTCCTATGGAGCCCTGATTCTTTAGCTCCTCCTAGGGCTACAGATAATGTGCTCGACTTTTTTTTTCTTCTTCCCAGTTTCTTTTGCCTGAGATGTCTCAAGCCACAGTACCTGGATTCCAGAGAGGCTCAAAAACCTTGCATGCAGATAGATACCCTGGACCCCTGCCCAACCACTTCCTAGTTACGAGAAGCGTACGTGCACTGGGTATTTTCTTGTACAGTGGATCTCCACACGTCAACTTCAGGACTGCAGATGCAATAGAGGAAAGGGAAGAATATGCAGGGGGGTGCCTAGGGGGAAGAAGAGTTTCTAAACCAAGGCTTTTCCTATTCAAGCCCAACATACCAGTATCCCCTTGGCACTAGAACCAATGTTGTCCACAGCGGGTTGAGTTATCTCAATGCCCCTCTCACTCCCTCCCCCACTCCCCAAACAGGCAGCACCAACTGCCAATTTTATTAGTCAATTTGCATTCCCCTTTTCTCTCAGTATGCAACAAATGGTTTGGTTTCCTGAGAGTCAGAAGGCTTGGGTCCTAATGCTGCCTCTCCAGGTGACTCGCTATGTGACCTTGAGAAGGTCCTTCACTGCTTCAGGTATCAGTTTCATCCTCCAACTAGATAAGGGGTGGGGGGATGAGGAGTTTGTTGGTATCAAATGGGGATAAAATATTATTAATCTTCATTCTCTAACAGGATTGTTGTGAAGTTAAAGTAAAAATTATTTTAAAAGATGAAATCTCTTTGAAGATCTGTACAACTAACTGTAAAGGCTTAATGATTATGTTACTACTCCATAAAAACCAAATTCCAGAACCCTAACATTGAAAATTGTGGGTTGTCATGGAAGGGAGGAAAGAGAAGGCAAAGAAGGGGTGCTTTCATTGAGAGAAAACCCCTGGAAAACACAACATGTGTCTGAGAAACCGATCGTGGGACAGGAACATCCTCACTGCTTTATCTCCTTCTCCTCCCCCACTCTGCCTAAGAAGTCCTTTCAGAGCAGTATGGGAGACTAAAGAATGAGCCAGCTGGTGCCTCCCTATTCACTAACAGGCTCTAGCTTCCAAAAACTAGATAAAAACAAGATGAATAGAGAGCTTGAAGAAATCCAGGTGTGTGGAAGGAGCTCTGAACAGGGAGCTGTCCAAGTGAAGGTACTTGGGAGGCAATATTATTCGTGGTCTTTCTTCACCACCAATATTAAGCTGATGACAACCATCAGGGGCGAGTATGGAGACAAGTAGTGTGATTGGGGGAATGAAAAAAAAATGGCTGAGCTCAGCAGCATTAGAGAATGAATCTCTCCAATGCATGGGAAGCAGGGTCTTTCCCAATCCCTCTGTCTGGTACACTGACAAAATTTCTGGGGTACACAGAGTAGGAAGAGGAAAGAACACCCCTCGTTGGTTGAGACAACATATCAGTTCCATACCATATTAAACTTACAATGCTGACAACAGAGAAAAATGAAATCTCTGCAAAGTATGAAGATCTGTACAGGCTTAATGATTAGGTTACTACCGCATAAAAACCAAACTCCAGAACCCTAACATTGAAAATTGTGGGTTGTCAAGGAAGGGAGGAAAGAGAAGGCAAAGAAGGGGTGCTTCACTGAGAGAAAGAATTTCAATGAAATTGAATCATCCTTCTTTCTTCCCGCCTCCAAGTGGTCTCTGAAACTCAACTTTTCCTTGCATGACAGGCTAAAGACCAGGTTGGCATCCAAGGCCCATGCTTACTACTTCTAATAAGCTCCCAACTTAGTGCTCCACCTTCCAGGTGAATCTCCTTTGTTGTTACTCTTCACGGATCATACATAGACCTTCTCCCATCATAGATATGATTCATGGTATTCCCCTGTACAGAATGCCTATCCTTTCCCTCTCCACCTAACTAAAATTAGGACTTTTTAAAGGCCAAGTTCAAAACTCCACAAGCCCCCATGGAGTCATTCTTCACCATATTAGCCCACACTATGGAATCTTCCCTTCTGAGAGCTCACAGACCTTGTTATGCTCTGATTAACTGCACATGAGATCAAATAGCATCAAATGGTAAAGTCTTCTCTCCTAACTAGACCATGGGTTCCTTGAAAATAAGGATCAAATCTCTTACTTCTTTCTACCTGTCTCACAGTGCACCTTATCCAAGGCTGGGAACACAGTGTCATCGGAGGTTGTTGAGTTGGACAACAGAATCCATAGCTTCCCAGCATTCCCTTTTTTTTTTTTTGAGTCAGTTCAGAGAAAATGACTTTTTCCCATAGAATTCGACAGCATTGCCCTCTGCCCAGCAACCAAAGCATTTCATATGTATAATCTTCATTACTTTGAAGTAGTTGCAGATCACCAAAATGTTTGAGAATGTCCTGCTCTAAAGAGAAAAGATGAAAAAGTACAAGAAGTCAGTGTTGGAGGGATTGTGGAAAGATAGGCACACTAATTTATTCCTGTTGGAGCTATTGATGTTCTGACCATTCTAGAAAGCAATTTGGATGTAAAGAAAGTGAATAAAATGTCCGTATCTTTTGAATCAGAGACTGCACTGCCAGTCACATACTTCTAAGGAATTCAAGGATTAAAAAAGAGGGGTTCCATAAACACCAAAATACTTAAAACAGCATATTTGGGGGAAGAGGGGAGAGAAGGGGGCAGCAAAGAACTGTGATGATCACTGATTGGAGAAAAGCTAAACAAATTGGAGTGGATAAATATATGGAATATTATGGCGCTGTAAAAAATAAGAAATATGACAAAAGCCAAAAAATATAAGACATGAACTGAAGCGAGCAGCTTCAGGAATATATACGACCATGACAATGTAAATGAAAAGATAACAAAACAACGGAAACTAAAGTCTTCAAAAGGATAATAACCAAGCTTGGCCAGAAAGAAGGGATGTGTGATGGAACTCATCTTCTTTCTTTGCAAAAAATCAGCAACTATGGGTGTGGAACACTGCATATGTCAAGATTTTTTTGATGTGGTCTACTTTAGCTGAACTAATTTGTTTTCTTGTATCTTCACCTTTGTGACAAAGGATGACTGGGGGTGGGGGGGAGATACACTGGGAAATGGAAGTGACATAAAGAAAAGGTGCTATCCTGTTTTAAAGCAATGAACAGCAATAACAAAAGACCTGCTATGGAGCAAATTTTGGATCAGAAAGGGCTTCCTGAAGAATTTTGATAGGCACCAAAGCACAAATCACGTTCTTTACCAGAGCCACATTCTCATTCATGTAGATGCTCCTTTTAGGGGTTCAGACTGCAATCCACCCACACCTGGTCATCTTCTGGGATGGGATTCCTATCTATGACCTCCAGTAAATACTCCACAGAGGGATGGTGCACCAGGCAAGGTTGTTCTTCTGGCTCTCCTGATATTTCCTAGATCCTCCTGTAGCATCTGCTATCCGCTATCACTGTGAGACCTCAGCCTGCCTCTTTTTCTATTCACACATCTCTCCGAATCTTCACCCACAGATAAAATGAGGGTCAGTATGACAGTGGGCAGAAGAGCACTGGCCTTGTAGTTAAAAAGATCTTAAGTTCAAGTTGTGCTTTTGATATATTCTAGCTGTGTGACGAAGAGCAAATCATTTAATCTCTCAGTAGTCTGGGGAATGTCCTAAAATCAAATTACAAACATGCATTGGGGGGAAGGGACTTTACACACCAGGGTAGATCCCTACTTTGTATTTTCAATCGTTGAGTTCAAGCGAAAATATAGGATGAAGACAATATGAAAAAACAATAAAATTGACCTTTCCAGGAAGTGATGCACGCTATACCAGGTAGGTCTCTTTCTAGCTCTAATCTATTCTACAGGGACATTATATATTCCATAATATCATTTCTGACTCTTAAGCGTCTACAATTATCCTTGGAACCAACCTGAGAATCCCAGGCAAATTGCAAAGCTATTTTCGAGGTCATTTTAAAACACATGCCCATCATGAATGAGGAAAGCAAGTGGGCATGTATACCAGCTGATAGTGAAGGAGCTCTCTCTGAAAAGAAAAAACCACAGACCTCATCACCGACTCCAGTAAGGCAGCCAAAATCTTACCATTCCAGGTTTTCCCCCTCTCCCCCATGGTTTCTGCTTAAATACCCTAGTGTTCAGGGCCAGACAAACTTCCCTTGAGAAGTAAAGATTATTCACCTAGAAAACGATGTGACTGTCACATCCCCGGGGGACCACAAGACAATTAAGCAGTTTTTCTGCCTTGTCCTTAAGCAACCTGTGAAGCATGGAAGCTTAACTACAACCCACCAATGTTTCACAGTGTGTTTATTCACAGAGAAGGAGAGGAAAGAAAGGCGCTGGTTTTAAATTGCATTCTTAGAAGCCTTGGCAGGGGCTGAAACAAAGCTGAACTTTAGAAGAAGGAAAAGAAAAAGGTTTTGCTTATCCTTTGAGGGCTGCAAAAAAAGAAGAAAAAAAATCAGGACACAGAACTGACAGCTTGCCTTGACCCAAACATTCAGCAAGAGAAAAAACTGGAAAAAAAAAAAAAAAAGCTAATGAGAAGGCACCTCCCTCCTTTCTTTGAAGAGGTGAAGGACTATGGCTGCGGAATATTGCCTACATCAGACTTTTACCATGTATTGGTTATTATACATGGTAAACTGCTTCCTTTCCCTTTTACTCTTTAGTGTGTGAAAAGGTTCTCCAGGAAGCATATTAAGGTATCAATACACAATTGTTTTTATAAAAAAGAGAAGAGAAGGGGCTGAGGGTAAGAGTCTTTTCATAGACTCAGATACAGAGGAGGGGTGGAAATGGTCCAAACATCCATGATTTCTTTGGTGCCCATGGAGGAATTGGGGAAAACTGATCACTCACACCCTGGAATGTTGAGATAGTGAGGGAAAGAAGACACCCCTGATTCAAAGGAAAAGCTGGAAGGGGATTCTTTAACTTGGAAGAGAAGGTTATACTACATATCCTAAGGAAGGTCATGGAGTAATGGAGCTGGGTGGGGCAAGGGCCAGAAGAGTCATGGTGGTGAATAGTTGGGATTAAAAATGTTATGCCCACTTTCTCCAAAGCTGTGAGCCCTCAGTTTCATCTCATTTTTGGATTCATTCCTTGAAAGGGTGAGACTTTACCTCTTTGCACATCTGACTCCTCATCTGTGAATGGGGAGATTAATCATTCGCCTACCTCCATCATTGGGCTCCTGGGAGAAGAGGAAGGCTGCAGAAAGATTGGCAAATGTGGGACTCAAAAGAAACTAGCTAAACAAACTAGCTACGTGACCAGACAAGTCACTCTTTCAACTCCAGTTTTCTCCTATCTCTAAAATGGGAACAAAACCTATAATACCTATCTCATTGGATTGTTGTGAGAATGTATGTAAAGTGCTTTGCAGATTATTAAACCCTTTATTAGTTGTTATTCTAAACACACTTAATAAAGGCCAACACTTAAATAGTTCTTACTATGTGACAGGCCCAGAGCTCTAGAATTATTACCTCATTTGGTCCTCATAACTGCTACGGGAGGTAGGTGCTATTACCTCCATTATATAAATGAAGAAACTGAGGCAAAGTGGGTTTAAGTGACTTGCCCAGAGTCACACAGCATCTGAGAACAGATTTGAACTTAGGTGTTTCTGTCTCCAAATCTAACTATCTTATCCCTTCTGTTCTATCCACTTTTCACTAGATCTGAGAGCACTTAGAAACTTTCTTACCCCAACAAAGAAGGGTATTTACAAGGTAGAGTAGACCCCAGCTATTAGACCTCTCTCCTTTGGCTTAGGAGGCAAAGCAGTCATTTCCATCAGACTGGCAGTCCATGAAATCAAAGCTTCCATGAAATCAAATAGAGGTAATAAAATAATAACCAAACAAATAAATAAATGAATAAATAAAAATAATAAAACAAAGGTAATAAAATCACTTATGAGGTAAGGTCTAAGAAAACGCCAGCCTCCTGATCCTGTCCTAGAGCTTGAAATTATCATCAGTTCCTATCTCTGCTTAAAGGGTTAGGCTCTAGAAAGGCTGGCATGGAACACACAAAGGTCAATCTGCAAGAGGCATTTAACAGCCAGGGTGACCATAACAATGACATGGGTCTTCCCCCTCCCCCCCCCCCACCGAGGAAACGGAACCCAGCACAAGCAAGTTTTCAGGGAGGAATGGAAGCAGGAACTGTCACAAAGATGCTTAATGAATGTTTACTGAAATGGATTTTGACTGCTTCTTAATGTTACCTAGGAGGAACATTTGAGAGGGAAATGAAGTATATCAACACAGGTTCCCATAATGTTCCATTTCTATCATTTCTCTGAACCCCTCTCCCCAAAATATAACAGTTTCTCCCTTAAATTCTTTAAAGTATGGTTACTATTTTCATGCAATGGACTTCAAATGGAGTTTGAAGGCAAGGAAATTGGGATCCGAATCCTGGCTTTGCCATTATTATCTATGTGACCTTGAACTAGTTATTTAATCCTTAGGCCTCAGTTTCCTTATCTGTAAAACAAAGATATTTGGCCTCCGAGGTCCCTTCTAGCTCAAACTCTATGATCTCTCCTTATGTTCTCTCATAGTGATACCCATTCTCTCTCTCTCTCTCTCTCTCAGAAGCTAGGTGAAAAAGAGTGGGCAGGTATGTACAGTGACAGCTTCTTCTTCGTGGAACTTGTTCTGGGGAAACCAGATCAAATTCTGGCCAATACAAAGGTCTATGTGAGAGCTCCTTCCCCCAGGGGAGACTCAGCTAATCCCTAGCCAAAATACCCACCTGATCACACTTAGAAAACAAAAGCTCTTCTTTTTGGAGGGAAAGGGAGGTTAGTGGGCAGAATACATAAGCTATAGGTGGGGTGGGGGTACAGCAACTCCAAGGAGAGCCAACTGGGAAAGGCAAGGCTTGGGCTCAGTTCCATCTATGACCTTGTGCTACTGCAGTTTAGATTTCTAGCTCAAATCATCTCTGTTTCAGCTGAAAGATCCAGCTTTTAGGAAAAAGGGCAGTGTGGGATATCGTGTACAGGAAACTAGACTTGAAATCAAAAAGGCTTGGATTCAAATCTTGCCTGAGACACTGACACTCTTCTGTGCACTTGAGTTTTCTCATCTGTAAAACATGGGTGATAACAGCACCAATGTCAAAGGATTGTTGCCAATAATTCTGGTAAAATACCTTCCAAATCTTAAATTAATATACATGCACACTATAATGATGAGGAAGTAATTTTGGGTTCTCTGCAGAGTGATTAATATGGACAGGGACATGGGGAAGCTGAGGTGGGAAGAAAGAGTCACAACAGAAAATATTTGCTCCTATCTTATACAGTCCAAGCCAAATCACTGCTAGTAAATATGAAGAACCCCTGAGCTAGAACTAAACTATTAGAAAACTTACCCAGGAACGAGTGGCCTGGCAAGATGAGTAGGTCCTCACACAGCCTTCATGAAACACTTAAAACACTTGCACTGAGAGGTCATAAACTTAGATAGAGTTCCATCACCAAAAGTGTAGTAATTCAATCAGGGAAGTACACACGAGCCCCATTATTTTTTAATTAAATTCCATCCCCCCTTCCCCAAGCTTTCCCCTCCTTCAACACAGATTCTAAAGAAGCTTGCAGAGCACACTGAAAGAATGCAACATTTAATCTTTGCAGATTACTACCAAGGAGGGAGCGGGAGGCGAGAGAAATTAAATTATTTTGCAGGATTTAATTTTAAGAATCTAATAAGAGCTTTCTGGACCCAGGCAAACTCACAAACATTAAAATACACAGGCACCTTTTGGGGGTGGCAAGTAAAGGGAGAAAGGGGAAGGAGGAGAGTCCTGCAAATGAGTCCAGCCTGAAAGGGGGAGAAATTTTTTTCGGCCTTCTACAATTCAGAACCACATGCCCTAATGCACCGCCCCCACCTCCACGCAACACACAACTGCCAGATGATACATCTGATAATCTTTGTTTCTCCTGTGGCACAGACATCTCCCCCAACCCCTTCCCCAATTTTGAGGCAGCATGCCCCACCCCACTCCCCCTCTCCTAGCCTCAGCAGTATGACAGGGCCCCAGCCATCCAAAAATAAGGAAGCATCTTAAAAGGTCAATTAGAAGAGCTTACGGAACCTCAGCCTCTGCTCCCTGCTCCGGTTCATTACCTAGTATGGTGGAGATGCCTGGAATTTTTTTTCTTCTTGTGCAAGTTAGTCTATGAGTCAGCATTAACACATATGAGAACATCAGGGCATCAGGAATACTGCCTAGTTCTGATGCAATAGAGGTTGTAAAAAAAAAAAAAAAAAAAAAAAAAGTGCATTCAGTTTGGACAGCAGCCTGTAATTCAATTGCCTTCACTTTTCAATTACTGCCTGAGAGGTCTACAGTTACCCAGGCTGCATAAAAGAAAGGAACTTTGCTTACATCTCAGGCTCAAATTAATGACTTCTTACTTTTGGCTACCGCCTGTTCCCCCTGTGAAGAGACAGCCCGGCTGTAGTGCAGTTAACCCTTGAAAGGTGGTTCACTTGTTCTGATGCTCTTTGGATGGAACTCAACTTGGTACCACTTCCTGGGGAGAAGCAGCTGCTGCCATGCAAAGTTTTGGCCAGAGGATCCAGTTAGGCGTTAAACTATCAAGCTTCTCTAAAGCGAGGCCACAGCTGCAATGGGGCTTTATTGTTCATGAAAACACTAGCTTCCCTGTAGGGACCCAGGTAAGCAGAAAGCCTTTTGCAGAAGTTCAACTCTGAAGGCTGGTTCTCCCAGGGCCAAGTAAACCAACAATCTCTTATATATTGAATCTGCTCTATGCTTTTCTTCACTGATTATAAATCCATTACCTTGTATGATGCTGACAACAAGTCTGTGGTGTTGAAAAGGCAGGGGTGATCAGCCCTGTTGGAAATCTGGGGAAACTTAGGCCTCGAGAGAAGAGAGGACTCTTCCAAGGTCATGCAGCAAGTTGTTGACGTTAGAGCTGGGATCCAGGCCCAGGCCTCCTGATCTGGGACCCAGGGCATACTACCTTGCAGCTACCCCCTACTAGATGACAAATAATTGTTTAGAAAATCTCTAGCAGGCTGGCATCAGACCATTATAACCTTGTTCTAAGGGCACCAATTATAACATCATTTTACACATTTAAAAACATTTGACCTGAAGGATGGTGCTTTTTAATGGAAAGAGACAACATGCCAGAACCCTCAAAAGTTTCATTCTCCCTCTTCTTTCCCTCACAGCCCCAGAATAGAGAAAAGAAGGCCCTTTCACCCACAAGCACTCTACGATGGAAAAACGTTGCCGTGAGAAGAAATAAATTTTAGATTTCCTGATTTTTGCCCACTAATGGGACAGATTCTGGATCTTTGAGGTACGGAACTAAGTAATCAATTGTGCTTAAGTTGTTACAAGGAAGGAGGTGGTCCAGGTGGTTTGATTTGAGGATTACAGGGAGATAGAGAAGTTGGGGTATAAGCAGTCTGGGGTGTGAACCCCAGCAAACCTTTTCCACAGCATGAACTTTCAAATTTCCTGAACAGCTCTACTCCCTATTACAGGCCTCTTGTGACCCCAAACATCCAATATTTATGTGCCTGAAATATAAGGGATGGCTGGTTTCTCATTGAATCTAATAAATGTCCTTTGTTTTGGAGGGCTGGCTTAGCAGACAAACACAATGACGCCAACATATCCAATGACAGGGAGACAGAAAAGGGAAATGTCCTCAGTACAAGATCTGCTACCAACTTAACTGACTGGCTTAGATGTTTGATCTTGGGCAAGTCACTTTCCTCTCCTGAGCTCCAGCTATTTCACATGTAAAATGCTGCTTAGGGGGCTGTTAGTGTGGGCGGATACTGATGAGACTAGTAAGGAGATACATGTTCCTCATCTAAATTCTACCTGTAAGATTTAGACTCATTAAAGAACTTGGGACTTTTGTCCAACTCTGTTCCATTTACAAATGGATCACATGACTAAGGATCTAACGGATCACTGCCAATCCAAGCATTTAAGCTCCAGGATTTGTCTGGGAGGAGGGAGATGGGGGAAGGGAAGCCACCTAACCTGAACAGGAGGCCCAGGCTTTTGTGAGTGAAAGTTTACCATAAATATGCCCGTACCTGCATATTTTAAATCTCAATATTGTGACTTTCACATTGGGGGAAGGAAAATAACAAAACAGCAAACAAAAAAACACCAGCAGCAAATTAAACCAGCAGGCAGAGGAAAAGAATTGGGTGGGTTTCCCAGCCCTTTGATGTTAGATGCTATTGCCCTCACTTAACAAAGGAAGAGGAAAAGGAGCGACCCCCACCCCAAACTTCCTCAGCCATCTCCAACAGTATGACTTTCCTCCTAGTTCCTGCTTGTCCCCTACCAAAAGCAAACCCAGCCCCCAATCTGGCTGCCCAGGGAGAGGCTCTGAAAGCTATTTGCACAAACCAAGGGCCAAGTCCTTTGGAGTGTGTGAATCTCTTCAGTGCTACAAAATGCTTCTAGAATGTTTCAAAAGAATTTAAACAGTGTTTTGAATAGAGCTGACAATCTCTCTCACCCATATTTGTAATTTAAATAACTTAAGCTTAAAGACTGCCTCCCTTGGGCACGGTTTAATAACTTAAAATCCTTTTCCTTACTCTGTATGAAAACCAGAGTTGTCTCTCCCCTTTCCTCTACCCCCACCCCAGTTCTCACCAAATCACCTCAGACATTTCCCAGGTCTCCCCAAAGCAGGGTTCCCATGATGCTCTGAGGGAATCTGAAAGTGCTAAGTACATGAGGCATAAAAAATTCAGTGTCTCCATCTGCCTTTTCCTGGTTTGGACTGGCTTTAGGATTGGAGTGAGGAGACATACATTCTCTTCAGTGTTTCCCCACCCTATCACTTAATTTCCTTTCCTGTGTCCCTAGCCAGGTTCCTGAAAGGTTGCTGAAACTCTCCTTCCTCCATCTTCAACCACTGCTGAAGGAGAAATAGATAAGGAAGGCTCCATCATCACAGATTTCTCATTCCATGGGGGAGGAAGGAGTTTTAGTCTTGAAAACAACCTAGCTTAACTCAGGAGATTCTAGGTGTGATGGCCCAAACGTTAGGAAGAGACAAGATATGGCCTAAGCACCTCCCTCTTCCCATCCAACTCACAGTAAAATGCCTACACAGCCCTGAACCTATTACTGAACTCATTAAAGACAGTGATACTTTGTAACATACTCCAATCTTTAATATTCATAGTTCTCCTCATTTGCATTGCCTGCCATAAATAGTTGAAGCAGAGAGGTAAGACACAAAGCCTTCCTTGCATTTCTAATTATGCTTAAAAATCAGATGTAAATCACAACACATCCAAGATACAGACAATATTAAAACGACTGCCGGCACAGTGAAAATCGCTTTGTGGGAAAAGAAAGCCAGTTAACAGTAAGAGGAAGAATCAAAGCATGTTCCCCAGAGCCACATGCATGTGGTTTCAGAGAGGCTGTGTAGCAGAGGAGGAGAAAAAGCAGCTTGGGGCCACAGAACCAGACTCCCCGGCACCCGACTGGGCTGGGACAAAGAAAGTTCTGGCTTCACCAGCGAGCCCTGCTAATATCGCTCACTGGCCACTAACCTTTGGCTGCAAGAACATGACTAGGAGGTGCCGAGAGAGGGGATGGCTGGCCATGTTGGGCTGTCAACATGCAACCCAGGCCCAAGCCATGGATGTGGCCAACAGACAAGCAGCTGAGGGTGATCCTCCAGAGCTTCGAACCCTGGTCTGTGCAGTGCTGCTGCCTCTGGTGATATAATCTCCAGCCAACCCATGTCCCTCCTCCTTTACCCCACGTCTTACCTACCCCAGTGCTCTCAGGCCGCCACTGACACCTGCTGGCCGAGGCAAGAAGTGACCAGTCACCACTGCAGGAGGGAAATAGGAAAAGATTTCACTGGCTAAGCATATTTCTTACAAGGGTTTGTGTTTTTCTTAGGAGTGGGTGTGGAGAGGTGGGAAGGAGAGACAAAAAGTGCCAGCTAATTGAGAAAAACTAATTAGAAAATAAAGGCTATGGGGGTGGGGGTGGGGAAGAGGTTTAGTCTTCCTCCTTCCTGTACTGAATCCATCCACATTCTGTGGAAGGGCAGTCCTCTCCTAGCATTGGGCTTGGAGGGCAAGGGGATCGGAGGTGGGGCAATGTCAGCCCTATTTTCTGAAGATCTGAAGCCAAGAAGTAGGAGAGGAGGTGGATAAGAAACGAGTGGAGTTGCTGAAGCTTTAGGTAGCCTCCCAAAAAAGCAACAATACAGGGTAGGCTATTCATAAAGATGAAGTCATTGGAAAATCCTCCTAGCCTCAAACCTCCTGGGAGTCAAAGGACTTGGGTTCATATCCTACCTTTGATGCTTACTACTTGTGTGGCTAACCCTGGGAAAGTCACTTAAACTCCATGGGTTTCAAATTTTCATCTATAAAATGATAGGCTAGGCTACCCTTGGCTAAATTGATCTCCCAGTTCTTGCCCTATTTCCCTAAACACAATACCTGATGATGATGACAGTTTAGTTTGTATGTAACAAGCCCCACCGTGGCCTCTAAGAGAGGCATTATATACACATTTTCTTTAATGTGATGCTCACAAACAATGCTGTGGGGCAAATATCCCTATTCTACACAAGGAAGGACTTGCCAATGGTAACTAACATCCCTTACATCTGGGACTTCAGTATTAACCTGATACTGATGTCAGTATTCTGACCTGAGTTAAGGAAACAACTTCTGGGAAGACCAACTGCACTAGAGGGTGGGTGGAGCAAATATGGAGAGGAAGCACACCCTTTCACAGCTTCCTACTTTGAGCTAAGTTCAGTAAGGTTTCAACATAGCAGAAGTACAGTTAAGTTCACTCCCTCAATATTTCAATACCGTGGGGATAAAGCCTTTAAGAAAGCTTCAAGAAGGAAGATGTTCCAGAGGGTAGTTAATGATTGCTGTCCCGCCTGCACCCATTCATTTTGTATTGTGTGCCCACATATCTGTATATAGGCTGTTCCTTCAGAGGTAGAACAAAAGCTTCTTGAGGGGAGAGAGACACAGCCCTGAAAGGTTGGTGCTATTATAGCCTCAATTTTACGGAAGAAACTGAGTCACTCAGCTAAGTAATAATGTCTGAGTTCATACTGAACCCAGGATCGGCCCTCTCTCCACTGAGTCAGTCAGCTGTCTCCAGGTGGACAGGAAGGGCCACAAAAAGGGCAAACAGAAGAATTTAAGCTAGTCCTATATGCCCCTACCAGAACCCCAGAAGAGTCTCTCTCTACTCCTCTCTTTCTGGTACCTAAAGGATACTCTCCAGACACCACATAGCTGATCCACATTCAGACCAGGCAAGGGTCCCCTCAACTAGAGTTGTTCTGCCCCACACACCCTGGTTTGTGGGGAAGGTACAAACTCTTCCAACTTCAGTAACAACAACAGCTTAAAGTACTCAACAATTTTAGCTTGATTGAGCCTCACCAAAACCATGGGAAGCAGGTGATAGCTCCATTTTAGAAATGAAGGAACTGAAAGATTACATAAAGTTCCACTTTTGGCAAGAAATTGTTCCCAGAGTCCTTTAATACTAGTGTCTTCCCACTGGTAATTACCAACAATCTATCCTGTATATATCTTGTTTATACATAGTTGCTTGCAGGTGGTCTCCCCCAAGATCTCTAAGCTCCCTGGATATTGTACTGTATTGTATTCCCATCACTTACCCTCAGTACTTGGGACATAGTAGGATGCTATGTAAATGCCAGCAGAGCAATGGGATAGAGAGTCAGCACTGAAGTCAGAGTTCAAATCTGGCCTAAAAGAGGACTCGAGTTCAAATTTGGTCTCAGACATTTACTAGCTGTGTGACTCTGGACAAGTCATTTAACCCTGTATGCCTCAGTTTCCTCATCTGTGAAATAAGCTGGAGATGGAAATGGCAAACCACAAAAACTTCCAAATGGAGCCATGAAGAGTTGGACAAGACTGAAATAACTGAACACTCAAGACTGAGTTAGCCAGACTAAAACACCTCGGAAAGTATTAGAAGCAGCATTGGAACTCAGGTCTTCCTGACACTAAGTACAACACTCACTCTACTGTGCTAACGGTGTCAACTACACGGCCTTGATGAGGCCATAAACAATCAGATTTAAATGCAACTAGGAAATATGAAATACAGTAAAACAGATGACATTACATTTTAAAACTAAGTCAATATGCAGTCGGCATAAATCCTTACGTCCAGTTTACCGGCCCCATTTCCATCTGAGTATGACCCCAGTGTATATACTACACCACCTTCTTGCCCAGAATAGAAATTGGATGCACCTGAAGTTATTGCTGAAATTGGCCTACCTTATTTCTTACCTTGTTACTGTGAACTGAGTGTGCCTGAGATGTTTTACAAATAATAATTCCTATGCATTAAATTGAAATAGCTGAAATATTAAAACAGTTGAAATAATCACTAGATAGTAAATAATGCTACTTATCCTTGGCTCTGTTATCAGTGCTCTGAGTTGAGAAGGCTACTTTCCCATTTAGGCCTTGATTTCCCCATCAGTAAGATCCTCTAATGAGATTTTCAGCTCAGAGATTATATAGGAGGAAATAAAGGAGTTTAGGATCCTGGATTTTAAGACCATAGGGACCATCTAGGCCAGAGTCTTAACCTTGGCTTGGTAAACTTAAAAAAATATATTTCTAACTCTGGTTTCCTTTTAATATTGCGTTTTATTTTATGCACTTAAAAACATTGAGAAAAGAGGCACGTAGACTTTATTCACTAGACTGTCAAACGGGTCCCTGACACAAAAACTCCTAGCCTAATCTAACAAACTTCATTTTACAGAAGAGGAAAACTGGTGTCCAGAAAGAAGAGTGAGTTGTTTAAAGTCACATAGCTAAGTAAGCAAAAAACTGAGATTCAAAATGCAGGCCCTATGACACCAAATCCAGTTCTCCTTCCCCTACAGATGCTGCTCTCATGCTACCAAAAAATAAAATAAAAAAATAAAAATAAAAAACAAACACAAAAAGAGAGCTTTAGAGTCCCCTGGTATATAGAAGGCAAGTGCTCAACTTTCACATCGACCACAAAAGGTGGTGGTGAGGATTTTAATAACCGCATTACTGTGTGCTACTCAGAGGCACTTAGAGATTGTTGTGTGTGTTTTTTTAAAGTCTCCTAGATTTTTAATAAATAATAAGTCTCTTCTTCAGCAGGAAAGTTTCAGGTTGCATACCAGAAAACACCCACAACATCAAAACCAAATTCATTTAACCACTGGGCAATGCCTTTCAGAATCAGCTATTTGAGCTGTTTCAAGCTTTCTGCAGTCCTTTTAATGCTTTTCTGGGGGTATCCTGAGGAATCATTCCCCACCACCTCCCCCAAGGCTGGCACAGTGGATAGGACACAAGGCCTGGAGTCAGGAAGACCTGAGTTCAAATTCAATCTCTGATACTTATTAATCCAACCTTAGATGCTTACTGGGTGACCCCAAGCAAGTCATTTAACCTGTTCGCCTCAGTTTCCTCAACTGTAAAATGGAGGTGACAGTACCTACATCTCCTCAGATTATTGTGAGGAATAAATAAAATTTACAAAGTGCTTAACACAGTGCCCATCACATAGTAGGTACTATATAAATGCTTATTCCCTTTCCCCAAAGTTGGCAAGGGTGACTGAAAACCAAGGTTTGGAATTTAAATAATATGGCTGTTTACTCCACTGCCAAGAACCTTGTCACTAATCAGAAGGATGTCCTGGGCATATATATAGGTGTCAGGGGGGTCTAATGACTTGAACCAGGAGGCATGGATTTCAGTCTCAGCTCTGCTACTAGTGATGGTGAATTAAACAGTAATGAAGAACAGAGAGATATTTACTTTGGTGAACTAGGAAGATCACTGGATTGGAATCAAGAGATCCGAGTTCAAATTCCACTTCCAAAGCTTAACTCTCCAAGCTTCTAATTTGTCTATAAAATGAAAATAATAACATAAGCACAATGGCTACCTGACAGGGTTGTTGGAAGGATCAAATGAGGTAATGTGGACCCAGTGCCTTGTAAATTTTAAAGTCCAAGGTGAGAGTCAATGATTGGGAACTTAGGAAACTCAACTTGGAGAACAACAAGACATAGCTAGGGATAGGCTCTTCCTTCTAAATGAAAAGGATACAAAGAGAGGCAAAAAGACCTATTTCTACAAAAATATTTATAGCAGCCTTTTTTTTTACTGGCAAAGTACTGGAAATTGAGGGGATGCCCATCAATTGGGGAATGGTTGAACAAGTTGTGGGATATGAATGTAATGAAATACTATTTTGCTCTAAGAAATGACAAGTAGGGTAATTTCAGAAAAACCTAGAAAGACTGACATGAACTGATGAGAAGAACCAGGAGAACACTGTACCCAGTTAACAGCAATACCATACAATGATTAACTGAATGAATGACTTGGCTATTCTCAGCAATACAGTGATCCAAGACAATTCCAAAGGATTCATGATTCCACATGCAGGAAGAAATGGCGTCTGAATGCAGATTGATACATATTTGTTTTTACCTTACTTTTTTTCGTAGGTTTTTTTTTTTTTTTTGGTGGTCTGTATCTTCTTTCATAACATGACTAATAAGGAAATGTGTTATGCAAGATTGCACATGTATAACCTATATCAAACTGCTTACCAACTCAGGGAGGAAAGAATTTGAAACTCAATTGTTTTGAATTGGGGAAGAAATAAAATGTTATTAAAAAAAAAAAAATAACCAAGGCAAGAGTAACTAGAGACAGGAGGATAAAATGAATGGTAGTAGTAGATAAATTGCTGGAGTCAGAAAACCCCTGTTCAAATCTGATCTCAGACATTTAATAGCTGTGTGGCCCTGGTCACAAGTCATTTAATCTGTCTGCTTAACCTGTTTGCCTCAGTTTCCTCCTCTGTAAAATGAGGATAATGATAGCACTCATTTCTCAGGATGGTAAAAATAAAATGAGACATTATTTGCAAAGTGTTTTGAAACTTAAGGTACTATATTATAAAAATGCTATTGCTCATGCGACTAGAGATGGTTTTATGTGGTTTGAGAGGGCAAAACTAGGATCACTTGGTGAAACAACTTTCTAACAAAGCATAGGAATCCACTAATGGGGTGGGGAGAGATGCCTCTCTCTTACAAAATAACAAAATCTCTTATCGCTGGAATTGTTCAAGTGGGGGTAGGGGGTGTCTGCTCAAGGATGATGGATCCTGTCCTCCCTAGGATAAAACACAAGCTCCTCAGCGTGGCATTCAACTCAAGCCTTCTACAACCTCGAGCCTACCTCCCCAGACATACTTCACATCGCTCATCTTCATGCGGTCTACATTCCAACAAAATGGCCGGCTTCAACCATCTCCCCATATCTGGGCTTTCATACAGGTTGTCTTCGGGGCCTAGAATTAATTCCTTCATGCTCTCCACTTCTCTCAGAATCCCTGGATTCCTTCAAGCCTCAGTTCAGGTACCTCCAGCTATAGGAAAGGAAGCCTTTTCTCAGGCCATCAAGTTATGAGTGCTGTCCCTTTCTGCACTCTGCTCTCTGAGAATAGGTTTTCTTTTTATTTTTGTCTCTGTATCCCTAACTTCTAGTATCCTAGGGTGAAAGAGAGGTGTAGGAGAAGGAAGAAGCTTTTATTAAGTGCCTACTATGTGCACATAATGCACACAGGAAACACTCAATGTTTGCAAGAAGAATGAATGATCTAGGTCTTCTGGTACCATCTGTCCTAACTACAGTGATAAATAAGAGTACGTATGTATTGTGCTTTATTGAAGAATTCCTAGAACCCGAACAAGAAAATTTTCATAATATTCTAAAGGCTCACAACTTTCAAATTAGAAAGGATCACTGACTAGTCAATATCTTATCCCATTGAAGAGATTCCCTAAAACATCAGTTTTTGTTCTTTAACGTGGGTAATATTTTATTTTTTTCAATTACATGTAAAGACAATTTCTGACATTTTTTTAAATTTTGAGTTCCAAATCTCCTCCTTCTCTTCCTCACCTCCCCACTGTCAGATTGTTGATATAGGTTATACATGAAGCATATTTTTTCTTTTATGAAGGGAAGGCTAAAGAGGGGACTCCTCCCATGTTATAAACTGCTACATTCGATTCATTCACCAATGAAACATCCACCATGAACTTTCTACCCTCATTCCACAGCCCTGATCTGTAGGCTGGTGAGAGGTTGACCTCAACATGAATAACATTTTTCCCTTCTGACACAAAGTTGGCTACCACCACCCTTTTTGTGAGCATAAGATGAAATGGGGAAGGGGGTTTGGTTTGCCAACAATCATGGCTAACATGGCCATCCTGCCAAATGGGGTGAAAGGGAGGTCATTTGGGAAGTCTGAAAAGAGACCAAAATGACCTGTGTCAAGTTCAGATTTGCTGAGCTTCTTAGATCCGGGAAAACCTCAAAATGTCAGCAAATTCTTTCTGATCCAGGAGAAGCAGTATGTTCCCACTGGCCTGGCAGACAAAAGTCACGCTTACTATTAGGATCCCCTTCTGACCATGTTCTCCTGCTTACAGTCATTGATTGTCCTATTGAGGTCCACCCCTCACCTCACATTCCACCATGTGTTTACCACATCCCTCCTTTTCAGGCCTCCTCAACTTGACAGAACAGAACTAGGCCCAAGGAAAGCTAACATATCACTAGGAGGACAGCAGTGGTGGTGCCTTCTGGCCAGATCACCAGGGAGAGCTCATGCAGTGGGCTGAGCCAGCCTGCAGCTTGGCCGCAGAGACAGAGAAATAATCGTCATTTCACTGCATTCCTCTCCCCAGCTTTCCTTCTGAAGTAGCAATTCCAGACCCCCAGACCTCATCAGCTGGCCACAAGGACCAACTGCACATTGTTCAACCCACAGCTTCCTCCATTTGCTTTCCTCCTTTCCCTGCCAATCTCACCATCTTCCCCCCAGCCCCTTCTCATTGCAGCAAAGATTCAAAATTGGTTCCGTTTTATCCAGAACAGAAGCAAGTTTCTGGCAGCTGCTTGTCCTCTCTCTCTAACTTTAGGAGCTGTCAGGGAGAACTGACCTGGAATCACACTTCCCTCTTGGGGGCTGCAGAGACAAGGTGGGCTGCTCCCCAGACCCCAACTCTGGTTAATATAATCTGCATTTAAGGCCAAGTGAAAGCAAACTGCTCCGGGGAAATGCAGGGCTTTTTCTGCTGTCCGTATGTACCCTGGCATCTCGCCCAGACCTATTTTTAAGCCCATTTACTAGAAATCCCACAAATTAAAGGAAATACGGATAATGTAGTAAGAATCCTTTGGGCCAAATAAAAGCTACACATAATTTTCCTTGTGCTTCAGTGTAAGATTCTTAACCACAAAACCCAGATTTCCCCAAAGCTCTTTTGCAACACGGAGAGAATCTTGTTTTGTAAAAGGATTTTTTTTCTTTTTCTTTCTTTTTTTTTTTAAAGAAAAAAAGTTGCTTTGATTCATTTCTGGATTCCAAGGACTAACTGCATGTAGACAGGCTGGGAATCAGGGCCTGCATTTGAGCCAAAGACCATAAAAGGTAATTACCAATATGAAAAATAAAGACATAAATACAAATACAAAAATTTTATGGCTCTTGAATGCATATTATTAACAGCATCAGGAGACGGGTAAAATGTGTTTGTACCAAGTAGGCCTATAACATGGTTAGGGGAACATCACTCTTCCCCATAGCAGTCAGTGATCTATTCTTATTTCCCTCAATCTTTGTAAAAGATGTGATAATTTTGGGCTCTTGAAAGAATGAATGGCACTTTTAGTCAAGACAAGGTAAGGTATTCTCTACCTCATCCTATTGGGGAAATTGGATATTTATATACACACACTAAAGAAATCACACATTTCCAGTTCTGAGGAGTCATGTACAGCAAACACATCCTAGACCAGTCCTCGAAAGATGGGTAAGTATCTTGCAGTAAGCTTTACAAAGAGGGAAATGAATCAACCAACTAACATCGGTATGGAGTGTACGATTGTAGGTACTGCTGGGAGATATATAGAGATGAATAGTGTGGGTCCTGACCTGAAGTAAATCTCTACCTGGGCAGCTAAGTAGTACAGTGGGTAAAGCTATATAGGCCCTGAGTCAGAAAAACATGAGTTCAAATCTGCCCTCATACACTTCCTAGCTGTGTGACCCTGAGTAAGTCACCTAACCCTATCATCACCTATAAAATTAGCTGGAAAAGCAAATGGCAAGAGAATCCCAAATGGGGTCAAGAAAAGTTGGACACAACTCAACAGTAATAACAAACGATCAAGAAACATAGTAGAGAAAAGGAGGAATACAAGAGCTGGGAATGCTCAATGCCAAAGGAGTGGTAGAGAAGCGAGTTACATTTTTCAAAATCCCAGAGCAAGAAGAGCATTTCAGAGGTTAAGTAACCCAGCTGATTCATACTAAACAGGAATCTCATCTTAGAATCCCTGAAAAGTAGTCATCAAGTTTTGGCTTGAAGAGAGAGACAGAGGGAGAAGAGATAGGGAGGGAGGGTGGAAGGAGGAGGCAGCAAAGAGAAAGAGGAAGGGAGGGAAAGGAAGGGGGGGGGGGAAATGGGGAAACTTACCCCCTCACCCCACTCCCAAGCATCCCATCCCACTTTTGGATTGCTCTAATAATCTGGAGGTTTTCCTTCTATAAAGCCTGAATCTACCTCTCAAACTGACTCACTGCTGCTGATTCTGCCTTCTGAAGCCAAGGTGAATACATCTAATCCCTCTTCCACATGAAAACCCTCCAAATACCTGGACAGCTATTCTGTACTCCCCATCAAAAATTCCAGCCCAAGTGATCCTCATAAAGCACAGTTTCTGTAATAAAAAGGAAGAATCACTACAAACAGAGGCAATGAGGGAAGACAAGCTCATGGAGGAGATGAACCCTGAGTTGGAAGGGAAGGAATAACCAAGCACTGAGAAGGGGAATGGCCCTGCTCCTGTGGTTTTCTAAGGAGGAACACGGTGAATCCTAACCCTAAAGACTGTTGTGTTTGTCCTTCATTCTTGAAGAGGACCATGACATTAAGATAACATGACCTGCAGTTGATTTTGATTTGAGTGAGGGAGGGCTGTGCAAGGTCCTCTGTCTCACTTTCTCCAGAACCATCGGGGTCTAGTGGTCTGACGTTCATCGGAATGACTGGGGATAGCCCAGGATGCAACAATTCTCACTTTGAGTGAGATAGTGGTCTGATGTTCATCAAAATGACTGGGGATAGCCCAGGATGCAATGTGGACCCTGGCCATTTTAGGCAATGGTCTTAAGCAGATTCTCACTTTGAGTGAGATACACCCATTCAAAGAACAGACCTCTTTAAATAGTTACTCAAGGGATGGCCCCTTTTAATTAAAAAATAAAAATAAAAAAACCCTGAAGATAAAAGCAACAGGGGTCCTTCTATGTTGTTCCAAGTTAAAAAAGGCAAAACAAGTTGGGAATGAGAGAGGGAAAGGAAAGGAGAGAAAAGCACTAAGAAAAAAATTAAAATTCCCTTCAGCAGGACAATTTTAAAGCTTTCTACTTAATAACATCAAAGGATTTCTCAGAGGTCGAACTTTTCTGATGTTTCACAAGAAAACAAAGGCAGCTTAATTCCTAGATTGGCAAAATTACCCAAAATACAAAATGAACTCAAGATCAAGAGTCTACATGGAGGTTGTCACAGCATTCAATAGTCATGTATATGGCACTTCTCTAAACCTTTATGAAATCCTAAATGTTTGCTAAAATAAGACCAGAAAACCTTAAATGCCACAAACTTCTAAAAAAAAATTGGTTTTAATTACGGAGAAACCTGTTTGGATTAATAATTCTCTTGAGAAGCTATCAGTCAAAATAACATGGGACCGTAACACTTTCTGGATAGAAGGAACCTCAGAGCTAGTCCATTCTAACTCCTTCATATTAAAGAGGCAAAAAAAATGAGTCTGTCTAAAGGATAAGTATGGTAGTAAGTACAGTAAAAAGAACACTGGACTTGAAATCAGAAAACCTGAATTCAAAAATGTCAGTTCTATCCCTTACAATCCCCATGCAGCCTTGAGTAAGGCCTGTCACAGCTTAGTGCCTCTGTTTGTTCATTTATAAAACAGAGATAATTATTTTATTGCCTATCTCGTAGGATTGATACAATTTTTATATACCTTATATTTATATACCTTGCATTGTTATATACCTTGTAAACATTAAAAAGCAAGAGAAATTAGTCATCTTCATTGTTATTATTTTGTCATTTGCCACCCCCTCCCCCAGCTACACTGTGAGTTACTGATCCAATCAGAATATAAACTAGGATTTCAGGAATTAAGTCAATGTTCATTCTATTCATTGCACCACAAAATGTCCAATTCAATTCTGTGACAACTTGAGTCCAAATTCAAACTCTGCTACTTTAAATTATAATTAATAACTTAAGACTTAAATCATAGTTATTCTGGATAAGTTACTTAAGCTTCCTGAGCTCCAGTTTCCTCATGTGAAAATCAAATTACAGACTCCCTGACTTCTAAGGTACTTTTTCCAGCTCTAAACTGGTAATATTATGAAAAGTTACAGAAATATAATGGGAATTCAATTTGATGGTCTGTGATGTTGCTTTGGGCACTAATATTCCACGTTCAACTTTGTATGAGCTGAGGTTCCTTCCAACCCTAAGGTTCTATGACTCTAAGAAGTTTTTGAGGGTTGTCATCTCTATAGAAAATTCTTTAGACCCTCCCTTGGAGTAAAGTGTATAAGTATCCTATAATCCTACACATTACAGCTCTCTAATCCAAACCTTTTATTTTATAGATGAGAAAATGGAAGCCAGAGTAGTTTGGAAATCACCCAAGGTCACACACACAATAAGAAACAGAAGCAATCCCACTACCTGGGATGAACTATATGGACTCTGATTCTAACTCTTGGTCTAGTATTCTTTCTGCTGCTTCACAGAAACAGAGGGAAGGAAGTAGAAGATAAGGAAAGAGGTAGTTTTTGCTCAAATAACTAAATTATTCTTACCCTCTCACACATGCTTAAAATACTATTACAACTGCAACAAAAATTAAGGTGGGGAGAATGTCATCTATAATATAGCCCTGCTAAGCTAATTCTGAAGTGGTGGGGAGAAGGAAGGTAGTTAGGAAATGGGTATAGCTAAAGCAGATGATATTAATCAGGAATCTATGGCCTGCGGAAATGTAAGATAGTCTAAGACTGATTGGTTCCAGAGTGGTGGGTATGGTGTAGAGGGTGTTTTTAGCAACTACTGGTAAGCCACTGGCAAAGAAAATTGGGAATTTCCAATGAGTGTCTATTTGCTATTTTATTTGGGGGAGAGGGAGGAGAGACAGAGGGACATGTTTTTGATGGTATGCGTTTTTATGCTGTTCTGGGAAAAACATTTAAATATCAAGTGTTCAAATCTCATAAACAATTTAAACAGCACAGTTCAACCAGTCTTCAGTAAGATGAACCAAGGTGCAAGAGGGCAAAGATTCCAGCATTGTTTCTAGCAAATACACCTAGAGCACTTCAGAGTTATCCTAGGACCCCAAGGCCCTAACAGTAGAAACAGTTTGATAATCAAATTCTTGTGATATTTCAATAACTACTGTCTGCTTGGAAGAGGTCCAAGGTGGACACACCTTCCATTGAATTCCCCTGGATTGAAAGTAGGGTATAAGCAGGGACAGAAATAGTAAAAAATGAATACTATTTTCACTCATCTTCCTAACACAACAGTCTTTCTCTCTCTCTCTCATGTGTGTGACACACACATACACACACCTTTTGCTTGACTGTACTAAGCCTTCCATCCCTATCTACCATTGAATGGTCTTCTTGTCCAAATATTATGCTTGTTTTCTCTCTATCAGCTTCTTTTAAATTCTTTGGCGGACAAAGAACTTCTAAATACTCTATAAAAGACAAACTTTTAGACAAAACAAGTCAATCGATAATTTTTCCATGCTAAAGGACAATTCGGTAATTCTTTTAGTTCTCTCACAAGAAAAATAAAACATTCTATCACCTCTGATCATCCTTCTGGGCCACCCCACTTTATAACAAAAAATAAGTGTTGTCGTAATAATGGAAGAGACCTTGGTTTGATCCTGATTCTGCCAGTATGATCTGAGGTGAATTATTTAACTTTTCTGGGCCTTGGTTTTTTCACTAAGAAAATGAAGTGGCTGCTCTACATGACCTACAAGGTGTCTTCCAGATTCACCTGGAAGAGCATGTGAATCCTTAAGGAAATAACAACAGCAACCAGGAAGATGTCTATGACTTGCTAAGACTGTTCAAAGAGCTATGACAGGGGTAGTGCTTCAGGAATGTCTGCCTATTTATTTCTGAGGCTACACATGAATGAACAGTTGGGGATGCTAACAGCTTGCTTCTAGGGAGGTTTGTGTAGGAGGTGCAGATTCTAAAATTTGGGACCTTCCAGTTCTTCAAAAACCAGAAGACAAATTTTAAAAAGGTTCTGCTGCCCCTCCAAAGGCTCTAAAAACACGGACAAAAGGGACAGAGAAAAGACAAAGCAATGCATGGTTTTCCTGACCAGTTATAGCTAAAACCACTGTCATTGTGAAATTCAGGAAATTTTGCATCAACTTAGTAGCCTCTGAAACACTGGTGAGGCACAGTGCCAGAAGCACTCAACTCCCAGCGTACGCAAAATAATCTTTCCCCACTCATCACCCCAACAGCTCCTCTCTCTTTTTAAGGAGCAACAGCACCTATCTAGGGGCTTTCAAAGGTCTGCAAATCACCCTAGGATTTAGATAGTGTTCAGTAATGTTGGGTGGGGAAGCTGTGGCTCAGGGAGAAGAAATAACTTAATTCTATAGACATGAGGTTGGAGTCTCCTGTCTCCACCTCTAGAACTCGTATCCACAGAAACATAAATACTTGTTGGAGCTTATTTCCAAAAGCTGGAGAAAATGAGCACTTGTGGGAAAAGGTGAAGCAGCCCCAAACTGCTCCTTTGGTCTGTTCTAGTTTCCATTCAAAGCCTCAACCTCTTGGCGGCTCTTTTTTGTACAAATACCTTAGTCTTTAATGGAGGAAGAAATAAAATACAGTCTTCTCGGCATATTCTTGTACTGGTTCAAATGCACACACAGCTTCATGTCCTTATAGCTGAGTCAGAGGTACCAACCCATGGAGTGAATGTGCCAAAAATCAAATTCTGCTTCAGACACTAGCTGTGTGGCCCTGGGCAAGTCCTTTAACTTCTACAAGCCTGTTTCCTCATCTAGAAAATGGAAATAATACCATCTGCTTTTCAGTGTTGTTGGGAGGATCAAAATAAATAACACAATAAATCAAAGGTGCTTTGCAAACCTTAAAATGCTACATAAAAATAAGTTGGTAATTATATCAAGAACTGGTGTACACTTTTCAAACTTTCAGAGCCAGAAGTGGTACAGGACCTCAGCTTTTATATAGGATGAGAGAAGAACCTTTTACCCTAAGGCAATAGGGATTCCCTCCTCACTACTGTTGCTGCCACTACAAATAGAAAGGTACAGGCCAAGACTCAGAATGGGGAGACGATATCTTCTGCCAACAAGTTTTCTAGAGTTCAACCACCCTGTAAGATCTTCGACACAACTTTTCCTTAAATAGATTTCCAAAATTTTGGAATTATTTGTTTTTTTGAGTTCTAACCTATGCACACCTGTTGAAAAGCTAAAGCAGCTCCTATAAGGCTGGATTTTTTGTGACAAAATCCTTGAGGTCTAGTATACTCCACACACCGCTACAACCATCAGGAGAATTCCTGATTCTGCTCTGCTTGAGACTAGCAGTGCAGTAAGATTTTCAGTTTTATAACATTATCAAGGTCAGTACATTTCTTTATTATTTATTTATCAGCTATCTTAATTGTCTTGGAGCACTTGTGAGCCTAGGCAAATCCCTTAACTTGCCTGCCTCAGTTTCTGTAAGTTGGGGATATTAACACTTGCTTCCCTTCCAAAGCTACTGTGAAATTAAAATAAGACAATATTTGCAAAATGCTTTGCAAATTGTAAATATATAACTGTAATTGCTAGCAAATAAATGACAATAATAATTATGGTAAAAATAATGAAGTTATTACAAATACATAAATAATAAAAAATTTCCTCAGTGCCTCCGAAATGTAAACTTGAACCAGCACAACCCAAGAGTTCTGACCTCCAAGGAACATTTCAAATGTTCTCCTGTCCCATGAACCCCTAATTTTTAAAACAGCATCCACTTTTTCTATATGACTACTGATAATTTAAGAGGTGTAATCACCATGAGAACAAAAGCTGATAGTCTGTTACCCTGTGAGACTGCGTCTTGAGAAGCTATGCTCTTTTAAAGATCATTTCTCTGCATTTGGCTAAAACAGCACTGAGAAATTCCCTAGGAGCTCAGTCCTGCCAGCAGCGATGGGAACCTGGGGACCGAGATAGTACTGCCATCTGTTGAGGAGCATCTAAAGACTTCCCTGGAAAGGAAAATGGATCCTTAAATCAAAAGGGAGTCGAGTGTTTGCTTAGTTACTTATTGAGAAATGAAATCCTGCCTCAGCTCTGGTGAACCTAAGTACCTACTCTGATTCACCTCTTGAATTCCCTAATGCTCCCCAAGGGAGCACTGAAGGTAAATATGTTAATTTGACTTCAATCATGGTTTTCCAGAAAAAAAAAAAAGGAAGAGGAAAAAAAGACTCATACTATATTAGTTTAAGGTACTGAGCCTTAAGACTATTCATGCATTTCTGTATATTTTATACTCAGCAAATAAAATTCCAAAGTTCTATAAGGTAGTGAAGAAATTATTCAAAGTAAGCAATAATGAGCTACATGGTATATGAAACTTTTGCTAATGGTAATTTTTTCCCTCTTAATTTAACTTACACCAGCTCTGTCAAATCTACCTAGTAGGTATTTGCCTTGCTAGCAGGCAAAGCTTTAAGTAGACACATAGCTAGCAACTTTTGGGCATCACCAGTTGGGCCTGGGGTAAATGGTAAAAAATGCTCACTTTCAGCACTAACACCTCAAAGATGCCGAGAGCAGAGAGCAGATCAGAATCTGACCAGAGAGAAACTGACTGGGGTATATGGGGAAGGGAGAGGGAAAAGGGAGGAAATAGGCCATCTGATCGCTTTTCAGCTTAACTTATTTTTCTTGCTAACTAGGTGCTAACACCTACTATATGTTGTGAGTGCTCCCAGTTCCCTATAAATTGAGTTTTCTGGAAGAAATCTGTTGACTGAACTGGTTATAGCCCTGGTTTTGAAGTCATCATTCCTGCCATCCTACACATTGCTCCCCAGTCCTTGATCCAAGTCTGTGAATATGTCAGTTTAAAAGCTTTGAGACACAATGCAGCTTTGGGGCAAAAGAATGAACTGACAACACTGACTCCCAGCATCCCCCTTCTAGGAAAATATTTGCCATGCACGATGAACTTGGAGGTTAAAAAAAACTAGTACTTAAAAGAGTAAATTTAAAATCCCTATTAAAAACCTTAGGGAATCATGGTGTGGTTCACCCCCTCCCCCAAATCATTTCAACTTGCCTTGGTTTGCATTATGATTTTTAATTTTTTCTCTAGCAGCAGCAGCCAATTTACCTTGCTAATTGCGTCTGGCTCAGTCTAATATTAAAATGAGTCTGCATTCCTTGTGCACACACCCACTGAGTGGGGGGGAGGGGTCCGGAAGCTGCCTGGGGGAGAGAAGGCAGACCGGACTAGGATATTTCCTAAGGGTGAGTCAGATGTGAATAATCAGTAGTTTTTATTATTAAATGTTGACTGAGGGTAGATGCTCCTTCAGCCTAGCCCCCCAGCTCACCCAGCCAAGCTACTTTGTGGGGCAATGTCGTACAGTGAAAAGAGCAGAGAACTGGAAGACAAGACTTGTGCAATATGGTAGCCTGATAAATCAATGCAACACTGAATAGTATTAAAACAGGCATAATCCAGAAAGAAGGTGGTGATGATCCATTATCTTCAGATCACTTCTGAAAGCCCTTTACAAAGAACTCTGGCGATCTAAAATGTGTCCAGAAGAGGGCAACTACCATAGGGAGGGTGAGAGGGAACAGGAACCAGAAACCATGTGGCCCTATTTTGACCTGGAAAAGATAATACTTACAGGGAGTTACATGAAAACCTTGTTCAAGTATTTTAAAATGCTGTCTTATCATAAGGAAGAGGCATTAATTAATCAAACTTCTATTTGGGGTCCTAGTGCAGAACCAGGAACCATGTTGGGGAAACTTTCACAGGACTCTCCCCCAAAGTAGAAATGTTCACCTCACTGGAAGTTTTCAGACAGACTGGATAACCACTTGTTGGCAGCAGGGCAGGAAATATTCTTGGTTGAGTCCATTTGATTAAAAAATCTCTGAGATTCTGTGTTTTACACTGGCTCTGGCCCATACAAGCATATATGACCTTAGGCAATTCACTCTGTCCCAACTCAGTTTACTCATCTGTGAAAATGAGGGTTTGGAATAGATGGTTGTGAATGTCTCTTTCTAGTCCTATCATTCTATATTCAGTGCTCTAACAAACTGGGTTCCAAGGAGTCTTCTAACTCTGACGTTGTTATATCATTCTACTGTGTCCCTCTTCTTAACCATCAATTGTCCCACAGTCTTTGCAAACAATCTCTTCAGTTTCAAATTCCTATCTATTCAAATCAGAGACTATTCTGGGCTTGGCAAGGGACAAGTCTGCACTGGTCCCGAAGGCAGCAAAGGATCTACTACACAAGAAACTTGGGCATGCCAGCCATCCCAACACTGCCAAAATAATTTTCTATACTTTCAGCATGTTCCAGAACCCTGAATGGCATTCTTTTGACTACCATATGAGGGTCACACTCTTGAGCCCAACACTCGGTAAGCATCATGGCCTGGGCCCTCTCCCAACTCTCCAATCACTTGTACACGCACCTCCTCATCCAGCCCCACGGGTCTCCTCTCTCTGTGATGTTCTCTCTTGGCCCTAATGCTTGAGCTTCAAGCCACGTTCTTCTCACAGTCTTGTCCTAAACCACTCCAATCTTTTATTTGAGTTGTTCTAACCCTTTTTTATTTTCATACATTTTAGCACTGAGTGATATTCAATTTATATTTTTATTCTATCTGACCAAGTATTATTCGACAGTTTGCTTTTCACATGGATGTATCTTGTCCCCTCCCACATAACTGGACTATAAGTTCCTTGAGAGTAGAGATCAGGTGTTAAATTTCAATCTCCTTAATTGTAATAGTCACTGAAGAGTATCAAGTACATACCAGTAATCTGTATATACTTGCTATACTGATTCAAAGGGTTTAAGATGGAAGGAGGTTCATAAGCACTGGTTGAGGGTATAAATGAGGGTCATCTTTGTCCTATCTCTTTGGTCCCTCTAACACCCAAAATAAGCTAACATGTTACTTCCTGACATTGACTGGACTTGATAAGGATTGACTTTAAAAAATCAAATCAAAATAATCAGTCACTTAGAAAAATGTTTACATCCCCACTGCCTTGTTTGTTGAATTGACTGTTAACCTTCATACCTACTGACAAAGGTGGAGTTCGTACAAAACCTGTATTTCTCCTATGAAAGATATTTGGGTCATCTGTAGCTCTGGATTTAACATTTAAGGAGAAAGAGGTCATTAATAAAATAAATAGACAGCAAAAAAGCTTTTTAATATCTCTTAGTGATACCTTGTGCTCAAGGTTTTTGATTTGTCTTCCTCAACCATAGACTAAGCACCCAACATCAGTCAAATTGTCCAATTACGTTGTCAGTCTTGATCTTCTTAAAGTACAGGTCTCAACGGTGTCACTTCTCTCTATTGAGCAAACTCCAGTGACTTCCTACTGCCTGTATGGCTTCAAAAACCCTTCATTCACCTGGCCCCACCCACCTTTCCAGTATTCTTACATCTTATACTCCCACCTCTCAAATCTCTCCACATTTCTTGTGATCCATTGATACCAGACTCCTGGCTGTTCCTTATACGCTGCAGGCATTTTCACTGGCAGTCCTCGTGCCAGAAGTCTATCTCTCTCCTCATCTCTGCCCTTATCCTCAGATAAAGTCCTACAGTCTCCAAGAAGACTCTCAGTCCTTAATCTTCCTGCCTTCCTTGTGAGGTTGCCTCCAGTTTATCCTGTATCTTGTTTTTTACATAGCTGTTTGTGTGCTGTCTCCCTATGAATTCCTTATAAGCAAGGTTGTTTCTGTTAACCTTTCTTTGTTTCTCTAGTACTTAACACAGTGCCTGATACATAGTAGGTATTTAATAAATACTCATTCACTTTACTTCTTGACATGGATGCAAGGAGAACCAGGTGAAAAGAATAGATAGTTCAATGACACCCATCCCCTCTGATGGAGACACCTTAGGGAAAATGTGTAAAGAATAGTTTATAATGTTTATGTGCAAATTTGTTGCTTTTCTTTAGAGAACATTAGAAGCCTTTATAATATTAAATGTCTTAAAAATAACTATCAGTTTAAGAATTAGGAACCAGAAACCAGCATGGTTGGGCCTGATAGCATTTCTTGTTCTTTAGAGAACCGTGGGCTCCTTCTGCCTGGGTGTAACGCCACTTAGTTTGCTATGCATTAATTGATGGGGCCTGGAAGATGCTTTTAACATTTAAAAAGCTTCAGAGCCAGGGGTCAAGGATCACAAATAGCTACACCAAGAAGTATAATCACATACCATGCAAAGAAACCCAATATTGGGTTTCCAGAGAAAGGAATCCAAGCTGAACACCACAGCAGAAGCTGTGTGCCTGCAAGTCCCTAACTGTAGATAACCAACACCCAAGATAACACTGGATCTTGGGCAGCCTGACAAAGCAAACACACCCCACAGTCATGTTTATCTTGAGCTCCATTAGTAACCTAGAAGAATAAAATTTTTTAAAAAGTCACTGGCTTCCAGGGAGCTTTCCAATGATCATGGCTGGGGGAAGAAGTTGGGGACATACAGCAGAAGAAGGACATGTACCAAAATCAAAATGACAGGGCTGACAGTTGAGTCAACATGGGAGTTATACCACTTTCTATCTTATAAACAGTTTGGGGGGAGGGAGGGAGGAGAATGAGCACTTAAGCAACTTCAAAAAAAAAATTATAAAGGGGAAAAAAAATAATCTCCCTGCAATCATAGATGGGAACTGACATTTTGAAATAAATGAGTTCTTTGGAACAGTTAGAGTCAAGCAGAGCTACATATTTAGACATCCTTTAAAATGTCCTGCTAACTTTATGGACCAAAATAGCTTTGAGGGCCATTTGGATTTTCATTCTGCATAGCTCCTGAATGAAGAGTTACATTTACAGGTCCCAGTACCTTTAATAAAATGTGCAGAGAATGAATGATTAACAGGACGTTGGTACTGCCATCACTGAGACAATTTCCACCTGAAATTTCATAGAAATTAGTGACTGTAATCAAAATTCCTAGTGCTCTAAAGACAACCACTCTATGAAATTCCCCTTTCAGTGACAATTATTTCAAAAGCTCCCTTTAAAAAAATTTAGCCAGAAGAAGATACAAGGAGGACCTATCAGGAAGTACTGAGACCTGAAAAGTGCCTTGTATCAAAGACAGGGGAAGCTTGAAAATACACATGTTTAATTACTATCTCAATGCTGGTGATTCTCATATCTACTATTCTTGCTCCAAAACTCACTGCTGACCTCAGGTCTGAAATATCCAAATGTCTTTTCATACATCTTAAAAAGGATGTTCAGTAAACAGCTAAAATAATATGTCCAAAACAGAACTTCCTCCCATCCCTCAGGTCACTGTCCCAGAGTCTTCACACTATCTCGCATCTCCATTTCTCACTCTGTTTCCAAGGCCTGTCAATTTCACCTTTACCACATCTCTGAGACATACCCTTCTCTCCTCCAATATTGCCACCGCTCTGGGACAAGTCCTCATGACTGTTGTTGCAGTAGCCTAGTGATGGAGAACTGCCAACTATAACTCTCTCTACACTCCAAACTGTCCTCTATTCAAAGTAATTTTCCCAGGGCAGGTCTGATCATATGACATCTCTACTTTAAAAATCTCCATTGACTTTCTATTGCCTCCAGGATCACATACAAAATGTTTTTCTTGGCGTTCAAAGTCCTTCAAAACCTAGCCCCTCCTACTTTTCTACAGTGATGCTGATGTTCTGGCTGCTCAACAAAATATTCCACCTCTTAAGTTTTAGGTATTTATTTCATCTGTCTGTTCCCCACATCTGAACTACTTTCCCTCCTCATCTCTGCCTCCTGGCTTCCTTCAAGCACCAAATGAAATCTTATCTTTTATGGGAAGCTTTCCCCAATCTCTTAATTTTAGTGTCTTCTCTCTATTAATTGTCTCCTATTTATCCTATATTTAGCTTGTTCTCTGTGTGTATACATACACACACATACAAGTATTTGATTGCATATTAATGTCCCTCATTACATTATAAGCTCTCTGAAAGCCGGAAACTGTCTTTCCCTTCCTTTGTATTCTATGTGCCTGGCATACAGAAGGTGCTTAATAAATGTTGACTGGTTGATGTATTCATAAAGTGAGGCAGATTTTATTTGCCAAGGATGTAGAAGCAATGAGAGGACTTGGGGAGAGGCTGAGGTCATCCTTCATGATAACTGAAACAGGTTGAGGCTGAGATGGCTTCTGATAAAGAAGACGGTATTTCATATTTGTTGTCAGTATGATGTTCAGTCTTTAAATGAATTTCTATTATGGGGATGGGTGGGGATGGTTCATTCTGAGCCACTCAATAGGGAAATCTAGGCTCTATTCCTGACTATATTACTAACATGCTATGTGACTTTGGGCAAGTCATTGCAGTTATATAGGCTAGATTATGTCTGCAGTCACTTCTAGTAATCGCGAAATCCCATGTTTACTGAGTCTTTCCTTATAAATTGTTCCCATGTACTCCAGGGGTAACCAGTCAAAACCAATACTTTGTGGCTATGGAAAAGCTTCTCTTGAGAAACAGGAAGGAGGTATTCAGAATCATGAATGTAAACTCCTTAGTACCTGCTCTTGAACCACTGAGCTACTGGTTGAAATGAAATCTTCCGTAAGTGAGACCAGATTGGTAATAAGGCAATGAAATTTTGCCCAGAAGAAGAGATCAGAGTAGAGGCCTCTTCCCAACTCCCAACTAAATTCATAAAACGATAGACTCTTAAAGATTTAGGAGAAACCTTAAAGTGACCTAGTCTACTTCTCACAACCTGTGGGTTGCTGATGAAAATGTTATCAACCAGCATGAAGAGACTTCTAAAAACACCTACTTGAAAAGGATAACATCTTATTGACCTTACTTTAAGAGTACTGAGGAAGAGAGGAAGGAAACAAACAGAACAGAACACAGGACGGCCCGCAGAGAATGAAGTATCCAAAATCAAAGGGGTCTAATGTAACACTATATTAGGATACACACACTTCCCAAAGTCACAGTCAAGTTTACAAGTTGTGTCCAATGAATTCAAGGGCATCTGGTCAGACATCTCACCTGCCTCACCTTAGCAGTTGTGCAAACATGTTCCTATGACAGCGAATGAACATCACCACTCCCACCTTCAGTCATAACATGATCCAACAAAGTATGAGGGCTTTACTTGGATGTCAAAGAGTTGCTTGGTAGGGTTGACAACAGGAAAGTATAAGCTTTGCAGAGAGGCTGAATCATCCCTCCTCCAATTCTAAGACAACATCTGACATCTATTCACCCACCACTGAACAAGTATTATTAAGTGCCTATGGCATACATGCAGTGTGGCAGGAAGTGAGAAATGAAGTTTAGAAAATAGATTTAGAACTGGAAAAGGCTTTAAATAAGGCATGATCCCTACACTCTCATGGATTTCAGTCAAGCAAGGGCATGAGACAACAGACAAGAGAATTCACTATCAAATGCAAAATACTATATGAGATACTAGGAGGAAGACCCTTACTACTAAGGTGGGCGATTAGGGAAGGCTTTATGAAACAGGTGACATTTGTATTGTTTAAAAGAAAGAAAGAGCAGGAATTCAATAGTTCAAGAAAAATACAAAGGGCATCCTGGGTATGGGGAAGAGCATGAGCTAAATTAGAAGTCCATCCATCATTGAAGACCAATTTTCAAATTGCTTTCATATCCATTATTTTCTTGCTTGTTACTTATTTAAAACAAAACAAAATACAACCTTGGTGAGACAGGTAATATTGACCTCATCCTGTACATGTGAGTTGAAGAGATTTGGGATACACTACAAATTTCTTCTACTACTCTAGTGGGTGACCACAGGAATAACTTCATCTGGGAAATGACAAGGCAGGGGTATCCCCACTGAATGGTCTCCAAGATGAAAGAACCGAGGCCCAGAAACTGAAAGTGACCTGGATCACGGTTATGAGTATCATCATAAGTAAGATCCATATGGTACTTACTAAGTGCCAAGTACTGTGCTATGCTCTTTGCAACCATTACCTCATTTAATTCTCACAACAACCCTGAGAGGTCAGTGCTACTATTTTCCCCATTTTACAGATGACTAAATTGAGGCAAAAAAAGGATAAGTGACTTGCCCATGGTCACATAGCTAGTTAAGTATCTGAGGCCATCTCTGAATTCAGGATTTCCTAACTCTAGGTCTAGGGCTCCATCCTTTTAGTCACTCAAAATCACACACAGAGAACCTAAGCATATCAGTAATCGTAAGCTAGGTCTCCTACACCAGTGTTTCATTCACTGTATGATGCCATGTGGACTACAATGAGAAGAAAGAAAGGCTGGCACATTTCGGAAAAATTGCTCCGTGGCAACAAGATGGAATAAGCTGTGGTTGGAAGACTAGAATCACTGGGAATGGGGGAGGTGGGAGAAAACTTGGAAAAGTGCTGAGCTGAGGATGAGTGTCGTCTAGCTTCACATCAGGCAGAATGACTTAGGAACTTACCACTCAGACTGACTTTTTTTTGTTTCCCTCTCTCCTCTTCTTCCACTGCCCCCAATCCTTTCTATTGAACAAAAAAAAAAAAAAAAAAAAAAAGGGAGAGATTAGACTCATGATGTACCTTATATAGGGAATGAACTGCTCAAGAAAATCTCCCTCTACCAACACAGGTGGGTTCCCTTTCTTCAAGTTACAGTCTAGCAGAGGTGGTCAAACTAGTGGCCACTCTGCAATGGCTGAACCAGATTAAAACGTAATTGGGAAATATTTAACAAGTAAATGAAAATGCAACATAGACAATGTTAACTGGTTTTCAGTTCTAATTTTATTTCAGTTTGACACCTTTGGCCTAGAGCAGGGAGAGGTTCAATGACTTACCTACCATGGCATAGGCAGTGTGTGTCAGACAAAGAACTCAAAAGTACCTAGAGTTTGTCTGCCCCAACCCTGAATTAGCAAATACTGAACAATTGCTCCTAGAGGAAATGCAAGATTAGGTTCCTGAGAGCCTCTGGTCACAACATTTACTTTAGCACTTTCCTGAGTAGCCTCATTCATGTACATTTCCTCTTCTTTCTTCTGAATGTATCTGATGTATTGTTATTTCACTTACATTGAACTCATGGCCAATAACACTACAACTCCTGCCTGAGAGAAGCAAATCTAACACTTATATTTTTTTCAGTTAAGACCCAAGTCCTGCTTGGGTCTTAGACTTGGGGTAGAATGTAATCACCAAGAAAAAGCACAGAAACCATGAGCACTGGATGACACTTATCCATGAACAATTTGAAAGCACAGCAAATATTGATTTTTGGAATTACAAATAAATTTTATAGATGAATTTGCAAATATAGAATATTCAGCCTATATCAAACTGCTTACCATCTCTGGAAGTGGGAAGATAAGGAAGGAAGGAAAAAAATTTGGAACTCATTTTTTTTTAAAAATGAATGTTAAAAATTCTCTTTACATGTAACTGGAAAAAACAAATACTAGAAAAAAAGAAAAAATACAGAATTCTCAAGTAATGAGGATATAGGTCTTCCAGACCACACCAACCACACTAACTCTTATCCTTTGAATTACTGAGGTTAAATGAGACATAATACTGACTAGGGTAAATTAATCAGTCAATCAACCCAGAGTTAGAATAAAAATCTCTAGAATAGTCAGACCCATGCAGGGATTCTAAGTCCCTCTTAGGACATAGTCAAAAGTGGGAAGAAATGACACACAGAAATTATCAGACAACCTGTAACTAAATATCAGGTTACCTGATAACAGTAGACTAAAGTACTTAAAAAGAAAAACTGACCAGTGTAGATGGAAGTAAAAAGAGAAGGATTCAGGTAGAAAACAAAGCTTGAAAACAGGTAGAAGAATATAGACCAGGGAAATTGAAAGGAAAGGACATTTCATGTATCAGTAAATAATCAAGGACTTGGAGGTGGGAATTTGGCATGGTATATGCAGGAGACAGAAGGAGTAAAGTCTGGCATGTGGATAGTGGACAAACAACATTGCAGTGGGGATGGTCCAAGGATGGAAGGGCTTGGGCACTGGAACAGAAGAGTTTATACTTTGCATTTCACTTATCTGATCCTCAACTGTCTCAACACAATGCCCCGCACCTTACATGAAAGAAGAAATATCAGTTCTGGAAAGTCTAAAACCACTCTGGGACTTCAAGTGGAACAATGCTCATTCCCAGAAAACATTTGCCTGTAAAGTATTGTCCTCTCTTTGAACTCTGAGGTCCTACCAGATGCATCAAGGGAGCATGCCCTTCATTCCCAGGTATCTCGGGCAATTAGATGCTGGTGAGGAGAAGAAGAGGGCAAGGAAGAGGTCAAGGGAAGAGGGGAAAGAACAAGAGAGGAATAAAAGCTTTTTAAGCATCAAAACTCAGTATGCCAGCTGCACTGAAGCTCTTAACTTGAAAAATAAAACATCCAGCAAAGGTCCAGATTAGAAATACCATCCTCTGGCTGAAAATGAATTTAGCCTGAGCTCATATATGCTGCTGCTGCTGCCTTGTTCTGTGGATCTACACAGTCCACTCTTGCTACAGCAATCCAACGTCCTCCAGGCTGCTCAACACATCACAGGGTTTTAAAATGCCAAATACCTTTCCTCTCCTTCATTTCCCTTCTCCCCCTCTTTGGGAGGATGCTGAGACAGGCACATTGGAAGGAGGACTTAGCACCATTTCACTGGGCATTTTCAAACTCTCAGCGTGTTTTCTTCCTTCTCCTCAGAAGGAAAAACAGAAGATGTTTTCCATAAGCAGCCGATTTCATTAGCTAATTTTACCATCACTTATGGTCGACTTTATGACTAAGATTTCATGCTGACTATATTAATCCTGTCAAATTTCGGAGAGAGAGGAATGATACTGTGTGTTTTATAGCTGCAATAACTTCTAGTCCATTAGACATGCATGCTGACATGGAAGTAATCAAATTGATTTTTTTGCCTATTACAATGGAGAACTTTGTATGAGCAAATAGCCCTTCTGGCAATGGTCTGTAAACCTCAAGAACCCTGCACTCCCTTCAGGAAGTGAAGAAATCCACTAAGATCCAGCTAAGAAATCTGGGTGTTCCTGCCCCCCTCCCCCTAGCTTTACATGCTATTTTCCCCTGAGAGAGGGAACACATTAGTCGGCCAGAACAACAACAAAAGACAATGAAAGGAATAATTTGAGGTTTTCAAAGCCACTGTAGACATCACAGAAGATGCAATTAGCTGTTTTCCCAGGATCAAGGGTCCTATTATTTCCTTCCCAAAGATAAGACAGTCCTGTTGTGTAATACTGGGCTCCAGCTCAGTCTCAGATTCCCACACAAACAGATCCTAGGAAATCCTGAAAGGGTTTGGGGGAAGAGGGGAGAAAGGACAGGAGGCAGTTTAGCACAGCAGATAGATCTCTGAACTTGTAGTCAAGAGAGAACCAGGTTTTTGTTCTGGCTAACATTTGTAAGCTGTGTGATCCTGGGAAAGTCATTAAACATCTGGGAAATTCAATTTCCTAACAGGTAACAAGGGAACACTAATCCTCATAGTACCTATTTCACAGGGTTGTTGTGAAGAAAATGTTCTATAAACCTTATTATGATTTTGACCATAAATGACAGCAATAGTAAGAATGACTGACATTTATTTACAGTCTTTTCAAGTTTGAAAAAGACTTCATGGGCATTATCTCATCTGTAGCTGGAATAAGCATGTACTACTACAGTTTGCATTATTCCCATTTTACAGTTTCATCAAGACTCTTGATATTTTTTGTGATGACATTTGTTCATAATTTCTGCCTGTGAAACATCCCTCAGCCCTTTTCAAGTGGTGAGTTCCTCCAAAACTACCATCTTCAAGGACCCCAACTTAGCTTCTAAAGCTCTGGAAGCCATCATTCAACAAACACCAGCCCCCCCCTGCCTTCAACTTGTATTACTTCCTCATTCCAAAATACAATTTAGCCAGACTCACACCAGTCAGCTCTATTCAACTAGGGAAATAAGATATATCTGTAGCAGATCTTACTTTCATGGTCTTGTTAATATAATTAAGCAGGGTGGTTGACAAAATTACTTTCCTGACACAATTTACTATCGTTGGCTTACTTTTATTCCATCCTGCAGCCTACTGCCCAGCAGGAATCCTCTTAAACGAAAACATTTAATTACCTTCTCCAAGCCAAGGAAGGTGTGAGAGTGGAATGACTGCAAAGAGAACAGGAAGGCTCAGTTTAGGCTGATGCTCTCTCCATCAGTCTGAATGCTGATGCCTTTCCCTTCACTATGAAACAGAAAGGAGAAAAGAAATGAACAGCAGGGAGTCAGAATGGAAAAGCTGGACAGTTTGCCCAACTTCCCCAAAGTCTCACCTTCACCTGATAGCTTCACTTCTTGGCTTCAGACATTAGGAATTTCCAGATTATTACATGCACATGTTCAAAGAGAATGAAAAGGCTTTCCAAAGTCAAACAACTGAATTCTTTATTATCCAAGCATGAAACCATTGATTGCCCTTCTCTGGGTGGATAACCTAAAACTTAAATTTTCATATTTATAGCGAATCAACAAGACTTAGCATCAAGATAACTGAGATCACCACTGGGTTCTTCAAAGTCACTATCCGAGTCATCACAGACAAATCATGTAATTCTTCTGAGCCTCAGTTTTCTCACCTGTAAAATTGGGAATAATAATAGTTGGAACTATAGACCATGAAAGGTTGTGAGGAAAACACATCTAAAATGTGAGGAATTATTATCATTAACTGGATAGGCTACCACACAATTTATAGAAACTTAAAGGTATAATAGGTCCTCAGATGAAAAAGAACGGTTTTAATGTGACTGCTCCTCTTCACAAGAACAGCTGAAGATCTTTTTTGACAATTACAAAATCTGAATAGTAACTCTAAAGGGTAAGCTTCCCTGAGGGTGAACACATTTATATAGTGTTTTGTCTGCAAAGCACTAACTCATAAATGACACATAAGAGGTAAGATTCTATTGCCATTCCCATTTTACAGATGAGAAAACTCAGAGCAAGAGACTGTGATTCATCTATGTGCTTCGTTAAACAGGGGCAGAATTCAAACCCTATCAAACTCTATTTAGTCACGGTCATTTTTGTTGAAGAAAATCTGTATTATTAGCTTTGGTTTCTTACCTGGTTACTTATGCCCTTTAACTGAAGCCATGAGTCTATTCTCCTAAACTCAGTCACACTTTACACCCTCAACACCAGATCATATACTCATTGATCCCAGACGGATCATATCCCAAACTTCAGTCCAACCTCTCAATCCCTAGTTGCAGGCCAAAGCCCCAATCAAAGTCAGTCAAAGCCCTAATTCTGGCTCTGCTACAATACTTTTTCTGTAAACTTGAACTTTTATTTGCTCATCCATCAAGTAGGAATAATCTCTGCCCCTTATCTCAAAGGGCGATTAGGAAAAATCAATGAAGTAATGGAGGTGTGTGTGTACTTTTTGAAAAGCAAAGCACATTACTGCCTAATACATAAGGCATTATTATTAGAAATTTTTCCTGGAAGAAAATGAAGATTCATTACTCTGGGCCTTAGGATTACTCCAACCAGAGGCCCCACTGTTCAGTTCCCTCCAAGATTTCGACAACAGACACACCTGAAAGGGAAGAAAAATGGAAATCTTCCTAGCACCCTTAACAACTAAATATGAGTCAAAACAATATATGCCATCCTTGTGTGTGTTCGTCCTTCGTTGCCAAAGAAGACCATGTCATCAGAGAAATAATGATGTGACTTATACTTGACTTTGTTTTTAGTGAGGGAGGGCTGTGCAGGTCACCAGCCTCACTTCTCCTCCAGAGCCATCTGAATTCAGTGACCAGATATTCATCAGGATGACTGAAGATGACCCAGGATAAAGTAACTGGGGTTAAGTGACTTGCCCAAGGTCATACAGCTAGTGAGTGTCAAGTATCTGAGGTGACATTTGAACTCAGGTCCTCCAGACTCCTGCACTGGTGCTCTATCCACTGCACCACCCAGCTGCCCCATGCCATCCTTATGACCAATCAAAAGGCAAAGTTATGCTTGCAACTCTTATAGGAACACAAATAGGACCCAAATATATGTCAGGGTAGAGACACTAGAAGTGGGGGGAAAGGGGGATAGAGAGAGAAGATGTGCCAGGGCTGTACAAGATACTATAAGAATGTTCTGAATTTTTTTTCTTTAAAAAAAAAGTCAAGAAAGTCTAAAATTGAGGGTGCATTCATAGTCCTCACTTCCCAAACTTTTGAAAGAAACAAAATGCTTCTTGTCTACTCAAGAGAGACTCAAAACAGAAGGGGTTCAGAGGCGGATAGATACCGGTTTCAGAACATACCCAAGAGTGCAGTGCTTCCAAGCCCAAATGAGGATATGATCATCAAAAGTATCTTTGTTGGGCCAATTAAAGAGGAGGGGGGTGGTGGTAAAGGAAGCTTTCCATGTTTTTCCCCAGTTATTGGAAATCAGACTGAGAGGGGCAGGAGCTTTCTCATGACCTCAAGAGATATTGCCATGACAACTCTGGATCAATCTTCCAAAAACCAGTATCCTCATTTGCATGGATGTGAAATAGAATAATTAAAGTAAGTTATTTTCTCAGCTTGGAAGTTAGGGATGGTGGGGGGAGGGAGGGGAGAGAGGGAAGAAAGAAGGGAAAGTTGAAGCAGAGGAGAGTAGAAGGCTCAAAGAGAAATTGAGACAAGTAACAGCCTTTACAGAGTATAGTATGAAAAATAAGAGAAAAATTATCAGCTACCTTGAAACACTCAAAAAGTCAGATCTGTCCCATAAAATCCAAAACAACTTGGTGAATAAAAGGCATTCAAAACTACTGCCAGTATAATGTTGTACTTTTTAAAATCCAAAGGTTTAATATTCAAATGAATGTTGCGTCTCTTTGGATGGTAGTACAAAAGTTAGCCTCAGAGCCCGAAAGAGCTGTGTTCAAGTCTTAGCTCTAACACATACTACTGGCTTTGTGACTCTAACCAAGGAAATCCACTTGTCAGTGCCCCAAGCTACCAACACTTTAAGACAATAGTTTCCAGTTGGTGCCTCAAAACCTTTTCAACAAAATGTGTTGTAAATCCCCAGGGTAATTTAATATACTATCCATAATATTCTTTTGGATTGATTCATTAAATGCTTACAACAACAACAATGGTACTTTTAGGTCCAAAAAGCTTCACATATAAAATTTATTACATAAATGCAATTGCAAAATATAAATTTTTCTTCAGTCATCAAAACTCTAAATACAAAATTATAAAACCCTAATTATAAATAATTTTTACGTGGGATAGTCAAGCTCAGCAGAACCTCATATGCTTACTATTATCTGAAAGACTTCATATTAAATTACCTTATACATTTTTTTGAATATATATTTTAAGTGAAGTTAGAACTTGGGAAATGTTTAACATAATAATCATGTTAACAACTTCTATGTTCAACTTTTAAAATTTGAAGAAAAGTTTAAGATTTGGCTTAACAGCAAACATAGTCTTAAATCTGGTTCTCCATCAAGTTTATTCCTCTATTTTGATGTAAACCAAAAATAAAGTGAAAATGCTTGCTCACACAATGTGATGGTAGAATTTTACAAGTTCTCTTGCTGAGATAGAAGTTCATTTAAAAAATTTTAGCCACCTAAGCAAGAGAAAAAATTAGTTTTATAAAAATGTACTGATGACAAGAGTTCATTAAATGATAAATGTACTTAAAGTACAATTGTATAAATTGCTTTATTTTTATCATTTATATGTAATCTATCCATTGTAAGGAAAGATTCTTGACTTTTTTGAATATGACTTTCTTTTTTACTACTGGCCTACTTGGCTACACTCTCATGGAAACTGAATGACCAATGTTACCAACCAGTTCATTTGAAAATCACCAGACAGAATATGACGATAAACTTAAACCCCCAATCTTAATACTGCAACTGAGAGACAATTAAGACTGTTTCTACAGAGCTTCTATAATAGTCTGTTGAAGGCTTCAAGAAGCCTTGTAATATGCAACAATCAGAGTTTTCAAACTGCCCGACATATGTTTGTACTTGAACACTAGTAGCAGTTGGGTAGCAATCTGATGACAGATCAAGAACCTTCAAGAGCACACTGCACTTAGTCTGAAAACTCGAGTCTGGTGTCATCACCGTACTAAAATCGTCATGCTCATGCCACGGTGGTTTTAAAGTGCAACAGAAACAAATTTATAATGCTTCAAACATGTACAAGCTCATTGTCATAGAGGAAGTCTATATTTATAATATTTACTGTGTAAGGCACCATTAAAGAACTTTTAGCACAAAATCCTTGGTCCATCAAGATCACTCCCCATTCCAGGGGTTCACAAACTATTAAGTAGAAACCATGGTGCTCTAAGACCTTTAAGTTGCAGAGAGGGTAGTGATAAGAGTTTCCTCATGTCAATGAAATCATTACAAACAGGTCCAAGTTACTTTAAAATTTGCTCCATGTAACAATTATTTCTGCCTCATCTATGCTAAGCTTCTTCAGTGTTCTATCTTATCTACTCTTTGAAGATTTGCTCTGTCCTGTTCCCCACTGTATTAAATGGAGACAGGTGTGGATTTTACCCCACATTTTACTCACATCTATTTATATATTATTCTGTAAAAAGACTCCAGAAGTCAATAGTCTATTGGCCATCACTTGTCATAAAGGTCAGACACGCTTGGGCCTTGATTAGTAATAGTGCCTTCTTAATAATAACCTTTGGGGAGGAATGACAACTCTCACGCCATCCATGGTTTCAACTAGTGTCAAAATGTTTTGACATGGATGTACAACTCTGAAATTTCTTCATCTGTAAAATGAAGGGGTTGGATTAAATGATTTCTGAGGTTTTATCCAACTCTAAAATCCAGCTGGCCTACTTATATAGTTAGTTCATCATGAACAGATACTTGGGATGGAATACATAGAGAATGCAAAGTGTTCTTTGGCGCTAATCATCCAGGAGTCACCATCAAAAGAGGGTCTTGGGTTTTAGGGAGAAGGGGCAAGAAGTGAAGAGGAAGGCCTTGGATGCTCAAAGCAAGAACATTTTTCCATAACTTGCTCCTTTCCAATAGAATAACTTGAGCTCCAACCTTATTATCAATCATTTCTAGGATACCTTTTTTATTACAACTCTTGCCAAATAAATCGGGCTAGAATAATAAACAAAAATTGTATCTTTGGTTCAAAACTGACTTATCCAATTGAGACTTCAACTTTACCAAGTTGGGAAAAATGTCTCTAGTTCAACTTTTCACCTTAAATGTCTTCTGGTGCTGCCTTCAAGCATGTCTCTACCCACTGCCAATCCCATCTGATCACACTGAAAAAAGTATTCTTTTGGGAAAGTCTGTCTCTGACACCAAAATTTTTGTATAAACCACTTGAACCCAAGTTATCAAGAGAGTCAGAGTAAGAGTACAAATGAAATCTTTACCCCCTTCTGCCAGGACTTTTCCAGTTTATAGGGGGAATATACATTTAATGTTATTTAGCATTCAAAAGCTCTTTCATAGTCTATTCCCTTGCCTCCCCTTTATCTTATATCCTAGAAGATTTTCCCTACTTCCTGTATTAATTACTTCTATCTCTAGTAACAAAGTTTCTCATGAGGAAGTGTGTCACTGGAAACCCTCCCCTTCTTTCACAGAGACAGGACCAGATCTGAGACACTATAGTTCTTCAAAGAAGCACGGGGAAGGGGTAGCAATGATACAGTGAGTACATGCTAGCTAAGGAGAAAGAAACCTTGAATGGAGAAGTTATTTAAAATGAACTATTAAACTTAAAGACAGAGAGAACAGGCCTACGCACAAGGCAAGTTAGTCACTGTTACCCTCTGTTACAGAGAATGGCCTCACCCACAGAAATAACACATACTTTGGAGTAGGCACCAGGGAAGACAGAGACAAACTAGCTTATTGATAGGTCTTCTTATCTAAAACCCAGGGAAATTCTGTGCTGCTCTGTCTTAGTCATCTCATTCATACAAAGGGAAGATTACTCAGTAGAGATCAGCATTAATTCATTTTCATGAACATGATAAGGCAACTTCAAGATACTAGATAAGAAGAGAAAGCAGTCACAGTTGGGTCATCTCTAACTATCCTTAGGGCTGTCTGAATGGGTAGGAAGTTCTGGCAATGGGGGAGAGCATTAGACAATACCAATTAGTTAAGCCACTGTTCCAGATCTGGGCTACATTATGCTAAGTGTTTAACCAAGAAACATGGAGGATGTGAACATGCCCAGAACAATTGCCTGTTTTTGGTTAACTGCCTGCGGGCTTGGGGAAGGGGATGAGAAGAAGAGAAATGGCTTTTGAAAAACAAACCAAACACTAGAAAGCCTGAACCAAGATGCTACTCAGTCCAGGATGGCTGAACTGAATTGGTCAAAAAGCTTCCCCTAAATGGAAAATTTTATAAGCTTCATATAAGAAGAAGAAAATGTTTTGATAGGAAGGATTTTATTATTAACAATTCTGATAAATGAAAACTCTTCTTTAAGGGCAGAGACTTTTTATTTTTGTGGTACCTGGCCAGTAGCAGGTGCTAAATAAATGTTTACTGACTGACACCCACCCCCACCCCTGCAAAAAAAACCAGATGCTTTCAATGTGCACCCCAAAATCAGTTTCATTTGGCTCAATGCCTTCCTTATACTCTCCTCTGTTATACTATTAGACCTGGAAAATAAAAACGTTGGGCCCCGAAAAACTTTCAAAAAAAAATTTAGATGTGATCACTATATTCTGCTTACTAAGATACAGAAGAGGCCCTAGTCACTTTAGAGTTATTTTCAACAAGAATTTTGGATCTAATCCTGGTTATCTAGAAACCCAATTCACCAGAACAGCAAATTTGGCCCTCAAGCACTATTTCCTCTACACACTTTAACTCCAGAAGAAAGATAGTTTTCATACAATCTCTGCCTAGCTCATTAGCTACACACTGGCTGCTGAGATGTTGAAGGAAAGACTACAGTAGAAGATAATACAGAATCAGACCCTAAGGGCAAAGGGCAGAAGTGACCTCACTAAACCTAGAGCCAGGGTACAGTCTTCCCTTGGCCAAAGAAAAAGTAGTTTTTTTTTAAAAATGTGTTTCCTTAAGGTTCTCAGCCCTGCTTGGGGCCTGGAGTTTCTCAGCAACCCAGCCCAGAATATTCTCCAAGAGTTCTACATAATCCCATTCCACTTGCCATCTCTTTATAGCCCTACACACTTTTTTTTTTGGTCCCATCCCTTCTGAAAACCTTATATGTAACTCATCAGAGAAAGTGTGCCCAGAAAAGAAAGAAAAATGATCTGAGGGATGGAGAACAGGTTTCATGTAAAAGAGTCAAAGAACTGGGGTCTTCATTTAGCACAGACAAAGTTACGGGTTGACTTGGTTACAGTCTTCAAGTACATGCCAGTTTTTTATAGACAAGATACAGAACATTTAGTTCCCTCTGCCCACCAAAGACTCAAAAAAAGAAGGAACTGACAAAGGAAAGCAATACTGACTAAATTTGGGCAAGACCAACCATGGGTGAGGAGTGAAGGAGGAAAAATTATTGGACTGGGCAACCAAGCAAGGGTGTGGTGCCTCTCTTCCTACAGAGTTGTCTTGGGGTAGCCATGCTATGCATGGACAGGATGAAGGCATTGACTGGACCAAACTGTCAGAGTTCCGATCAGTTCTAAGAGACTCCCTATGGACTTGGATTGGACTTCACCAAAAAACAAAACAAAAAAGCTTTTCATTGTCAAAATTTCCAGGCGAGGGACAGTAGGGAGTGGGACGGATGCTTGACAACTCAAGTAATGAGAAACAACTGGAAATGTCCTTCATACGATTTCCTCTATCTATGGCTTCTCTGCCCCTCTCTTGTCCTCTGGGGCAGCATAGATTTATGACATTTTTAATAGGCAGTTAATTTATTTAATATGGAATATTAATAATGAAGTGACGGGGCTGGCAGTTTAATGGTGCTGGAGGTTTTGGGGGTATTTTGGGATACTATTAAATTTTTACAGTTAACAGATGGATACTATTTCTTAGAACATATAAACTGATCCTTCTACCGTATGTGGCCAAGGATATTTATATTCCAAGCTTGCTCAGCTCCCCCCTCTTTGTTAAAAAGACACAGGAGATTTATTCTAGTGTTAAATGAGTTATTCCCATGACACAAAGACTGAACCAAAACACCAAAGTTTACCTACTCGGAATACATCCACCTAAACTCTACTCAAGAAGCTTCCAAATTCTTTTTAAATCTAGATGGGTCCTAACACTCCTGTAAGATGGCCAGGTCTTATTCTCACGGTGGTGATCTGGGAAAAAGGCAAAATTCCAGGAATATAATTCACGTTTCCTAATTCCCAGGTAGGTAGCTGTGTATTTTTAATGCTAGTCAAAGTGTAGACAAACAAAAATGCTCAAATAAAAGGAACTAACAGCTTGCGACAGTGATCAAGTCTGGCCTCCAAGACCAGCTTAGGGGGTGGGGGTGTAAAATTGACAAAATTTGTCATTCCCCAATTGATAAATGGTCAAAGGACGTGAACAGACAGTTTTCAAATGAAGAAATTAAAGCTATCTATAGTCATATGAAAAAAAGCTCTAAATCATTATTGATTAGAGAAATGGAAATAAAAACAGTTCTGAGGTACCACATCACAACTATCAGATTGGCTAACATGACAAAACAGGAAAAGTGATAAATATTGGCAAAGATGTGAAAATTGTACACATTTTAATGTATTGTTGTGGAGTTGTGAACTGATCCAACCATTCTGGAGAGCAATTTGGAACTATGACCAAAGAGCTATAAAACTGTGCATACCCTTTGACCCAGCAATACTACTTCTAGGTCTGTATCCCAAAGAGATCATACAAATGGGAAAAGGACCCACATATACAAAAATATTTACAGCAACTCTTTTGTATGGTGACAAAGAATTGGAAATTGAGGGGATGCCTATGAATTGGGGAATGACTGAACAAGTAGTAGTACATGAATGCAATGGAATACTATTGTGCTGTAAGAAATGATGAGCAGGAGAAAGACGTAAGAAGTGATGCTGAGGGAGGGTAACAGAACCAGGAGAACATTGTACACAGTTACAGCCACATTGTGAGATGACTAACTTTGATAGACTTGGCTCTTCCTGGCAATGCAAGGTTATAAGACAACTTGACTCCTGATAGAAAATGCTATCCACATCCAGAGAAAGAAATATGGAGTCTGAACGCAGATAGAAGCATGCTATTTGCTCTCTCTCTTTAATGTTTCATTTCTTTATTCTCATAGTTCATTACGTTGGTTCTAATTCTTTGCAACAGGACTAAGGTGAAAATGTTTAATGCGAATGTTTATGTAGAGCCTATATCAGATTGTATGCTGTCTTGTGGAGGGGGAGGAGGAGAAAATCTGGACCTCAAAAGCTTGTGAAACTGAATGCTATAAACTAAAAATTGATTAATCAATTAATTTTAGGAAAAAGGAATGATGAGCAGAAGAGTTTCAGAAAATCCTTGGAAGACTTATAGGAACTCATGCAAACTGAAGTAAGCAGAACAGAAGAACACTGTGCTTAGTAACAGTAATATCGTAAGGATGGTCAACTGTGAAAGACTTAGCTCCTCTTATAAAGACAACAATCCAGGACAATTCCAAAGGATCCATAATGAAAAATATGATTTACCTCCAGAGAGAGAATTGATGAACTCTGAATGCAGACTGAAGTATACTTTTTTAACTTTATTTTTCTTGTGGATTTTATCTTTTTTTTTTTTTGCAATGACTAATATGGAAATATTTTACATGACTTCACATGTGCAATCAATATCAAATTGTTTTTTGAGGGGGGAGGGGAATGAGGGAAGAAAATAATTTGGAACTCAAAATCTTAAAAAAAAATTTACATGTAACTTGGAAATAAAAAAGAAATAAAAAAACTGGAAAGACTTGACTGAACTGATGCTGAGTGAAGCAAGCAGAACAGGAGAACATTGTACACAGTAACAGCCACAATGCTAACTTTGATAGATTGGCTCTTCACAGCAATGTAATGATATAAGACAGTTCCAAAAGACTAAAGATGGAAAATGCTATCCACATCCACAGAGAGAACTATAGTCTTAATGCAGATCAAAGCAGACTTATTTTCTCTCCCTTTATCTTTTATGTGGTTTTTTCCTGTTTGGTTCTGATTCTTCTTTACATCATGACTAATGTGGAAATGTGTTTAATATGTTTCTTCATGTATATAAAGGCTATATCAAATTACATGCCATCTTGGGGAGGGGACAAAAGGAGGAAGGGGGGAAAAGTTACAACTCAAAAATCTTATAAAAGTGAATGTTTAAAACTAAAAATAAATTTAAAAAACAAATCAAAACAAAAAAATTGGCCAAATTATATTGACTGGGAATCAGGAGGGAATCTTGAAGGTTACCTAATGAAAGCTTCTGGCCAACACTAGAATCTCCACTATGATCTCCCTGACAGGTGGTCATTTTAAACCTCCAGTGATAGAAAGGTCAGGAAAACCAATTCCATTGGGGTACAGCTCTGATATTTAGACTTTTGTTCTGCATGTTTAAATAAAATCTGCCTGATACTTCTTTATGTCCATTTGGTCCTAGTTCTGCTCTCTAGAGCTACACAAAAGGAATCTACTTCTTCCATAAGCCAGCTCTTGAAATAATCATATCCCTCCCCACCCAAGTTGTCTTTTTTTCCTGATTAAATATCCCCAGTTCCTTCAACTTCAATATTGCATATTCTCCAATCCTTTCACTCCTGGATTGTCCTCCAAGGAATCTGCTGCAGTAGTTCATGATTTTCCTAAAATCTGGCATGCTGCATTGAACCCAATACTTCAGTTATGATCTTACTTCGGGAGAAATAAGCAGAACTGTCACCTCCTCCATTTTTGATGCTATGCCAGCATTAACATGACTTATGGTTGTATTACCTTTTGGTGAAGGATGCCATACTACCAAGCTTGGTGAAAACCTAAACTGAAAAAGCAAAAAAGCAAAGCATCCTAAACCTATTCCAGATATCACTCTCAATCAAGGAGGAGGATTCATCTTATCCAGAGGGAGAACAAGCCATTATTATCCCCATGGTGTGACTGCTGGGCTCACCAATCCTTCCCTACCCTTTGGTAGATGCCTGAAACAACCAGTGCCATACTTTCAGCTTAAGGTTTCCAAGTGGGTTAAAATACTGAATACCCTGGAAAGGAAAGACTCTGAGCTATTACCAATACATTACTATACCACAATGTGAATGAAGAATTCAAACAGCTTTTAATGAAAGAAAAAAAGAGAAGAGAGTAAGAATACTACCAAGTAAAGAGGCTTGAAGTGGTAGTCAGGTTGAGGGTATGAAGCAGGGATGCTGACAGATCTGATGTGAAGCTGTTATATGTCTAGAGAAAATATCATCCTTGGTCTCTGTCTTCTACAAAGAGGTCTGATTCAATTGAACAATAAGGAATACAAAGCTGTTCATCACTGGGTCGCTCATCTAGTGATGTAGGACCAGAACTATACCCTAAGGATATTATTGACAAAAGAAAAAGAGAAGATCTATGCCTATAAAGGAATTCCTAGGAGCAATATTTGTAATGATAAAAATAAATATGTACACACACTCCTTTTGGAGACCTTGGTTCACAGAGGGAACATAATTGACAGGGAGAAAACGTGGAGAAGAAGTATACTCAATTTCTCCCCCTAGCCGTTTTCATCCCCCCAAAAGGATTTCTGTCAAAGTCCTCTGCACTGTTCTTGGTCACGCTCTGCCTTAGAGAAGCAAAAAAAAAAAAAAAATTTTCCTTTTGGAGCAAGAAAATGATTTGCATAATATTCTTTGCAAGTTCATATCAGCCTCTGATAATGATCTCAGCATAATGCAGAGACGTTTGAGAAGGCTGTTACAACACTAAGTAATCATATTTTAAATTATGTTTCCCTTTATAGAAAGGTGTTGCAAAAACACACAGACATGAAATCTGTCTGTTGGAGCCCAAGTACGAACCACCTGACCATCTTCCCACTATTCTACTGTTACAGATTGCAACACTGGCTTCCAGATCTTACCCAACAAAAGCAACTAACTGTACCAGACTGCCTTTACAAAATGCCCAGCTCCTTCTCCAGGCAGATGCTGGGACCCATATGACTGAATGAGAAATACATGATGATGACACATATGGGAAGGAGAGAAGAGAATAAGCATTTACCCAGCACCTACGAGGTACCAGGTACAATGTGGAGTGCTTTTACAAACATCTCTTTATAATCTTCACAACTACCCAGCACAGTAGGTTGGTTAACTGGTGTTCAGCTGTGTTCAACTCTTCACGCCCCCTCTGGAATTTTCTTTGCAAAGATACTAGAGTGGTTTGCCATTTCCTTCTCCAGCTCATTTTGAAGATGAGGAAACTGAGGCAAACAGGGTTAGTTACACAGCTAGTAACTAAGACTACATTAGAACTCACACATAAGCTAGAGAACATCACACTTCCCCTTTCCACTTGACATGTTTCAGCAATGTCATAAACTCTAGACTACAGACAAGTGAAAGCTTCTTAGCCAGAAAGATGGTCCCCTTGAATCATCCCAAGGCCATATAGATGGAGCCAACTCTCTCGCGTTCTCCAGTGACAAGCTAACTTTGAGTAGAAGTCCCACAGTAAAAAACTCTGTGAAAATTTGGTTCAGAATTGATGAAGTTGATGGCCAACTGAGAGAAGTCAAGTGTATTCCTAGGCATGCTGCTAGCTGGTAAGATCACACTACTTTCTCCAACAGTCCCCAGAACCCTGTTCACACTTCTCTTTTTCCAAACAGAATCCTATGTTGCTTCTTCTCCTCAAAGGGTAAAGGGCATTTTCCTAAACATTTGGGGGTTGAATATCTTGTCTAAAACAGAGTGGAAAGAAGGGATGCACAGGATAGAAGCCACAAAGGATTTCATGGACAACCGGGCAACCTGAATACATGCAAGTCCTACCACTGGTCACATCTAATCTAGGCTTCAGGTTCAGGAGAGCAGCAGTGGAAAAAGCATTTGTTTTGGAGTCAGAATACCTTGAGTTGGAATCTTTTTGCTCAGTTCATTATTACTGGGGCAGCTAGGTGGTTCAGTGAATAGAGTGCTGGCTCTTGAGTGAGAACCTGAGTTCAAATCCAGCCTCAGACTAGCTGACTACGTGACTCTGGGCAAGTCTCAACTGTTTGCCTCAGTTTCCTTACCTGAAAAATGAGCTGGAAAAGAACATGGCAAACACTCCAGTATCTTTGCCCAGAAAAGCCCAAACTGGGTCATAAAGAGTATGACAGGCCTGAAATGACTGAACAACATGTCTAATGCACAAAAAACCCCAAACTACTTATTATCTATGACTTTGAGCTAATCACTATTCTTCCCTCTAAGGACTCACTTATAAAATACAGAGGTTGGACTAAATGCTTTCTAAAGCCCCTTCAAACTTAATAGGTTAAAGTTATTTAAAACTTGGCAAGATAGATCTCAACAACTCCCCTTCACCCCCTGAAAGTAGGAATATAGGAAGGTTCCAACCAAGTTAGGCAAAGGAAACTGGATTAGAGAGAAAAAGACTTTGTCTAAGGAGAAAGTTGATCCTACACCAGGTCTTCATGGGTAATGGAAAAGAACATCTCTCCCCCTTTTTGCTTTCCTTTTTCTTCAATTAGGAGACTGATTCATAAAGCAAGAGTAGACCACTCACCCTCTATTTTCCTAAAAGCTTTCTTTTTTATTTAAAAAAAAAAATCCAATTATAGCACCAATCTCTCAGCAGGGGTCAGTGTTCGAATAAGAACGGGCAAAGTGAACGGACACAACATGAGCAAGATTAATGCCTAAAGGGTTTCAAAAGTTGTATGATGCAGATTTCATTAACATCTTAATTGTAATGTATCTTTTTAATCTTCTCTCACACTAATGGTTTTATATGCTTCAAAAAAAGGAGAAAACTGCTGACAACGACAAAAAATATCAATATACAAAATTTAACAAAGGCGTTTAGGAGTACAATGGAAACGAAATTAGATGCAGGAAACTGCGTTAAGTTAACACTGTGATTTTTAACTGCACAACAATCTCAGAATGAAGCTAATCCTGTTACAGCCACTTCTATTCTTTCCAGAGATACAGAGACAATAAGAGACTCAAGCAAAGCACTGCTGTAGGCATCCTGGAGGAGATGAAGCAATGCACAGAGCCCAGTGTGCATTCCTAAATGTAAACCAGAAGAGACATTTCAAATGGTTGGAATGAGTATCTTCATCACATTAATTAAATACCTCCCTAGGGCCACTGATTTAAAGAAAAGGTCATAGAGTCATCTACTTTACAGATAAGGAAACTGAGGCCCAGATAGTGGAAGGCCCACAGTCACAGTAATAAAGTCAGGACTGAAACCCAAGTTCTCTGACTTTTTATCAGGCATTCTTGCCACTGCACCCAGCTATTTCTATTTCTCCTGTGTCCTCTGTGGAATTACCCTAAAAGCCCACTTTAGATAAGCACTGAAATTTCCAAGTCTGACTTTTACTCCATAGCTACTCCACCCAAACCAGGAATTTCCACTGTAACAAGTGATGAAGAATCCAAAAGCATAGAAAGACTATTATATAAACTGAGATGGAAATAAAGTAAGCAGAACCAGGAAAACAATATGCAAAATGAAAATAGAAAACAAAAACCCAACTAAATGTCCAGACTGGCCCAGAGATGAAAAAATGAGCTTCCCTTCTTTGCAGGTGAAGCAGCAGAATGAGAGTGAGGAAAGCAAGGGAAGGAAATGAGCATTGAATGCCTACTATATACCACTTTACAAAAGTCATCTCATTTGATCTTTATCACAGTCCTGGGAGATAGCTACTATTATTATCCCCATTTTACAATTGAGAAGATTGAGGCAGATTAAGGTGAAGTGATTTACCCAGGATCACACAGCTAATAAGTGATGGACACTACATTGAACGCAGGTCTTCCAGGACTTGGCCACTTCCAGGTCTTGGCCACTGCACCACCAAGCTGCCAGACTTCTGACATAGTGCTGTTTTGTTTTTTTTACAAGGGACAATAGAGCTTGGCTCAAGGGAGTAAGATATGTTTAGAAATAGATATGATATCAATCGATTAAATTTTATTTTTTTTAAAAACAACTTTTCACACCAAATCAGTGGATGACATACCTGATGTGCCAAATGTACATGGATTCTAGATTCCAGAATCACAACAAACTGTTTTATCCAGAAACATCAGGAAATGGGGTTCTCTACTAGATAGGAAATTCAAGTTAACTGAGTTGCTTTTGGACACTGTTATTTTTTAAGTATTTATTAAATTCTGATGTACACCTACCCTACCCATACAAAGCAAGACTTTATTATTCTTTAATGACTCAGAAGATCTTTTAGGATTTTTACAGGGTCGTTAAGTCATTGGGAGGAGATTCACCACCACTGATAAAACAGACCAAAATAATATAGGGGAAAAACCATTCTAAAGCTTCCAACGAAGCCCATCTAAATCTTGAGCTCCTGGAAAATGTCTGAAATTATTGGGTACGTACTTTTTTGGTTGTAGAAGAAAGCCAGCTCTGAAAGTTCGGCTATTTTTCCGCTTTGTATCTTTGGAGCCCAGTTCGGTTGGTTTGTTGAACATGGTAGGAACTTAATATACACTTAATTTATTGGCTTGAAGTCAATACACCTATCCAAATTTTACCTGTCCTTCTAGGCCAGTTTAAACCCTTCCTCTAGAAAGTCTCTCTTCAAATGGTATAGACCCATGAAGAGCTTTTCTTTTTTGATATAGTTTAGTTGATAATTCTTAGTTAACTTGAATTATCTGTCAAGTAGACCACTCCATTTCCTGGAATTTTCTGGAATTCTGTGAGTTTGGAAGGGAGAGGAAAGGAAAAGAGTAGCTAGGGTAGAGAAAGGAGAAAGTCTTGAATGCCTAGAATGCACCACTCTCTTCCCTCCTAATCCCTCTACCTGCAGAATTAAGTCACTCTCCTAGGCTTCAGTTTCCTATTCTGTAAAGCGAGGGAGTACGACAGACTAGATGACCTCTAAAATCCTTGTCAGTTTTAAATCTACTATCTCAAGGTTCAAAGATGTGCAGCCTCTGATAAGTTTTTCAGATTCGAGTGCTTTGTTGGTAGCCACTCCCTTATATGGCACCATACCTTGTTAATGTATTTCCACCACTATTACCAAGAGAAAGGAAGCTTCTTGAAGACAGGTACCTTTTTCCCAATTCCATAAGCACTCATAAGTTAGCATGTCCAAAGCACCAAGCTAGACACTGGTGACTCAAAGGCAAAATGAAGAACAACGCTGACCCTCAAGGAGCTTATATTCTACTTGCCCCGTGAGGGGTAGGGATGGATATAACACTGGCAAATACAGAAGGACATACGGAAGAATCTGAGAACAGAAAGAAAACATTCACAACTAATAACAATTATGTTACCAAGTGATTCCCACAGAAAGTGGCAAGAGCTGTCTTGAATCAAAGTAAGGATTCTAAGAGGCAGAGATATAAGGACTCCCTTGTTAACTCTTAGTAGTCAGGGCAGCTTGATGAAAGGCATGGAGACAGAAGATGGATGGGGTGAGTGAGCAGGCCATTTTGGCCGTAACAGGGTATGTGAAGGGCAGTCATGTGTACAGTAGCCCTGGAAAGGTAGGTTGGAACCTGACTGGGAATGGCTTTAAATGCCAAGCTGGGGCACTAGGAGGGTAGTAAAAGTTCTTACGAGCAGGGTGATATTTTAGGAAGATTAAGTTAGAGGCTATTTAGAAGATAAATAGAAAAGGTAAACGTCTGAAAGCTGGAATTTCACCTAGAATATTTCGGGCAAGAGGAGAAGGCCTGGATTAGGGTTGTGGTCATCTATACGAAAAAAGGGGATGAATTTCCTCTTAGTCAGGTATGGATTGTGACCTTTGAGGGCCCTTCCAACGATGATATTACGAATCTCCAATATGGAATACCTTAAGAAGGTGACAAAGAGGATTCTGATGCATTGAAAATGAATATTTTTGAGAAGACTGAAGCTAGGAAATCTCTCCAATCCCAAATGTCTGGAAAAGAACTCTGAGCTCAACACAGTGAAAAGAATGCTTGTCAAGTATTCAAGAGCCCTAGGTGTGAACCTTAACTCTATCTAATAACTAGATTATTATATAATCTAGACCTTGGGCAAGTTATTTACTCTTCAGGCTTTGGTTTCCTTCTGTAAAATGAGGAACTTCATATGACCCTAAGATTTGGAACTAGAAGGAACCTCAGAGAGTAAAAAGTACATGCTTTTAGACTGACTGACCATCTAGACCAGCCCCCTGAGAAAGCATAAGCAAACTGCTCAGTCACAAAGGTGGTAACTAGTCATTGAGGTCTTGAAACAAGTCCTCTAATTTCAAATTCACTGCCAGTCCTCCTACTAAGCCCATGCTGCCTAGCCTTGCCTAAATAATGTCTTTTCAAAAGAAAAAAAAAATCTATAAATCTACCAGTTCAGCATTTAAATCTGGGAGTGGTAGATAAACTCACCAGAAAACAGAATATCACACCAGGCTCTGTAGCATGGTTTGTGCAACACCTTTGCACACACTTTCCCCAAAAGGCCTTAGGATCACAAGAGTTAACAAGAATCTAGGAAAACATCTAGTCCAAATCATTCATTTATAGAGGAGGAAACAGAGGCAAAGAGAAATTAAACTCTTTCCCAATAACACACAATCTTGCCAGAAGGACATTGCCAGAAGGACAACTAGGTGGCACAGTGACTAGAGTGCAGGACCTGGAGTCAGGAACTCATCTTCCTGAGTTCAGATCTGTCAGGCCTCAGACACTTACTAGCTGTATGACCCTGGACAAGTCACTTAACCCTGTTTCCCTCAGTCTTTGTCATCTGTAAAATGAGATGGAGAAGAATATGGCAAACCATTGCAGTTTCTTTGCCAAGAATACCCCAAAGGGGATCAGGAAGAGTTGGACGCAACATCAACAATAGTGCAAGCTAGGATTTGAAGTCATTTGACTTCAAATCCAGTATTCTTTCCACTCTACCATCCTGCCTGCCTCTCCATGCTTTTTCACTCTACAAAAGCCCAGGACCATTCTCTCTTACTCCAATATTTTCCTTCATTATTCTGGCCCACACTTATCTCTCCCCCTCCACTAAACTTCTATCTAAATCTGACTTCCAGTGTCCTTCAACTAAAACTGTCCCCTCAAATGGCTGAACAAGTTGTGGTACATGAATGCAACGGAATACAATTGTGTTATAAGAAATGATGAACAGGAAGACTTCAGAGAGCCTAGAAGGACTTATTTGAACTGCTGCTGAGTGACAGGAGCAGAAGCAGGAAAATATTGTACACAGTTAAAACCATGTTGAACCCATAGGAGCTGAAGAGATCACCAAGTAAGACAGTATAAAACAAAAAGAGAAGAAAACTAAGGGCAGAGCCCTGAGGAGATACCCACAGTTAGTGGGCATGAGATGTAGTTGGAAGGGACCAGCAAAGATCCAAGAGAGGTCTCTTACTCCAATGTTTTCCTTGATTAGTCTGGCCCATACTTATCTCTCCCCTTCCTTAAACTTCTATCTAAATCTGATTTCCCGTCTCCTTCAACTAAAAATGTCCCCTCAAATGGCTGAACAAGTTGTGGTATATGAATGTATGAGGCATTTTTCTGGTAGATTTAGCCCTTCCCAGCAATGCAAGGACCTAAAATATTCCCAAAGGACTCTTGAAGCAAAATGCCATCCACATCCAGAGAAAGAACTATGGAACTGGAATGCAGAATCAAGCAGAATATTTTCTCTTATGTTATGTTTTATTTTTTCTCATGGTTTCTCCCATTCATGTAAATTTTTCTATACAACATGACCAGTGTGAAAATGTGTATAAGAATGTATGTGTAGAATCCATATAAAACTGCATGTCATCTCGGAGAGGAAGGGTGGAGGGAGGGGGAGAAAATCTAAGATATATGGAAGTGATTGTGGAAAACTGAAAACAAATTAAAAATTTTTAAAAAAAGAAAAGAAAAAAGAAAAGGTCCACTATGTACAACAATATTTGTAGTTGACATTTTTGCTGTTGCAAAGATCTGCAAAGAGGGAACCCACCAATTGTGTGATGGTAGAGTTAAGTTACATCATATGAATGCAGTGGAGTATTTTTGCTCCAAAAGTAATGAAAGAAAGCTGGGATGACTTATATGAACTGATGCAAAGTGAAGTGAGCAGAACCAGGAAAATAATTCATACAGTAATGACAGCACTGTAAAGAATAATAATGTTGAAAGACTTAAGAACTGTGATCAATGCAACCATCAACTATAATTCCAGAGAACTCATGATGAAACAGGCTTCCAAAGGTCCACTCAGGGCACCAAGTAATACATACATACATTTTTGGACATGGCAAATACATTGATTCATTGCAAAAAAAAAAAAAAAAAATGATGAGCAAGCATATTAAAAAAAAAAACTGCAAAGACTTAAATGAACTGATGCTAAGTGAAGTGAGCAGAACCAGGAGAACATTGTACACAGCAACAGCAACACTGTACAATGATTAACTCTTAGCTCTTTTTGGCAATACAAGGATGCAAGACAATTCCAAAAGACTGGGTGATGGAAAATACTAACCAAATCCAGAAAAAGAATTATGGAGTCTGAATGCAGATCGAAGCACGGCATTTTCACTTGTTCTTTGTTTTTTTCTTTCTCGTGCTTTTTCCCTTTTGTTCTGATTCTTCTTTCACAAATTGACTAATGTGGAAATATGTTTAACATGACTGTACATGTATAACCTGTATCAGATTGTCTGTTGTCTTGCAGAGAAGGGGAGAAAGAAACATTTGGAGCTCAAAATTTTACAAAAATGAATGTTGAAAATCTCTACATGTAATTGGAGAAAAATAAGATACTATTATGGGAAAAAAACCTGTCCCCTCCAAAAGTTCTCAGCAACCTTTGAATTGCCATATAATGACCCCTTCTCAGTTTTAACTGTTCTTGACCTCTCTGCAATTTCTGGCACTATATACCACTTCCTTATCGTAGATATATTTTCTAAGTTTTCATGAAGCTGCTCTCTCCTGGTTCCTCTCCTACCTTTTGGACCTCCTCTTTGATCTTTGCTGATCCCTTCCAACTACATCTCATGCCCACTAACTGTGGGTATCTCCTCAAGGCTCTGCCCTTAGTTTTCTTCTCTTTTTTGTTTTACACTGTCTTACTTGGTGATCCCTTCAGCTCCCATGGGTTCAAATATCATATTTATAGTTATTCCGAGATTTAAATATCCAATCCTGGTCTTTCTCCAGAGACACAGTCCTGCACAGCTACCTCTTAGGAATCTTAAAAATAGATTATCCCATAGGTATATCAAACGCAACTCACCATCTTTCCCCTCAAATCCTTCCTTCTTCTAAATTTCTCTTAATTATGTCAAGGAACCACCATCCAATTATCCTGGCTCACAAACTCTGACATCCTCAACTTCTCATTCATTCTATATATCCAGCGCATTACCAAATCTCCTTTCTCCTCCCCTCTCTTGTATATGTTATACATCCTCTTTTCTCCACTGGCATGACCACAACCTAATTCAGGCACTCACTTCTCACCAGACCACTGTAATAGCTTTCTAACTAAATGGTCTTCCCTCTCAGATCTCTTTCCACTCCAAACACACTTTCCACTAACACCAAAAAAAATAGAAATTGTTCTGTTTGTTCTTTAAAGTTCTTTATAAATTGATCCTTCATTTCTTCTTACACCTTTTACATCTTACTCCCCCCTCTATGCATTAGCTACATAGGCCTACTTGTAGCTTCTCAAACATAAATTCCATATAGCGATTGTGTTCCCCATTCTGGGAATACTCTCCTCTCTCACCTCTGCTTTTCCCTGGCTTCCTTGAGGATTCAACTCAAGTCCTACTTTCTGCAAGAGTCCTTTCTTGGTCCCACTCCCTCTTCCTCCCCACCAACTGACAATGTCTTGCCTCTCAGATTACCTTCTATCTATGCAGTATCATGATAATATTAGTAATATTGCTAATAATATTTACCATGGGTAGCATTTATATAGTACTTTAAGTTTAGCAAAGTCTGTTAGTCTCATCTGAACCTTATAACAAGCCTGGGAGATAAGTGGTATTATTATCTCCATTTTCAGGAGTAAACTGAAGCAGGGAGGTCAAGGGTCTTGGCCTGAGTCACACAGGTAGGTAGTAAGTGTCTGGGGGTAGGATTTGAACTCAATCCTGACCCCAAGTCCACCACTCTCTAAACCATACCACCTATCAGTCCTATCTGTGTGTTATGTTTGTCTTTTGTATATACCTAATTAGTTATTTGCATAGGCAGGGATTATTTTTGCCTTTCTTTGTTTGCTCAGTGCTTAGCACTCTGCATGGCACAAAAATGATTACTGACTGCCTGTCCTACCTTGGAGCTTCAGTATTTAATCTTTCTATATTGTCTTGTGTTAGTCTCTTACCACGTCTAACTTAACTTCTTTACCCTAACTGGACTGAAAGCCAGAAGACGGAACTGTGACTACCAACCACTTCTTAACATCACCGATAACACAGGTCAAGGCATACTCATTTGATCCTGACAACAATCCTATGAGGTAGGCGGATGATAATTCACATCTTACAGATGAGGAAAGAGGAATAAAGAGATTTGACTTTCCCAGGTTCATATAGCTAATAGGTATACACCTGAGTCAGAATTCCCACTAAAGTCTTACTGATAAATTCTGTAATCTACCCAATATACAGCCTAGCTCCCTGCTCCCCTAAGGCTCTGCTTGGGAAAGCACCAGGAAATGATCTCCCAGAACCTACCACCTACACATTTAGCCACTAGTTAGGAGAGAGATTAAGTCTTCTGCTCTTAGGCAAATACTGTATCCAGCATGTTCCAAAGCAAAGACCACAAAAGTGAGCACAATACCTTTCAGAGCTTTCCCAAGGGATCTAGACAAAGCATCATACCTCTCCTTGTATTTAAGAAGCCAAGTTCATGCCTGAAGTCCCAATCAAGTTTCCCACTGTGCCTTCTACCTACTAGAACAACAGTAAAACTAAAGAAAGTGAAGAAGGATCTTGGGAAAACAAGTCAGTGCCAGTACTCTGGAAGTGTTAGGAAGTCAGCTTGATCTTTCCCCCTCATCCTCTTACCTCAATCTGGTCTTTCCTTCCACAGGTAATAAGTACTTCCTGATCTAAACCTTCCCTCTTCTCCCATTAAAATATGCATCTCTCCCCTTAACAAAAATAATCTTTCACATGTGTGATCTTCTGATCTAAGGATATAGCACTTTACAGTTGACTAAGCAGCTCCCAAATGCAGGGAGCAGGACAGTTATTATATTCATTTTAAAGATGAGGAAGCTGAGGCTCCCAAATGAAGTGACTAGCATAAGTCATTACTTAAGTAGTGACTACGTTAAGTACTACTACTACTACTGCTACGACATAAGTAGCAGACTCCAGCCACCCTGGGAAGACTTGTTCCATTTACCACGCTCTCTAGACCTCATTATATCTTGGGTTTGATGCCAAAACACCTACTAACCAACCACTTCTATCTTCCTACGAACTATGGTGTTGTGTGGAAGCAATACAAACACTTATTGAGTGGCCCAGATTTTAAAGACAAGTAACCCTCCTACCCAAAGGTGGCAACCTTTCCCAGACAAAAAAAAAAAAAAAATGTGGCAAAAATGGGTTAATGGAGAGATTTCACTAGTTTCTCTTTGGTAAACTTTTTCCAATTCTCCTAGCTTAGAAAAGGTGGGCCAGCCAGCCTTCGATTGCCTCTCACTTGCAATTCTTTGCACATGGACTCTTTTTTTTCTCCTCTAGCTTGCTGCTAAAAATTATGCAGGCTCCAGATCTCCAAGGAGGCAAACATCTGGTGCCCCCTTCCTAAATCAATATACTCCTCAAAGAGCCCTGATTAATACAAATTGCTGGTTTCAAAGCAAAGCTAAGATTCCCCCAGCCCTAACCCTCCCCAACTTTGCCAAACAATAAACCGATCTGGACACTGGAGCCTGGATTGCTGGAGAGATGTCACCAGGAGGCAGGCGCTCTTTCCTCACCCTAGTGACCATATATAGTCACTTTTATGCAGTTCCTCTCTGCCTGCCCAGCCACCCACCCTCCTTCCCCCCTGGCATTTGCTTCCCAAGCACACTGGCAGTATTTGGGCAGGTTGCCACTAACCAATAGTAGCACTCTGTCCATTTTAATGCATTCTGCTCCCCTTTTCCAGAGCCTGGCTACAGATTTTTAAGTTATTTCCTGGGGGGCTGGGGGGAGAGGAAAAGAGGGAATGATTCATTTAAAGAGACACAACACAGGCCTGAGTTCTTCATCCAGATCCCACTTATTTGAAAATGACAAAAAATGCCAGCCTAGTACTCTCTTGGGACTTTGAAACAAGTTCTTAAACGAAATATGTGTCTATTCACTGAATCTGAAAACTGGATCATTATTTGGCCACTTGGTGGGAATAACAGTGATCTCAGACCTAGAAAACCCCACTTTTGGTGGTACTGATACATGCAATCAGGAAGAGATAAGGGAAAATTAATGTGGAGGACAGGGAGAGGAATTGCATTGGCTAAGGTTTCCATTTGAGTGTAAACTCAAACAATACATTTATACACAAGAAATATACAGATTTCACCTATTTGTGAACACATTTTCAGTTTTAAACACTTTCAGCTCAGTCTGATTTCCATGATATTGGCTCCACTAATCAACCCAGAATCCATCCCTTTTTCAGAAGCAGTTTCCACAGGCTTGTTTTCATCTATGGAAATCCAGGAGGCCGTCCCCATTTCAGGATTCCTCCAACAAAAGCCAATGCAATTCAAACCACTTGTCACCTCCCTCCCCTTTCTCCCCATAGGGGACCAAATTACTTTTCTCCTAAAGTTCATGTCCCTGAACAACAAGAGTTGTCTACTTTCAAACAGTATCTGTGGAGAAATACAGCCTGGGTAATGACGTCCGCATAGTACCTCCACCCTTCACAGGCTTGTTTAAATAACATTTGTTGGGGTTGGTTGATTTTTTTTTTCCTTTCTTTTCTTCTTTTTTTTTTAACTGAACTTTAAAAAAAGAGAAGGAAAAAAAGGAACTTGCTAATGAATCTCAGTTCCTAACAAATGAGCAATTGCAGTTGACACGATGAATTATGCCCGAAGCAAGCTGGGAAACATATTTTGCAAATGATCTCATCTAGAGGCAAGCCTGGTACAACACTTGATTTGCTAAAAAAGACACAAAGGTTGTCACAATTCCTGTCACTTTGTGAATAAGGTCAAGTAAAGATGCCTGCAAACCTCACCCTCCAGTGCATGGTTAACCTATATTTTTTTCCCCTAGCCATCCTGAGAGCCAGATTCCAAGCAGAGTTTTGATCCTTTAGTAAAACCTGGTTAATAGTTCACTGCTAACCCTAAAAAGAAGGAGGCAACTGAACGTAGCAGGCAAAGTCAGAAAAGGAAATGGATCATTGAGGTGGGGGGGTTGGTTCAGTAGTACAAACCAATCAATCTTGAGGAGCAACAGGGAGTCAGAAAGCTCACTTCAAACCTTAAGGAAGGAAATAAGCATTTATAGTAAGTGGCACACAGTAGGCGAGTTAAGTAGCATTGATGCCTGCTACACAGAAAGCTATTATGTGGCAGGCACTGGTGCTAAGTGCTTTACAAATATTATCTCCTTTGATTCTCACAAAAATCCTGGGAAGTAGTGCTATTATTATCTCCATTTTAAAGTTATAGAGACTAACACAAAGGTTAAATGATTTGCACAGTTAAATCACAGCTACTAAATGGATAAGGCAGCACTTGAATTCAGGTCTTCCAGACTCCAGGTTCAGCTGCTGCCTTCGGTAATCTATCAGATTACTGCTAAGAAGCTATGCCTGGATAGGGGAATGGTAAGAAAATAGTGTTACTAAGGCTAAAGTCTTAGATATGATCTACATATGGACCAACTACAGTCCATATTCTGTCCTTGTCTTGTAAATGTGTGCTGATGATCACAAGGGAGCCTCAGAGTTCTGATGGTTCAGTGCAGCCCTTCCTTGTGGTAGAGCTGTAACTCAGGATACTTCCCTCTCATAACTGATCAGATGTGTCATCTACCTATAAGAAGGGCATTGCATTCAGCATGCCATTACATCAAGGAAGAGCTCAGAAATCACAACAAACTATTCCCAAAGCACCTGATTCAAACACGGCTCACAACTGAATATACCATATGTCAGAGAAACCATACATAGTCCAATAGGTACTGTTCCAAGAGTCTCAATAAACAAGCCCAAGTAGACCACCTTCAGTACAGTTCCTAGGAGAAGAATAACCAGGGAGGGAAGGTATACCAAGGGTACTCACTGACTGAGTTCGTGACAGCCCATTTGCTTTTTAGCGCTTAACCCTACTTGGGACCTGCAGGCACCAAGAACTCCTATTATGACTCTTCTATCTCAGCTTAAATAGGGTAGCAACCAGCACCACTGCCATACACAACTGTGGATCATCTACGGATATAGAACACAAGGAATATCTTAATAAGAGAAATCGATAAACTGATGGATCATCTACGGATATAGAAGACAAGGAATATCTTAATAAGAGAAATGATAACTGAAAATTCTATCTTTCCAAACTATTTCATCAAGAAATCTTTATGGAGTGACATAGTATGTACAGTCAACCTACGTTAGGTACTAGGCACATGCTCCTGGGAACGTAAAAGGGACTTAAATTTACAGTAAGATATAAATGACTGATCATAAAACCTTAACACTAAGTAAGAGGAGGCAGAACTAGAACCCCAGGTGTCATGACTCCCCAGAGGATTTTGCTAACCTCCTTCACAGAGAATGGTGAAAAAACAGCAAATTTGGCTTTGGGGTTTATTCTAACCCCTACCCATTCGGCATGCTGGTGAAGAAATAAAATAACTGAAGGGGGGAGGGCGGGGTTGGGAATCCACAAACATATCAAATAAAAATTCTCCAGGGTCAAAGATACTTAACAAAAAGAGCCCAAAATATCATATCAATTCTTCATAAAAAAGACTAGCATAATGATAATAAATAATAATAAAGACTAGAAGTTTTTAAGGTTTGCAAAGAAAGTACTTTACAAATATCCCATTTTATCCTTACAAACCCCTGAGAGGCAGACGTTATCCTCACTTTACAGGTGAGGAAAGTAAGGCAAATGGAGGTTAAGTGACATGCTCAGGGTCACAAAGTTATTGAGTGTCTGAAGCTGTATTTGAACTCAGATCTCTCTGATTGCAGGTTCAGCCCTTTATTCACTGTGCCACCTAGCTGCCAATGGGCAAGGGTATAGTTGATTAACCTAAATAAGTTAACTTCCACCCATACCTGGGAGAAAAAGTGATACAACATATAACTGTATAAAACATTAATAAATGGGGATGGCACAGAGATTTGCTATATATAGTTTCAGGATAGGAATTGGAGACTATAGGAATTCTTTTTTTCAGGAACAAGAGTTGTACTTCAGATTGTACTCTCCAGTCTCAAAAAGTTATTGTGTTACTGCAAACATCTTTAGAGATAATGAACTACTTAGTACTTCACCTTTTATTTTCCCATCTTGATGTATGAGGGGGTATAAGCTATCATGGCAGATATGCAACACCTTTAACTCCTCACCCTCAGAGTTATCATTCACACTCCATTAGCATCCTGACTAAGAGGACAAATTGTCCAATTCCACTCCAGTTTCTTTGCCCTTTGCCCTTTCCTCCAATTGTCCCCCTCCCCGCAAAAAGTGTGACTGTAGTAGGACCAAAGACATCAAATGGGAAAAAAAACCCACAAATTTTTGTAAAGTAGGGTGGCCTTTTCCAAGTTACTGGTTCCCTTTCTGGGGTGGCGGGGCCTTGGGTTCTCTCTACCAAACCTGCCCAATTTCTAACCCAAACAGGAAGGGAAGGTGGTATTGACCATGGTAGAAGAGGAAACATGACTGACAAATATATTTGAGCACCTAAGGGGGTATGGAGTGGGGGTATTAGGTGGATGGAGAGAGAACAATAGATGGGAAAAGGCTTAAAGTATCATGAACTTCCCAGAATCATCACAGACCCTCAAAGTTTGGGAAATACTGCTCTAGATCTTTTTAACATTGTATGACTGAGTAAGTCTCCAGGACCCTCCCCTACCTACTGTTTGGGTGAATGGAATGGGAGATTGTGACTTGTTTTTCCAGAACATAATACAATCCAGTAGAAAACCTTAAAGTTCACCTTTTGTGGGTTAGACCATGTTACCCAAAGAAGGCTTTTTATCCTCCACTTGTTCCAATCCACAAGGGTTGCTGTCCCTTCTCTAAATTACTATAGGACCAAGAATTAAGTGACTTGCCTAGGATCACAGGCCGTCAAGTGGTGTCTGAGGCCACATTTGAACTCATTTCTCTGATGGCATGGTCTTCTTTGGCAATGAAGGACAAACACAATATCCTGTGAGTAGACGCAGCTGGCAGAATGGTGACGCAGCTAGCTGGGTAAGTCAGCTCCTCCTCTCCTGTCTGCCTCCCCTTCCCCTTCCTTCTTCTCTCCAAAGGCAGGTAAACTTGGATGGCCAAAAAGATGCCCAGTTGATTTGGGTTTTACTGGCCAGTTTCCTTTCCTTCCCTGTCCTGTCTTTTCCTCTGAAGCTAGGATGCCAATGGGCCCCTGCCTAAAGGCTCTTCTGGACCCTCCCAGCTTTAGAGTGATTAACAATAGTAACTGTTGCTGTTTCCCACCCAGCTTTATGTCTTTCTTTTTTAGGGCCTCATTAAAGGGGCCATGCCCTGGCTACTGCTTAAATAGTCCTATTCAATGAATGGACAGTTACCTTACCCTAAGTGAGTACCTGCAAAGACCTTGGCCTAAAAGGCCCAAGGTCTTCCCAGTGCATCATGGGTCACCTCCACTCATCCTGAGGAATATCTGGTCATTGGATCCAGATGGCTCTGGAGAAGTGAGGCTGGTGACCTGCACAGCCCTCCCTCACTCAAAACAAAGTCAAGTGCAAGTCATAGCATCATTTCTCTGATAGCGTGGTCTTCTTCAGCAATGAAGGACGAACACAATAGGACCAAGAGCCTATAAACTATAAATCACTTTTAATACTGTAATGTATTCTTTTCTAATAGTTCCAGGTACAGATATGAATGTTTTCATGTCTGATCTCCTCAAAAGGTGGTGTATCTTTCCCTGTTTTCCCAGGAGTGTCTATTCTAGAATGGGGCACACATGCACTACTTGACAAATTTAACATCTCTCTCATTTTCTTGAAGAACTTAATATTAACTATTTGGAAATGCTAGAAGCAAGGGAAAGAGGTAAGTTGATGTCTTGAGCTGAAGGCTTCTTCTCAGTCATAAAGCTGGACACTACACTACAAGAACTTAGTTTCCCCAAGCTTGGCCCCCAGAGAAGAGTTAGACAAAAGTACCACTCTCCCACAGGCATCAGAAAGACCCAAAACACTATAGTTTGTGGAGTAGGAAGCCCCTTCCCAGATAACTGCTTCCTTCCTGGGGTGGCAGCCATGGAGAGGGCCTGTATCTCTTACCCATCCATCTTCAATTTCAACCAGGGAAGGAAGGGGTGGGGTGGGGAAGAGAATATTATGGGTGTGGAATAAGACAGCTATATGATTGTGTTCCTTGATCTTGATGAACTTGGCTGTGTCTGACAATTCAGTCCCCTGATCATTTATGTTTCATAATGGAAGACAATGAACCTCATAGGTCATTCAAGAATTAACCAAAAAAAAAAAGAAAAAAAAAAGATTTCCTTAGCCATAGCAGGAGAATGTGAATCATCATGAAGGGTAGGCATTGGCAAAATACCTCTAGTTGATTCAGCTGAGTTTAGCTCCCTTGATTTAGTAATCCCTAATGATCTCCTTAGCTGAGAATCACATGGTCTCCAGATCTCTCTGGATGCTTGCTACTCAAGAAATGAAGAGATATCAAGAGTCTAAGCTTTTATTTCCCTAAATCAACCAAGTCTTTAGGAAGGTTTCAAGAAAAAAAGCTTTCAAGGAAAAAAAAAGCCTAACTTGCATGGGGGATTGCTCTTATCACAACTACTTTCCCTTCTTTCTTTCTAATTTTTGTTAGAAGAGAACTGTCTGGGGATATGAAGGAGTACAGATATATTCAGAAATGAAGATTAATGTAAAAATAGGTGGTCAATAAAATCAGGTTTTTAAATATATATTATTTTTCCAAAGCTTTTTGGGCTTTTACTTGTGTAGGGTAGGCGATGGAAGGAGTTTCATTTTTGTTTTGGCAGAAGTGGTAACAGGAGAAGACAGAACTGGTTATCTAGGTACAATGAATCTAATGGCTTCGGATACAGAGTGGAAGGACAAGTGAACATTTTCCTCAGTTTCCCTCAGAAAGGAAAATTATACAGATGAACAAAGGATACTGTGCACTCTACATGGTACCTAGTAGCTAGATTCAAGGGAGAGAGAGAGCAAAGGGAAAAAGAGGAAGAGAGGGAGGGAAAGGGGAAGACATACATACAGAGACATCAGTTCAGGGACAGAAATCTAAAGTCTCTAGAGTAACTAACTTTATGCCATCAAATACTTAAGCATCAATTGAAGAGTCTACACAAAGACTTGCAAAAGTGTGCAAGTTCTGATCACTATGAGTAACAAAAGGAAGAGACTATATATTCACACAGTTCCCAAAAAGTTGAGTGATCAGAACACTAAAAAACAACATAAAATATCACATAATTCAATTTAGTAAGTATTTACTAGGCCCCTACTATGTTCAAGGCACTACTGTTGGCAATGGGGACACAAAGCCAGATGACATATACACCCTGGTCTGAAGCAATTTACAATCTAAAAGGGGAAAGAGAAGGGGAAGGACAATTAACTAAATTAAGATACAAGGAAGCATGAGATGAGTACATAGTAGCAACATAGGCAAACTGTTGAATTTGAGTAGGGTCTAGATGACTGTCAGCTGGGGAAAATGGGGCACACAGATTGTAAAAAGATGTCAGAGAAGGCTTCAAGGAGGAGGCAGAATTGCAGTTGGACCCTGGAGGAAAGTAGGTATGTTAGCAAAAGATGAAGTCTTTGGGAAAGGAGGTGAGGGGAATGGGAATGACAGATCATCGTTGAAGGAATGAGAGATAGCTTCAACAAATACAGGGAGACTGGGAGATGTTAAGTAGCTCAGACAATACAGTCAAATTAATAAGTGTTTATTAAATGTTTGCTATGTGCCTTGAAGGCAGGGACTTACTTTCTAATAGGGGATTACAAAGTAGAAAAGAAAGTTAAAAAGTAGAAATAGGTCATAGAGGAAGTATCCATGGGACAGAAAATCCGAAGAGGGATTAAGACATGTCTGGCCTCCACACTTTCTGTAAAATGGAGGTTCTGGGAGAAACTAACCAATCAGAGAAGGAAGTAAAGCAAACTATCCCTTCCAATGTGGGAAGACCAAGGGGTGGAGTGACTATGAAAGCAAAGAGTATGAGATAAGACTAGTTAAGTTGCAGCCAGATTGTATAGAGAACCTAGTGAAGTTCTTGATTAAAGTGAAATGGTATCATAGGGGTACAATGCTGGGCAGTAATATAAAAGTTACAGAAAGGAGAATGATGAGTTAGAAAGTTTTTATAACAGTCTCCAGAGAAAGAGATGATTGAACCATGGCAGTCATAGAAGCAGACAGAATGGCTAAGAGCTAAGAGAAGTAGAAATAATAGGATTTGTTAACTGATTTAGATGTAGGGAGTGAGAAAAAAGGAAAAGAATACAATACTACAAGCCTAGCACTATGGTTACGCCATCAACAGAAATACTGATCCTAGTAGGAACAGAAGAGAAAATCAGTTAATGTTAATGAGAACCTCAACTGCAATGGATACATCCACCGGAACATATTATCCAAAGTCAAAAGGAAATATAGGACTGGAGCTCTAGGGAGAGGCTGTAAGTATAAAAAGATGTGGGAGTCATCTGCACAAGTGAACAAGTCATTGGAGTAGATAAAGGACAAAAAAAAAATGTGAAGGGAATACAGGACAGAGCCTTGAAGAAAATTCACATTTAAGGTGAAAGATGAAGAGCTAGCAGAAAGAAGAAGGAACAAAAAGCTAAGCAGAAAGAAAATCGAAAGGCAGTATTAGTAGTACAGCAAGACAGGGGAAGAGAGGATATTAGAAGTGCTTAGTCCACCAGTGTCAAATGCAAGAAGCATAAGCAATAAATTAAGATATAATATAATGATTTGGTGAAAGGGTTATCACGAGTAATCAGCTCACCTAGCTCATCCTTGGCCCTTCAGGCTAAGGTCCTATAGCCTTCTCACTTTGAGTGAAATACACTCATTCAATGAATATATTTATTTAAGTAGTTGCTCAAGAGATGACCCCCTTTAAACAAAAACCAAAAAAAAAAATCAAACTGGGAGAAGACCTTCAAGGCTCCTGGGTAAAAGAGAAACAATTACTTTTTAGTATTTAAATCCACTCTGTGCTAGTTGGGTGGGGACTTATCCAGTCTACCAGCTGCAGAGTGAACTGGGTTTGAGGCTTGATCTTTGAGCAAGAAATGCAGTCAATAAACCAAATCAAAGTCAACTGCAAGTCATGTCATCATCTTGATGTCATGATCCTCTTGGAGAACAACAAACACAACAGCTCTCCTAGCAAAGCAAATTCATTGCACGTGGTAGGCATTAATGCTTCTCAAAAGAATCACCAAGGAAGAGTTTGGGTGCTAGAAATAAAATTTAATATTGTTGAGATGAAGAAAGGGAAGGCATACCGATGTGTCTTTTGTACTTTTCCTCATCTACTAATTTCAATTCATCAATTACTATATGCCCATTATGTTTACTGCACCATTCAAAGTATTGGGTTAAAGTGTAATGTTGATAATTCATGTCCTCAGGAACAAGGATAAAATGCATACAAAAAAGTATAATTTAGTTTATTATAAGGGCAAAAGATGTTTAGACACAATATATTAGCGTAGAAATAGATTTTTAGCTGGGAGACCTTAGAGCTATTTTAGTTCAATCTCCTCCTTTTACAGAGAGTGAAAAGGGGAAGTCGTCCCAGTCAAGTTTACAAAATTGGTTAGTGGCAAAGCCAAGCTGTTTGCCTTACATGATTTTTCCCATCAATAAACTGGGGCAAAAAAACCTTCCAAACAAGGCAATTTTATATAAACCAGTGGAATCCATTATTTACCAAAGTCATCAGAGACACCCAAAAGAACAAAGATTTGAAATCTGGCTTAATGATTTGATGACCACGTGCTTTTCTGTTCTAGTTTCAAGACAGGGTGGGCTCCCCAAAGACTGTGAAGGGAACACACTGCTCATGTATGAATCTAGGATACAGAGCACAAAGAGGGGAGGTGCCACTTACACTGAAGGAATGTATCACAGCATCATCCCATGCTGTATTAAAACCTTTCAGTAGCCCCAAATCTCCTGAGGAGGTAGATTACAGATATTCACTTAAGAAAAATAAGCTAGAATATGCAAAGCAAAGTTTGTTGTGTTAGGGTTTTTTTTGGGGGGGAGACTGGGGAGATTAGGGGTGGGACTTATATTAGCAACTGCTGATGGGCAGGTAAGTCCAAGGGTCCCAGAACTTAATGCATTGTAAATCACAACAGTTCTTCCCCAGCCCCCCTCCTCTATCACCCAGGAACAATGCCCTCAATACTGAAAAACGTTAGCAACCCCAGAAATGAAGATAGTTTTTAGTCACTGGACATTATAACTACCATCTGTATAAAGCTAGTTTGCAAAGTAGATACATGTTATCTCATTTGATCATCTGATCTATTAGATAAAATGCAGCACCATCTGCTCTGTCACTGCACCTTCAGGACCATAGAGTCTTCCTATCTTATAGCTAAAATCGATTGTTTGCATTATCTTTGCCTATTAGAATGTGAGCTCCTTGAGAGCAGGAACAGTCCTGTTTTTCTATTTGTATCCCAAGTGCTTATAAGCACAGTGCTTCGTACACAGTAAGAGATTAACACCTATTTTTTAAATCTATACACATATTCATTCTGTCTAGTTTGAACAAAATCCACCTCTAGGAACATAAATGACAGTGGGCTTTAAAAAAAAACCATTACAATGAACTTGCACTCTAAGAATAAGCATTTATTAAACACCAATTGTGTTTTGCCTACAGAGAGCTTAGGCATACATACAGATAAATAATAAAACAAAATAATGCATCGTAAATGCATCACAAAGGCATAAAAGGGCCATAAGGTATGAAAAAAGAAAGGTTATTATTACCAATCGCCTAGGAATGGGAAGTCTTTACAGATGAGGCTTTTGAGTTGGACTTTCAAGGATGGGAAAGAAGACAAGGAATAGAGAAAGGAAAGAATGATCAAAGGCATGGAAGCAAGAGGATGTGGCATATACAGATAGTCCATTTTGGCTATATCAAGTTGTACTTGTTCAGTCATTTCAATTGTGTCCAATTCTTCGTGACCCCAATTGGGGTTTTCTTGGCAAAGATACTAGAGTAGTTACCATTTCCTTCTCCAGTTCATTTTTCAGATGAGGAAACTGAGGAAAACAGGGTTAGGTGACTTGCCCAGGATCACACAGCTAGTAAGTGCAGGAGGCCAGATTTGAACTCAGGAAGATGTCTTCCTGACTCCAAACCTATGCCACCTTGCTGCCCATAAAGTACAGGAAACAGTTACAGGATTTAGAAAAGGGGGGATCTTAGAGATTCTCTAGTGAACAAAACTCCTAAGTGTGGCTCAAGCCAAAATGAAATGTAATTGAGAATTGTTTAACAAAATAAATATACAACATAGATAATGAGCATTTCTATTTAAATTTAACACCTCTACTCCAGCCTAGAGCTTTCGGCTTTTCATTTGAGAGATCAGGAAACTGAGGGAAGGTAGTGGCTTGCCCAAAATCACCCAGATTATAAACAGCAGATGAAATCTGAACCAGCTTTACAAATCCATCAAGTACCATCAGTCAACAAACATTTATTATTTGTTCACCAGATGCTGTGTTAAAGCACAGGATAAACAAAGAGAGGCAAAAACTATCCTTGCTCTCAAGGAGCTCAGTCTGAAGGGGAAGCAACGTACCAGCAACTATGTACAAATAAAACTATACAAATAAAATTGAACAGACCCATCAGAAGAGAGGCACCACCATGATGGGACAACTGGAAAAGGCTTCTTGTAAAAGGTAACACCCACAGGACTTGGCATCAGATTAGATATTGGGGTAGGGAGGGGAGTGAAGGGTCCAGAATCACACTGCCCATACCCTGAGCACATAGCTTATGTAGCAAGGTAGAATAGCAATAGATTTTCATAATGCTTTGAATGGAAATAGAATGTAATACAAAGGAGAGAATTAGTTCAGAAGCATCTAGGTAAGGACAAGAACCAGGAAGACTGGAGTTCAAATCCTGCCTAAGACACCTGGGTAAGTCACTTACCCTGTCTGTCTCATTTCCTTATCTGCAATGGGGATAATAGTAGCATCTACCTTTGAAGGTAGGTGGATAAGATAAGGTAGAGGAGGATAAAATGAGGTAGTATTTGTAAAGAGTAGTTTGTACTTTATAAATATGACATTATATAAAATGCTCCCTATTATGAGTAAAATCCAGACCAGGCTTTGAATCTGTCGAAATAATAATTCTCTATGTGACTCTCAAGTGAATTCACTAAATCTCTTGAGTCTCAGTTTCCTTATCTGTAAAAAAAAAAAAAAAGAAAAAAAAGAGAGAGATAGTAATGCTTATTACCTCACTGGGTTATGAGGATCAAATAAGGCCTGGTATGTAAAGCACTTTGTAAGACTTGAAGTGCTATAAAAATTTCAGCTATTATTAGAGTGCTAGGGAAAAAAATTTGGATCCTAACAGGGAGCTATCAGAAGATATTGGAAATTCATGGCCACACATCCCACCCCACCCCAACCCCATTGCCATAAGGGAAAAAAATGTATTGGAATAAAGGGGGTGGGTCTGAAACAGAGTCAGGAGATCTAAACTCTCCACAGCCAAATTGGCTTAACTCTCAAGTAAAGAAAGGAGGGACACATTCACCTTCGTGACCCTCTTCATTCAATCATCCAAGCTTTTGTACGTTCAATAAAGCAAAAGTTTCGTTTAGATGACTTGGGATGTTTGGAGTGGGTGTGGGTGGTAGAAAAGGAGCTTAGCTGAAGTAACTCTCCCTTAGCTAGTCGGGCAGACTAGATGTCATATCCACGCTACCTGGACAAGTCTCCTTTATCCGCTGCCTTCCTCAGTTTCCTCATCTATAAAATAGAGTAAAAGTGGAGACTATTTGTAAAGCACTTTGAAAACCTTAAGGAGCTATATAAATGCTAACTATATTATGTAGCCTCTCCCCCTTTTTATAATTCAGGTTCCTTAGCTGTAGGAAATGACAGTTTACAAGGACCATAGGAAAGCACAGCTATTGCCTACTTTTAGAACTAAAAGGCACCTTAAAAAAAGATAAAAAGGCTAAAGGTCAAGTTTGAATTTGAACTCAGGTCTTCTAGATTCCCCAGCCAGGGATCTTACTATTCTGATAGCCTCAGAATGAACAAAAGTAAAGGATTATTCCTTTATTGAATTCTTTATAGTCCTTCAGTTAGGCTTTAAAAGTTTTATTATACAGAACTCCTCTGGGTCATAAGGACTTTCAATTCAATTCAAACATTTACTTGGGGCTAACTAAATATGCAGGCATTAAGGGCAAACCTTGGAATACAAACACACAAAAGAAACAGTCCTTGCCCTCAAGGAGGTTATATTCAACAGGGGAGATTTTTACCACCAAAAAAAAAAAAAATGGGAGTGGGGGAGATGCTGAACAAAAGCCTTTTATTAAGGAAGGAACAAAGGGTTGGAACTGCATAATATAGATAAGATCCATCCCCACCCCACACAGAATGTATAATATAAAAGAGATAGAGATTTCCAGAGATAGCTAAAACACAGCATTGACCTGATAAATACATTAAGGAGTTATAAAATTAAGTGTTCGGGAGCTTTGAAAAGGGAAGTTCATTTTGATTAGAAGACTAAAGGCTTTGAGGAAGAGATCGATGTTTGGGTGGGGTTTCAAAAAAAAGGTATGGGGGGTTTTCCAGACCCTGGGAATGATATAAGCAAAGAAGCTGAAGAATGAGTGTAGATGAATGTAGATGAGTATAGACCAGTTTAGGTAACTGGTAGAGTAGATGAAGGGAAGTAGGAGAGTAGAAGATAAAAGTTGATAAGGCAAGGAATGCTTCCCACAGGTGATACCAGGAGGGCCTTATTTGCTATGCCCTATTTGATGGGAAACAGGCACAGAAGAGCTTTCAAGAATCAAAATGGAAAACCAGGTGTAGGTGTAAGAGATTATTCTGGCAACATGTGAAAGATCACAGCATCTATCACAGATTTAGAGTTAAAAAGAAGTAATTGAGTACAAGACTGAGATGGATGAGTGACTTGCCCCAGGTCACCTGCCTGAGGCAAGCTCCCCAGGAGACATAATGGGAGCAGAAGGACCTGTCTTTGTCTGGTGGCTATCTGAATTGGAGGAAGTAAAGGAGAGCTATATAGATAGATGGCAGTGAGGGACCATACTAGAATGGTGGCAGTGAGAACTGATGCAATCCTCCCTATAGTAGGATACAGATGCAAAAGAGGTTGCAGATAGGGAATGAAGAGGACTTTAAAACTGAGGGATATGAGTGTTGAGAAAGTAGATAGTCACCAATATTTAAGTGGTTCCAGGGAAAGAAATGGTAAAGTGATAAGGGGAATAATAAATAACTTACCTAAAAGTTAGGAAGATAACAGCTGAAGCAATACACCTATCACAGGATAAGCTTTCCTCCTTTTTGCCCAGTTCCCAGTGTAACCAAAATCCAAGTTAACAAGCCAGAGGTTTTCCTCTAACCAGGAAATAAGGCAGCTTGTTCAAATCCATGCCTTTGACTTCAATGACCACCAAAATCAGTCACCATTAATTCCTACCTTAGAAACTGGGACTGTTTGGGGATAAGTATATTGGAAATCAAGCAAGGTTTAAGTTTGGAGGGGACAGAGAAGTTGAAGAGCAGAAAGCTGAATTACAAGACTTTTTTAGGTAAGAGAACCTCGGTAGAGAATAACCTTGATTATTTCTTACTATTCTGCCCCTTTTGGGGGGGCGGGCAATATTTTATTGGGGGTAAAGAGGCACAATACTTATATGTGTGGTAACATTTCATGTATCTTAATGTATCAAACTATTTTATATTATAGAACTTATTGGCAAATATCAAGTTTTCTCTCCCCATCCACTACCCTAATGCCTGAAATGCCCCCTTAATTCCACCTGTTGAACCCAACTTCAATACTACCTTCTCCAAGACCTGTCTGGACCTTAGTCCTTCAAAGTCAGCAATTATGCTCTGCACCCTCTACTGGCACTTTACTTGTCTCTCCCACACTTTCCAGGGATATTCTTGTCAGTCAATAAACATTTATTAAGTACCTACTAAGTGCCAGGCACTATGCTCAATGCTAGGAATATAATCAAGAAAAGAGAAAAACCAGTCTCTGACTTTAAGGAGTTTACAATTAAGTAGAAATCAACACAAGGCAAAGGAGGCTGAAGGGAAGGTACGTCACTGGGGTCATGGCCAAAAACGAGTCACAAGTCCCAAAGTAAAACAGCCAGGTGAAAATTTAGTTGTTTTGAGCTAAAAGCCCTCAAATGGAGGTTTTAAAAGTTCATAGCTCCACTCTGCAGTCAGACGGATTGTTGGTGATGACATGGAGTACCAGGCTGATGGGACCTTGGAAGATACTTATGTATTATATAGTGGGAGGGTTTTCTACCCAGTGGTTATATATTCCCCCTAAGAGACTCTTGCTCTTGAGAGCAAGGGCCAAATCTTACCTACATTTTCCCAGTCCTACCCCTTAATAAAGTCTACACATAGCAGGCACTTTGTAAGTGCTTATTGAATTCAAATTAGTTTAGGCTAGGAATGGTTTAAGGTCAGCTCCACCTAAATCTGATACCAGCTGTGTTTTATCTTAAGTAGATTTGGATACTAGGTAGTGGTATATATAAGCCAACAGGGTAACTGGATTTGGAATGTGCTTCTAGTGGTAACAGAGGGAAGGAGACAAAGGCACCTGGGTGGGTTCTTTACTCAGCATCCTTCAAGAAGTCAATGACCTTGAGCCTATCAGAAGGCATCCATATCACTGGAGTCCTCCAGGCTCCCAAAATAAATGCCTTTGGTGTTTAGACTTCAGATAAAAGCGGGTCTATGAACACACTTTGTTATAAGGGTAACAAAGTTCCATTGTTACTGTGTATCTAAAACCCCTCGGCAACATTGTATAGCATTTAACACCACAACAAGGCTCCACTTCCTCTAATGTTTTCTTTCTGGTTGGCTTTAAGCAAATCACACCACAAAAGCCATCCCTTTTTTCCACTGGCAATACATAATCCCATCCTCCCTCCCTCTCTTTTCTTTTCTTTTCTTCTCTTTCTCTTTCTCTCTCTCCCCTCTACCAGTGCCAAACTATTGTGTGAATCTAAAATGACCGTTTTACTCCCTTTTTCTGTCAATTTTACATGGGAGCAAAGGACTAGAAAGGAATCGGGTATATTAAATTTAGAGACTGGACTTTAAAAGACAATAGAATCATAGACTGATTTAAGAGAACTTTGAATTCATTAGAGCAACTCTTCTCATTTTATCTATGAAGAAACCAAAGCCCAGAAGTAAAAATGACTTGTCCAAAGTCACACTGTGGGGGAAAAAACTAGAACAAGGATTAGAAGTCAGTTTCATATCCAATGCTCTCGCCACCTTATCACAGAAACAAGCTGGAGGTTGAAAGAATGAATAGGTAACAAAAAGATTCCATCTCACATGAAACCTTATAACCCTAACACCAAGGACTTTGGTAGCCTAGGGGCATGCTACCATTCCCATAGAAAGGTATACCATCCTCATATTTTGTTCTCTAAGACCAGTGGTGTCAGACACAAATAGAACCGCAGGGCCTCTGTAACATGTAAGAATGCCTGTGGGCTGCATATAGACTTGGTTTTAAAATGGGTGATAATTTATGCTTGATTGTATTTTTATTTTGTTAAATATTTCCTAATAACATTTTAATCTGGTTCAGGCAGCACTCAGGAGTGTTTTGGGCTGCATGTTGGACAACTGTGCTCTACAGCACAGTCTCACTCAAGTCACAATATCAGAGTTTAAATCCTACCCTTGGCATATACTAATGAACTTCCCAATGCGTGACCCTGATGTATGTGGCTGAGAGGTCAGTTAACCTCTTGAGACTTCCCCCATCCCTTCCTTTTAAATCCTTGGATAGATTTTAATATTTTGGTCCAGTCTGATTAGATCGCATGCCTTTCCAGTCAATCACTGTTGGATGAACCAAGAGGTTGATTATTCATTTGAGGAACAAGTCACTGACCAGTTAATTAATTCTTCCCATGTCCCACCCCCACCCTCAGATCTTCCCAATCCCCTGTGTTTTCATTTCTGTTGGATTCCTTGAGAGTTTCTCCTCATCTATACAAGTACCTGTAAGACTTAAATCAAAGTTGTAGTGAGGATTAAATGAAATGATACAAATAATAGGATAGGGACTGGACCTGATTTAATTAGTGCTGGGAGCTTCTGGGGGAAGAACTTGCTCAACCATTGTAGGTTAGCACATTCTCTGTAACTTAGTCTTAAAAGAGAAGACTAAAGCAGCAGTTAAATGACTTGCATAGGGTCTCCAAAATCAGCTCTCTATTCACTATGGAAAAGCTGCTTCTGTAGAGAATGATAAAAGCTGATTTTTACATATATAGCTTTAAGGTTTGCAAAGCATTCTATATACATCATCTAAAAAAAGTATTAAGTACTATGTATGTCTCAGCTTTATTTTATCATTGGCTATCAGCATGACTTCACCTTAGCCCAGGTCCAGCAACATAGAAAGACCACCCTGTAAAGTATTTGTGTCAGCTCAATTTAGGGGATTATCTAAAATAGACAATAAAACACAAATATTTAGGAATGCATTCAGTTATTATTACTATCCCTCCTTCTCCATTCCCTTGTAACATACACATTGATTATCTATATTTAATTTTTTAAGTTTTACATTTTTAATACAAATTTGGTACATAATTGGTTAGAAGTCACTAACAGAAAATCCACCACACAAATCAAGAAGAAAGTTGGTTTTGAGATTTAAAAAAAAATAGAAAATTTTAAAGAGACCACCTGTCATTTTCACAGATTGTTTAAACTTCTGCTCTACAATTAAGGAGTAGATCCCTAACTTAGTCTGTGAATAAACACCAAACTCCCTCCCCCCCCCAAAAAAATTGAACATGACCTTGGTCTTTTTTATTGGCCCACCATGTAAAGCTAGCTGCCTACCTAAGCCAATGCACAGCTGAGAGCTCAGCTGCAGGAATATGCAGTTATTAGCTGGCCTCAGTATGGCTTCCTAAGGACACAGAAAGAGGTACAGCTCTGGCAAGAGGGAGGCTGCTCTGGACCTTATGTACAGGCCCCAGAATGGAGGTTTTCATTCTTTCATCATCTTTGCACATTCGTCAGGTTAAGTGCACAACACTCAGGGTTACACAACTTTTAGGACTCTTCTCATCTTTAGAAAAAGATTATGGGTTCACAATGGTCAGAATGGGATTCTTTCCAGATCTTGAGGCTCAGATCCCCAATCCCTGCAAGCTCTTTTTGGTTCTAATGCCTCCTCTGCTGGAAAATGCCAGCCGTCCTGGGCCTAGTCAACTTAACATCCCACAAGCATCAGGGCTTCCTAGGCAGATTCCAAAGGGTTTATTTGCAAATGCTGTTCCCCCACAGTCCAACTAGTGAAAGAAAACCCTAGGGCAGAGAACACAGAATCAATAAAGACAGTCCCAGATCCTGCAGCAGAGAAGGCAATAGCCTGCATCTGACAGGATTTGGTCTTCACTGCTGCCGGAATGCATCTGGCTTAAGTCCGGCCCTCACTGCGGGAATTGATGACTTTTTAAGAAGCACACCCCCAGAGCAGTCATGCTCTCTCTCCCCCTCCCTCCCTTCCATAAACAAAGAGATGGTCGGACTTTAAACAAGTACAGGAAGCATTTAACAAGAAAGGGACACCCTCCTCTCCTTTCCCTTCCACTCTTCTGCCCCATCCCTGAGCAACATTTTAATGAAAACCAAGCCAATAAATTTTTAGCTAGTCAGACAACATTGTCCTCAAGGGCATTTACTCCTTCCATCCTTAGCAAATTCAGCAACTACAGGTATTATTTAAACTTTCCCAAGAAATTCCGCAAGAATCAAAATACATAGAGAATAGGGAAAGTATATATATAGTCTGAAGGTGGAGGTGGTGTGGGATAACCAGCTAGCAGCAACAGTTTCCCCAACTAACTAAATCACCCCTCCTCCAGCACAACTCACAGTGATAAAGGGACTCGAAAAGCTGTGAGATCTAATCAGACTTGACTAAAATATTCAATGACTGAGTAGTCAGAAATTAAAAAAAAAAAGGGGGGGGGTGGGGGGAGAATGATTCCAAGCAACCAGGAGCCAACAGCAAACCCAGCAGGCTGTTTAATCCCCTGCAATAGTGCAGAGAAGAACTAAACCTGAATCACTCCTCCCCCCCTTCCCCTACTCTAGATAAGTTGTGCACAAACAGTGTAGTTTTCCACAATTTGAGAATAAAATTGGGAATGGAGCTAGTTAAGGAGGGATTTGTGGCGCGAGTGGTCAGGGCATACAATCATCCCCTAGGCACAGCAAGCAAAAGGCTAGAGACTAAACTGGAAAGAAAACCTTAGAGTAAAGGGGGCTAAAAAACTAGAAACCCTCCACTTTCTGAGGGAACAGTTAAAGGGAGCACAAGTGGAGTGAGGAATGCGTGAGCTTGTGTGTGTGTGTGTATGTATGTAGGAGGGGGTGTCATGCACAGCTGGGAGAGAAAAAGAACTCCCTTCCCAGGGCACATCTGGAGGGCATTCAGCCTCCCCCTCCTCTCACACACACACCTTTACCACCGCACAGCTGGTGAAGAGGACAGACACCTCGTTCTCCCACTGCGGGAACACAGCTGGAAAGGGCCTGCGGGCACTCAGTCCCCAGTCCACACGGTGGTTCTAGGGGGGTCTAAGCCTATGGGAGCGGGGGATGGGGAAGGTGGGACAGCTGAGGTTGGGAAGGAATGTAAAGGAAGTGTCAGGACCCGTACTTCCCCCCCATCGTCGTCCCTTCGCGGGACACAGCTGGAACAGGAAAGGAGGTGGGGGGACCCTCCAGATGTAAACAAGTTGATCGGCTCCCCCCTCCGCCCTTCCCCCACAGCTGGCCGCACTGCCGCGAACGCACAGAAGTTGGTGGCCCCGGGTCTTACCTGCAGGCAGCTTTACGCACCCCGGACGCCAGCTCGGGGACTCCGGGGACAGGCGCTTCGCCGTGGCCTGCAGTGGCAGCCGCGTCCCCCCACCCCTAGCCCGGTCCTTTCCTTCCTCCGTCTCCCCTTCGCTCCCCGGCGAGTCGGTCCCGGCCGCTGCGGCGGCGGCGGCGGCAGCAGGAAGTGATTTCCGCTGGCTCCCTCCTCACATGGACTTTCTCCGACCTCGCCCAGCACCGGCGGCTGCACCGCGGCGGGAGGAGGAGAGAAGAGGAGGGAGGTGGCCCGGGAGGAGGGTGATTTAAAGAGACAGTCCCGCGCCCGGCCCGCACCGCACCGCCTCCCAAGTACACGCACGCACGCACGCACACTCACACAAACACACACACGCTACAACTAATATTACACACACGGACACCGCATCTTAGGATCCCCCCTCACCCCCAGGAGGGACAAGAGGAAAGGGTGGTGGGGGGAGAGGAGATAAGGGAGATGAGAGAGAAGAAAGCCTGGGAGAGCAGGAAATATTAAAGGGGAAAAGAAAAGAAAGGGAAAAGGAAGAAGAGAAACAAACAGGTGACACTTGGGAAGGTGTAGAAACCTGAGAAAGAGAAAGAAAGGTGGGAAGAAGAATTCCCCGTCCCTCTGCTGGACGCTCCTAGGCCTTCTGCCCCAAGGGAGTTCTGCGGACCCTTTCTATACTGGCCCTTCTCCTTCAGCAGAGGGAAAGGAGAAAGTGTTTCACCACCTCAAAAAGTGGATAAAGGGGTTCATGTCTCTGCGATGGTTTGCTCTTCTCCAAAGGCAGCCCACAGTGCATTATTAGTTAATGATTGCAAAGTGCTCAGGAGATGGAAAGAGCTAAGTGTTATCAAATGCACCTGTACTGCTCCAAATGCATACATCCCAAATTAAATGACAACATGGAAGGCTTTGGCTGGGAACATTCACTACCCATTGACATTTATGGCTGGCCATAAAAAATATCTACGTGGAAATGTACTTTTGCTAATCACGGTGGATCCTTGGGCTGTGTCAGCCTCTTCCTTGAAATATGCATCCAAAGCAACAACACAGAATAAAGAAGGGCTGGCCTTTTCTTCAGCATATTCCCTTCTGGAGCCCCAAAATATTCCTTAAAGAGTTAAATTGCTCTAAACCCTCATGTTTCTCCTGCTCATCTCACAGGCTGCTTCTAGGATGGTACAGTATTATAATGCTGCGCTTAAGTGCTGGCTAGGCAAGATGGAAAATATATTATGATATGCATATTTGGCAAGGGCTTATGGAGATAACTAAAGAAATACTCTTTTTCCCCAATGTTGCAGTTTATTATTTTTCAGGGGAAGGAACTGAGAAAATGAAATCTGTTTGGATGCAGCTCCTTGTCTGCATTCAAATCCTGTGTGAGCAGAATATGCACACGGTGTGACTCACACTGCATTCCACACGCTACTATTTAGTCATATATAGCTAAACAAATCAGCCCATATGGCACCACATTTATCTAAATTCTCATTCATTTGGACTAAGGTCTCATTTTAAATAAGTGGATGTAAATAAAACCTATCAATAATGTAAATTAACATAGGAGAACATCAGCAACACCCTTTGTCCTTCCAGCCCCTCGGGGGGGCACTGGGGGACAGGGTTAGAAAGGTCTAGGGTGCCCTCCCAGATGGCAGTACAAATACTTCCCCTCACCCTTTATGGATTATTACAGGATCAACAGCATTATAGAAAAAAACCCTCAACTCTGACTGTGACTCTTATCTGCCCACTCTGAAAACTAGATATCTTTGAGAACTGCACTTAGCAGAGTTCCTTGTACAATAATGGGTGCTTAATAAATGTTTGTGGATTAATGAAAGCCCTTTCAATTTCAAATGATCTTACTATGATCATGTCAAAAATGTATATTATTATTGCCACGTCAATTCTCCTCATCGTAGAGAAACTTCGAAATTATCGGGTGAATGTAAATTGTTAAAATAGATCCAGTCCACCAAATGTTTCCTTTCCCCCAAGTTCAAGTTTGGGTCCCAGGAGTCATAGGATCATAGCTGTAGAGACACAAAGGGACCTCAAATGTCATTTAGTTCAGCATCTTCATTTTGCAGAAAAGGAAACGCAGGCTTGGAGAAGTTAAACGTCTTGCCCAAGGTCTCAGAGGTAGTGACAGAGGCAAGATTTGAATGAAGGTCCTCTGATAAGATAGGTATCCTTCTTTCACTGTATAATCCTGTCAATGAGGTGAAGCTCATGAGGTTAATTTTCAAGTGGGTCAGATAAATTTCTCCATTGACTAACTCCTAATCTCAGCCACAGACAGCCTAATCTGAACCACAGGCTATATGCTCCTAACCATGCTTGCCATTTTTCTAATATTTCTCATAGTTTCTTGACCCCATGACAGATGGTCCTATTCCCTCTATGTCCACATGTTATGATCCAAATCATCTAAGCCCCAGATCAAAAGCCACCTTTTCTGCAAAACCTTCCCTACTTTCCCAGGACAAAACTGATCTCTTCTACCTCTGAAGAATTATATACAGTACATGTTTGTACAACTCTCATGCACTTACCTTATTCTATTTTGTATTACATTTGTATGCATATCATATCTATTCTATTAGTTTGTGAATTGCTTGAGGGTAGGGAACCATGTTTTCTTTATCTCTGAATGGTCCTTATCACTTAACATAATTTCTTTATCATACACCTTAGATGTGTCTCCACTTCACTCACACAGACACCACTGTAATCCAGGTCCTGACACCTCTCCTGTTGAGTATGCAATAGCCTCTGAATGATCTCCCTGCCTCCAGTCTTTCTCTGCTTCAACTGCATCCTTCATGATGCAGCAAAACTGATTTTCCCCAAAGTATAGGTCTGACTGTAACACCTTCTTACTCAATAAACTCCTATGGCTACCTATTATCTCTGGTATCAAATACAAATGATGCTTTGGGGAAGGTAAAGTTCTTCAAAACCTGATTTTTTCCTAATCTTTCTAGTCTTTTTATATAGTATGTCACTCAACACAGAGATGGTCTCATCTCTGCGACTTCACAATAGTAGTTCCTATATCTGGAACATTCCTCCTGCTCACTTCTACCTCTCACCATTCCTGGATTCCTTCAAGAAAACGTAAGTGCTACATTCTGCAGGAGGCCTTTCTGGGTATCCCTCCCTCCTCAGCTGTTATCACCTTCCCTTCTGAAGTTACCTTCTGTCTACTTTGAGCATATCTTATATACACCTACTCATTTACTTGCAAGTCTCTTGAGGACGAGGACTGTATTGGCTATTTCTTTATATTCCCATCCCTTCCAGTATCTTGGGCATAGAGCTGGAGCTTAAATGCTTGTTGATTGGTTCATTAGTGGGATAAAAAAAGATCAATAAATATTTGTTGCCGTAAATTGACCAATTCTCAATTTTACAAAAGTGTATCCCTGATCAATGCAGCTCAATATAGCTCATTTCAACTACTAAAAAAATTCAGAGAATACCTTTTCTTAAAGATGGCATCCTCTCAGTAGCTGCCCTCAATAAACCATTTTTTTTCCTTCAGGATTTCCTCTTGGTTCAAGGGAGGTACATTTTGAAATCTGATTTTGTAAAGTGAGATATGACACAGAGAAATGTTTTGCTTCTAGATATATATTTTTTAAGATCTAAGAGTTTAAATGATTTAAAACTCAATATGAGCCAATAGTGGGGCATGGCAGTCAAAAAACCCTAACAAGTCTAACATGCTTTTAGGTTACATTAAAAGAATAATTGTATGTGGAATGAGAAAATAGTCCTGCTGTACTCTGGCCTGGACAGTCTATTTTAGGAAGAACACTGACAAATTAGAACAAGTTCAAAGAAGGGCAACCAGGAATGGTGAGAGGCCTGGAGACCCTTCCATACAATGATTTGTTAGGAGAACTGGAGATATTTAGCTCTGAGAAAAGAAGATTTAGCAGGGAGATGTGATTGAAGTCTTCTACTATTTGAAAAGTTCTCACATGGAGGAGAAAGCATGATATAATAGAAAAAGTACTGGAATTGGAGTAGGGAAAGACATTACTGTGGAAGCTTTCTCACTTAGCATCCTCTATACCACTGACCTCATAGGTCCAAGTCAAAAAAATATATATTAAAGAGTCAGGGTAGTATAATGAAAAGAATGGTGGATTTATAATCAGAAGAAACTCAGTTGTATGTGTTTGGACAAACTAAATCAAGAGAGCTAATGGAAACTCTCTGAGCCTCAAGTTACCTCAGTTTAAAACAACTTACTTTCAAGGTCATTCTCAGGATCAAATGAGATAATGTAAAGGACCTTGTAAAACCAAAACATGCTTTATACATTCCAGTTACTATAATATCTTAATTAGTATTAGTTTTGTTCTGTTTGTCCTCAGAAAGCAGAACCTAAAAACAGTTAAAGTTGTGGAAAGGCAGCTATAGGTTTCATGTAAAGGAAAATTTCTTAACAATTAAAGCAGTCATAGAATCAAAGGCCTAGAGCAGGAAGGGACCTCAAAAGCCATTTAGTTCAATTTGCTTATTTTACAGATGAGGAAACTGAGTCTCTGGTAGGTTAAGTGATTTATCCAAGGTCAAACTCAGATTAGGATTGGTTGCCTCAGGAAGAAATGTAATCCCCATCATTGGACGCCCTCAAGTGGAAATTGGATGTCAAAGGTGTCAGAAAAAGGATTGCTTTCTAGGTACCACTTCATGTAGATGGGCTCTTGGATCCACTAAGTCACAAAGTTATATTAAGCAATTACTACATGCAAGGCGCCCATCAATGAGCTCTAGGGATACAAAGAAACAAGCATGGTCCTTGCACTATAAGAGGTCACATTCTAATGGAGAAGAAATATTTGTATAACAGGTACACAAGGTAAGTACAGAGTAGATGGAAGGTAGCCTTAGAAAGGAAGGTGCTAGTGACTCAGGAAATATGGAAAAAACTATTACAGAAGGTGGCATTTGAGATGAGTATTGAAGGAAAACGGATGGGAAGAGTCAGAGACGAACAGGGGCAATGTTCCAGCCATGACAGACAGCCAATGCAAAAGTTAGATAGCATAGTCACCTGGAGTCAGGAAGTCAGGAAGACTCATCTTCCTGAATTCAAATCTGGCCTTGGACACTGATGAGCTGTGTGGCCCTGGAAAAGTCATTTAACCATGCTTGCCCCCATTTCCTCATCTGTAAACTGGAGAAAGAAATGGCAAAAACCACTCTCTGCCAAGAAAACCCTAATGACCGAACAACAATGTAAAAGCTCGGAAGTGGGAGATGAATTCCATATGTGAGGAATAGTAAATACAACATGTATAAATTAAGTGAGACAAATTACGCTCTTGAGGATTTAAGAGAATAATGGAAAAATAAAGGAAGAAGAATACTCTGGGAAGAGGGAGAGGAAGGGAAAGATTAGAGAAAATCATCTTCAAGTATATAAGTAAACAACTACACAAACAGGAGTAGGTGGTATGAACAGCTGATGTGAACTTCTTATCTGAAGGCATCAAAAAAAAGAAGACTATACATGTACACAATTATGTACAGAAATATATTTCACTAAACGGAAACAGGAGGGAAAGAGGAAAAGAGGAGGGGGCTAATTAGAGGTAAAGTAGATTACGGGAGAGTAACTAACAGGCTAGATTTCAAATCGGGCCTGAGACCTTATAGTTTGTGACCCTGAGCAAGTCACTTAACCCTATTTGCCTCAGTTTCCTCATCTGTAAAATGAGCTGAAGAAAGAAATGGAAAAACCACTCCAGTGTCTCTGCCAAGAAAACTCAAATGGGGTCACAAAGTATTAGACATGACTGAGAAACAACTGAATAAAAAGAAAGATTAAGGGAAGGATTAATCTTGAGCAAAAGAAACTTTAAGGATGTACAAAAATATTTATAGCCCTTTTTGAGGCAGCAAAGAATGCGAATATGAGCAGATTCCCATAAATTGGGGAATGGATGAACAAGTTATGATAAACAAATGGAAAGAACTACCAATGTGATGAAAGAAATTATGAAAGATAAGGTTTCAGAGAAACCTGGGAAGATTTGCTTGAATTGATACACAGTGAAGTGAACAGATAATTTACACAATAGCAAAAAATATGATAAAGCCAAACAACTTTGAAAGAACTAAGACTGCTTATCAGCATGATGACCAGTCATGATTTCAAAGGTCCTCTACAGTAGAAACTTCAGGGAATTTTCCCCTTGGATGAGATTTAGGACTCCCCCTTGTTCCCTAAATGGAGAGTTCCTTCAACCTCTGTCGTTTGGTAGAAATTCTATGTGTGTTCATTGTAGACCTGATATTTTGTGGGAAGAAAATCAAATCTGAAATATAGAGCTTAGAACCTCTTTTCCCCTTTAACAAATAATGATAAGGATTTATTTTGAACCTTAAAGCTATTTCTCCTAGACTAACAATATTTAAAGGCATATGCCTGGTGGTCACCCCTCCCTCTCCAAGGAGAGCAGAGTAACCAGCCTCTAGTCCCAACCTCTGAACCTGGCAGGAATTAAATCTCTTCCTTGGGGAAGGGTTGATAGAGGAGATGCTGGATATAAGTATTCTTGTCTCCCTTCAAATTACATTTAAGCAGCCATGTTATAAATTGTTTCAATGGGCTTCGTTTTCTTTCATTCTAAATGGGAGAGAAGGTTTAGAAGAGTGAGAAGGTAGACTTGCTTATTGAAATAAAATATGAAATAAAACAAATTTACTGGTACAAAGTGAAATAATTAAATTCATTGGTTTATATAATAAGCCTTATAATTAAAAAAAAAACTTTTAATATACAATATGCTTTCATTTTGTGGCAATCACTTGTTTTACTTGATTTGACAAGTTCACACATTTTTTAATTAATCATGGAACCACATATCATATTGAATATTAAGCATTTTTTATAGACAGACCATTTTCTAAGACTAACTGAATATAATCCACAGATTTTCAAAGAAATTTAAATCATGTGAGTTCTCCAACCATTGAAGCATGCTTATCTCCCTCTTGTGGATAAATTTCTTAACTTTTTATCATGTATGGCATTGTATAAGGTTATATAGCAGTATTCTATGTCCATTTCAGAATTTCTATAATTCCAGACCAACTCTGGTTCTTCATAAGTGAATATATTTAAAAGTGTTCATCACTCCCTCAATGGGGACAAATTTTGGGCCCACTAGAAGTTAAAAAACAAAAACAAACAAAACTGTCCCATTCAGTTCTTTTAATGGATGTTACACATTTTGATGAAGATGCCTAGATTTCATAGATTCAAATGAACTTCTTTAAAACCATGTTTTTGAATTGAGTAAAAAAATAGGTTTCTTCATCAAAAATTATTTTTTCCAATCTTCATTACTCCAGTCTTTGTGTTGTCTTGCATATAAGTAGTTTCTTTTCTTCAAAGCATTGGTTAGCAGTATTTCAAAAATTTGCCTTCTCCTTGTTCTTTCAGCTTCAAGAATCCTGGACTACACTGTAGAGGAATCAATGACAATCCCCTTCTTCCCAACTGTTAGGTCCTTCTAAAGGTTTATTTGATTTCTGAGGATTAATTAAGTTCTTTTGTAGCAATAATTTGTCAGTTCTTGGCATTTTTTTCTCTTATTTTCTTTCTTTTCTTTTTTTAAAAACATTTTTTGGCCATATTTTCCTTTACTTTTCAGGATGACTGATTCTATTTGGTTGAGGGTTTAAAGGATCCTTGAAACACTTGACTTCCCCATACCCACAACCACTATAATATCTCTAATAGTCATTGAAGTGTGCTCTTGAAAGATACAATTTTACTTATTTCCTTAGAATTATTTATATATATATATATATATATATATATATATATATATATATATACCACATAATTAAAAATACAATAAAGGACAGCAAAGAAACATGTCTATTGCGTGAAATCTAACACTTAGCTGACATAGAACTAAACAAAGGGAAACCAGCTTAATCCAATTTGATCTGGTCCAGGTCAGACAATCTGAGTCAACCTAATGTCAAGATAAGAATGTGCATGTGACCTTCACTATCTTAAAATGAAAGTATATCAAAATAATTCCCTGTCACAAGTAATTCTACTTTTGTTCACTATGACTTGACAGTAGAATACATGGAGTAAGAAGACTAGGAAGATAGGAAGGGGCCAGGCTGTGAAGAGCATTTTAAATGCCCAAACAGAGAAGTTTTATATTTGATCCTAGTCATAATAAGTTCCCTGAGGGAGGAGGTAACATGGAAACACTCTCACTTTAAGAAAATAACTTTGACAGTTGTGAAGAAGACAGATTGGAGTAGGGAGAGATTTGAAACAGGGATATAATTTCTATTATAATGGTCCAGGTGACAAATGATAAAGACCAGAGCTAGAGGGCGGTTGTATGATCAGAAAGGAGGAGACATATCTGAGAGGTGTTATTCAGAAAGAAACAACAATATTTGACAAATGATCTGATATGAGATAAGTTAGAGGAGAGGATAATATTGAGTTTTTGAAGGATGGTGATGTCATCAACAGTAATAGGAAAG